>OY728157.1:1701708644-1702958644 GCA_963277665.1 Viscum album | reverse complement strand
GTATCCTCTATTAGATTTAACTTTAATGGTTATTTTGGTGATATATGGGTGACTGGAAATAATCTAAGAAGTGTTGAGGAATTTTGGGAATTTATTTTGGTTGATATTGAACATTATTAATTTTTCTATTTGTGAGGATAAGTGAGGAGAGTTGGTGCCCATTTATATTTGAAGGAACCACCACACTTTTAAATAACCATAACATTTAAAAAATATAAAATCATCTACATGATAATGCGAAACAAAAATAACCAATTGTAGAATCTTTGATAATTTATTTTTTAAATTAATCATCCAATCAAATACGTATATGTATAAGTGATAATTGTTGAATTATATATAATGTTATCATCATTTAAATCCTTTTATGACTTATTGTAGTAACAATCATTTATCATATTAAATTATTTATATGAATAAAATTTATGTTGACCTTATTAACTAATAATTATTATGATAAATAAAATTAATTAATCTATTTTAAAATATTTAATTTCCAAAGGTTCTCATTATTAATTCTAATATTCCACACAAAAAGCATAAAATACATTTTTAGATAAAAATGAATATAAAAATATAAATGAATTTATTTTCAATATTTTAATGGAAAATAAAATTAGATGAAATATAATTTAATTCATTGATTATATTTTCTACAGATATAATAACAATAATTCATCAAAAGTTATTAATTTTATATATTAAGAAGAAAATTTGGTAGACATGTAAAAAATAATTTTATGAAAAATATTTCATTGTACTTGTAAAAGTTATTTTTCATATTTACATCCAAATGATAAAATAAGTTGATGATAATTCCATTAATAATTTTAAAAGATACTATTATATACATTTAATATAGAAAATATGAAAACACAACATCAAAATAATAATATAAATAAATAAAACCATATTTGTAAATAAAAAAATTCTTTTTAACAACGAGTTGTTAGACTATTATTCCTTCTCATTACTTAACAATTAATTAGATATGAATAATTTATTTATTTAATTATGAAATCAATTTTATCAATATTTTTTATTCCTTTCATTCTTAAAAATTGAATTCTAACTAAAATTGATTATTAAAAAAATGGTCAATAATGATTATCATGAATTAATGTGGTTTCCATAATTAGAATTATCCTTTACAGAAAGGTAATTTATTTTATCAAATAATTATAAAATTTAATGATAAATACTATTTTATATTTCATTAAATAATTTTTCACTTATTTGTGTTGTTTCATGCATCAATTTCTATCAAACACATAGAAAATTTTAAAGGGAAATTTATTCTAAACTATAGGTGTCTCACATATTACAACATAAATTAATTTCACGATGAAATTTATACTATTATAATAGAAATAGATGATGATAATTCAATCTCATTAAATAATCATGTTCTAATGTATCTATTAAAAATCTATGGTTTCAATGTAAAATATTAACATGACGAGTGGGATTGCTTCGCAGTGATTTTTCAAATATATTCTAAATATCAACATATTATTCATTATACAAAATATCATCTTCTTTATATGCAAAAATTTTGTTAAGAAAATCCGAAGCATCATGTATGTAAATTTATAAAAGTAATAAATGTAATATATTATGAAAAAGTGAGTGTTTTGGTGGAAGTTCTATGTTAATAGCTTCCATTCTAATATAATGATGAATTATATAAGGACTAATATATCAACCGATTATCATACCATTTATTCTAAATATCATAACTTATATCTTATGTGATATTCATCAGAATACATTTTAGAAAAGATGTTACTCCAGATCTATCCATATATTTTTTAGTATAACATTTCTATTTAATATGAGAAAATATGATTTGATATTGAATGGATTTATATTTCTCATATATTTCCTCAATTGTATATTTTTATAGAAAGTTTTCTATCCAACATTATCACAAACATGTTGGAGTTTCTACCCATATTACACAAAGATATTCACAAAAAAAAATCTCAACTCTCGTGTGGAATATATTGTTATATGAAAATTCAACGAAAAAATTAATATGATCCCAAACAACATTGAAATATATAGAAAAATATATCAACAAAACTTCTAGGTATTTAGTAGTTCCCACAGACTTACTATATCTCTGAGTAAGATATACAATTCTAATGAATATATTTCTATTCAATTCATATAAATGACATCTCATGAAAATTGAGCTAAATATTAGGTGATGTTTCAATAAAATTGAGAGTGTTACTACATGATACCTTGCCACATATTAAATATATATCATAAAAAGTGGTCCAATAGAGATATTAACTTTAATAGAATGAGATATATTAGCTTCATAATGTGATTTACTAAATTTTAACTGTTATTATGGAATTTCAATATCGTTGGTATTTTTGAGATGAAATCAATGGGAATTTCTTCACATTGACATATATGTATGGGAAATGGTAGAATCACCCCTTTAGACATCTTATCTCCTTACACAACGTGCTGTCAAACTAGGCCTCTAGAGTCATAATCCCTAATTCACCTTTTCTTGTTATCCAAGAAAAATGATCTATTTAAATCTGGGTACCTCTAGGTTGGATAGTGAATTATTATTTATTTCCTCCATCCATTACTTCCATTTTTAGTAATAGTATTTAATGGGTAGATATCTTGTTTTTTAGAATTTTCATTCCATCATTTCCAAGGATGAACAATAATTGATTCTATACCCTATTTCATCTCATTATCTTCCTTTTGAGGTTCATTAAAAATCAAATGTATATATAGTTTGATGTTAATTTAAATATAATATTTCCCCAATTACATATGATTTCATTTTCCATCCACTAAAAATCATTATGTAATTATTTTTTATCCACATCATTAAATATAAAGCATAATCATTCGAACACATAATATTAGAAACCTATATAATTATCCTATTATAGTAATGTATTTTGAAATCATAATCATTAATCAACTCCAAAAATACCATAAATTATATACTAATTATTTATATATTAATATATAAATCAATATTTTATGGTCACAATATAAACCACACAAATTCCAATAAAAGTAATGCTTATGTCCGGTTAATTCAAAATTACCACTTTTATCTCTCAACCAGGATTCCAAAAATTTATGTCTTGAATTTTCAATTAGCATGTGGAATACATGACTTCAACATAATTATATATAAGTTCACTTCTCATTCTACTACTAGATGAATAAATGTATACGATAAACCCTTCTCTACTAAAGATTATTTTATATTCATTTGAACTTAACAATATTTTCATCATCTTGATGAGTTTTATTTTTAATATTAATTTATCCAAATGAAATATTCTCTCATACACTTTAATAGTTTTATTTAATTTAATATCATTGAGAAAATTCTCACAATGTATTAGTTATATCAATCCAATCAGTGGAAAATATGGAACATGGTTACTGTAGTAGGTATTGTAAAACTTTCAATGACTTCCATCTTTTAGAGATCTATTTTCATATCATAAATTTTGGTTATAAGAATGAATAATGATACTTTTAGTATCTGTAATTAAAAAGTGAAAATTTACCTTAAGCTTATCCTCCTTTAGGGTAATTGATAAATTAATAAAATGATATTTTTGTTCTTCATTTCTCAATAATATGTAATAATTTCATCTATAATGATCACAAAAAACTAGACTATATAATATCAATAGACTCTATCAATTAGATATATGAGTATGGGTGGGTCATGGGTATGTCTAAATGACATCAAATTAAATACTTAGTCAATACACCTCAGAAATTATTCTATATTTGTTATCCCCTCCCTTTTTTTACAAAACTAATTATAGAAATATCTTGTATATATTTTGAGAATGTGTTGTGAAAAAGAGATTTGATCAAACAATACATCAATACATAATATCTGATAATAGTTCTTGATAATGTTCTTGTTATATTCTTGATAATCAATGAAAATTTGAATTGATTCAATATTATTAAAAATAAAAGTATTTTTTTCACGCAATATTGATTCACTATAATTTATTCCTCCCATTTATATATTCTACTAGAGTTTCTTATTTAATTAATACCTATTTATTAGGTTTATTCCATATGGATTCTTTGGAATATATGTAGAACATTTTATAAGATTTATTGAAAATGAAATATAATGATTTTGAGATACACATATAAACTCATCAGAAAATATAACAATAGTTTCCCAAATAATAATAATATAACCAATTTTGAGTTCCCACCAAACCATTTCATTTAAATACCACGACTTAATTGGTATTATGACTAATAATGTGGATTAAATTCCCATTAAGAGATCATTATCTTCAACAAATTGATATATGATAATGACTTGAATCAGAATATATAAGTCTACTTCCCTTACTCGGGTTTAGATAAAATACCTATAAATAAAAATCTATTCCATTCCCTGAATCACATCTAATTCAACTACATAGATAATTATATGTATGATATGAACCATATTCCTAGAAAAATCTATCTAAGAGGTGATATAGTATTGAGATGAAATCCTAAGTCCATTTAGATTTTTAATCAATAAATCATTATCTATCCATTCAGGTTGTTTTGTGATAGTATAATATATTTCCTAAAATATAAAATAATATTTAAAACTAGAATTAAATAAGATATTTACAGTTCTATAGTAGATGATATGAATCCCATTAACCACTACATTCTCAAAACCCGCATTAGTATTTTTCATTCTATAAGACATTCAAATTATAATTTTCATAGATGCTTTATCATGATAGTTGTCATTACTATGCATTAAATAGATGTAAAATAATCTATATAGTCTATAATACTTATAAATTTATCATTGGGGTACTTTGGGTTCACTGAATTACGTTTTATCTTCATTCATTTCCTTGGTTGACCTCTTCACATTACATCATAAGTAATTTTTACACTACACACTTTTTACACATTTGAAAATTTTAATTTTTCCATTATTTTTATTTAATCCATTTTTAATCAATTGTTTTACATGGAAGAAGATTGAAATTTTTCCCTCAATGGGTTTTATTAATATAGATTCTCCACACTTCCATCTTTCACTTCTTGTACACAAAATCATGATAAAAATGGGAGTTTGTATTAAACAGCTGTACAAGGAGATCAAATTAAATGCTTTCTTTTTATACATAATATTATCTTATATCCAATTACTTTTTCTGATGTTCTATTATACCACCAATAAATTTTTCAATTTTACATTTCTAGTAAATGATGAAATTAGAACCATATCATGAATGTTAGGGAAATTACATTCATAGTTAATAATTGATTTATATTCTATATACTCTACTTCCAATAATACACTCTCCACTTTAGAGACAATATCTCATGAAAAAAATTATAGAAAAATAAATTATAAAACACTACCCCTTTCATAGAGTCAATTTCATCTTCTTTTCCTAAATTCATAATAAGAGTACACCATTTAAAAAATCCCCCTTAAAATTATATATAACCAAATAAAACCATCCCATTGTATGAGCACTGGAGAGTCAAAAATTTTAATTAATATAATTGTTGTTCAATCTTATATAGTATTTGTCTTTGGAGATCCCCAAATAGGGTTTGGATGTTATGTTTTAAAATACTCCACTATGATTTGTTCCTCCCATTGGATGTTTTGAAGCTCAGTATGAATCATGTTACCTCTCACAATATGATGGCGTTAGGTGAGAATATAAACAAGATTTATAATCCCCATATTTCCTTCCCTTAGGTTTATCATTAAGAATATAATTACATTAATCTTTATCTTAATTTTTTGATATGTTTCTTCAAAGTTATAACAATTCTCAAAAACCAAAATACATATTGTGAGCATCAAGCAACAATAATCAGAGTAAATAGACATATTATAATAAAAATATTTCCTAATATGTCCTAAATTATGATACCTTAATTCAACCCATGATATTATATGTATCAATATAAAATTTTCATTTTCAATTCTTGTAAGTCTAGCTGGAATAAATATTGTGAGATCCTTCATAATTGTTTATAGATAGAATATGAATAAAAAATATCCCAAAGTATATTCAAACCATGTTTATATTTTTTTCATATATATTTTCATTATGTTACAAATATTGTTAATATCTAACCAACCATTTCATAGTTATTACACTTTGGTGAATCAATTCATCATCCCTCATCAACAGGTTTATATCTAAATATAGATGTCATTTCTAGAAAACTACCCAATCCAAAATTTTGTATAACTTTTGTAAATTAATTATATTTATGATTATCCTATGGGTTCTAATTAATCAATTCCCAAAAACACAACTAACCCATTCATTGATACCAACATAGGAAACTCATGATACACTAACATAAATGTTATATCAATTTTTGATTTTATTCAAAACCATTAACGTTAATTAAATACTGAGATCTACAAATTATTGCTATATTTTGATAATATATACTTAATAAAATTATTTGAGGAATGATCATGAATACCTTGAATATTTTTATTCTAACTTATAACTTTTTCATAAAAATATCCTACAAAAATACATTATTCATATCCTAGGGATATGTAATAATAAGAAAGTATTAGCTCAGATACTCAGAAAACATAATCACAAGAGATATCAATAAATGACCATATGTGATAATAATGAAAGAATAATTTTATGTGAACATAATCCTAACTTATGAAAATATAACCAACATGTCGTAGAACATAAATCATGTGTCATGGAATAAATAATTTTCATAATAAAATACATGATTCATATGAGTAAAGAACCACCAATAATCAATCATGAGCCTTAGATCATATCAAAAGATAAATTCATAATTTTTGGGAATTTAAATAAGTATATAAAATCATTTTTTAGTTAATTATCATGTCTGAGATTATTATAGTGGAAATATTCCCATTGTGGATTGGGTTCACTCCCCACTCCCATAAACATATTAGATAGAGTCCCAAAACATGTTTGATTTATTACACATTAAATTTTGTGATTTCTCCTAGGATATGAATATTCACCTAATGAATTAAAGGTTAATATAATTTTTTCTCATCAATAATATAATAAAAACTATATATATGGGCTCCAAAATAACATTAAAACATTTATAATTTCATCACATATTAATAATCCCATTATAATAAAATGGGTTTCATAAAAACATCATCAAAATTTAATCATTGTACAATATATAGAGAATTTATATTGTATCGTTAGCGAATATACCTTGTGAAGCATAAAAATTATTTATTGATTGTAATGTAGATAAAAAATACTTTCATATAATAATATGAAATATTCTTTGAGAAAAAATTATACTTTTCCTTTTAAAACATTTAAAAAACTAAAATTAAAAAAAATGGGAATAAGATTTTCTTCAAAAAAATATTGAAGTATTTTAAGGATGATTTAGTATAAATAATTCATCACATATTAGAAAAATTTATTGTGAGGTAAAACATTAAAAAAAATTATCTTCATAAATATGTAATGTAAAAAATAACTCATCCATATAAACAAAAGAAAATTTTTCTATAAATTCAATTATATCTATGATATTATAAAACTAATAATTAAAATCATTTTTTTATTTGATGTTACATATATAAATTTTGATGAATAGGGTTATGTAAAATATTTTATCCCATCCAAAATGAGAAAAAATGTGAAATATTCTTAAAATAAAATTCTTGTGTGAGTACTAAATAAGGGGAAATGGAATAATATAAGAAAATTAAAAATACATAGGATAGGAAAATAAAATAGTTTTCTTAGATATAAATCATATAATTTCCTATAATGTTATATAAAACATAAATTATCAAGATAAAAGTGTGAATGTAACAAAAACCCTTACATGAAGTCCCAGAATGCTTCAAACACAATTATTAATAAGATAAAATAAATTAAAACAGATTAGAAATCAATAGAATAATTATATTCCCCCTTATTTTGCCATATTTCATTAATTTTTATATTCTAATTTCTATGTTTTTGACAATTATACATTAATATCAACATCTTAGTGTCAACTACGATATATTCCATGCCAGTTTTTGTACAAAAATTTTGATCATCATACCATGATCCTGGTTTCAAAATATTAAAATCTAAACAATTCCATAAATAAATTATATTTTTATTATACTAACATTTACAAGATTCAATGAAATGATGTGTTGTAAAATTAATCAGAACACTTTATACAAGTGGTATTTCACATGTACACATGACTGTCACTTTCATTTTTTAATGGATGGGTAGAAATAGTGGAAATATAATTAATCTTCATAAATTCATAATTATATACCAAATATAATCTTTATTAATTATATTAATCTATAAATCCATCCACAATGGTTGGTGATGAAAACTGTAATACGACACTTCATTGATGTGTAGTCCCTACATACAAGTGAATCACATTTTATATTCCCATTAGATGGAAATAATTATGATAATTATTTGTCAATAAATATAGTAATAGATATGTTTAATTATGATAAAAATTATACTATTTTTATTAGAATCAATGATTTGGAGGAGGTGGAAGGAGAAATAAACATAAAATAATATTGTGAAGGAAATTACATACTTTTTTGGTATCCTCTTTAGTATTGATCCTGAACCCATTATAGGATGTTATTTTGTGGCAAAAATAAATTCTATGTTTTTTAAATGGGATAAGGTATGGGTTTTTAGGATATTTAATGATAAATGGAGAAAAACGTGTATATATAAGTGAGGAGAGGAGGTTCAGATTTATAAATGTGATGTGTGAAAACCTTGTAAATATAATAAACATTAAAATAATATGATGTCATTTTCATGGGAAAATCTAATTAAAAGAGATAATATAATAATAAAGTATATCTTAGGTTTGACATATATCTAACAAGTCAAATTTATCCATGTGCTAGTGAATTTTATATCCTTATAGATTATGTTAACACGTTTCAATCCATTAAACCCTTACCATAGTGATAAAACTTTATTGTTGTTACTATATTCTATACCTAATAATTATTTTAAACATTATAGATAATATATACTATTCTGATCCCAAATATGGAAATCATTTTAAAAGATATAATTTTTGGATTTCTTAGTAATGAGTAAAAATATGTGTTCATAAATCATTTAAAAAGATATTAATAAAAATGTATCTATGTGCAAAAAAATGACCTTTCTCCCATTGTTTCATTATAATAACCATTATATGAATGATAATTTACATTATTGAATATATTATATATGAATTAAATTTAAATAATTCATCAATAGTAATAAATTTAGATTTTAAGATAAAATTACATTAGACACATTAATAAACTTTGTTGATAAATATATCATTTTAACCTCGAATGATTTTTTAATAACAAATTGATATTCAATTTTTTATTCTTAATTATTTTAAACAAATGCATAAATAATACTATTATATGGTTTTAATAATTCAATTAATTGAAAATATCTTTAAAATCAAAACATATATAAATAAAAAAATGTTCTCAAATAAGACAAGTTTGATTATCCGACAATTACTACACTGTTATTGTTTATAAAAATATGACAATATTTTTTATTCAATTAAAAAATTAAATTAATTAATAAATTAATTTATGAATTAAAATTTAAATATATTATTCCTCAAATTTATTAAATTTATTAAATATGAAAATTTTAATCAAAAAATAAGAATAGTTTTTTATATATGAATGATATTTCATGAATTAAAATTTACACATTTCAATGTATTTTATCATAAAAAATTAAAAAAAATTATATAATAATTCATATAATTTTATAATTAATTATTCAATTATATTCAGTCTAATTTTCCAAATTAGAAATAAAAAAATTTAATTTATTAATGATACATATATTATAAAATCACTGAGTGTTACCGAATATATTCATATTTGAATCATATGAAAAAATAATAATGATCATCATAAAAATGAATTTGATAATCATAAAAGATAATTTTTATTTATACTTATCATTGTGTAACATTGATGTAATACCTGAGCTCAGAAGTCTCAATCTTATTTCATGTTATACTTTTTAATTTTCGTTCCAATTGATGGGATGAGAAATAGTTTTAGATGAAAACATATAAATTATTATCAATTACTCTTGTGATAAATATGATAACCCCCATTTGTAATTATTATAGTGACTAATGATTAAGAAATGAATTCATTTATTCTCTCTAACATTTTCAAAGCATCTTTCAATGATTATGAATGATTTTCTAAAGCTAAAATATTAGCCATATGTATTTCTATATTCTAGGCATGTAACAACAATTGATTTTTTTATGTTTACCAGTAAATAAATTATAGGTTTCTAATGTCTTATGATACAAAAAAGTTGATGAATTTATTAATAATACAATATAGAATACATTAAAAGATGGGTAAATGAATTATTATTAAAAATGTAAATAATTTTTTAATTAAAAGGGTTCTAGTTCAATTTGGAAAATACTATTAATTTTAAAAAAACTATTTTTTTAATATATGGTTTAATTTATAAAATTTCATGAATTTTATTGACAAAATATATTTTTTATTTCTAAGGGATTATTATGAAATTCTGTTGGTAACATTGAAGACATAATAAACTAACTATAAGAGTACTCTGTTAAATATTCATGGATAAAAATTTCATTATTCGAAAAATTTATTTTTAGTGTATCTTTTATTTATTTATTTTAATATTAAATTTATGAAATTTTATTTTTATACATTAATGATATTATTTTAAAAAAAATTAATATTCAAAAAATTAACAATTCATTTAAGTACTATTATATTGAAATGAATTTATATAAATTTATACATATAGTTAAAATAATTAATTTTTTTATTATTTGAGTAAAGAATATACATATTAAAAATATCTTTTATTAACATTAGATATTATATCTGGTTTAATGGTTTCAAATTTTTAATTTGTATATCATAATCTATAAAAATGATTAATTTTATTTTTGGTTAAAAAACATATTAACACAGAAAATTGAAATAATATAACTATGTAAAAATAAGAAAAGATTAAAATATTGACTCTAAAAGTTCTATGAGGGATTTATTGATCTCCCCATATCATGTAATAAATAATTTCAAATTTTAGATCCCTAATAATAGAACATTAAAATCATTTTATCTCAATAAATGATTGTTTCAAAATATGCTACTCTTTCTCACCAATAAGAGGACCCATCAACAAACCATAACATCACACATCTTTTCCTAGTAATTATCAGTAATAAATTAACATATATTTTCAAGTAAATTCATTTCATTCTTTTGGGATCCTCTTGATCCATTCAGGTGTCCCTAACAACTCATTTCCAAGAGGCTCACCAGGAGGATATTATAGTCCTTTTGTTGCTATTATCATTTTCATTAATAATTTTTCTTTGTACTATTCATATATATTTATATATATATGTTCATAAATACGATAAATCACTATAAAACTAGTTTTTGGAATAATTCCTATTAATTATAAATGATATTATTACAATAAAATAACATCTTCTTACTCATCTGGTCTTTATAACAGGTTCATGTTTGGGTCAATTTTACAACACATAGAAATAGTAAAATAACAATTTGAAATGAATGATTTTTTTTTAAAAAAATTATGACATATTTTTAAAAATTTATTAATTTAATATTCATTCATATACCTTTAATTAAAATAGATATTCATATGTATTTTTATCAATTATAAATTTTCTATATTGAATTGAAATTCATTTAAAAAATAGAATTTTTAAGAATTCCATAGAAACAGTAACCATGAGTTCTATAAAATGACTATGGTTCTATAGAACCATATATAATTATTTTAAAACAGACTCTTGAATATTCTATATGTTATCAAGTTATGAATATGGAATATGTTCTAAAACATCCAAATCAAACCATTCGTGGGAAAAATGCACCGCTGGAACTGGAAAACTAAATATAATAATAAAACAGTATTATTTTTGTAATAATAAATGATTATTAAATACTATAAATTGATATAAAAATGAACAATGATAAAATTTTTAGGAATAATAAAGCAAATATTTTAACTTTGTGTGTTAGAGTGTGTCTGATTAAGAGGATGTTCATAGTAAGGGTTTCTTTTCCAATATCAATTAGAATTCAGAATATTTTATGCATAAATATATATTTTTTGAAATTCTATGTTATTTTTTTCAAAAATAAATATTCTTATTTTAGAGTAATGGTTTTTTCACATTTCATTAGTTTTTTTCACATTTTTTATCAGTCGCCAATCAATTGAATGGTTTCTTGTACATTTAACTAACAATATATAATATTTTCAGTCGTGAATCATTAAGTTCAATGTTCATATTATTTATATCCATTAATAAATAATTATTATAAATTATTAAAATATTTATTAAGGTCATTTTTATTAAATTTTAAATTATGTAGATAATTTTTGAAAAGTTTTTTCTAATATTTTCTATATATATCATTTTCAAATCTACATGAAATAGTGCGAAGAGAATATTATTTTTAATGTATTTTAAAAGAATAAAACATTATTCAGTTAAATTAATTATATTTTGATGAATATTATTTTATGTTTTTAAATGAATTTCCAAAATAAATTTTATTATAATTTTTTGGGAATTATTCTCTTTTAAAAGTTATCAAAAAGAAATGACATTTCTTCTTCATTTGCAAATATATTTTATAACATCGCTACAAATTTTTTTATCTATTTCAACATAATTTAATGATTTCAAGGATTGAAAATGTATAATGCATAATGATAAATTATAACTTCTCCATACAGATTGATTACGACCATTCTCGGATGTATTTTGCATGAAACCCATTTTATTCCCACAGATTGATTATTCTATAATAGAATTTTTAATATTTTCATAGTATTGTAGAAATTTGTGTATATATTATTATTATTTAATGTATGGGAATGTTATTTCCCTTTATTAAAATGTATAATTCTTTTTATACTATCTGATGGCATTAATGGGACCCGATAGTGAACCCAAGACACCATGAGACTATATCTACTATAGTTTGATGGTAAGGGGGAGAAAACTCATTTCATTATGGGGCTATGTATACAATATAATGATGGTATTCGTAGTGATACCATAAAATGAAAATAATTATCTATGATTATTTGTGTGGCACACTCTTATACATCCTTTTAATTCCAATATTATTACTTTTTTGCTCATGATTTCTTACTTATGTCCCTCAGCCCCAATTAAACATTTTTTTGTTATTTAAAATATTCATAAAATAGTTCATTATTTATTTTATATGTTTTATTTGGTATTATTATCATAATTCATTTCTATGACCGTTGATTAGGTATTCATTTCCATATACGTATCTTATTAATCATTATTATATTTGATTTATATCTCTTATGTTTAACTTTACTGAGAATTCACAATCATCATTTCTGGTACTTTCATTTCCCATGTAACAATGTTGGGTATTTGAGATGATATATCCATATGGGTATCAATTTTAATATATATATATAAGGGAGGTGTTTAAAATTTTAGAAAATATTTTGGTTATATACCTAATCACAAATTACCCTTATCCAATAGGTTCCCAAGTTTGATTTGTTGTATAATGTAATGAATAATCATTTAGAATAAAATAGTATAAATATATGTTATGATTGGGTTTTCATAATTTTTATTTGAGTAGGGAATCATTATATTGAGGATTTAGATATTGTGAATAAGAGGATATAATATAAAACAATCTATGATAAACCAATAGTGATGTTGGATGAACCTCAAAATTCATAGGTTGAAATGATGGTGTCTTAATTTATGACATCATATAATTGTTCTCAATATTGTATGACTTCTTAATCTAATTATTTAATTACACATTCACTATAATTTTTTTGAGGGATAAATTATAGAATAATTAAATTCGGGTGGTGAATAGAATGAACAATATTGAAAACATCTTCTTTAAGTCGATTTTATTGAAGTAAATTATAACATTAATATAAATTTTGAATATCTATTAATATCCACAATGAATATATATTGAATTATCAAAGGAAAATCCCATAGATTTATTGTTTGGATCCTACATGTATTGAATATTACCCAATTGATTTTTATTGGAATTCCATTCTAGAAAATTTTATTAATATCCCTTTGATAGGTTTTTTTCAATTTAGGTATTTCTTTGATATCTCCCTATATATCCCATATTAATTTACAAGATAAGGATTTCACATGACTATTTTAAATGTACCCATGAACATATACCGATGTGAATACGACTATGAACTCTCTATGGATGTTATATCTCAATTATGTCTATAGTTAACTATAAATGTGGAATATATAGGTGTAATATTTATTTAGAAATAAAATAGGGAATAAATTATTTTAAAGAAATTTGATGATGTATTTATAAAATATATTCCATTTCTTCCCAAGATAATGACATCGTGTTTCCTATATAACTCATACCATGATTATGCCTATTTAAAAGACAACATTAAGAATAACCATGATTTAATTTTAAGAGTTAAAGAATACACACGAATTGAATGTTGGTATAATTTTTATATGAATATGTGATTCACCATGGGGTGCACTAATACACCTTTTTGTGAACAATGATAGAAAAATTCATCTTTGAAATTATTTTTTTGAACATAAAAATTCATGCTAATGAAAAAGTATAACCTCTTTATAATGAAGACTTGTTTAATCTATTATGATGGAACTATTACTTCTACAATTTTGACATTTGATTTGGATATCATTATCTAAGGGTGAATAGAAAATATTTATTAGAGGAATCCTTTTGTATAAGATATTAAAATAATAAATTCATTGTGATGCTATTTGGAATTACAAATCCTCCACCATATTGAGGTATCTTATGAATACATCCATTAAATAGTACCTTCATTAATGTTTTCCCATTATTATAGATGATGATATCTTATATTCTATGTTCAGAGATGAACATGAAGAATATTTTATGATTTTTATCTATTTCTTAGGAAATGAGAAAATCTATTTCAAATATGGGAATTTTGAATTATAGATAATTAATAAATTATTTAGGGGTTTTATATTAACAATGTTGGGGTGTATATAAAGAATATTCAAACAACATTTTATGTTATTTTTTGTATGACTATAGAATCCACTATAACATTTTATGCCAAATGGGAGTGATGTTCTTTTGGATAGATTAATGTGAAGGGAGTTTCAAGGGGGCATACGAGATTATTGGTTAGTCCACATATACTCACACTATATTATCTTAAAAAAGTCTTTGTGATTTATACAGATACATCATATATTGAATAAAAATGGTTTTTCATGATCAATGATATAGTTGTAGCATATGCACCATTTCAATTTAACATTCATGAGAAAAATTACACAACATGTAATTTAGTGTTAGAATTAGAAATAGTTTCATTCATGATATGGTTTTATTATCTATAAGGCGAGAAGAATTATACATATACATATTGTCACGACCTGTCCTCGGAGCCCGCAACGTGACTACCCCAAGCCCACCTTCCATAGGCCAGGGGCGGGCGACTAGCACCAAAGGAGTAAATCCTGATAAAAAGGGAAGACATTGCCTTTAAAAAAGTAATCAAACACAACAGATTATGAAAAAGAAGTAATCACTAAGTAAAAGTGAATAAAAAAGTAAGTGATGAAGGAAAGGGGACGAAAATAGAAGCCCACCAGTAAGTACTGTACAACTGAAAATGCTAGTACAACTATAGTAATGTAAAACAGCCACCACTGAGTTGTCCTCCAGGATTACCACATGAAGGGTGGGTACAGATGGCCTCCTCAGCACCTCGGGTCCATCTGACTGCTCCGTGTATGTCTCGCTAAGTGGTCCACCTCTAGGTACCGTCCAACTCAACAAATCTCTACCTCAATCAGTTATGTCTATCATCTACATCCAACAGAACATAGTGCGGGCATAGCCCATGAAGGGGTGAGTATATGATACTCAGTAGGGACCCCAAGACCCCCAAAGGTCTCCCATAATCCATGAAGGATAAACCACCGAAGAATGATACGATCACGAATTATCATCCACCTCTACTTAGTTATATGAACATACATATACCTAAGTCTTCAATCACAGTTCGGCTCCATCTCTCGAGCCCAAGCACTACCCAGTCCACACAGGAAAGAAGTCAATCACGTCGATGATAAAGATTGAAAGTCAAGACTCAACTCACATAGGTATACACAATATAAAGAGAGTAAGAGATGATTAGTTGTAGACACTAAATAATATTTCACTGTCGAATGGTAGATACCTACTAAAATAGTAGTATGTCGTTGCTGTTGAACCCACGGAGGATTCAGTCCAGTCTCGTTGCTGTCGAACCCACAGAGGATTTAGTCCAGTCTCGTTAATATCGAACCCACCGAGGATTCAATCCAGTCTCGTTGCTATCTATCCCACGGAAGATTTAGTCCAGTCTAGTTTTTGTCGAACCCACAGAGGATTTATTCTAGTCTCATTGCTGTCGAACCCACGGAGGATTCTGTCCAGTATCCATCATCGTCGAAGCCATGGAGGATTCCAGTATGGCAGTCATCGCAACTAGCTCTAGGGTTCCCGCACACAGCACGCTCGATTCCGGGATGGTCCACACATCGATCAAAGGGGGATGATACATCAATTATCAAAAAGTCTTGAGTTGATATATCCTGATGTTCTGCCTCATCCTAAGTAACCCAATGTGAAAGACGGTGCGTCAATCAGATGCCTGGTCTGAGAGTTATTATCTTTTCCGTTCCAAGGGCCCTGTTGGATTTCGGATACAATCAAACTTGGCCATACTTCAATCTCATCTGAATCCTGAGTGGAGTATGTAAAAATAATCATCTCGTTAAAATTAAACCAACGTAGTTGACGTCTTGTCAATGGGACATCTGGTCCTTAAGCTATAAGTGTTTACGCTCTGAGGGCCTGGTTTGTTTCGAGTCCCAACCAACCCTGCCATACCCAAAATTTTCCAAAACATTGAGTGTAATATACCTAAATGACCATATCAATCCAAGGAATCCTACTCAACACAAGGTGCATCAATTGGAGGTCTGTAGCTCATGTTATGGGAGAAATTCTAAAATTGGTCTGAAGAGGGGGGTGGTTGAGTCTGGTCCGATCCGGCCCAATCTGCAATTGGATGGCCCGAACCGGGTCGACCCAACCCCGGTCCGGGTCTGAATCAGTAGGGCATGGCCTGGCCCAGGCAATAGGCGACCTGGCCCGCGCAAGGCGGCCTGGTCTGTGCCGCTGGCGACCCGGCCTGGTGGCTGGCTGCAGCTCGACCAGCTGGCCGAGCGGTCCTAGGGAGTGTGGCCCCAGGTTTTCCGAAACGGCGGCATTGATCGGTGCTGCCCCTCCTGCCCGGATGGCCGAAGCTGGCCGGATCTTCTATCACAAGCGGCACGTAGTTGGGGGCCGCTGTCCTCTGCACGCATCACCAGGCGGTGCCGCGGACTTCAACCTGGCTGGCAGGCGCCGACGGGTTCCCCACCAAAGCGGCCCACGGAGCGCGGGCCGCGGTCCTCCGCAGCGTGGCACCCCTTGTGGCATCGTGGTATCCCTATGTAGCCAGTTACTGCCAGCAGGTTCTCCTTTTTGCCGAGCGGCCCATGTATTGGGGGTCATGGTTCTTCCACAGCACGGAACCCTCCTGGCACTGCGGTTCCTTCGGCCCAGTCGGCTTTAGCTGACCGGTTCTTCTTCAGCCGAGCGGCCCATGGATGCGGGTCACGGTTCTTCTCTACATGGCTAGCACATGGCTGCTACTTCCTCTAGTAGCCATCACCTCTGATTTCCGCTACCAAAATAGTCAATAACCATCGGAGGGTTGTTGGGCAGTGTTTGTTAGGCCCGCGCCCTCCACGTTAGGCGCTAACATAATTCTGAAGACAATCCATGGTTTTCAACGAAAAACAAATTACAATTTAATAAATTAAAATAATACAAACCCCATAACTCATAATTGAGGGTCGTTCATCGACAATCCATAGAAGATGAGCGTCCCGGTAGTTGGTAGTCATGGAAAACGGCGTCGCTGAGAATGGTGTCGTCCCATCAACGTTTGATGTCATTGTCGTAGACGGTGTTCCTCACGAGCGGTGTCTTCTCCTGTGATAAATAGGAAGAAGAAAGGATAAAGGCATTCCTCTTGATCTTGTTCCAATTGAAATGAAATGTGGATAGAAATTGCTTCTCATTCTTCAAGAACACTTCCTTCAAATTCTCGAGAGGTTTTCCCCCCCAAAATATTTTCCAAGGAAATTATTATAATAAGTCTTCCAAATTTTAATAGAATTTCCATGCAATTCAATTTGATTCAAAAGAGGTGTCAATTAATTAATGTAGATATTAATTAGATAGGTTAGTACATTCAATTGGTGGGAGGTGGAGATCCTCCACCATAATAAATGAGAGGTGTTGTCAAAATAAATATAAGGGATGTTAATGGTAGTTTAAGAGAAGTTGAAGGGTTAGGGGCTTGTGTCGGCCACGCCACACATTATCCTCTCATGGGAGGTTATGTGGGTGTGGTCCCCACCTATAACTTCTCCTTGTAGGAAATAACCATCATTTATAAATAAAATTTTGTACAAAAAATTTTCTTAATTTAATATAATGCCCCAAAATAAACTTTCATCCTGCTTAAAACGCAACCCCAGTAAAGGTTACCTTATGAGAATACCAGCACTGTGAGTTTTTCGGTGTCCACAAATTTCAATTCCAAGCACTGGTAAAGAAGATAGAAAAACCCACTCGTACGTTTACTGAACGTACCTGAACAAAACTTCAATAATTTATTCTGGGCCTCTGAATCTAGCGCCGTCATAAAATGCAGACTCGTAAAACTCTAAAAAGTTTAAGAAAAAAATTTCATTGAAATTTCTAGGTCTTTAAATTACCCCCAACTCAGGGCTTTATGTCCCCATAAAGCTACAACACACACTTGGAAAACAAAAGAGGGTACTGAGCTTTCATTTGAGCATCTCACTCCCATGTGCTCTCCTAGAGGTTCCCGTGCTGCCAGCGAATGCGCACCAGAGGAATTGACCATCCACATTGGACTCTCTCTTGTCGATCCTCGATCTCCACCAGGACCTCTTTGAATGTCTCCTCATCATTGATGTCCAAATCCCTGTGGTCGATGATGCAGGATAGATCATGCACGTATCTGCTCAGCTAAGATACGTGGAATACATCATGCACCTGGTGCAACTGAGGTGGAAGGGCCAGGCGGTAAGCTACCTTGCCTACTCTATTGAGGACTTGGAAATGTATGATGAAACATGGAGATAACTTGTTGCACTAGCCAAATATCTGAACACCTCATCGAGTTGAGACCCGTATAAATACGTGGTTTCCATCCCCGAACTCCAGTGGTCTCTTCCTCCTATCATCATAGGACTTCTGTCTACTATGTGTAGTCTTCATACTCTCCTGGATGATCTACACCTTCTCCGCCGTAGCCTGAACCATCTCTGGTCCTATAAGTTCTGACTCCCCTGGGTCAGTACAACATAGAGATGATCTGCACGGTCGGCCATAAAATGCCTCGTAAGGTGCCATCCCGATGGTGGATTGGTAGATGTTGTTGTAAGGTAACTCCACCAAGTGGAGATGATCCTCCCAGCTATGATGAGATTAAAAGACACATGCACAGAGCATGTCCTCGAGAGTTTGAATGGTCTTCTTAGTTTGGTCATCCGTCTGAGGATGGAAGGCGGTGCTCAAGAGAAGCTGTGTCCCAAAAGCCTCTTGTAACCCCTTCCAAAGTCGGGAAGTGAAATGATCATCTTGATCGGAGATGATAATCGATGGCACACCATGAATCCTTACGATCTCATAAATTTAGAGGCATCCCAAGCTCTCTACGGAGCCCTGCTCTCTAATCGGTAAGATGTGGGCCGACGTAGTGAGTCAGTCTATGATCACCCTGATATAGTCATGTTCTATGGATGTACGTGGAAGCCCCATCACAAAAACCATAGATAACCCATCCCAATTCCACTACAGGACCTCTAAGGGATGAACGAAATATGGTGGAACTTGGTGCTCTTCCTTCACTTGCTAACAAGTGAAGAACCAAGATACAAACTCTACTAAAACCTTCTTCATACCCGACCACAAGTGTTGTCGTCTGAGATCCTAATACATCTTCGCCACTCCTGGATAGACCTCTAGCTGGGAAGTGTAAAAATCCCTTAGCACTTCCTCTTGTAGTGGAACTGGTACCACAGTACATCCCCTGAAGAGGATGACATGCTCCCCATCTTCAGAAAATCCATCAGATTCTTACCCTGTGGATATCTGATCACTTCGTGTCTTGCTGTCAGCATCCCCATGATGTACCTCCCTAACTCGCTGAAGAATTGGGGGAGTAACTGTAAGAGACTGTATATAGGCTGCCCCATCCCAATCCACAAAGGATATCTGTAAAGAAGATAGGTGCTATGTTGCCTCTCCTAGCAGCTTAATTCTAGTCCTCTTACTGGGCGCATCTGCAACAACGTTCACCATACCATGAGTATAGACTATCTCGAAGTCATAGTCTTGGAGGAAATTAAGTCATCGTCACTGTCTCTGGTTCAGCTCCTTCTATGAGACGACACACCTGAGACTTTTGAGATTAGAGTAAACCATAAACTGTTCGCTCAACGAACTATGGGTGCAACTAGCCATTTGTAAAGAACTCGACTACACCATTTTTTTCTTATGTCTTACAAGAGATGCTAAGATTTCTCCTTTTCCGAAAAGAGAAATCTTGTCTCATCCCCTTGATGAACCCCATTATTTTTCTAATACAGTCAATTCTGACTTGACTAGTACTATTTCATGACATAGATGACTTTGTAAGGCCTCGAAACTACTACCAAGAGATCCAACCATTACTCTATCCTCCAAGGGTCAAGTCACACTATCGGCAGCAGTGTGTGGTCACTAGGTCTCCTCCAGTAGGAATATCGAATCTGAGGGTCAAGTCAATGGTTTTAACTGGAACCTCTTAGTATAAACCATAGAAAATAGTAGGAAAGAAAACATCACAAGAAAAAGTGTCTTTTGTTACCGCATCTCAAAGTACAAAGACATAAAGCAACCACAAACAACGACATCAACAATGCTAGAAGCATCATGAACAAAATTCACCATGCCTGGAGCTAGTCCCGCTCCTTTCCACATACTCCTGGAGTAGTATGGTCATAGGCCTCAGCTGCCTGAAGCTGATCTCTCTCCTGTCCACATGTTCCCTGTGGTCAGGGTGGACCTCCTAGTGCTGATGGTGGTAGGGCCTCAAAACGTCATCCACCCCCTACTACTAGGCCAGCTCCTCTACCACATATGCCTGCTCCCGGCTGTCCACCACGGTTGAACCTCTGCCTCTGCCTCGGAGTTCCATCTACTACCTGCTGCTCATATGAAGGGCGTTTTGGGCAGTCTCGGGTCATGTGTCCCTGCCCACCGCATGCATAGAACTGCATGCTCCTCGTATGGATGGCTCTAACTTGTGTGCCCCACACAACCATACCTGTATCCTGGGGTGGACCACCTATTGGAATAGTCCTCTTGGACATCTGTGCTATCTGTCTACTGCCGGCAATAGAAGACTCTCCTACGGTCGAAAATCCCTATGGAAAGAGAAGTAGCTCCTGAGCCCCCAAAGAGCGTAGAGTCGCTAGTACAAACACTACCCTGAAAAGACCCTCAAAGTCTCCCCAGGTGAGAGTTGCCTCATCATAAAACTGGAGCATCAGGTTCCACCACCTCATAGATTCACCCTAAAAGAGACTAACATCTAGGTACCCCATTAAGTCAGCAGGTATCCCAACTATGTGGAAAAATCATGCTACAACCTCCAGCCAGCACCCGAATTTCTAAAAATCATTCTCTCCTCGAAACCTCGGAGGCCTCTAATGCTGGAATACATGCAATGCACACAGGCAGTGTCCACTCTCTACTACTGGAGCTGGTGGTATCTGTGGCCCAGCGGGTAGTGGCACCGCTGGTGCCTCCTTTTTGATGGGGCCCTACATCGAGGCCTCGTCGCTTAGTGGGCTACCATCTCGTACATAACTCGGAACCCTAGCTGGCTGCCTTCGTGGGGCCATCCTGAAAAGGAACAAGTGTGCCACGGTTTCAACAATATATATGATGAGCAGACAAAAAGTAATCATGAAGAAAACATTTTCAAAGGAAACACACACACAATTAGTGTTTCCGTGCACTATATCAGAATTTAGAGATCAAGGTCCAAGTGTATGGATAAGTCAGCCGCCGCACCAACACTAGACTCCCTGGACTGAAAACCACACTCAATAATCTTAACACTATTGCTTCAAAGAAAAGAATTATCAGAGTTTTGAGTTCTGCGGTAGAACTGACTCCTCTAATACAAATTTGTCACAACCCGTCCTCGTGGCCCGTGCCGAGACTACCCAAACCCCGCCTTCCATAGGCCAGCGGCTAGCGACTACCACCAAAGGTGTCAATCTACATAAAATGGGAAGGCATTGCCTTTATAAAAGATAAAAAACACAAAAGAGTATAGAAAAGAAGTAAGCACTAAGTAATAGTGAATACAAAATTAAGTGATGAAGGAAAGGGGCTACAAATACAAGCCAAACAGTAAGTCCAGTACAACTGAAAAAGCTATTACAAATGCATTAAAGTAAAACAGGAACCACTGAGTTGTCCTCCGGGATTCCCACCTAAAGGGTGGGTACAGATGGCCTGCTTAGCACCTCAGGTTTGTGTAACTGCTCTGTGTACGTCTCACCATGTGGTCCACCTCTAGGTACCATCCATATCTACAAGTCTTTACCTCTATCAGTGTTGTCCGTCGTCGGCATCGAACACAACGTAGTGTGGGCATAGCCCGTGCAGCGGTGAGTATATGATACTCAGTAGGGACCATGAGACCACCGAAGGTCTCCCAGAATCCACGAAGGATAAAACACATAAGAAATATACAATCACGAAGTATCATCCAACTCTACTTAGGTATATTCCCATACATATACCTAAGTCATCAATCACAGTTCAGATCCAACTCTTGAGCCCAAGAACCACCCAGTTCACATAGGAAAAAAGTAAATCATGTCGATGATAGAGATTGAAATTCAAGACTCAGCTCACACATGTATACACAGCATAAAGAAAGTAAGATATGATTACTTGTAGCCATTGAATCATATTTCAAAGTAAAATGGTAGATACCCGCTAAAACAGCAGTATGTCTCTGCTGTCGAACCTAGGGAGGATGCAGTCTAGTCTCGTTGATGTTGAACCCACGAAGGATTCAGTCCAGTCTCATTACTGTCGAACCCACAGAGGATTCAGTCCAGTCTTGTTGCTCTTGAACAAATGGATGATTCAGTCCAGTCTCATTGCTATCGAACCAAGAGAGGATTCAGTCTAGTCTCATTGATGTCGAACCCACAGAGGATTCAATCATGTAGTTGTCATCATCGAACCCACGAAAGATTCCAGTACGGTAGTCATCACAGCCAGCTCTAGGGTCCCGACACACAGCACACTCGATTACGAGAAGGGTCCGATCCTCGAGAAAAGGGGTTCGATACATCAACTATCACAAAGTCCTGATTTGATGTATCCCAAAGTTCTATCTCCTCATAAGGATCCCAACGCGACAGACGACGCGTTAATTGGACGCCCGGTCTGAGAGTTATTAGCTTTTCCGTTCCAGGGGCCCGGTTGGATTTGAGGTAGAATCCATCCCGGAAATACTCTAATCTCATCTAAATCAAGTGTGGAGTATGCCAAACGGACCGTCTCTTCAAAATTAAACCAAAGTATTTGACGACACATCAATCGGTCATCCGGTCATTAAGTTATAAGCATTTCCACTCCGAGGGCCCGATTGGATTCGAGTCCGAACCAACCAGGTCATACCCTAACATCGCTAAAACCATGAGTGTAATATACTGAAATGACAGTCTCGATCCATGGAATCCTATGCAACTATCGGTGCGTTGATCGGAGGTCCGTATCTAATGTTATGGGAAAAATACTAAAATGGGTCCGAAGAGGGGGGGCTAGGTCCGGTCCGACCCGGCCCGGCGTAGGCCCGGCCCGGTGGGGCACGTCCCTGCCCCGCCTGGTGGTAGGCCGCAGCTCGTCCATCTGGCCGAGCGGTCCAGGGGGGCACGACCCTTAGTTTTCTAAAACGGTGGCACCAAGCAGCGCCGCCCCTCCTGCCCGGCCGGCCGACTCTTCTAGTGAAAGTGGCTCACGGATCACGGGACGCAGTCCTCTAGAGCGCGGTTCCCCTTGTGGAATCATCGTCTCCCTGTCCAGCCAGCTACGGTCGGCTGATTCTCCTTTTTGCCGAGCGCCCCGTGGATCGCGGGCCGCGGTTCTTCCGTAGCGTGGTTCCCTCATGGCGCCACAGTTCCTTTGGCCCGGCCGGCTTTAGCCTCCCGGTTCTTCTTCGGCCGAGCGGCCTGCAGATGCAGGCTGCCGTTCTTCTCTACATGAACACAACTTCATCCAGTCACCATCACCTCCGATTTCTGCCACAAAAATTGTCAAGAACCATCGGAGGGTCATCGGGCCATGGTTGTTCGGCACGCGCCCTACGCGTTAGGTGATAACATAAGGCCGAAGACAATCCATGGTTTTCAACTAGGAAAAAGTAAAATTTTCTCAATTAAAATAATACAAACCACTTACCTCATAATTTAGGTTCGTTCATCAACGATCCACAGAAGATGAGCGTCGCGGTAGTCGGGCATCGCGTAAGACGGCGTTGCGGAGAACGGTGTCATCCCGTCAACGTTGGATTTCATTGTCGTAGATGAAGTTCCTTGCGAGAGTTCTCGTCTCTATTAAAGTGGAGGAAGAAGAAATGATTTAGGTGTTCCTCACGATCTTTTTCCAGTTGAAAAGAAATGTTGGGGGAAATTTCTTCCCTTTCTTCGAGAACACTTCCTTCAAATTCTCCAGAGGTTTTCCCCACCGAAATATTTTCCAAGGAAAATATTATAATAAAGCTTCCCTATTTTAATAGAATTTACATGCAATTCAATTTGATTCAAAATAGGTGCCAATTAATTAATGTAGATATTAATTAGATAAGTTGGCACGTTCAATCGGTGGGAGGTAGAGAGCCTCCATCATAATAAAAGAGAGGTTTTTTCAAAATAAATAATAGGGGAGTTAATGGGAGTTTAAGGGAAGTTGAAGGGTTAGGGGATCGTGTGGGCCCCACCACACATTATCCCTTCATGGGAGATTATGTGGGTGTGGGCCCCACCTCTAACTTCCCCTTTTAAGAAATAACCACCATTTATAAATAAAATTCTGTACAACAATTTTATTTAATTTATTATAAATCCCCAAAATAAACTTCCATCCTGCATAAAACGCAACTGTGGTAATGTTCCCCTTAAGCAAATATCGGTGTTGCGAGTTCATCGGTGTCCTCGGATTTTAATTCCGAGCAACGGTTCAAAAGATAAAAAAACCCGCTCATACATTTACTGAATGTACCTGAATAAAACTTCAAAAATCGATTTCGGGGACACTGGGCCTCAGAATCCAGCGCCGTCAGAAACTGCGGACTCATAAAATTCCAAATAATTTAAGATAATACTTTCTTGAAATTTCCGGGTCTTTACACATATCACAAAATATCAGTGTAAATATTCATAATGAATGAGTTAAACAAGTAATAAAAGAGATGTTTGGTTATGATCAAAGACAATTACTACACAATATATTTCATTCCTTGGAAGGAAAACAAGGAGAATGAAGCTCTTAGTTAGAAGGGACATGTTTCATTAACCATGATAAATATTTAAGGATATAAATATATTATCAACTAGAAATTAATGGACCATCAAATCCTAAATATATGGGTGAAGCCCTATTTTTCAGAATGATTTCTCAACCATCCATCCAAGTGAAGATAAAGGTGGTATTAAATGATAATTTGGTGAGAAATAATAGGATGAAGGATATTGTGGAGTTCTACATAAAAATGGATATAATTTTAAGAATAATGAAAAAAATATTCCTAGTATTAATATTATAATTGTTAAAAGAGCTATTAGATGATGCAAATAAATCATAATTATCTTTTCATCCTGGAAGTATAACGACTTATAAAGATATCTATAATAATTTTTGGTGGGATAGTATGAATAGTGATATAGTAACATATATATCATAAAGAAAGGATTGCTAGAATATTAAGGATGGAAGATAGGGGAATAAGGGTATGATGCAACCATTACCCATAGATGTACCAGGATATGAAAACATCACCGTATATGTAACTATAGGTCATCCTGATACATATAAAGTCCATAATAACATAAAGGATGCAATTTATCACCTTAATAGGTTATCACATTTCATTTATTTTTTTAATATAAATCACACTAAATAAACCGTTCAGTATATATTGAAGTGATATAGTATGGGTGTATGAAGTACCACTATCTATTATATCAAAATAGTATATGAGGATTACCTTAAAAATTCTTGGGAATTCTTAAATAATGTTGGTGTTAAGAGTAATATTTAAAAAAACTTCTCATAATCCATAAAGTTTAAAATTTAAATTACCATTATAACATTGACTATATGTTGAGACCCTATTTTGTGAATTTTAAAATAAGTTTGGATAATCCCATTCCACTGGTTGAGTCCATATATAAAAATAGTTTCCAAAATTATAATTAGAGGGAACAATATGATACTTAGTATTGAAAATGTTGAAGAACTATAACATTTTTTTATGAAGATATAGTGTATAATATGTCTGTATGAGGCATTTCTCATTAACTATTATAGAAGCTTCAAACCATTCAGTAGAAATTTTCATCTAAGCAATTTCAATATGAGATAAATAATAATAAATATTCGTGATATTTTAAATTTGATGTTGAGGACTGTTTATTTCATTGAATATCCCCATGTATGTGTTTGTTGATATTTCAGAAGAAGATAAGTTTTTTTCTAGATATATTATAATATATGAAATCCTCCATTCTTTGGGGACAATAGCTTCTCATTTTGTACTGACCCAAAGCCACTCTAATGTATATGATGTATTTTTTGTTACATTTTTTGGGAAGTAAACACTTAACCCTTAACATGTACTAATCTCAAATGTTTTATAACTATTTATTGATGGTTCTTATGAGAAACAACCTATATAAATCATTGATCATAAAAAAAAATTTCTTTGAAACTAGATCACTCAATTTTTTAATGTTCTCGAGTGGAATCATATGTGTGAGGAAGACATATAGAATCCCAATGACGTTATAGTGTAAAATTACTATAAAGTTTCTAATCATTATAATGAACCATTTAAATAGAAATTATTATATGGGTGTGTAATGTAAAAACCAACGATTTATGTATGAATTTTTATTTAAATAAATGAGACGTGTTATATAGAATGTGATACTTCAAGGACAAGAATATGTATAATTTTTTATTAAAATAAAAAATGGAATAAATTAAAAGTTATTTTAATGAATAAAATAAAAAAAATTAGTTTTTCTAAAATAAAAAAGTTACATATTCACATAAGATATCAAGGTTATTTTAATGATTTTTTTTTTAAATTATGAAATGTTTACAAATATCAATTAATATTATCAATAATGAAAATTGATGAAATTAATTGATTTATTTTGAAACACTATTATTAATATCTAATAAATAATAATATAAATATATAGAGAAATAAATAATTTATTCATAGTTAAACACACATGTATATATTAAAAATTATTTTCATTATAATTTCTATTTTTTTTAAAAAATAAAAAATAATCACCTTTTCTGTTTCGAGTTAAATGAATTAAATTTTTTATGAAAATATTATTTAAAATTAAAAATATTTTAATGATTATTATGTCATATGGAATACATATATATTCATTTTGAAGCATAAAATTACATGTTTATAAAAAAATAATGCATTATGTGTACTAATATTATAATTAAATTTTTCAGTCATTGGAGATTGAATATAGTAAAATGGATTTTTATATCAGAATGTGAATATTTCATAATATATTAAATTTTATTTTATTTCATAAATGATTCCTATTTAATGATTTCTCACCTTATTAGATTAGAAAATAAGGTTAATCAGTTAAAATAAGTGACTATATCACAAAATTTCACTAACTGTATCACTAAATTGCTGGAAGAATGATTTATTGACACAACCCTAACAAATAACAATTAATTGAATTGTTTTAGTCACTTAAAATTAATATCACATTTCTTTTATCATAATTAAAGAGTATTAAAAAACACACATTCTACTCAATATGTCTTTCACTCCATAGCCTACCTCATCACACAGCATTCTATAGAAATAATTATAAATTAAAACCCATATTGTCTACATCAAATTCTTCCCTAATGATTGGGAACCTATAGTTCTAGAAAAGATTCTCAAACCCATCTTTTCATAGTGTATATCTAAGTGGAGATTCTGGTATTCAACATAACTTTTATGTTTTGATTAATCATTCTTCTATATCTTCTTCTTCTACCATTTATTGAAACAAATATATCACATTAACAAAATGTATTTGGAATCAATAAACATATGTACATGTGATGTTATTACTACTAAATAACATGTTCATACTGATAATTTCACTATAAAAAGATCATATTTGTGATGGTATTACCACCAATAGAAATGATTTTATAATAATTACATAATGAATAAATATTAAATTATAAATAGTCATTATGTTTTCTATAAAATAAATCATGTAATATGTATTCATAATTCCTTAATTTTTATATATACATCTATATTCATCAACAAATTCTTTTTCCCTTTATTAAATCAAAATTCATCTAAAAGTTATTTTCTGGCATTATTTATAAAATGTTACTATAATTTCCATGAAACCACCAGAGGGAACCGTAACAATATAAAATCTTCAAAAAATTCTTTATGAAAATATTTAGCAGGTCAAACCATTACGAAGAAACAAGTAGCATAACTTCAATACATAAACATGCCTGGGAAAACACAAAAATTGACATTCAACGATTAATTTTAACAATCAAATTTAAATATATGGGTAAAAATAATTTTAAATGAATGATATAAGGTAAAATTAATATAAATAAATTTCCCATGTATGTGATAAATAATCCAAATGTTATTATAGAGTAAGATATAGAATTTCTTTGGAAGTATAAATCCATTGTAAGTGTAACATCCCAAGTTTTTAAATAGAAAACACTATATTCAATATCATATAAGATACACCACATTAATCTTAAAAGAAAAAATAAATAATATTATTTTAATGTGGAAATTATAAATTATCCACTAATATATATTTAGTGAATAAAGAAAATTTTATTTATGAAATAAATATAAACTTACAACAAAATATTTTTTTTTGGTATGTTATTAGAATTTAATCACATAATCTTTATTAAATTAATTTTATTATTCATATTCATGTTTTAATAAAAAAGTGAGTTTTATTTATTTCTATGGGAGAATATTTACAATTAATTTTTAGATATTTTAGAAAATATATTTGAAAAAAAAGAAAATTCTTTTTAGATTAAGCATATAAAAATAAAATTTTGGTGAATTTTTTTTGAAATTTATAAAGAAGTTAATTTTATTTGGTGAATAGAAAAAAAAATGTTTTGAAAAAAATACAATGTTTTTGTGACATCATCGAGAAAAAGTTATGATATAAAAATTACTAAACTTATGTACTGACTAACGAATGATATTATAATTTATATATTGAATAAAAATAACTCAAAACGTATAAATTATAATTTATTTCATGATTATTAAATATATCATTTTTAGTGTAGATGTGTTTCCTTCGCAGTATTGGAAAAGTTATAATTTGATCATTATAAATAGTAATTGAGTGCTAAAAATTCATTACATGAATTCTTTATGAATTATTATTTATAATTATTTTGGGTGATATATTATTATTTTATTGTTATATAACATGAATCTTTTCTAAATGACTTTACAATACTTGTGCATGGAAGGAAAAGTCAAATTATCAAATTAAAGAAATAATATTGACATAGATATGAGTTAATATATATAATAAATCAATATACGTGCTAATATTGAACCCAATTAATTTTTTATTGTGGTACTTAATTTTTATTTTTTATATATGAAATAATTAACATTAATTCCAAACCAATGATGATACGATGCTTGAGGAAGCAGTAGGGAAATCAATAAAATGGTTTGAAGTAAAATTATAAGAACCATTATATGACCCAAAATATGAATAAATCTTTTTTACGAATAAATATCAGTCATATTTTTTTTAGACCTTTTGGATCAACTTTTATTACTTTAACACCGATATGATATTTTATTTGAAACAAAGTCAAATTGTTTACACTATGGTTTCTAATTAGAATGTGTTTTTTATATGGTTTTACAAAAAAAATTGAACCACAAATAGTATTTATATATCTCAAATATTTATCTAAATAATGATAATTTATTTTATGTTTCTTTGAAAAAATTATATACCATAAATCCTTTCACAGTGATGATGCTTTAATTATTAATTTAATTTAAAAATAAAATAAAGGATATAAAATATATAAAATATATATAATTTGATATAATTAATATGATCCATGAATTATCTAAATAATAATAAAATGTATAAGATATAATAAAATATTTGTTTCAAATATATATTTTGGTTTCATTGTTTTAAAAAGAATAGTATTAAAAAATGTTAAATTAGCCAAAAATTATAATTCATGTGTATATTATATTACAAAATTATTTAAAAATCACAAAATATAATTAGAATAAGGCTAAATTTGATATTATTTGATATAAAATTTAATTATATTATCCATTTATGTATTTTTTATATCTGTACCCCTATAATGGCCATATAATAATATAATTATTTATGAAATTACTAAATTACACCATACCTCAATTAAAGAATGGACTCTTTCCATCACATAATTTCAAAAACCTTATCCTTAATTCCCAAAAATCCTATGAAATGCTATTTTCTCAACATCCATTTAAATATTCATGGATTTTTTATCTCACAAAAAAACCAATTCCATGTGTCAAAAGGATGTTCTGAAGGATAAAATATTCATGAAGTAAATTATTCCTTCTCTTTTAAGTTCATTATCACTTCAACAATGTCCTGACCACCTATCCATTATTACATGCTAAATATATTATCATATATATACATGAATATTATTATGTAAATGGTATATAGGTCATCAAATATCTTATCTTCTCATTTATTCTTAAAAACAAAATCATCATCTCTAGTTTGTAAATTCACAACCATCGTGGATTATGTGTTTTCGTTTCCCATTACTGTATTCATTAAATGTTTAAATTCATATATAATTTTTTAATATGGTCTAGTTATATATATTTTTTATGTTCCCATATTATTTAATTAATATATGAGAATAATATTAAACAAAATTCAACTAAATTCTGATGGTCAGAAAAACCAACTAAATAAACTAAACTTTTATCATTAATGATTTATCAAATGAATCATCCTCATGCAGGATAGAAAAAGTGATGTATGGGAACATTTAAACATCTACATCTTTATTAATACCATTAATATCCTTCTATATAGTACTAGTAAAATTTCAAAATAAATTCAATATTGACCATACCATGAAACCTTGAAACGAACCCTCTTCAAATAATGGAAATAAAGAAATATTATTTATAAATGGGTTAAATTTTGTTATATGAAGATCATATATGTAATTATAAATTTTAATATAGTTTTTTAATAAATTTCTAACAATATTTAAACCATTTTAAATGAGGTTTGAACACATATTAAGGATGTAATAACCTTAGGTTAGGGACATTCCATTTAAAATTATTTATAATGAATGTTAAAAAAAAGTTTTATTTAATATGCACGACATGAGAAGATTTTATGATTTTCATCCGTTTTTTTTTCAAATCATGAATTACAAGATTACATGATTATTTTCAATGAAAATTTTCTCCTTTTTATGTGTGTAGTATCCCTCTTAAATAAGATATTTTCCTAAAGGAATATTTTTATAATGCAAGTATCCATGTTTTGTGATTATATTATAGTTTTGGAGAATTTTTTATGATGATGGGTGGTTAAATTATAAACCAAATACATTTGAGTCAATTATATCCATCCAATGCATTGTTTATATTATAAGTGGACCTTAAAGGTTATTCCAAGTGTAACATTGATAGTTACAGAATAATGTTACTATAAGGGTTGTATTATAAGGTAGCCATGAGGGTTTCAAATCATATGGTATCCAAGAAGGTTAAAATAATAAGTATGGTAAAAAAATTGTTTCTAAAGTTATAGAATTTTTTTATGATTCTTATGTCTTATTTAAAACATATGATTAAAAAATTATATATATGTAATTTTTAAGGGTGAGAAGTATGTTTTTAGGAAACTGACTTCACATGATTATAATTATTGATGGACTAATGGTTTCTTTCCTTATATTTATATTACATTCTGAACTTTTTATGATCATCACATGTTTTAAATTATTTTTAAAAGGATTACTTTGAATATCATAGGAATTTTATGATTCTAGTTCTGATGTAGTAAATTAGATATTTTTTATTACTTTTGGAAACAATAATTTTCTGTAAGTTATTTTCCTAATCCTCTAGAACCTATAATAGAAAAAATACTCAATTTTATATCAAACACTTTCTTTTTTAGTTATATTTCTATTTAAAAAAATTCAAAGCATGTTTTACTGCTGAATCTAGAAACATGAGTTCAAGACCATGCATTTGGTAACTAAAGAATGTTCTAGAAAGCATTGATGATTAGGAATTTTTTGAATTCACAACTCATAGGTAATTAGTTTTCCATATAAGTTTTATCTTTTATTATTTATAAATATAGAAATTCATAATTTTAAGTGTGATTAATGAATTATCATGGAATAATTCATTTAAGAGTGGATGTAACATTTTACATTTTTTAGGAAAACATTATTCTTGATATCATATAAGATATTCCACATAAAGTATACAAGTACAACTAACTATCATTGACTTAGTGTTAAAATTACAACCAATCCATTATTTTATAAGTTATGTTGAATAAAATATTATTGAAAATAAATATAATGGTCCAACCCAAAATTAATTTCGTGGTATGTTCTTAGAATATAAGCACATACTTACAATAAATTAATTTTATTGTTCAAATTTATGTTTTAATAAATATGGTTTTATATTTTTTCATATTGGAAATTATGTATAATTAATTTTTAAAAGTTTTAAAAAATCAATTTGAAAAAATATAAACATTTTTTAACTCAAAATGTAAAATGTTTTCTATAGTGACCTTTTGGGAATTTTTTTAAAGGTTAAACTGTTTGGTGAATTTAAAAAAACAGTTTTTTAAAATAAAATATTTTTGAAACATCATCTTGAAAAAATTGTGATATAAAATTTATAAAACATATGTAATGTCATAATAATTTATTATTAGATAAATTCCATAAAGAAATAATTTTGAACATGTAAATAATAATTTATTTCTGAATAAGTATAAAAATTATTTTCTATGTTGATTTAATGCATGTGAATTGTCAGTAAAGTGAAATTTGGTTCCTCATAAATAAAAATTATCATGAACCACTATCCACTATGTGTACCCCTCATGGGCCAACAATGTGAGAAGAGAGATAATGACCTTGCAGTCACACCTCCATTAGGCCCCAGGTTGGTGACTAGAACTAGGGGTATAGTAAACACATAAATGGCTGGAATTACACTATAAGAGAACACATGAAAAAGAGATAGGTAAGACAGAAATAAGTCAACTCATGCTCATACAAAAATATAAAATAAATCCCAAGTACAAGTATGTAATGTCATACAAGAACAGCTTCAACTGAAATGGTAAACTGAATGTTCCAAAATAAAGTAAATTGGAAGCTACCACAAAGCCTGAACAACTCCTGCAACCCCAAGATATTTGTAACCAACCTGATCTCAATCATGTTCCATGTGACCTTCAAAATAGTTTATGTAATGCAGGGTGAGTATAACCTTATACTAAGTAGGATCTTCCCTAGATCCTCTTGTGGAAATGTAAAGAAGGAATTATAATGCACAGTGAACCCAAGTGAATCGAACTCATCACCTAAACCAGTATACTATGTTCCAAGCCTCACCATGGATACTCTCAAAAAGTATTGAATAAAAGAGTATATAATATAATAACGTATATTAGGGGTACCCCACTACCACTTCCCCATTGGTTTTCTGCTTTACCCCAACGTCACACATCCTTTCAATCTCAATCCAAAACTTCTTTCTCATGGACACCTAGGAAATCCACCACCATATGAACCATATGCAACAGAACCACAACATACATGTATCCAAAGTAACCATGTATTTTCTAAGATGCACCAAATTTCATATAATGTGTATCGTACATCTGTTATTATACCTCAAGACATTACAACCCAAAAATTGAGTAAGGGTTCTTAGGCCATCAGATCCTATACACGTTACCCTTATAGTTGTCCATAAGAAACTATATACAAAATATATAGGTGCGAATATCCACCTGCCACTATATCCCTCTACCCATATATATTGGGAAAACTAACCACCATGCCTACTATCACAAGTAAACTAATAAGATAAGAGAGTAGGGACAAAGGGGTTAGTCAACCATTCATCCTCCCATCATGATATTGGGGAAAAAACACCCACTCTATAGGGCTTGAATCCCATGGGTGTAAGTTTCCCTAACTGACAGGGTGCAGTGGCATATAGAAACACCAAAAATACAGGATATAATATAGATCACAACCACACTATGGGGATAACCTAGTGTTGGACTCAACTACAACTAATGTTTCTTGGACTCCTACCTTACACTGCTAAGAATAGAAATCCTATAAGCACAAAACCATTTAACGACCCACATTAAGTTACATCAACCCTTTTTATCAGAACCAAATTCCATTAATTAATTATTTAACCATTAATTATCCATTAAATTTTACCATATTATATCTCAATATATTTCTAACTAAGATCGATGACCTCCAAAAATAACCAAACAATGTCCACATTTTCTTAGAAATATAATCTTTGAAATGTATCCCAGTAAGCTCCGTCCACATGGGTTAAACATTAATTCAATAATTTATTAATATCATTATCTATTTTCTAAAATACTAGGCGTTCTTGGAAATCATTATAATCTTCCCAACATAAATGGATCAATATGGTGAGTAGGTGAACTACCCATTGAGTCTCTTCCACCTATAGAAAGTGCATAGACCAATCTACCATCGACAAGCTAGACAAAAAAAATGTGGAATAACATGTGCATCTTCGCCTATTTTGCAAAGAGGGTAAACAAGACCATCTACCTCAAGTAGTGGGGATAGTAATGAAGATAAAAAATAATAGTTTAACAAGAATTTAACTTTGATATCTATAGTAAATATCATATTCAACATGCTCCATCATCTTTGATATCCTCCCCTACACCCAAATTCATAAACCACTATATCTCAACCCTCTATTAATCAACTCCTTCCACAACCATTGGGCCTCCTTGCCCCTACATACCACTCAATCAATCAAGGCTCAGCCAACCCAGGCTCACATCACAACAAACTTAGATGGAAACCAACCATATGGAAACTAGGATCCTCACCCTAAATAAAAAAAACCATCCTTCACACACAATAAGAACTCATTTCTTCCACAAAAAAGGAACTTTTAATTTAGAATAAAGAGGGTAAAAAATAACCCTTAAAAGAATTATCTTTATCACCCAACCTATCCTTTATTCCATATTGTATTAATCGATTTAATTGAACTTGCATAACTTCATCCATTTGATTATCATCAATCACAACAAAAATAAAAACTAGATTCATTAAACATGCATCTTTATCTTTAACCAAATAATTTACAATTAATCTCATATTTTCGATTTTTACAAATTTACACCTAGAACGACATATTAAACAAGAAATAAATTGATAACACATGATCTAGAAATCATTAGGAAATAACATGAATAAGCACTTGATACCAATTCTATAATACAATTCAAGTACCTATTATTTCATTTTCATTTTTATCCAGTGGATAAACCATAATAACTCTACAACTGCACATAAAATAATATAGAATCCATGAATCCCCTACCACATAAAGATTTATAATGTCCTGTGTAGGTTAACAAACAACACAAAGGAAACCGATCACCTCTCCTACAATGACTACATCCATCTGAGGATGTCACATCACAACAAAATCAGCCAAAACTCAATAAAGTTCCATTAGAAACATAGATATGACATGTCGTAAAATGGAAATGATAACTGGAAGAAAAAAATCTAGGAATCAAATAGAATAGAGTTATAGCATACCTTATATTGATGATGGGTTGACACATCCTGGTTTCACCAAGACAAGTGTGCACATGTAGTAGGAAGGACTTCAAGTGGAATCAAACCAATGTCTTCAGTATGATCACACAACTCCGATGGGATGATGAATTTTGGTCATCCCATACCAAGTAAAAACAATAAGGATGAATAACATGGAATGTATCTCATTCATTTGAAAATATAAATGGTTCAGTGGTTTAGATATTGTTTAGATATGACATTAAAGGAGGATCTCATCAATAGTACATTATTTGAAGAAGTAAAGTCTCCTGGACCCATAGTAAAATTTATATAGAAGTTATGGGCTTTGAATTGTCATTAAATCCATTAAAGAAATGCTTTTAATGTATTTTATGTCAAAGATAACATCAAATGGGTGAACTGTAGGAAGCTGGAAACACCGTAGCGCATACAATTATAGAAACACTGTAGAACCAACCTATGATGCTATAGCACCTATCAATGTCATTGTAGCACCTACCGATAGATGCCCTACCAATGATACTATAGAACATACCAATATCACTATAGAACCTAATGATAAAACTATAAAACCTCTCGATGGATGACATACCAATTAAATTATAGCACCAACTGATGTCATTGTAGCACAAACTGATGTATGTCATACCAATGACATTATAGCACCTATCTGTGGGGGACCTATATAATACATTATACCACCTACTGATGTTAGTGTAGAACCTACTGATGGATGACCTATTGATGAAGTTGTTCAATTTTGTCTCACTAATCACACTGTTTAGCGAACTAGAAACACAATTCATAGAACATGAAATTTTACAAAGTGCTAGGAATAAGTCACATTGACCAACAAGAGTGCCTCAAACGCCATATTTTCATAGAGGAATAGACGAGAGAGGTCTAGGACATTACATCAGATACCACTCAAAATATTATTATCCTTGAGAATCCAATCCAACCCAGATAGGAAACCTAAAATTTGTAAATAGACACCCTTCAAGATACCTCTCAAGACTCTCAACACCAAGGGAGCTCAACCGCTTCCTCAAAGTAAAAAATGTAAAACGACAAGAAAATGACAAACATATCTTATTCACTCACCCAGGGTAGATACCTTACAAAATAGAGTAATTTATAAAATGGAAAAAAGATAAATCCATATCATAAATAGGAAATTTCTACAACCAAAAAAGGAACATCATTACAGGAAAAGAGCTAAACAACAAAGAAATCAGGGTACTGAGCATGTATCTACACTCATGTTCCTTGGTACTCTCCTACACATCATCATGCTACCACAAGACATGATCCAAGGGAATAGAATTATTAGGCAACACCATCTCCTTGTGGTTGTGGATCTTTATAGGCTTCTCCTCGAAGGTCTCATCATAGTTAACATCAATATCTCCCAAATCGATGATGTGAGAGTCATCAAGAAGATAATGACAGATCTATGACATGTGAAAAACATCAAGTATATATGTTATATTTGGGGGAAGGGCTACTGGATATTCCATGTCTCCAACATGATCCAACACCTCAAGAGGCCCAAAAAACTAGGGAGAGAGCTTACTCCCATGACAAGAACTTTGATTCCCATGATGTGGAGCCACCTTTGGAAACACATGATATACAATTCCAAACACAGGAGGTCTCATCATGTGATTGGAATATGACTTCTGATGATCATCTGATCACTTCATCCTATAACTAATAACCTGAACCATATGTGTCATATTCATTACCTGTTTTAGTATGAGAATTGCTGCATCTCCAAACACAATCTAGAACACTGTAGAAGGAAAAGTACAACAATACATGGCATCAAACGGTGCCATACCAATGGTGGATTAGAAACTATTATTATAGGAGAACTCTAATAGTTGTAATACCACCATCCATGAACATCCAAAATCTAGCACATAAGAGGGAAACATGCCTTCAGGTGTCTGGATGGTTTACTCTGTCTGACTGTCCATCTATCGAAGCAAAGTGGTTCTAAGGAATAATTGAGAACCAAAAGATTTCTGGAAACATCTCCACATGAAACATGTAAAATGAGGATCTCAATCAGAAATAATCATCCTAGGGCTCAACGAATTATCGCCTCCTCTTCTAGATACTACCTTAACAAAACCTCCCCTGAGCTCCATCCCTTGATCACTATAATTTGGGAAGTCTTTGTTAAGAAATACGCTGCTACCCATATAGGATCATATACTCCCCGATATTGAGGTAAACCTATAACAAAGCCCTATAAGATTTCCTCCCACTTCTATTGAGGAACCTTCATTGTCTACAAAAACCCACTGAGAACATGATGTTATGCCTTCACCTTATGGTAGACCAAACATCACGACACAAACACCAAAACATCAATCTTCAACCCCTACCACCAAAAATAAATCCTTAATGCGTGTTACATATTTTTCACTCAAATATGTACCACTGTAGAAGAATTATAGAAATCCCTATGAATTATTTCATGAATCTCTAAAGGAATGAATAAGCCTTCCATGAAACAGCACTAGATGTTGGTCATCCTCAGACCAATCATCAGGGGCCTCATGACAAACAACTTGGTCACTCCATACCTAAACCCCAAGATCCCACAAATTTGACTCTTCCTCCTAGTTCACCAAATATGACTTCACTGTTATATGAAAAAGGAAACCTCTACCCCAAACAACTCTCAAATCCAGATGTAATGTTGAACGTTATTCCATTACCCTCCAAGAATCATTGGGTTCACGCACTACATCACTACAAAAATTCTTTCTCAACTTATCGACCACAATATTCTACTTAAAAGGTGTATATTATATTTCAAAGTCTTAATCCAATAACAACTCCATCAACTGATGATGTCACAAGTTCACGTCACACATAGAGAAAGTATAACTCATGATATTATTATTGTTGAAGACCACAAAGCACTTTTGGATGAGTTAATTTATCCATAACATTAGGGAAAACACCACTTCTCTGAACTCCATATTCTGGGTGGAATAATTACTCTCATAGGCTGGCAACAACCAAGACCCATAAGAAAAAACTGATCTCTACTACATCAAAACACATCCAAAATCTAGATGAGGAGAATCACATAAAACCTCAAAATAAACTCCTTATGGATGATGAAATATAATTGTATCCATGACCAAATTCTTCTTTGGATACTCAAAATCTATCTGAAATGGATCATTCCCGATAAATTCATGATCTTTTCTAGTCAATGTTGTCATTGGAATCACCACCCAAGTGAAATAGGCTACAAATATCATGTAATATCTTGAAAGTACAAAGAAACTTCATACCAATTCCACTATCTTAGGTGATACTCATGACACAAATTATTTTATATTTTATAGATCCATAGATACTTTCTATTGGGATACCACATGCCCCATGAAACGAACTTCTTGACCCAAAAATATACACTTCAACAACATCCCAAATAGCTACTATCGATGATGAACATCCAAAATGGATTACAGATGCTTTGTATTCTTCTCCTTTGACATAGATTACACAATTATGTCATCAATGAAGGCCACCACAAACATATCCATGAACTGAGGGAACATAGCATTCAAAATCCCCAAGAACATAGCTGAATCATTCGTTACACTGAACAACATCACAACAAAATTGTAATGCACATGATGGCATTGGAAAGATGTATTCAGAACATCCTAATCTATCTCATGCATCTAATGGTATCATTACTGAAAATAGATCATTGAGAACAGAGTTTCATCTTTCAATTGATCAAATAAATCATTAATCCACATAAGAGGATAGTGTTTCTTCATTGTCACAATGTTCAAATAATGATAATCAAGACGCAACCTCAATCTGTCTTCCACCACCATCTTGAAAAAAACCAATTCACCCAATGGTTACATGCTTGGCTAAAGAAAACCCCACTACAAAAAAACATTGGGAAATATAAGCAGGTATCAAAACTCAGAAGGAACCATCTTATAAAGAGACAATGATATAATAGTTTCATCATCCTATAGCAGGATCTTGAACTAAATCTGTCACCGAGGTTGTAACTATACATCCTCTTATAGAAAATCGTTATGGTACTCTTAAACATCTTGGGGAAAACAGACTACTAAACATATTATGAACTCGACGTTAGCTTAACCATCAAGGATGATAAGGAAGGAACATTCCTCTAATCCATCTGAGGGTCTCACTCACCACCAAACACCAATGTCTCTCTATCGGCATCGAAGAATACCACCATCCTCCTAAAGAAATCCATTGTAGACTATAATTAATACAACCAGTCCATGAAAATTATGACCTTATTCAGTTGTATCCATAACCATTGGAAATATCCATAAGAGCAGTATTGCCCCAGCAATAGATGACATTATCAATATACTTCCAACCACTCAGCTCATCCTCCAAATTGTATAGTCAATGCCAAGGCAAATAGAAGCCTATCTACCTAATGTACCATGAATGGAAAATGGTAGATGATATGAAAGAGTGTGTTGCTCCTAAATTAAACAAGCCATACACCCATGTCAAAAAATAAGCAAAGTGTACATCAAATGATGTATGACTTGTCTAGCACTAGCAATGCTAAATCATGAAATTGACCACAACCAGATCCATAACCACTATAACCCTGCTGAAGACCACCACCATATAGGCTCTATACTCTCTGATGATAGAAAGATCCCCAATTCTATTTTATACCTTCTATATCTACCCTCTACTAATCTATTTTAATTAAAACCCACTAATGAAACCTCCACTGGAGCTTCCTCAACAGGGGAACCTAAATTGGAACACCTAATGAACTCTAACTGCTCATAAAGGTCAGGAACTCTTATTGTTGATGACCTTGGAATCCACAATAAAAGGAAGATCCTAATCCTTTTTCATAGTTCAGATAGTCTCTACCACTATAAAATCAAGATACTATGGCTAGTACCTTCACCCATCCAAACAAAAACTCTTTTTCCCTAAAAAATAAGAACCCCAGACCACAACACTACTTTGTGAGGAATCCTAAAGACTCCCCTCTCATGATGATCCAGTTCTGGATAACAAATTCTCAATGACCTATGCCCTTTCTAGAACATTGAGATACATCTTCAACATAAATGGTATGACATAGGACTTGATATCTAGATGAAAATCCTCCTCAAAATGAATTTCCCAAGCCACCTCACCTTGAACCAGGTATGAATCATATCGTAGAGTGTTCCTAAAATAGAATCCAAAATATCGCACATTAGATATCCCGTGTCAAAGAGTAAGAAATTCCTAACAACTTGCCTCCTTTATAGTCGAAGATGAAAAATTGACTCTAAACTAGTTTCGAAACTCATCCCATGAGATTTCTGAATCCTCATTATCCTCATGGAACAAGAACAACAACTGCCTCACTGCCCCACACATCATCGTCACAACCAATTAAAACTGGTGGTCCTTAAGAGTACGCTTCCAACTAAAATATATCACATCATATTTTAACCAGTATTTGGAAAGTGCATCTAAAATGAATACCTCGCACTCTTGTAGACTCTAGCACTAGATCTCTAAGAGTTTCCCCCTCTATGTGTCATCTTCGGAAACCTCTACTCTACAATGATCAGTTGGAATAGCCTACTGAACATATTATGTGAGAACCTGACTGGGACATCAAATTCGAGCCATAACTACAAAAGAAAAAATTGTTATATCTCTTTAACCTGGAATACAGAAGATATAACATTAATTAATTCTTTTCTTTAATTAATTTTAGGTTAACCTATCCCATGGTCTACCTAATAAAACACATGTGAAAATACAAATGAGGCATGGTCCTTTCCTAGGTATCTACCCAACAACAAGTATCACCCCATTTAGTGGCCACTATAAACTTAATGGTCCATCCATTAGACCATAGGTGGCCCAAAATACTCACGTCTTAGCCAGACTCTTGTGTTTACAGTGCTTGTTAAAATTAGTTAACATTGTTTCCCTACCAACCCATGAAACCTCACCTATTCTCAACTCCATACTTCATATTTTTCTTCAATCAGACCTTTAATCCCACTCTATCAGGACCAACTCCCCACAAATTTTATTCATCCTAGGCTGGAAATGTAAGAAGAGGGATAATGATAGCTGAGTCTCGCCTCCGGTAGGCCTAAAATTAGGGAATACCACAGAGGGTATAGTAAACACACAAATTGGAGGCAGTACCTTCTTGGAGAACACACGTTAAAGAATGATATAAGACCGACACAAACCAAATCCTGCTTAGACTACCATATAAAATAAATCCTAATTATACATAATTAATTTCATTAAATAACTACTACAACTGAAAGGAAAATATTTAAGTACTAAAAGAATATAAAACGACAGTGACCACGATGCCCAAAAAACACTTACAAACCCAAGCTATTTGTAACCGTCATGGTATCCAACATTATCCAAGTGACCTAAAAAACATTTTATATAATCTTGGGTGAGTATAATAGTATACTCAAAAAAATCCTCCCCATATCCTCTCATACAAATGTAAAGAAAGAATGAAAAAGCACATTGAACAACAATAGAAACTAACTCCTCACCAAATCAAGTATAATTTGTTCCAAGCCTCACCTGACTACTCTTTCCAAGTATCGCATAAAAGAGTATAAAAATAAAATAAACAATATCAAGGGTACCCTGCTATTATATCCCCACTGGTTTTTCAGTTTCCCCAAATGTCGCATGTCTTAAGAATCTCTCTCAAAAAAGGCTGGCCCGAAAACACCTAGATGAAGCAACATAACATGAACCTCGTGCAACACAACCACCACATCTTTGTAACCAGGCAGTTTCCATGATCCACCATAGAATAAATAACATGTTTTATACATCATGTATTATAACTAAATCCATTACATCCCATACAATGAGTAAGGATCATCAAGCCATCATAGCCTGTACGTGTTACACCAATAATAGTCCATTAGAATCTATATAAAAAATATGGGTTTTTGAATATCCACAAGCCATTGTCACCCCCTAAATACATATATGGGTAAAACATTCTATCATGCCTTCCAAAAAAAGTAACTACCAAGAGAATAGAACTAGGAAAAATGGGGTAGTCAGCCATTCCTCCTACCATCAGGATGTTTGGGAAAACACCACCTAGGGCTCCAAATCCATGTGGTTTCAATTTACCTAACTGGTAGGGTGGAGTAGCTTATAGAAAAAAAAATTGTATTGTACATATCACAACCACACAGTGGGCATACATATTTCAACAACTCAACTGTAGCTAATGTCTCTCAGACTCTTGGTTGTGACTGCTAAGACTATATATCTTAAAAGAACACAACCATTTCAAGAGTTACATTAGGATACATAATACCTTTATTGAGTTCTACATTATGTTAATAAATTCTTTAACCATTAATTAAAAATTCACAATTACCACATTACATCCCATTACCATTTCAACCCTGATCCATGCCCTCCATGAATAACCAAACCAAGTCCATGACTTATAGAAATATAACCTCAGCATTGCATCCTTGTAAGCTCCAACCCCATGGGTTAAACATTAATTCAATCATATATTAAAAGAACTATCCCTTTTAAAAAACCCTAGACATTCTAGGAATGAATTATTTGATTCCTATCACAAGGTTCTCAACACGATAAGTATGTGAACTACCAGTTGAGTCATTTACACCTATAGTAAGAGTTTAGACCCATCCATCCTCAAAAATATAAACACGAAAAGGATGTGGAAAACCTCGAACGGCTTAAACTCTTTTTGAAGGAGTGTAAGAAATACCATCTACGGAATGAAGTGGGGATTATAAGGAATATAGAAAATTGGTTAAAAATTATTCAACTTTCACATTTATTATAAAGACCAGCATCAACCTGCTCCATCATCCTTGGTGTCCTCCTCAACAACCACATGCACAAACTGCTACATCTCGCCACTCAAGGCATCAAATATTTCCACAACCACTTATCCTCCATGGCCCCACAAACCAAAAAATCAATCCATGGTCAGCCATCCTATGATAAATCACAAAAAAAATCTAGAAACAAACAACATAGAACGAGGATCTTCTCCCTAAACCATGCATATAGACTTCATACAAAATAAGCACCCACAACTTGGAGGAATAAGGCACTTGGGATCTAAATGTAAGAGGTTAAATCCGAACCCTTCATGAAATTATCTTTATCATATAACTGGTAATTTATTACTTATTGAATTAAATGATTTTATTGAACATGCATAACATCATCCATTTCTTTATCACTAATAACAATAAAAACAACCAGATTAAATAAACACGCCTCTTTATCTTTTTCCAATTAATTTATAATTAATCCCAACGTTACCTATTTTAATAATTTCTATAATGAACTACTTGATTAATTAGAAACTAATAGATATCACAAGATCTATAAATCAAAATGAAATAACATTGCAAAGCACATAATACTGATTCTATAATCCAGTTCAAATATTTATTATGTCAACTTTATTGTTATCCAATGTATAAAACATGCTAACTATATAACTGGATAAAAAAGAATATTCAATCCATGAATCTCCTATATCAAAAAGGTTTTTTATGTTATTTTCGTAAGAACGACCAACACAACAGATCATGGTCACTATCCTAAATGAACGCATCCACCCGAGGATGCTTCAACCCAACCACATCAACCAACACCAAAGAAAGTTCCATTTGAATCATTGAGATTAGATATCGTAACATGGAAAGGAGAACATGAGGAAATAGTTCAAGGAACTAAGAATAATAAAGGAATAACATACCATATTTCTAAAATGAATGGACACTTCCTGGTTTCACGAAGTTAGGGGTGCACATGTTGTAGGAGGAACTTGAAGGGGAATTGATCCAATGATTGCAGTCCAATTTCACGACTGCTATGGGATGAATAACATTGTGCATCCCATTAATGAAGTATCCCATCAATACTACGTATTTTGGCTGAATAATGTCACCACGACTCATATGAAAATTTAGATATCAGTTATGGGCATTGAATTGGCCGTAAATCCATTAAAATAAGGATTTGAATGTGTTTTCTATCAAATATAATGTCAAATGGGAGAAACTATAGGAAGCTAGAAACACTCTATCACATATAGTTTGGGAAACACTATTTGTCCTTCAGATGAAACTGTAAAACCTACCAATGGATAACCTTAATATGACACTATATCACCTATTGATGACATTGTAGCACCTATCAATTGATGGCCTATCGATGAATATATAACACCAACTGATGTCACTATAGCACCAACTGATGGAACTATAGAACCTATTGATGGATGAACAACAAATGACATTTTATCACCTATCAATGTCACTATAGAACATATCGATGAATGACCAACTGATGAAACTATAGAACGTACTCATGTTACTATTACACCAATCGATGGATGACCTACTGATGAAACTGTAGCACCTACCGATGGGTGTCCTACTAATGAAACTGTTCACCTCTATCTCACAAATGGAACAGTTCATAGAACAAGGAACAATGTTCAGAGAACTAGAAATTCGAGAATTTACTAGGAATAAGCCACATTGACCTCTTAAAACACTTCAAACATGATATTTTCCCAAAGTAATGGACTGTAGAGGTCCATGCAATTACAATAATTGAGTTCTAAAAAGACGTTTGATGACATGTTTATTAAATTTTTAAGTATAATTTTTATTTTTTATGACATATTATAATTTTAGAGTTAGATAACATGAATATTATCCAAAATTCTATCTAATTATTATGCAAGGAACGAAAAGTAAAATAAACAATTTAAAGAAGTTATGTTGACAATGATGTGAGTAAATATAAACAATACATTGATATAAATGATTATATTGAACCTAATTTATTTATATTTTTTAATTTAGTAAATTTTAAATTTTATTCATTAAATAATTATCCTTAATGCCTATGCAACAATAATGCAGGGCATGTGCATGCAGAAGAAAAATCCATAAATTTTTTAAAATATTATTATATGAACTGTTAAATGACCCAAAATTTGAAGAAATATATTTCCATGTGTTAGAGTTAATAATGATATATTTTTTAAATTTGGGACCTTTTGGATCCACATTGATCGCGTTAATACCTTTATAATATTTTATTTAAAATAAATTCACGATTTTTTAACTATGGTTTTTAATATGTATAAATTTTTAATTAGTATAACATTCAAATATATGGATTTCTGTATAATCAGTTTGACCATTATAATTATTTGGAAGTATAATTGATTTCTCTCAATCCTTATAATTTTGTTTAATATTTATGAAACAAATAAATACCTTAAAATCTTTTAAATTGATGATGCCACAATTATTAATTTATTATAAACATAAAAAATGAAAATAAGTAAAATAAAAAAATAAAATCTTCTGTAATTTGGTCGATCCTTGAATTTTATAGAAGAATTTAAAATTTAAAGTATATATCAAAATAATTTTTTCTAATTGTAATCTTTTTTTTATATTTTTAATTTTCTCATAATAAATATTGTTTAATTTAATATAAATTATATTCAATGAATATAATATTTTATTAAATTATTTAAAAATTATAAAAATATTGAATGAGGATAAATGTGATGATATTTACACTAAAATTAAATCCCTCAATCATTTTTGGAATTTTCTATGTCTTTTCCCCTATAATATGCATACTATATTATATTATTTTAAGTAATTCCTAAATTTCACATCAACTCAATTATAAAAAGGGACTATATTATGTAGATAAGTTTATCAACATAAACCATATTTCTAGAATATTTTATGAAAAATATATTCTCTTAAACCATTTCCACATTCTTGTGTTTTCATTCTAACAAAAAAAATTTACATGTTCCTTAAAGAAGTTTTTAGGGATAAATTATTCACAAGGATAATCAATATTTTTCAATTAAATTATTTCACCATTCTTCCTAATTATAAACCCATATATAATGTTTCATTATAACGTTAGTATAATATATATGCTGGAAATGTTTTATGTTAATGTTATACCAATCATCAAATCTTTTATTTTCTCCATTTTTTCTCAAAAATTAAATCTTCGTTATTGGTGTGTCAATTCACCACCTTCATAGACGATGAGTTTTTTTCCCATTACCATATTCATGAAAATTATAAATTCACATATAATTTTTTAGATATAACAATTATATATATTATATATGGACTAAAATTCTATAATTTATATATGACCATAATATTAAACAAAATAAAACTAGTTTTTGGATGTCTACAAACAACCAAAATAAACTAAACTTTTCCATTATTGTTTAATCAAATCAATCATAATCATGATAGAAGTAAAAATAGATTTATGGGAAAATTTAAACTATTTGAGGTGTATTAATATAATTTCATTTGATATTTGGATTATTTTTTCCATTTGACATGAAAATCCAAAATGGATCAACCATCAAACCATGAAATAAATGCACTTGAAAGAATTAAAATAACAATTTATTATTTATTAATGGGTGAAAATATGTAATAATAAGATCATATAAGGTGATATAAATATGACTATTGTTATTTAGTAAATTAATAACACTCTTTAAACCATTATATATGTGGATTTAAAACATTTGACTGAAGTCAAACCCGAGATAAGGGCCTTTCCTGTTAAAATCCTCTTTAAAGTATTTTTTACAAAATTTAAAAAACGATCCTTTTTAGATTGTGTTGCATGAGTATATATTATTTTATTCATGAAGAATTATTGGTATTAATAAAAAATTATAATATTACGTGGTTATTTTTAAATAAACGTTTTTCCTTTATATGTGTGCAGTATTCCTTGGAAATAAGTGATTTTTCATGAGGAATATTTTAAGGATGAAGGTATTCATGTTTTGTGATTATGTTGTGGTTCTATAGAAAATTTTTATGATTATGTGTGGTTAGATTAAAACCAAGGGCGTTTGGTTTCATGGTATCCCTCTAATGCATTGAGTTTGTTGGAAGTTGACCTTAATGTTTATTCCAAGTAGACCTGTGATAGTTTTATCTTAAGGTAGTCACCATGGTTACATTGTATGATAGTCGTGAGGGTCACAAATAAAATAGTAGTTGTTCCATTTACAATTTTAATTAAAATTTTAGGATAAATATTACCAAATCTTCCTAAATTATTTTTTAAATATTTATACGTTTTATGAAAATCTCAAGCATTAATAAAGTGTGTACATGTTACTCTTAAGGGTGAGAAGTATATATTTGTGAAATTTTACTTCATGTGTTTATAAGTATTCATGGAATAGTGGATTATTTTATTATTTTTATATCCCTTATTATTTTACGCTAATTGCATGTTTGAAAATATTTTTCATTGGGTTCCTTAAATGATTATAGGACAGTTATGTTTCCAGTGTTAATGAAGCTAATTAATTATTCTGTACTTATATTTTAAAAATGTGTTTTAATGTAAGTTATTTTCTTTATATTCTATAATATATAATTTAAATGATACTCAATTTTATATATCACTATCTATTTTTCAATTATATAAATTCTAAAAATTAAAGAGCATGTTTTATGGTTGTATCTATATGCACAATTTCAAGACCTTAAAGAAAGAAATTCATTACAATCTCAAATTGAGCTCGAGATTGATTTTATAACACCTCGACCCTAGTTAGCTAGAGTCGGGGAATTATTACATAACATTGTCATTTTCACAAGGAAATAATGTCTCGAAATACTGATCAGTTTAGTATTATTGGAAAAGATATTCATACATAAGTTCAACTTTACAGTTTGAAGTGAAATACTACACAAATATATTTCATTAGAAATATCAAAGCCTCCTAGATTATGCCGGGAAGTCACTCATAACTAACTTCTTCATATCCTGGGAAAATAAAACATAAGAAATGGGTGAGCTCAAACGCTTAGTAAGGGTAATCAAAAAAGCGGAAGATAACATAAATATTAAGCATGGTGAATAATTAAAACAACAAGACTTTACCAATAATAAACATAAATACTTTTATTGAATGGATATGATCTGAGTAAATAATTCCATAATAAAATATAATCATGGGTATTCTTCTGGACGAATGACCACATGAACCATCAATATTATTTTCATAATGAGTTAATGTATAATACCGACATTCTGAATCATTTTGTCTAGGCCTCGACCAAGACGTCTAAAAATGATTAAGGCCTCAGCCAAAACCATATATCAAAATTGGGAATGGGCCTCAGCCAATTCCATATCTAGTTGTTTAATGGGACCTACTGATGCATCGAGGAGAAATAGGGGGCTCCACCCATCACATACTAAGTCCAATACAATCCTCATATGAAAAGGTTTAAAAATATCATAAACATTCGTATTAAAACTAGCATATGAAATGTCAATAAATTAACCATAAAACAAGAATGGTATAAAAATAGCACATCCACATTCAAACATATCACAAAACCTTCAATACAATATAGAAGTTTTATATCATAATAAATCAACTTCAAATAAACATAGAATCCATCAAAGGATGTTGACATAGATGAAATCAAAACCCTATTTAGAGAAATATCACTATCTATTTTGAAATCAATTTACGAGTCACATAAGTATAATGAAAAAATTCATTTTTAAAATATTCTTATAAGATTTTAAGGGAATCTTCGACGATTTTATATCAGTGGAAAATAGCCTCACCCACCGTATATGTTAAAAAAGACATTCTTACCTAATTTTTTTCAAAAAGGCTAAAAGGGACTTTGTTTAGAAAATGATGGGAAGATTACTTTATAAACATATTATAAAAAGTTAAACAAGGGTTTAAATTAATTTAACCCATATTCTATAAAATAGTTATAATTTTTTGAAATACATTTTTATGAAACATGGATGTGGATGAAAAAGAGGTCCATGTAGATAATTACATATAAATAACCTCAGATAATGAAGAGATTATGAAATAAACCCTTACCGTGAACTTTTCCTTGGTTGAGGGTAGGTTATACTCCAGTATAATGGTGAAATAATTGTTATTAAATTATAAAATAATCATATACAATAATATGATATCATATATGATCTTTTAACATTGTTTTGTTAATAATATATTAGTATTATTGGCATTTCAGGTGATAACAGATTCGTTTTCCACTATATTATTTATTATGTGAGTCATATTTGTTATGTATGGGATGTATCATATTCTTATACATAATTATATCAAGTCGTTAATCATTATTTTTAATCATCAAATGAAAATTATTCTTTAATGGATACGATGGAGAATGAATGTCATCACATTCGTGGACACAGTAATCTGTACGTACGCACGAGAAAAGATATCATTCTTTTGATATTAAAATAATATATAATTAGATGGTATATCATATATACATAATCAGTATCATGTTATATTTACTATTTACATCAATTAAACATCATTATTATACCCATCCAAATAATGATGTATTCAATAACAATTAAACCACGGCGTGGAGACGGTAAGCCGTACGTACGCATGTATGGTGACATGTCATTCCAAGGATGAATAGAATAGTGAATTTGGTTGTACCATATTTATAAAAACATAAAATTATATAAAATATACTGGATTTGTTATTTTATAATGGAGACAACAAACAAAAATAATGTGGAAGAAGAAAATAACTTGAAAGATGGGGGTGAAATTATTGCCTCTTCTTCGGGTTCATCCTTTTAATTTGATCAAAAGGACTCCTTGAGTTGGATTTATGACTAAATAAGGCCTCTTGGATAAATAGATGTAATTTTAGAGGATATTTGGGTAGGGTTTGGCTGAGATAAATGGCTTTGATGGTGTGAATTAGAGAGAAGGTGGAGTCCCCTTTTATAAGAGGGGTGAGGGGAACCTTAGGAAAAGCTAGAAATATTATTTAATAATAAAATCATTTTCAGTTTCTAATGTCTCAAAAATAGATTATTTAAAGGATAAGGTGGTTATGGGTTGCAAACCACTCAAAAAATAGGTTTTATACAAGTTTGGATCAATATATTAACATTATCTTTTAGATTTATCTCTTAGTTAAATAGTTTGACATTTACCATGTCTCTTTGTACTTTTATATTATATGGTTAATAAACATAATATATACATCCAAGAGAACCTCAAGTGGTTCATTAATGATTCACCTATCATTATATATTTCTATTGTCCTATCTTTATAATTTTAGGAATAGAATATCAATTAATAATATAATATTTGTTTTAGAAACTCTTTTATGTCAATTTTGACACTATTTGGTATTTTATTTTTTCTAAATTCATAACAGCATTATTTCTTCGAAAACAATTTATCTAACTAACCCTAATATGTCATATTAACCTATAAAATTATTTGAATTCATAAAAAGGCTCAAATTACATTTATTAGGATATTTATAATATCAATTATTTTAATATTTCATTAATTAGGTAATTACTGCATCACTATTGTGTAATAATTAATTTAAATTACTTAATGTCTAAAAATTATAAATAATATTCCATTATGTATGAAATATTTTATCATTATAATTAATATTTATAATCGAATTTATCTTATTTATAACCTTATATTAAAAAATATTAGTCATTAAACATTGATTTTAACTCTTTTAACTATTCTTTGAATTAATAAATAATAAATGACCTAATATAATCCAAGTGGAGGAAGGAGGATCATATTTTATTCCAAAGGTTGTTTTTGGTCGAATTATACTTATCTAATAGAATGAGGACATGTTTTATGGTAATAATAATTTCATTTTTATCCTATGTTACCCTATTTACTTTTAACCGTTGAAAATAAAAGTAAAAAGTTACTATTCACCAAAACTTATTTTTATCTTATTGAACCAAATTTTACTCCTTTATATTATCCATGTCTCTAAGATTTTTGAAATTCAACTCACAAAAGTGGTAAAATTATGTTTTATGTGAATTTGCAAATTTTTCTAGGAGATTGGTAAAACACGGTGAAAAGTTCAATAAAATATTTATATATCTAAAATTATTATAAACTGACTCCAATGAATTAAATTGAAAATATATTGGTATTATGTATCTATTTTTACCTAAAATAAATTTGAATAAAATAAATTTTTATTTAATTAAAAATTCAATTTTAAACTATAACACTGTGTTTTGCACTATTCATAAAAAAATATAGGTTTTTAGAAAAATACCAAAATTTCACCCTAGGCTAATTTCAATATTCCAAATCCAAAAATGAAGTCCATTTTTAAAGATAATATTTATAAAATTAAAAAAAGTGGGTATTACTATTCACAACGACTAGTTTGATTGGTCACGATGTGTTAGAACTCGACGTTGCGTACAACACACACCACTATATTATTCAAAGGGAAGTGTGTCGTGGAAGCTTGGGGAGTTACATTATCTCCTCCTTCAAATAATTTAATCCTTGAAATTTCTAGAATACTACCGCATGAAAGGACTCGAGTGGTTCTGCATCATAACTTCCTCAGGTTCCCACGTTTCCTCTACAATTTTATGGTTTCACCATAGAACTTTCAGTAGACGAGTCGTCCGGCTTCTCAACACTTGTTATCTGGTATCAAGAATCCTGACGGGCTCTCTGCAATAAGACAGATCAGGTTCCAGTTCTACTTCCTCATAGTTTTGTACATGTGTTGGGTCAGTCATGTATATTCTCAATAGTGATATGCGGAACACATTGTGAACTTGGGAGATAATTGGCGGCATTGCCAAATGATAATCTACAGCCCCAATTAGTTCAAGAAATTCGAAAGGTCCGATGTACCTTGGACTCAATTTTACCTTCTTACCAAAACGTATGACACCCTTCCAAGGTGATACCTTTAAGAAAACATGCTCTCTTATCTGAAAATTCAAATCCATCCTTCGGTTGTTAGCATAGCTCTTCTCCCTACTTTGAGATTCTTTGATATGGTTTTGGATTACCTTAACCATTTCCATCGTTTCCTCCACTTGTTTTGGGACTACGAGTTTTCTTTCACCAACATCATCCCCACAGGTTGGTGTGCGAAATCTATTTTCATATAACTCTTCATATTGTTCCATATGAATACTTGAATGGAAGCTATTTTTATAGTAAAATTCTTCTAGAGGTAAATATTGATCCCACATACCTTGAAAGTCAAGTGAGAAATACCTCATCTTGTCTTCTTATGTTTGAATAGTCCGTTCTGATTGTCTATCAGTTTGGGGGTGGAAGGTAGTTCTCAAACAAAGTTCAGTATCTAGGGCTTTCTGAAGACTTCTATAATCATGATGTAATACATGGATCAAGATCAGAAACAATTGATACTGGTACTCTATGAAGTCTAACAATGTCATTAATATGTAGTCTTTCCAATCATACAAGTGGTAAATCTTCTCTTATAGTAATAAAATGTGCTGACTTGGTACGACGATCAACAATGACCCAAATTTCATCGTTCTTTCTAGGAGTCTTTGGTAGTTGCATGAAAAAATCCATCATAATATTATCCCATTTCCACTCAGGTTTGGGAAGAGGTTTCATGACTCCTCCAGGATATTGCCTTCCAAATTTCAGGTGTTGAAAAACCCTACATCTTGACACAAAATCAGTAATCTCTCTCTTCATGTTGACTCACCAAAAATGTTCATTCAAATATCTATACATTTTAGTTCTCCTAGGGTGTATAATGAAATTAGAACTATGAGAATCATCTAACAATTCCCTTTTTAGATCAGGTATATCGAGAACACAAAGTCTCTTCCCAAACATCAAAATTCAATCTTCAAACACAAAGTCACTCAATCTCCCATCATTCACAGCTTTAATCTTCTTTTGAAACTCTTCATCACCGGTCTGAGAACTCTTTATCCTTTCTAGTAAAGATGTATTGGAAACCATTTGAAAAATCATTGATGATTCACCTTCTATGGTTATTCCCATATCCATCGTTACTAGATCCATGTATATAGGATCCTTTTAAACTCTCATCTTGTTCAAAACTCCATGATCCTTTCTACTCAAAGCACTTGTTACCTTATTTTCCTTCCTCGAGTGGTCTTGTATAGTGAAATCATAATCCTTGAGTAGTTCAAGCCATCACCTTTTCCTCATATTGAGTTCTTTCTGTGAGAAAATAAACTTCAATCTTTTGTGATCAGTATATATCTCACAATTTTCACAATAGAGACAATGTCTCAAAATCTTCAAAGTAAAGATTACAGCTGCTAACTCAAGATCATGAGTAGGATAGATTTTATCCTGATTTTTTAGATGTCATGATGCATAGGCAAAAACCCTATCATTCTGCATAAAGACACAACCAAGTCCTTTCTTTGAATCGTCACTATAAATAAAAGCCCATCATTCCCCGATGGTATAGTCAATATAGGAGAATTGACTAATCTTTTCTTCAGTTCTTTAAAACATTCATCGCACTCTTTTGTCCAAACAAATTTAACCCCTTTACGTGTGATCTTGGTTAATGGGTAAGCCAACCGGGAAAAATTCAGGATGAAACGTCCATAATAACATGCTAAAACAATAATAAAGTGTGCCTCTGTTATACTCGTCGGTGCTGGCCATTTTTGGATTGGATTGGTCTTTGAAGGATCAATGGAGATTCCATCCTTAGAGACAATATAGCCATGAAAAGAAATATCCTAAAGCCAGAATTCACACTTTCTCAACATCCCATATAATTCATGTCTTCTAAGAGTATTTAGAATAATTCACAAGTTATTTTCATGATCTTCGTAGATTTTGGTGTATACCAAGATATCATCAATAAATAACACTAAAAAAATCATCAAGATATCACATGAAAACTCTTTTCATTAGATCCATGAATACAAAGGGTGCATTAGTCAATCCAAAAGGCATTACTGTAAACTAATAATGCCTGTACGTGGTTTGAAATGCTGTCTTCAGATTGTCTTCCTTCTTCACGCATAGCTGATGGTATCCGGATCGATGTTCAATCTTTGAAAAGTATTGAGATCCATGAAGTTGGTCAAATAAATCATCAATGTGAGGTAGGGGATACATCTTCTTTATCGTTATAGCATTAATCTCCCTGTAGTCAATGCAAAACATCATAGATCCTTCTTTTTTCTTAACAAAAAGTGCAGGGGATCCCCATAGATAAACACTTGGGAAAATAAATCCCTTATTACTAAATTCCTCTAGTTTTTTCTTTAATTCCACTAATTCTATAGTGGTCATTCTATAAGGGGTCTTCGATATGGGCCTTGAACCCATAATTAAATCAATGGAAAACTCAATTTCTCATTCTGAAGGATGTCCAAGTAAATCTTTTGGAAACACATCAACATATTCTTTCACAATAGAAATATCCTCTATTTAAAAATTCCTTTCCTCACCCATAGTTATATCATTCTCTTCCTCCCCAATAATTGAATTTATTTGAGCTAATGGGGGTGGATCTAGATAAGAATCATGTGGTGATGATTCTGCTATAAAGATAACATGTTCTTTATCACCTTCATCAAAAATAGTAACCTCCTTCTTCTTACAATAAATTTTTGCATCATGGTCCGAAATACAATCCATAGCAAGGATTATATCAAATTATATCATGGGTATGAAGATGCGATTAGCAGATAAAGAACATTTATATGCTCTAATTGAGAATGATTCACCGAACTTTTTTGTGATGATACATCCCGTAAGAGCTTTTACTGAGAACTCCCTTGTTAAATAAAAATAGAAGTATCTAATTTTCATAGCAAACTGGGAAGATATGAAACAATGCGATGATTCAGAATCAAATAAAACATTTTTTAAACTTGAGGAAACAATTAAATTACTTGCCACTACATCTTTCGGGGCTCAACCTTAGCAGTAGTGATTTCATAAGCTTGGCCTTGATCCTTTGGCCTTTTCTGAGGTAAGATTCTCTGACACTTTGGACATTCAATTGTATAAGGTCCCATTTCCCTACAATTGTAGCATTGAACATTGGTAGCATATTTCGTTCCCTTAAATCACCATCTATATGGCCTTTCTTTCCACATTTATAGCATACTAATTTTCCATTTAGACAGGCTCCAGGGTGCTTCATTCCATAATTATCATAGGGAAGAAATTCAATTCTTCCCTTCTTCCTTGTTTCCTTATTTCCATTCCAGAACTGTTCGACAGATCACTTCTTCTCTTGCTTTGATTTACTGCCATAAGACTTAATGAATTCATTTTCTATCATGATAGAAAATGAGACAATATCTACCTATGATGAAATGGATTGTGATACTAATTCTCGACAAAAAAACGGTTATAACCCATCAATGAAACGATCAATCTTACATCTTGGGTTATGTATATAATCTGCATCATGCCTCACTAACCTTCTAATGTTAGCCTCATACTTTGCAACATTCTCATCATCATTTTTCCTCAGACTCAGAAATTACCTTACCATATCTGCTCGATAGTTATGAGGAATGTATTTTTCTAAGAATTTTTTTTCAAACTCCCTCCATTCCATATTTGATACTTCATCATCTTCCATTCTGTTTTGAATCAATGACCACCATTGATATGCATCTCCATTGAGGTGGTAAAATGATATTATAATGTTTTCCCTTTCATTACTCCCCAAGGCGTGGAATATTTTTTCTATGGAAATTTTCCATTGCTTAGCTACTAATGTATTTGTAATCACATTGAATGTTGGTGGTTGTTTCCTCATGAAGTGGTCTAACATTGATCCTCCACGTTGTGGATCATGGTTCTTCATACGGGTAATGTTATTATTCATAACCTGAGTGAGTTGTCCTAGTATGGTGATAAGCCGATTAGAACCAGTTGTATCACCACATCCACTATAATTATCTTGAGAAGGAGAGAAATCCCTACATGGAGTGCGTGCATTGACACGATTTCCATTCCTTCCACTTGGCGCCATTTCTAAATAATGGCATAAACTAGAGTAGTTTATGAATCGAAATACATAATTCCAAACTTCTAAAACACTTAACATAAATTGAACAGTTTATTAAAATAATCCATAATCATAACAAAAAATTCTTTGAGGAAGCATATACTCATAAACCCTTTATAGTGGTTTGTAAAGAAAATGAGAAATATCCTATGAATATCCCCCGAGGGTGTCGTAACCAAGAATGCAGCAAGGCCCGTTGTCGTGCACCAGTTCCCGTTCGAGTCTAGCTCAAATCAGTGTTTTCGGGTTTTTCCCCAAGGTACATCTGTACCAGAGCTGCCTCTACCTGATCATATCCAGAAAGGGATGTATTGCATGGAAAACTCACAAAATCTCTACAATACCAATATTCTTGGATGTTCTTCTATACCAATCCTCAATTTCTATCTTAGAGATATGGGCTCTAATCAGAGTTTATCTAAATCTAGTTCCCATGGTTTGTACTAAACTTCTTCTGATACCAACTGTAACGCCCCGACCATAGTTACCTAGAGTTGGTAAATTATTACATAACATTTGTATGATCACAAGGAAGTCATGTATTGAAAGACCAATCCGTTTAGTATTATTGGAAACAAGAATCATACATAAGTTCAACTTTACAACTTGAAGAGAAATACGACATGAATATATTTCATTACAAACATCCAAGCCTTCTATATTATGCCTTCAACTCACTCATAAAAACCTACTTTATATCCTACGAAAATAATACATAAGAAAGGGGTGAGCTCAAATGCTCAGTAAGGGTGAGCAATACAACGGAAGATAACATAAATATTAATCATGGTGAATAATTGAAAAAATATTCCTTTACTAATAATATACATGAATACTTTTATGGCAGGAATATGAGCTGAGTAAATAATGCCATAATAAAACATAATCATGGGTATTCTACTAAAGGAATGACCACATGAACAATCAATATTATTTTCATAATGAGGGAATGTATAATTCTGGACATTCTGAAACATTTTTTTAGGGCCTCAGCTAAGACGTCTAAAAATGACCAAGGCCTTGGCCAAAACCATATATCAAAATTGGGAAAGGGCCTCATCCAATTCCACGTCTAGTTGTCTCATGAGACCTACCAATTAATCAAGGAGCTATAGAGGGATCCATCCGTCACTTACTAAGTCCAATAAATTCCTCATATGAAAAGGTTTAAACATATCACAAACATTCGCATTAAAACTAGCATACGAAATGTCAAAACATTAACCATAAACGATGAATCGTATAAAAATATCACATCCAGAATCAAAATTATCACAAAACCTTCAATACAATATTGATGTTCTGTATCATAATAAATCAACTTCAAATAAACTTAAAATCCATCAAACGATGTTGACATAGATAAAATCAAAACCCTTTTTAGAGAAATATGTCTTCATATTTGGAAATTATTTAAGAGTCACATAATAATAAAGAAAAAATTTATTTTGAAAATATTCAAATAAGATTTTAAGGGAAGCTTAAAATATTTTATAACAGCGGAAAATAGCCACACCTGCTGTATAACTTAAAAAAGACATTCTTACTTTAATTTTTTCAAAAAGGATAAAATGGACCTTGTTTTGAAAATGAAAGAAATATTCCTTTATAAACATCTTATAAAAAGGAAAACAATGGTATAAATGAATTTAACCCATATTCTATAAAATAGTAAGAATGTTTTGAAATACATTTTTAAGAAATATGGATGTATATGATAAAGAGGTCCCAGTAGATAATTACGTATAAACAACCTCAAATAATGAAGAGATTTTTCAATAAACCCTTAACTTATACTTTTACGTGGTTTAGGGTTGGTTAACCTCCTGTATATTGGTGAAATGATTGTTATTAAATTATAAAAGAATAGAGTACATTAATATGATATCATATATAATCATTTAACATTCCTTTGTTAATAATATCTTAGTATTTTTGTCATTTCGGGTGTTAATGGATTTGTTTTCCTTTATATTATTTGTTATGTGAGTCATATTTTTTATGGATGGGATGTATCTTATTCATATCCAGAATTATATCAAGTCTTTAAACATTATTTTTAATTATCAAATGAAAATTATTATTGAATGGATACGATGGGGAATGAATCTCATCGCGTTCTTGGAGACGGTAAACTGTATGTACGCACGAGCCAAAATATCATTATTTTAATATTAAAATAATATATAATTGGATGTTATATCATATATAAAGAATCATTATCATGTTATATTTATTATGTACCTCAATAACACAACATTATTATACCCATCCAAATAATGATGTATTGAATAACAATTACACCACGACGTGGACATGGTAAGCCGTACATTCGCACATATGGTGAAATGTCATTCAAATGATGGATAGAATAATGAATTTGGTTATACCATATTAATAATAAAATCACAGTATATAGTAGATATTGGATTTATTATTTTTTAATGGAAACAACAAAGAAAAAGGATGTGGAAGAAGAAAAGAACTTGAAAGAGGGTGTTGAAATTATTACCTTTTCTTCATGTTCTTCCTTTTATTTTGATCAAAAGATCTCCTTATGCTGGATTTCTGACTAAAGGAATGCCAATAGGATGAAGTGAGAGACGTTGAAAGGATATTTGGGTAGGTTTTGGCTGATCCAAATGGCTTTAAAGGTGTGAATTAGAGATTACGTGGAGTGCCCTTTTATAAGATGGGTGAGGTGCACCTTAAGAAAATCTAGAAATATTATTTTATAATAAAATATTTTTCTACTTCTAATGGCTCCAAATTAAATAATTTTGAGGCTAAGGTGGGGATGGTTCAAAAACCACTCATGAAATAGGTTTTAGACATGTTTGGGTCAGTATAGTAACCTTATCTTTTAGATTTAACACTTAGTTAAATAGTTTGACATTTACCATGTCTCTTCCTATTTTTATATTATTTGGTTAATAAAATTTCTATATACATCCAAGAGAACCCCATGTGGTTCATTAATGATAAAAATATAATTATATAAGTTATTTTTCCAAATATTTTATTTGTAGGAAAAGAATATCAATTAATAATATAATATTTTTTTAAAGACTCTTTTATGTCAATTTTGACGGTATATGGTATTTTTTTTAATTTATAATAGCATTATTAATTCGAAAAAAAATTATAACCAACCCTAATATGTCATATTAACCTAGGAAATTAGTTGAATTCATAATAAGTCTAAAATTACATTTATTTGGATATTTATAATATCAATTATTTTAATATTACAATAATTAGGTAATTACTGCATCACAATTGTGTCATAAATAAATTAAATTATTTTATGTCTAAAAATTATAAATAAAATAAAATTATGTATGAAATTAATTTATCTTTCTAATGAATATTTATAATATAATTTATCTTATGTATAACCCTATATTAAAAATGTTTTAGTTATTAAACTTTGATTTTAACTCTTTTAACTTTTCTTTGAATTAAATAATAATAAATGTCCAAATCAAATCCATGTGGACCAAAATGGATCATATTTTATTAATAAGGATTTTTTGGTCGAATAATACTTATCAAATTGAATTATGACATGTGTTAGGGTAATAATAATATCATTTTCCCCCTAATTACCCTATTTACACTTAACCGGGGTAAATAAAAGTAAACCGTTACTATTCATCAAAAGTTATTTTTTACATATTGAACCACATTTTACTCTTTGATATTAACTGTGTCTCTCAGATTTTCAAAATTCCATTCACAGAAGCTGTAAAATTATGTTTTATGTGAATTTTCCAATTCTCCTAGGAGATGGGTAAAAGTCGGTTAAAAGTTCAATAAAATTTTTATATATCTAAAATTATTATAAACTGACTCAAATGAATTATATTGAACTTATATTGGTATTATGTATCTATTTTGACCTCAAATAAATTTAAATAAAATAAATTATTATTTGAATAAAAATTTCATTTTAAACTATAACTCAATGTTTTTCATTATTCATAAAAAAATTGAACGTTTTCAGAAAAATACCAAAATTTCCCCCTTGGCTAATTTCGATATTCTGAATCCAAAAATGATGTCAATTTTGAAAGATAAAATTTATAAAATTTCATAAAGTGGGTATTACTATTCATAATGGCTAGTTTGATTGGTCACGGTGTGTTAGAACTCGCAGTTGCGTACAAAACAGGCTACATTATTATTCAAAGAGAAACCTGTTGTGGAAGCTTGGGGTGTTATAGATTTTGTTTAAATTTTATTTAAATACATTTTATATTTTATATCTATAGACCCCCATATATATTTTTCAACTATTATTATTTCATTTTATTACATCTTTATTATCAGTTCATTTCCATTTGATTAACAATTATTCAAAAAGGTTTAATGAATGTGGAACATACCTTATCTCATATTCATAGTTATAAATAATTCTATTACATATCTATGTTATTTTTATCTCTAAATGAATTTTATCGATTATTGTCCAATGATTTATTAATATAATTATATGTCTAATTTTATACTCTTTAATGAATTTATAAATTTTTTTGATAACATTTTCTATAATGTCCGTTTTTATTATCTTTATAGAACTATGAAATGTATCATGTATTTAATTTCCTATACATGAACAAATTGTCCAAATGTTATATTTATTGTTGATTATGCAACTTCCTTTCACAATTTTCATTGTTTTCAAATATAAATTATGAACCCATTTTTTGGTGGAATGTTTTTAATGTTATCAAAATGGAATGATTTTTCATCTTTATTTTGAAAATGAGTTTCTTGATAGTCATATAATATTGTATTTCTTATATTTCAGCATTATTTAAGGATTATTATACTTTACTAGTTAGAATATCTAATTATTCCCTCCGCTTTACATATTTTTATTACATATAATATTTCTACGTTGATGTGTTCATGACACCCATTTGTTTCCCAGTGGTTAAAGAAGAAATTATATATTAAGGGATGTTTTCATATTCATTTGGAACACATATGTATGACCAATTATTATATGATGGGTTTTTCTATTATATCCCTCTAATTATTTTGGTTATGAATTGTAACCTATTATAAGAAATGTAAAAGACTTGGGAGTTAACACCATTCAAAAATAGAACACGTCATTTAATTTTTAAATAGAATAGAGGGTGAAAAAAATAAACCAAGGGACATATTCTAAAGTCAGAGTATGGTTCTATAAGAGATTATTGTAATAGAAATTATTTTCTATTCTAATATTTTCTTACACTTATATTACTCATTTTAATTCCAACTCTATATTTTTATGGATAATGATTATTAACATATCTTTTTATAAATAATATAAATATGTTCTTTTTTTTTAAATCTCCATTTTATGACTCATGGTTTATTGTACATGTTTTATTGTGGAATATTCTATTATGTTTTTTCACTGTTAAATTTTATATTCAGATATATATCTCCTTTTATATTCAATTATGATTATCCTTATATGACTTCAATGTTTACCCTTATTGATAATTTTGTTGATCTTCCATTATTATATTTACAATAAAATGGTTATGAATCTTGTTATTATATATCACATTCATGTTAAGAATTAATGTGAAAAAGATATATTTTAAAGATTTAAAATAATATAATTTTTTATATATCTAATATATAATGATAATAAACTTATAGGTCATGGGGTGTGATTTATTATGAGATTTAATGAATATCTATTTACAATGATTTAATGTTAATGAATTTTATGGTCGGTTCATATGAATATAAAACATATTCAGAGTAAATAATAAAAAAACGTCATAGAATGAGGTCACATACCAAGAATTAGTAAAATATCCAAAAATAATGAAATTTTACCGATTGATATTGTTATTATAGGTCTAATGATGATTATATTAAATATACTAGATGAACCACCTTCTAGATATCTAGATAAAGTGATCCTTCATCATGTTCAGTTTCAGTATTCTATTTCAAAACCCACATTACAGAACACTAGAATTTTTAGAGATAGATAATATAAAAATTTAATTTTTATGAAAATAGGTATATAGAATATACAATACCTTTGATATGGATGAATAATAATGAAAATTTATGTTAATGTTTTGGATAATTCATGTGGAAAAAACCTTGGGGTTCTACTAGATATGGAGGATATAATGGAGAGTTAGTGGATCAGTGATGTTGGGTTGTAAAAAATAAGGTAGTTGTTTTAAATTGTGTATGGGTTAGTGGTCTATTTATAAACAATGAGGAGTTATATTAAAATATTATACCAAATTCAAATAACTTTATATGATTTATTAACTCATTTTCTTTTAAAAAAACTAAATGCACCATTACTAACCAAAATATACTTTTGGAAATTTATTTTTCATTCCAAAATACCCCTACTTCTAAATACAATATTTTCATTGTTATTTCAAAAAAAATTTATCCCCGAAACTACTATTAGTTACCAGTAATCTATCTCAAATTAATATTTTTTATTTTTATCTTTTCATTTTTAATAAATATTAATTACTATAAACATTTGGATTCACACAATGGGGTGAATAATATATTTATGACTAAAACATTTTTAACTATTTGTTTTCTTTATATAGATACTAAACTAAAAAAAGATTATTTAAACATAGAAATATATTATTAAATGGTTTTTATGATTCTTCAAGGATATGAGTTTATTATAGGGTGTAATAATCTATATAATAAATTAGGACTTTAATATTTAAAATATATGATTTAATCTTATATATGTATTAGTCATATTTGGTGGGTGATTAAAATGATAGTTTCAAGTTGAGAGTTAGTTGTTTGATTGTTTCATGTGGGTTCACTGTGATAGTGTATTTCATAAAATATAATGATTTATTATTATAATGTATGATATTTTGTAATTAAGTAATTGAATATAATATGAGTACAATAAAAGAGTGTAACTAAAGGGGGGTTTTAATTTTGTTACATTAGTGTTGGTTAGATTACCAATTTGATAAGTTATATTTTTTTAAATTAATCTATATAGAAAAAAAATCTTATCATTAAAAACCTAAAACAAGTTTGACCCATTACCAAGGATATTAAATAAATGATAAATCCTCTGTATTATCCATCACGTTTTATAGTAGTTGTTGTTGAAAAAGAAATTCCAAACAAAATAATATGGAGAATATTTTTATTAGCATTGAGGATCTAGTATTTCATTGAATACCGATTTGAGATATTGAACACACCCATTAAGAATTCTATTAGAGTGTAGCCAAAATTAAAATCAAATATTAAATATAATGTTATGTCATGTGATTGTTTTATTGAATATAAAAAACATTCTTTCATTATTCCTGCGTATTATACTCAAATCATTCCATCTATATATTGACAGATTCATATTGTTTTCTATTAATGATTTACTTATTTAATTGAAGTTTGACTTTGGGAATACTTTTCATATAATATTTTCATTTGATTTTTTCCTTGGGATTCAATTATTCAATAATATAAACATTTTTTAGCTTTAGACTTGAAATTTGTAATTACCATGATCCCAGAAAACCAGATCTGGGGTTTATATTATTACAGAGAAGCTAGATAAAATCGATCATATCTCAAAGGACCGAATAATATTTCATTCATTTTCTTTTTGACTAATACTTCATTATTTTTAATTTTTCAATTAAATCACTTATTGGCATAATTATTACGGTACAATAAGCCGAGATTAAAATAGAAAAAAAAAGATAAAGCATGCAATCAAAGAGCCTAGTCCAAGATCAGACCTTCCAAGGCTAGACCAGCACAAAAAAAGTGGTGCAGTGCATTGGGAACCAACAACTCTGCTTTGCATGTTTCTATGACACCCATAACATGGGTCATTCATTAGACACCCCAACAGCACCACCTAGGACACACAAAACCCAAGCCACCTATATCCAACGCTAGATGATCAGTAGGTGACACCATGAACATCGATCACTCATCGACTGTCATAGACCCGTCTAATTGTGGACCACCATCGGGGTCAGCACCACTACATCAACATACCACAGATCACCTCCGCATATCAAAACAAGAACCTAGTATGGAACGGAAAGAAAAACCAACACTAAGGAAGAGATAAATAGATTCCCTCATGATAATAGGCCATCCACAAACCGCACCAAGAACCCTCTAACATCACAACATCCATCACGAGATGCACCAAAACCATCCCAATAATCCCATGATATGTTCGAACTAGTCCAATATGAGTGTGTGCAAAAAGGGAAACATGAAAATAGAAGAGGAGAATTGGGTAATGATGGAACGAGACCCTGGAAATAAAAACCAAAAACCTAATGGGCCTCTACATTCCCAAAGTAGGGAAGAATAGTAAATAGAACTCCTCAAATCCACATGCATTCCTCAGGTCTCCCTCAACAACATAATATTATCCCGGGAGAAAGATTATGACCATGCCTTATTCCGACATGGGTGAAGGTAACCCACACAACAAGAAGGGGAAAATACATGGGATTACCACATGCCCTGGGTGGTCCTGATGTTGCACTATGTGACCTAGTAGTGACTCAAGAGGAAGATGAACCTGGGGGGAGAGAATAAAAGAGAGAGGGATGACAATGGATAAATTGGACAAGGCCATCGGGGGAGCAGGAGTGGAGACCTGTAACCCAGATTGTCGAAGGAGGATGAATCACATACATGTATATAATGAAGATTCAAATTTTCACGTGAACATCAATAAATTAATTCTAAGTAATATAATTCATTGTTAAATACAGTTTAAAGGTATCTACGGGGTCTTATTCCATTAAATATAATACATGACATCAAGGAATCATGCCCAACATTTTATAAAATTTGTAAGACCATGGAAAAATAACCAAAAATTATTCTATAAAGATACATATTGATTCATTGAGGGGTTATCAAGTCTTAGGACCCACTCATAACATTCTAATTAAAATTATTTCATTAAATGAATAAATCATAAAACTTGATCAATGTTCTTTATAACCAATAACTATTAGTGTTTGAAATAACTATATATGGAATTTTTAACACATTCCCTAGTAATTATGATCATAATCCAAATTGAGAAATAGTAATGATGGTATCAATGAATAATACCCCTAATGGATAAGAATTGAAATATTTTTTTCATTATTTTTTTTGTTAAAACAAAAGATTCATTTAAAACAACCAATAAAAAATTCAAATTCTCAACTTGAATAAAACATAGTAAAATAAAAAATTTCTTGAATATTAAAGAATGTATTTTCATTAAAAATGACCACAAAAACATTCAATGTAATATTTAGTTCATTGAGTGGACAAAATAGTGGGAAATTCAATTCAATTTTATAATGAAAAACCCATTGACTTCTTTCATAGTTTTGGTAAAAATTCAAAATATCCCTTAATTGGAAAACGATAATAATATTTAATTATAATATATATATATCAAACCATTTTTAAAATTTAATTTAATAAACTCATTTCATAATAATATAATTATACATGAAAATTTTTTAAAGTAAATATAAACTAGAAATAATGTTTTTTCTGACAAATTAGCAAAATAAAGACTATTTTACCTTAAAAATTAATTTCTTATTTATGATTTCACAAAACAGTAAAAATGGAACTAATACATGAAAATCCAATAAAACCAGAGGATATAAAACTATATTCGAATACCATATAGTTCAACCTAGTCAAACATAAAAAAAATTCATCTATAATAATTATGCTATTATGAAATTAACACTTTCCACTTTGGTATCTATTGAATCATAAAACATAAAAATAAAATAAAAAATAATGAAACAATAAATTACTATAATATAATGGGAATATATATATATCATACAAAATGGTAATTATATACATCACATGAAATTTAAAATTATTCAATATGGCATATGTCCCATGGATTCAAAAGTTTGATGATAACCCCTTACCTTAAGCCTGATTTTCTTCATATACGGTAGAACATCTGTATATAATAAATCTATATTTATAATAAACCCATTACATAAAGATACTGATTTATATCACACTATATATAATTTTTTATAACCTATTATCGTCCATTTGTTATCAATTCATTATTAAATGCACTATTAGTGGTGATAACAACATCATTGTCCATATGCTTTTTGGTTCAATAAATTTTTATTATTACTTTATCAATGTTACATATAAATCAAAAATGATAATAATGTTATAAATATAATAAATATTCTATATAAATATATTTATAATCATCTATAAAATGTAGAAATCAGAAAATGAATTACAACATTCATGAAGATGGTTGGTCATATGTAGACATGAATGTGGTTTACATTTTTTGACTTATAGAATGAGGGAAAGTTGAAAAATAATTAAATTTTTTTTATTCCAAATAAACTCATATATAAGATATAGTTTTTATCAATATTTGTGACCATCCATGAAATGTTTTAATTAAATAATAATTTTACTACTAAGTTGCATGTCTACACGAATAATGTTTTCAATTTTCATTAGATGGAATTAAGGGTGAATAATGATTGTTCAATAATCACAATAACATATAATTATATTTTTTATACATAATATGTAATATTTTTATAGATAAATGTTTTTTATATGTGGTAAAAGAATATGTAAAAATGTGATCTGTTAAATAGATTACCCCTTCTTTGAAAGATCTTATTTAGATCTCCACATGAGGATATATGCGATGGTCGTTTGGGAAGAAAAAAACCACAAAAACATTTTGTAGATGGTGGGAGGGTGATTTTGGCAGTGGTCGGTTGAGATATATTTTCAAAGGATGTGAATAAGTTAGGGTAGTATGTTCCTTATTATAATTGAGGGGAGGTGTACTTTGGGAATTTCAAACAAGATTAAATAATATATAAATCATAATACTTACAAGTGAAACCAAGGAACCTTAAATCATAGATAAGGTGTTATAGGGTCAAAATAATTTCAACCAATCATATTAAAATTGTTTTGGGTATATATGATTCTTTATTTCATAGTTAAACCACTTTAAAGTCATTTTATACTAAATCATTAGAATTATATCTTTACCATGACAAATAAATTTTATGTACCAAAAAAATAATATTTTGACCAAATTTTTTATTCATGATTTATATTTTTTATACCTTTTATCATTTTTTATTTCTATATGAGAGAAATTACTTTTGATATATAAACCCAAAACTTATTAAAAATAAAATTTTAAGGAAATTTCCTAATTAGTAGTAAAATAATTTTATTTTGATATAAAGTAATAAATTGGTTTGCAAAAATTTTTATGGTTAAATATTAATAAATTAAGGATTATAGTCATTTTGAGAATGAAAAATATGAATGGATTCTTACATTCATTCAAATAATTGAATATCTTATAATATATTATTTAATTTGAATATAATATAACTTATCTCTTTCAAAACTCATGACTGGGTACCAGATTTTGAAATAATGATTTTTAATATGTTATTTAACTCCTTAAATTGACATTTTGTGGAAAAACACTTATCTAATTAATTAAATCCATGTGTTATAGAGATTTTAAATATATAACCCATAGTTTAACCCATGTTCTACGTAATATACCATTAGGAAGGGTGATAAATATTTTTCTACAATTACTCTTTATAATGTCCAAAAAATAAGTTTACACTTTTAGATTATAGTATTAATTCAAATTAAATATATGGAATACATTTTGTATAAAATTTTATACATATAATTTTAAGAATTTTATTTAAAAATAAACCCATCCAACATGATTAAATGTATATTTTCATAAACATTTCTTATATTTTTTAAAGTATATATACAAAAATCAAGAATTAAATATACTCAAATGATCTTAATAGTATTATTCAAAATGAAAATAAACTAATTTTAATTTTAAACCATTTAAACTAAATCTTACCATTGTAAATTCTTGTAAAGATAAGTATGTTTTCAATACAAATAAGTATTTTCTACAATTCCCTAAAAAATTAATCATTTTAGAAAAAAACAAAAATTTATCTAATGTTTTGGGTATAATTTCCTAAAAATGATATAATTTTTATAAAATAGTATATCTAAAAATTGTAGATATTCATTAAAATATTTTTTAACAAAAATAGAAAAAAAAATTTTATGTAAATGTATTTTTGAAGCATAAAAGGATTTTTTCTAAAAATTGAAATTTGATTTATCAATATATTATATAATATAATAATTGTATAAAAATATTAAATATTTTTTTTATTTATTCCTCTATTTTTTACATTTTATTTTTAATAATGAAATACAAATAATAACAATTTAATATAATATCACTGTAAATTTAAACTCAATGTTACATATTTTATTCACTATTGAATATAATATTTGTTTATAATCTCAGTGTGTTACATTCTAAACCCACATATAAATTACACCTTCAATATATTATCTCAGTCATCAAAACGTAACTATTTGAAGCTTCAATTATAGAAAAAACAAATAATTAGGTTCCTAGAGAAGGATATCATTGGTGATAATTTATAATAAATATTGAAGTAGAAAAAAATACATGGGAAAATATAGATTGATAGAGGACATGTTCATGGGAATGTTACTTAATAAAAACTATTAATCAATGAGATGTGAAAATACCACTAGTTCAACATAAATTAATGTAAAAGGGAAAAGTTTTATTTAATATTCCATTTCAATAAAATGGCGATTAATTAACCATTTAAAATATAAAAATTAAGAAATATTCTTGCTTGGAATGTATAATTTCATCATTTTTTCAATTTCCTACAAAATCTCACATTTTTCATCAAATGATATTTTTTTAGATGATTTATTTTTGAAAGCACAGAAATAATCATATAATAGATTATTTAATATACAAAAATAGTAAAAAAATCAATTCTTCATATCCTTAATAAAAACTAAATACCTAGATTAATATAAGATAATATCCAAAATGAAAAAGCATTTATATGTTGTGATAATAAATTAATCTCAACAACTCAAAAATAAAAAAATGGTTTAACATAGATCATTCCACTCATTAATAACTATATATATAATAACATTAATATCGTAAACAATAAATAATTTTTTATCATCAATGTATAAATCATAACCTTCATCTTAGATCTCAAAAAAACATCATACAATTCTTCCCAAATAATTTATTTTATTAAAGATGAAGGTAACTTATTTCTAAACCCAATGAAATTTCACCCAACGTGTCCTTAATAATGATTAAATCCTAAAACATAAACCCTTAGTATTTTTTAAATCCCTTTAAAAATGTGTTCATCCATAAACATATCATCCTAATAAAAATTATGTATATCCCATAGCACTGTGAAGTATGAATGTATTCCTTTGGTTCTATTTTCCCAATAATCAAATGGTTCATAAGGAAAAAGTGAATTAACCCATTCATATCACCTTAGAGTGATAAACTAGGTTCATATTAATGGAACACTGAATGTAAACTAGAATAATGACTAAGATGTATATGAAAAATTATTTTAGGTTTTATTAACCCTAGACACAATTTTTTTTAAGTCATAATTACTTGTAGTATCCAAAAATGATATTTTACTTGTAAAACAAAACAATCAATACATAATAAAAACATTAGGATATTATCCTATACATAGCATTATCATCTAAAATTTTTATGGGGTTATATTACCTAATAAATGTTTTCCAAAATATATTTACCTGAAATTCTACTAAAAATTATTTGATACCAACTGTAATGACCTAAACCGTAGTAACCAAGATCCGAAAATCAATTTAGTAAATTGGTATAAGGTGCAAGTTATCACATCCCAATGGAACGATGAGTACAGTTGCCTTTGTAAACAAGTTAAAAGAATTAATTTGAAATTAAATTCTAAAAATATAAAACAACATTGTACATTATTTGGTAACAACATTAATATCTCTAATATATCTTATATTATCTATCTCAGTACACTTTTTTAGATCCCGGTGAATGAATAAAAATAATGGTGGGTAATAATTCATAAAATTGGATACATAAATAATAAGCTATCACGAGTGAATAATTTATAATTGATATCTAATGGTAAATAACTAAAAATAGATTTGTATAAATGATAACATGTGAATGATGAATAATATCATAGGAATAAATGAAGGTAAAATGATGATATATGAATAGTGAGATTAGATTAAAAAATATCCATGGATATCATTAAAAATAAAATATTAACATGGATACTGATAAATGATTTATTAATAATAGACCACATAATGTTATGAAAATGAAATATACTATTAGGGCTCCTGGATAAGACAAATAAAACATACCATCATTGCCTCATAAAAATTCATTTTATAAAAATTAGTAAGTGGTTATCTGAATACCCAACCTATTTTTTTCTTCGTGGGACTCACTGATACATCAGGGATCTATTTAGTTCATGTCCTCTCCTATAACATAAGATGTCCAATTTATTTATCATATATATATATATTAGTCATTTTCATAATTAATTTTAATCAATAACTATCCATATTGGAGTAACCTAATTTTTAAATTTCGATACTGGAATTACTCAAACTGATCATAAACCATTTATAGAAATAATGTGGATGTCATCACTAGATCATATCCATGGTGGATAATATGTTAAATAAAGTGTTTTTTTAAATGAATAATAAAAATAATATAACATATTTGTAAAAATATTCTTTTTTAAAATATCCTTTTAACTTTGTAAATCACTTTTAAAAAACTAATAATTTATTCATCAATAAGAAAACTATTTTCTTTGAAAAAAAATGTAATATTGTCGAATAATATTCAAACCATTTAGTGTACATGATTTTAGGAAATTCTATTTATGATGAGTTTGTAAAAAAATTCCTTCTTATTTTTTTAAAAAAATGTTAAAATTTAACATATTCTGATAAAAATAATAGGATTCATTTGAAACATTATTACAAACAATGAGTAATGGTTAGTATTCAAATAAATTTTTCATTATAGTTAAATAAAATACTTGAAACCATTTTAATGAAAAAATGGACATGATAGAAAAATTTTCTTGCCTGAGAAGAAAACAATTATCATTTTTTCTTAAAAAACAATTATTTTTCATTTCCAAGGAATCAAAAAATGGAAATAATAAATTAAAATAAATTTAATAAATATATTCTAATAAAATAAAAAATATAATTATAAATTTCCTTCATAAATAACATAAAAATGAATAATCCTGAATAGAGATGAGATTGTAAAATAAACACCCACCGTTCGGATATATTTTGACTCATAAGATATATGAATGAAATAAAATAAATGATAAAATTAAAAAAAATAAATTTAAACTGATTCATGATGTAAAATTTTAATTGATAATTTTACATACCATAATAATGAATTATGTTCTGAATATGGAAGATTAATCACAAATAAACGTTAAATGAGAAACCATATCCTCATATCCAACATACTTTGAATGTATTAAAAACTGTTGTATATTAAATTTTGATTTATTATAAATATATTAAAAAACCCTATATCACATATATAATAGAATATGTTATTTTATTATAATATTTTACCATTAATTTATTAATAATTATTTATTAGAATTACAATTTCAGGTTATAACTGCATCAATTCTCGCTAATTATTTTCTACATTAGATTTGTTCCATGTAATTTGATCTTTATTTCCTCATTTAAATAATTCTGGTAGAATTTTAAATTATCATATATTTATTATATATATATATTCATAATAATCAATAAAATTTATAGATAAAATGATTAATCACTCTGTTCCTAGAGATAGTAGGTCCTATATAATCTTGAAAATTGCCTTTATTTACTGATTAATGGAATAGAGGAATGATAAATAATAATTTAAATTTAAATAATAATAATAATATCATATTTGTTTAATACATCATTATAACACTCCATGTAATTTGGTTATGAAAAATGACTTATACCTCACATAGAGATAATAAGATGCATGTACGGACTAGAGATTTTTTATCCTTTTCTAGTTTTAAAAATGGATAATAATGGTATTTTTATAATCAAAATAAAATTTAAATATATTTCAAAAAATAATTTCTTATTTTAAGATAAATATATATTATTTATTTTTTGTATATTAATAATGAATAAATAATGTGATTAGTAATAGGGATTACCTCTTCCTTGAAGGAACTCCTTTATATCTCCACTAAAGGATTATAGGGTTGGAATTATGGGAAGGGATGAACCATTATAATATATATAAGGATGTTTGTTATGTATTTTTATATAGTTTTTCATGACAAATGACTCAAAAGGTATGATGATGTGAGGGGAGGAAGTGACTGTATATAATTGAGGGGAGGGGTAATTTGGAATGACATAAAAGAGTAAATAATATGTATATCATAATAAAGTCATGTGGCACCAAATCACCACAATTTTGAATAAAAGGTATGTTATGGTGGAAATAAATTCCTCCAATCATATTCAGACAAATTTTGGTAACATTTTAATCCTTATCACATAGTCAAACAACATTAAACTCATTTTAACATTTATCATGATACATTGAATCATTATCGTGATAACATAATTATATGAAAAAAATTAAAAGAGAATTATAAAAACAATGTTCATTTCTATTTTAATATTTAAATTTATTTTTTCATATATAAGAACAAAAAAATGATTTTTTTAATATTATATTTCCAAACACATGGAAACTAGGTTTTATGAAAATACATGATTTATGAGTAAAGATTATTTTACAATGAAACACAGTAATAATTTTTAAAACCATTAATATTTTTTAAATAATAAAAAAATGAAGGACTTTAGAAATTTTGATCAAGGCACAGCCAACTTTATTCTTACAACAATATCATTAATTGTAAAGGCTTAAAAATATTAATTAATTTTAATAAAATATATCTTTTTATTATAGATGTCATGACTGGATAACAAATTTAAAAATATTGTTTTAAAATAAATTATTATAATATGTTAATATGAAGACTTAAAATCATCTAGTAGGTTAAAGTCAAGTGTTATAGATATTTTAAACCCATAACCACTAGTTTTAACTTTGTTTTACCTAAATTACCCCTACATAGGATACAAATAATTACCACAGTTACAATTAAAAATGAAATAAAATTATGTTTAAAATATTATATATTTATAATTATAATTATTCAAAATAATTAATCTATTTTATCAAATTCAATTCATATAATTGCATGGTTTTTATTTAGAATTAAATACACAAAACATGATTAAAAGTTGTTTTTTAGAAAATTTCCTTCTCAAAAAAAAAGATTTCATATCAAAATGAATCATAATTTTTTTAAAAAAAATTACCTTAATATGATTACTCATAATTCAATTTATTTTTTTTCATTTAAACCATTTTAAAAATAAATTTAATATTTTTAAATTCATGAAGAAAATATAATGTTTTCAATAAAAATTAGTGTTTTCCAATAATCACAGAAAATTACTGATTTCATAAAAATCAAAAAATTAATTTATAAGTTATCTTTTTTTATAATTTATAAATTTATTTCCTTTTTATAAAATTTAATTTCAATTATTATTAGAAATAATCTATTATATTCTCTAAAAACCCATTTATGAACATATGTAATTTTGAAGAAAAATTTTATTTTACTAAAAACTGCTTATTTAATTATCAATATTTGTTCTTAATATAAGAACATTATAAATATTTTTATCAATATGGTTATTCCTATTTATAATTATGAAATTAAAGGCTCTGTTACTCTAAAGACATATTTTTTTTAAAATTAATTTTGTGTTCAATAGTGTTTGTGACATATAACACAATGTTTATAAAATACTTAATATTCAATTAATATTAATATTTAAATATTAAATTTATAATATTTACATAATATTAGGTTATATGAATAAGGATAATATCATTTTTATAACTAATTATTAATTATATTGAAAATATTTTCAAAATTTTTTACTTAATATTTTTTAATGTCATTATAGGCCACAAAAATATTTTTCACCCAAACAAGAGTATTATATATTCTTATGAACAAATAAAAAATGTAATTTTTTAAATTTTAAAAAATATATTTGGATAAATTAATGTCATTATTTTAATCAAAATCTACAAATTTTATTTTGAATAATTTTTTATATTTTTCTAAAAAGTTTAATTTAATAAGGATTAGTAAAAACTACTGATTATTATTGAAAATTTCCACTTTCTCTAAATCATTTAAATTTTATATTTTGTTTAAAATAGTGTAAATGTATAATTAAAATAATTTTATTTTTAGTAATCATATTTAGTTCATTTGAATAAAATTTATGTTAAATTTTTATATATAATCAATCTGTGCATATGAAAATGTTTCATTGGAAAACTCATTTCTGATCACACTTGCTGGTATAATTTTAAATTAAACTATTTAAATTCTGTGAATTGAATTTTGAAAATTTGATTAAATATTTTTAATATTAATAATATATAATATATAATAAGAAAAAAACATTCTTTTTTTGTTTTAATGAATAGTAAAAACATTAAAAACGGATTACCACATTTATAGTTAAAATGGGTTTCTCGTAGGTTAAACATAAAAGATTAAGGCTAAAATAACCTAGAACCCTATTTAACTGCAATTTAATTGACCTAATGGATATTATATATTCTATTATTTAAAAATTATTCATTTCATATATTTTTTAATTTGTAACACTACAGGAAAACCGCCTATTAGCGGCGGTTTTTTTTCATATAGCAGCGGTTTAAACCTCCGCTATATGGTTTGGCGGCGGTTTTCAGAAACTGCCGCAAAACTGGGCATCGACAATCTATTAGCGGCGGTTTTATGCAATTCACGACGGTCAAAGAAAAGAGTCGTAGTACCTCATTTCGCGGCCGTTTTTGGTAAATTTAGCGGCGGTTTTAAGGGCTATTTACTTAGCGGTGGCTATAATCGCCGCGAAATCCAGGCGTGTCATGCGCCTGCTTAGCGGCGGTTAAAACCGCCGTTAATTCTGATGTGATTTCGCAGCGGTTTTAACCACTGCTAAGTTTATTACCGATTACATTTAGTGGCGGTTTAAACCGCCGCTAAATGTATAAGTGGTAAAACATTAGCGATGGTTAAAACCACCACAAAATGTTGACCTGAAAAAAAATTAGCATTTCTGCTTATACTGCACCACTGCCCTGAAAAACAAACCAAACAAGAAACCATTTATCATGCCAAACATTCTCAATGGGAAGGAATTCATCATATGTTTCCAATAATATAAGTATTCCCCCAAGCTTTAAAATATTTCATAGGCCAATTTCTACCTCACCACGGGCTAGATAAATAGTTTTGGTTCTTAGAAACCATCAACTAATCAACTCAAAAAGGAATTATGGTTTATGGTACATGATAAAATAAAAAATATATGTCTCCTCGTATTGATGAATATCATACACAACTATCAAATAAGAGAAGGTTTGGTGTTACACCCAACATGTTTAACTTCACTACCAACACATGTACTAAAAACATTCATGGTTTTAATCACACCCAACACAACTATCAAAGAAGAGAGGGTTTGGTGTTACACCCAACATATATACATGAAGATAACAATGGTTAACATTACACCCAACCTATATAATTAATAATAACAATAGTTGGAATTACATTCAACCCATGTAACTAACAAGAACACTAGTTTTAATTGCACCCGACCCATATAAGAAGTCATAGGAATATTTGGAATTGAGCTCAATCTATGTAAAAACCAAGATAAATTGTCAGAATCATGTATAACCTACATGACCACAAAAATTTGGTTGGAATCACACCCAACCCATATACAAATAAAGATGATAGTTGGAATCTTATACAACTTATTATAAAGTGTTCAACATGGTTAAAAAATATCCAACCTATAGCATGCCAAAGAAATGGTTAGCATTATGCCAAACCTAATTAACAATAGAGAAACCTCATTGGAATGAAACCCAACTAAAGCACCAAGTAATAACAAGAATTTAATTACACCCAACCAAAAATATACATCATTTTACTCAAGTCACTCTTACTTGGATAAGATCTCCACTATCAATTATGTTGTATATAATTCACCATCATTGAGGAATTTCTTTAAATAACTTTTAACATATTATCATCTAACATTATTAAATACCCCTCTTGTTTATCATTCCAAGTTCTACCACCAATTTCAATTTAATTCATGGATGTACATGATTAATAATTATAAACCAGAGGACCTTACACAACCCTAACAAACCTTTCCTGAATCTCGTCTATGAGGAAATCTAATTTTGTTCCATCCTAATCCATTGTTACCTTCCCGTATACACTTGTGCATCAAACAACACATACAACATATTTATAATAAGAAGAAAATTTATGCACCACCTGCGCAATATTCATAAACACCGGTTCATTTAATGTTGATGAAAAATTTGATCCAATTAAATAAGAATACCAAAAGCATACAAAATACCTAAAATTATGGATTTAGAATGAAACACAAGATAACATAAAATGAAACAAGAGATTGGGGGTCACATGGATTTATACTTATAGTTTAGAGATGATCAAAGTTGAAAATATTTGCTTCCTTAAAGGATTAATGTGTATAGATGAAAATGTGCCAAAGAAGAGAGGGGAGGGATCACAACTTGTTGTTTGTCCTATAAAGAGGAGGAACGAGGATTAAATGGGTTGATGTTCAGTCAGAATAAGAACCTTTAAAACATCATTGTTATAAAATACTTTTTATCGATGATTGAGATTATGGTTCCAGGAAATAAGGTCTCTCCAGTCTACCACATAAGAAGACATTTTAGAAATAGATGACATATTTAAAGAGAATAGAGAATATATTAGATGATATGTAACCATTAAGAGAGAATCAGTTTTGCTAATCTAACAAAATAAGTGCATAACATGGAAAACATTACCTGGACCACATGATCCATTCTAGGTCACGAAAATCACATAACCCATAAAACATATTTTGATCACATGATTTTTCTTAATACATATAATCGCGTTACCATGTGAAGGTCACATGAATCACATAAATATTAGTAGATCATGAAAAAATCCTCAAGAGATAACCAAATCACATAAGATAGACTAATGGCCAAGGGTGTGCATCAAAGTTCAAATAAATTACCATTGATTAGTTCATGGATTGATTAAGTTAGATATTTAGACAAGGTGATCACACAAAGAGGTCAAGTGACATGATCACATGATTGGGTCTCTTGTATGGTTCTTGTGATGAGGTCGTGCAAAGTTTTCTTGCAAAATAATCACACGAGAGAGGAGGTTTTGAGAGCTATGGAGCTTCATGTCACCGGTCAAATGACCAGCCTCTCACCCCCTATTTATAGGGAACCTCAAGTAATATGAATGGAATTATAAAATACCAAAAGATGTTTTGAATTACAACCATAGAAAGCATAAGAGACTCATGAAGTCATTTCCTACCTCATAACTGAGTCCTTGTTCCATCGAACATCACTTTTGTGGGGGGAGGGGTATTTTTTGACTCTAGCCAAATGAGCATTGTATATTTTAGGAACAAATAAATACCCAAATCATAGGTATTAATATATACCAAAAGGAAAGAAAATTCTAGCATGTATACATATATATTAATCACCTAGGTCACAAGGACCATGTGAACATCAATGAGGCTCATGATCACATGACCCTTGGAACATCATGCAATGTGGTTATACAATTCATGTGATCTGTTCCTGATCATGTGAAGCCCCATCAAATAGCCCAATTAATCATGTAAAACCCCTCTGATTATTCTTTTTTATCATATGACATGTCATCTAACAATCTCCCAATATGTTCATAAAATAAAAGTTTGAAAAGAGGGAAGCTTCATGGGAAGGGAGTTGCATTGGTTTTCATGTGATGTGGTTATGTGCCACATAAAAACTATTAATGATCATGAAAATCACCTGAGAAAACAATCTTGATCTTGTGATATCCATTCAACATGGCTGTTTGGACATGCAACACCCTAATGAGTCCAATTCCCAATGCTGAATTTACAACAGAAACATCAAAGAGCCTATTACCATAGATCATCTAACCAATGAAACAAACACATCATTCTCTTTACCATCTGAGGTTATTGTGATCATTCATGGTTATCCACTGAAGCTCCTCCAAGACCAATGGTTTTTTAAAGGTTCCATACACCACACATGTTATATATACAAACCAACCTTTCCCATATTTGTTCAACACATCAACAATAATACTCATGGTCCGATGATGCATCGTCACCCTCTCCATCTCCATCTCCTGCTGCCACCTGTAAGAACATTCTATTAAAAATTAAATATTTTTGCATATTTATAATTAAACTTAAAACCAATAAAAGTTTTCAAACTAAATGAATTTTTTTTTGTGATTTACCTGCTCACCACCACTCGGTGCACTACCACTGGGGGCATATCTTCTCATCTGCTGATATAAATCATTCAACGGTTTCTGCATAGCGGATATCTGAGCCCCTTGGTCTTGAACTGTGTCTCGTAGAGAAGAAATCTCCCTCTGAGAATCTTCAGGTATGGGCTGACTATAACCAAGAGTATATGCGGCTGGAATCCCTGATGGCCTGCTAAAGACCTCAGATGGTATGGGTCTCAAACCCATCCTGCACACTCTACCAGGATGCTCCTTCTCAAGGACTTGAGCAACCGGGTCATCCTAGGAGATTGAGTGGGACTGCCCAGGATTGGCATCCCATAGTTCTTTAACTTTTACCTATAAATCAAATATCAATACATATTAACATAGTAAAAACTGATAATAAGTTATTATAATAAAAATTTGACTTCATACCCCAACATCTTTGGTAGGCTCATTAACAAAAGAGCCATCTGATTTTTTGTGAACATCCAACCATAGTTCAGTCCAGGAGGCTTCGTGCCCTAAATTCTGTGACTCCATTAAGCAAAGAAAAATAAAAAATTCAATATATTAAATAGATAATATTGTATTATAAATATTTAATCTATTTAAAATATTACCAATGACATTTGGCTTCTAGAAAATCTTTTTGAGCCCTCTGTGTGATGGATGACTTGCTTCGCCCTGTTTTATGCATTTTTTCGTGAGAGATCCTGAAATAAATAAAATGAAATTTAACAGTAATGTATCCAATGTCATCTTCTATTCATATACATGTATTAATGTAAAATGAGGATAATATAATAATATATATTTCAATACCATCTGCTTCTCATCACGATGCTTGTCAACAAAAACTTCCCACTGCTCTTTCGATACCCCACTGGGTAGCTTGTCATACATTTGTTCCAAGGTCAATGAAGTATTGTTGACATCACACCACAATCTCCATTTTAAATTGTTCCATTTTTTACCAAGATTTTTCAAAGTCCACTTCCATGCTATCACATCAGCAACTGTGAAGTGGAAGAACATCTGTATACAGAAATTCATTTTGAACATATTAGTAACATGACATTAAATTAAACCATAATGTAATAAAATTACCTTTATTTTAGAATAAAAAAAATTATTTTTCTTGTTTGGAGACATATGTCTCCAATCATCATATGAAATGGGAAGGGAAATGGGCTTCGCTGCCAACTGACCTATAATATGGCCAAGTAACCCTGCGACATCATCCGTAGGGACCCCATAAGAATCAAATGGCACGACTATCATTTTTCCATTAAAGTTCCAAACATCTGAGCTTTTTAAGTGTTTCTCCACTGTCTTATTTTTGTCATCTTCAATAAGAAAAAAATTAGTATAAACAAAATGCAATAAATTTATTTAATTAAAATTTATACCTATGACTGTGACCCTCCAGTATGGTCGGGATGAAGTTGAAGGGGTCTGTCGCCGCCCAAATGATGAGGCACCTGTAGGGGGAGTCGACGACTCAGCCTCTAATGGGAGGCCCTCTGATGGTGTGAGAGATGGTGCAGGGGGAGATGGTGCGGGGGTGTAGGCAGCTGGTGCCTCAGATGTCGTGGGGAGTGACCCAGATGGATCAGCATCCGTCGTAGAACTATAAGGAATAGTATGCCGCTTCCTCCTTGGAATTCCTGTCATTTAATAAAATAAAATTAAGTTTAGAATATATATTTCAAAAATATTATGTAGAAAAAAAAATTAAAAATGATAATAGATGCCCAGTACTAACAAAAAATATATATAACAATGATAATGAATGACTACAGAAATGAAACAAGTTGTTACTACATGAATGAATAATTGTACATAGAATCATTTTCCCCTTCAATCATGTTGGTTTCCTTCTCCATTGATTCATCCACTTCATTCATCCTTACAAGACTAATATTTTCAATATCATGATGGACAAATAATTATGCTTCATGTTGTTGATGACATTCAATTTCAGAGGTCAAATCTTCCACTTCATCACCCATATCATACAAATCTCTTTATATTACATGAGTAATTACACTCCACCCTTCATCTACAACATCATTCACAAAATATACCATTTTTTCTTGCGATGCTAAGATATATGGATCATGAATTTCATGATCACCAACATCCATCAAGAGAGAGAAGTTCAAAGAAGTAAACTGCAATGAATCTCTTTTAACACCAATGATAATATCGACCCATTTTCATTTGAAAAAAACAACAGAAAAATGTATATGGTAGTTTAATTCAATAATATCATGAAGCTTTCCATAGTATCCCACTTCAGAAAATGTAAATATACCACTATTCTATGTTTTCAAACCCACTTCTCGATCAACTGTACGAAATCTAAAGCCATTCACATTATAAGCGTCGAACTTTCTAACTTGCTTTATAGGACCTCTAGCAAGAAACTGTAAATCTTCTAACAAATCTGCTCAAGTATCATTATTCATGATCTGAAAAAAAGAAATATAATTTAATAGATTTAAAAATTGTATGTGTCAAACTAATATTCTTATTTATTGCAATATTTATGAACGTACACGTCGTGTAAACCATTCTACAAGCTCTTTATTAACAGCTTTCGTTATATCTTTCTAATTTTGTGTTCGGCCTCTCATTCGTCTCTTTGTTTGTATCCTCAACCCTTTAATAAATGGATTTTCAATTTCACTATTCAGCAGCACATATCTATTTGACTGTAATAATTCCAATTCTGTCAGTGTCACATTTGAGGTCCTCCCAACTGATCGGCCAATAGCATGAAATATTTTTGATTTCTGATGCATTTGATATTGAGTTGATGTGTCATCAACACGTCCAACTCACTTAAATCTTGTCTCAATATCATATAAATACGAGGAAAAAAAGGTAAGACATTACTCGGCCAAATATCCTTCAGCAATTGAGCCTTCTAGTTGAGCTTTATTTCTCATATATGATTTCAAATTCTTAAGTTATCTGTGAAATAAAATAATATTATTATGCATTTATTTAAATGTAAAAAATTGTTTACTTAAATGGAAAACATATAAATAAAATACCTCTCAATTGGATACATCCATCAGTAATGAACGGGGCCTCCTAATTTAGCTTGTTCAACCAAATGAACAGTTAAATGCATCATGATAGTAAAAAACGATGGAGGAAAGATCATCTCCATTGCACAAAGAGAAAATAAAAACCTCTCCTGGAGGTTGTCAAGCTGAAATTGATGTACAACTCTCTCACATAATTTCCCAAAAAATGTGCAGAATTGGAGTACAACAGTAGTAACTTTTTCAAGTAATAATGTACGCAATGCCAATGGTAGTAACTACTGTAACAAAATATGTGAATCGTGACTTTTCAATCCATTTAACTTACGATTCTTCAAGTCAAAACACCTCGAGATGTTACTCGAATACCCATCAAATACGGTCACATTCTTTAAAATTCGAAGGAACGTATCTTTATCCCTATTTTTCATTGTGAAAATGGCCGGAGCATACTTTTCATTCTCATCTGGCCAGAGATCGCATTTTATGTTCATTACCTGTAAGTCTTTGCGAGCATTAAGATGATCCTTCGACTTTCTATTCTCATTAAGTAATGTGAAAATCAAATTATCACAGAAATACTTCTCAATATGCATCACATCAAGATTGTGGTGCAAAAAATTAAATTCCCAATACAAAAGTTTACAGAATATACTTTTTTTCTTCCATTATTGCGTTCTGATTTCACTTGACGATGCACTTCGGACCAGTTTTCCACTATCATTCAAATGATGAACCTTCCCAAATTCTGTTTCAACATTTCCAAGCTGTGTCAATATTTCAGAACTAGTTAACAACTTTGGAGGTGGTCTACGATCTATGAAACCATTAAATTTTAATTTGTTCAGCCGAAATCTATGAGATGCATCGAGAAATATTCGATGGCATAAGAATCACCATTTTCTACTGTGAGGTAGCCATTTGGGCTCAAAATCAAAGTTACAAACGGGACAAGCTAAACCTATATAACTGTTCCTACCAGATAAATTCCCAAACCCAGGGAAGTCACTAATGGTCCACAGTAAAGCAACATGCATTTTGAACATTGTTTTAGAAGAAACATCAAATGTCTCAACACTGTTATTTCCTAACTCCTACAATTCTTCAATAAAAGGCTGAAAGTATACATCAATATCATTTCCAGGCATTTGTTTTCTAGGAATAATCATTGAAATTTTAAAAGATGATTTTTTCATACACATCCATGGAGGCAGATTATAAGGCATCAAAACAACTGGCCAAATGCTATAACTTGTACTCAAAGTCCCAAATGGGTTGAATCCATCGGCAACCAATCCCAATCGAACATTCCTAGGATCAGCTGTGAAATCTGGATGTAATGAATCAAATGTATTCCATGATTGGGAATCTCGTGGATGTCTCATTAACCCATCATTGTTATTAAATACAAAATTCCACTTCATGTGTTCGGCGGTTTTTGATGACATGAATAATCTTTACAATCGCGGTTTCAAAGGAATGTAACGCAAAACCTTTGCAGGTGTGTTCATTTTCTTCTTCTTCATGAAATTATATTCAGTCAGACTTCCAACATCACCCTTTGACTGCCATCTAGAAGAAGAAAATTTCTTGCAATTCTGTCTACTTGAATCCTCTCCCCAATAAAGCATACAATCATTGGGACATGCATGTATTTTTATATAATTCAGACCAAGCTTGTTAACAACTTTTTTCATAATATATAAAGATTCTGGGATTTTTTCTTCAGAAAATGCATCACGAATCAATTCTAATATCATGGACATTGCCTTATTTGTAATTCCACATAGACATTTGATATGGTACAACTTCAGTAGAAATGAAAGATTTGAATATTTCAAACACCCACTATACAACTCTTGATTTCCATCGTCAACTAAATCATGAAACAAATTTTTCTCAATGAAGTTTTCCGTTACATTTTGCTCTATAGAATCAAGAGAAGTATCCAATGATATGTTCCAATCTTGATCTACTTGTGTTATAGTTTCAAAAACATCACTTGTCACGTTGAAATTTGTAGCACCCTCTTCTGGTTGTTCTGATATGTTTTGATGCTGATAGTGGTGTCTTGTAGGGCCGAATGCATAATTTATGAGGTTTTTCATTTCATTTTCCATTGTCGACAAACTTGGGACCTCATTCTGTGGATTAACATCAGTGCTCAATATTTCTGTATTGTTCGATTCTCCATGCCAATTCCAACACAAATATTGACCAGGGAATTACTTCAGTATTAAATGTTCATAAACTTTATCTCTCTTAAACCATGTTCTAAATTTACATTTAGGACATGAACATCTTATTCTCCCTTCAACGGATCGATTAGAAATCGCAAAATCTAAAAACTCATTAAAACCCTTAACATACTGAGGTGTGTTCCTCAGTAATGTGATCTAGCTTTTATCCATGTATATCATAATGTGCCTACAAAAATATACGATAGTGTAAGATTATAGAATCATAAAATAATAAAGATGTACCATTGATCATAAAGTATTCATAATATAATAATGATGATTCATTGATCACATTTACCACTTACTAAGCATGACCAGAAAAACTAAACAAGTCTGGTCCCTAATAGACAGCGTGAACACCTCATTGAGGAGCAGTAAGAATATCAGGTTACACAATTATCCTAACACTGTCAATCACACATTTATGTTGCCTCAAAAAATTTCTATCCCCACTACATTAATGAGATACATTGGTCCACTCAGATTACTTCCACACCCTCACAAAAAATACTACAACTTTCCTGAACATCTCATATACTCACATGCTTGGTCATCTCAATTAAATGTTTTATTTTATTTTTCCATAGCTTGAAATGGCTTACCAGTCGGTATTTATAACATCCATCCAAAATCACTAATATAGAATACCAATTCATGGGTTCCAATTTCTAGAGTTTCCCCTCATATGATTATGTTTAATAATCATTACCTTCACTTATCAATATTACAGATCAATAAAAATAATATGGAATATTATTTTACCATATTTAGTTTAATAATTTGAACAATGTTGTTGATACTTGTTTAGAAGCCAATGAATATTCATCTCACTAGATCCAACATAGAGATAACACATTATGATAATTCCCCCACTTAATTTCAATGTTTTTCATCTATTAACCATTTATTTATTCGTGATTACCTATTCTTCAAAGATGGACAAGGATTATTTAATTCATTAAAAAGATGAGTTTTATTTTTTTGGTCTTTATCAACATCACTATAAATTATTATCTTTTCATTACATATAATCAAGTACCTTTTATATATATATAAAGCATATGGTTCAAGTGATCTTTTATTTTGAGGGATGATACTTTTTTTAAAAGAATTAAATGGTTCTATCCCATTTATCCTCATAAACCAAAGAAAAATATTCATATATCTACTATCCATATATATTAGATTGTTGTACCTTCCATGAGTTCCTCATGAGGGTGTCATTGAGTTAGAGACAAAGATATGTTAGACCTTTTGAATTGATATGTGTTCTTTTCTGATTGCTCTAAGATTAGTTAGACCATTTGAGGTCACTGATAAGCTCAAATAGGTTGCTTATCGATTAACATTGTTGGTTTTTATGATAGGTATTCATGATTTTTTCCACATGTATCATCTCATGAAATACCATCCTAATCCCTCTCACAGTCTAAGTTGGGAAGAAATTGACATTGAGCCCTATGTTTCTATTTTGGAGAAACCAATTGAGTTTGTTGACTCTAAAGTGAAAGTATTTTGTGGGAATTTTATTCCATTGGTTAGGGTACTATGGAATCAAAGATCAAATTATCATGAGAATTGGGAACCCGAGTCATTGATGAAGGAGCAGTAAACTCATATTTTTCCAGGGATTACATCTTTTACATGACTTATTGAGGACAAAAATTATTTATAGTGGGGAGTTTGTAAGATACTATTTCTGATCTATCAGGTATTTTTTTATCATCTTCATGGTTTTCCTTTTTTGCATTGTCTGTAAAGGAATAGGAAGGAATTGGTAAGATACCTAAAATGGTCAAGTCAGATATTTGTTACACTTTCATCATTAACCAGCTTTTTCTACATGATTCAAATGACTTTCACACTGTCTAACTAGGTTACACATCGTGTAACTATTACTAGATACAAGTCATGAAAGGGAATTCATGCTGTGAAAGTTTACACCACGGGAAGAGTGGTTTCACATCATAAATTTTAAAATAATGGATTTTTAATTCAAGGTGAAGTATTTTTCAACATACTAGAACACCATGGATTTCACAGAAGGTAATAGTATTACACATCATAAAATGGCCCTCATGTAGTTTTTAAAATAGGCGAGTGGCTATTTTGGTTTCAATTCTTTTCTCCAGGCCCTTGGATCCCTACCTAGAGATCTTCTCGGGTTATTTTGGGAGACTATGCTCCATCTAGATTGATCCATTCAACATTGGATCTTTTATTATAGTTGTGGCGCATCTCTCTGGGTAAGAAATATTTCAGATTCTTCATTTCTCTTGATAATGGTGGCACCCTAGGGTAACATTATCAGATCTGGTGGCCTATGTTTTTGAATATTTGGGTATTCTTCTAGATCCTTTGGGAGATCTCCTTATGGAGGCCATTCCTTGGTTAGTTATGGTGCGAAGGATGTCTTTTCTTGAGGTATTTGGTATTTTCCCTTTCCACCAACCCTTCTTTTCTAATTTATATCAAAATTAATGTTTTTATTATATTCTAGGTCCTTCGTTTTCCTCATTGGGTTTTCATTGTTGGTGGATCCCATTACGGGAATGTGTGACTTGAGCTTTGAGGTAGGTGGTTCCATCTCTAGCCTATGATAATTATCCTAATTTCTCTTAATTTATAAGTTGATTATCAAATTGGAATGACTATTTTCATTTGTTTAAGAAGGGGTTTTTGAGAGAAATGTTTTTCCATGATTTTTGATAAATGAAAATGAAATGTGTACTTTTAAAATATTGAAATTGATTTGTGAAAATGAGCACTTAGGTTACCTTGGGTACTTAGGTGGAAGGATTATCTTGAGTCCATTGTCCATGTTTTGTGATTATTATGAGGTTTTCTCATGGGTATTTCCTTGGTTTCCTAGTCCAATTGTTCTACGGGACAACTATTATCATTTTCAGGGGGGTTACTCATGGGGTATTCCTCTTCTTCCTAGGAATGTGTTAAAGGAATTGGATTGTGCACATGATTTATTATTGTATAAGTATTCTTCTAGTCTAAACTATAGTGTTCCTCGGTACTTATGCCTATACTGCTTATTTTATTTTGTACTGATTGTATTTCTGAGTTATAATTGATATCCATTTTGTACCTACTTTTTTTAGAACTAGGAAAAAGGGAAATGTTTACCCATGTTTTCTATAAAATTTCATTACTTCTTATCATTCCATGTTATATTTTAAATAATAATACATGAATAGTTATATAGAGGCTCGATATGGAACACCTGGGTGGGATCCTATGGAGGCTGTTAGCTCACACCTTGTTCACCTTCTTAGGGTATGTAGACATTTGTACGTCTTCTAATACTGGGAAGGGAAAGGCGCTGAAGTGAGGTGGTGAGGTTTTTGTTAGCTGGTTTTGGGTAGCTAGTGGTAAGATGGAGGGAGTTCATCCACACCATCTCATGGAGTAGTTTTTGGTTTTAGTCTATGTAGTTAGGCTTGTTTTCGAAACATTGACTACTGTTTTAATTGTTCTTTTCTACTGTCTTTTAACTATAATGGAATATATATTCTTTTAGTATTCCACATTCCTTTTAATTTTGTGTATACATATATGCATGGTGTTTTATCATGTTGGGATAAAGTTTTCCCTTTGTTGTGTTTTTTGATGCATTGGTGCTTGCCTCCAACCCACGAGGATCGGGAATAACCTTCGTGTATGTAACAGAATGGGTCAGTTACCACGTTTGAGGGTTACCCGGGTCAATTCAATACACAACCTCAATGGAAACTCTTCCTAGAATTAAATTAAAGATGAGAGTGACCCCCATATCCAACCTCCTATAGGCCCCGGTTTGATGACTAGAATAGGGGAATAAAAAATAAGGATGAGAGGAATTACCATTATATGTACCAATAATAAAAAAATAATAACATTGAACAACATCATAATATATATATATATATATTTAAGTAAACAATAATACTTTAAAGAATGAATACATAAAAAAAATAAAAAACCCAAGATAAAAATACCAAATAAATCTCCACGGTAGTGATTTCACAACAAACACAGAGCACAAAGATAGTACGACCCAACTTAGTTACAAAAAATATCCTAGGAATCTGGAATTTTTTATATATATGGGGTTAATCATAATATGTATCCTTAGTATTATTATACACAATGCCTCCAATGAAAAATTTAAAGGATTATAATAACACATCATTGAACAAAAAAAATAACTAGTAAGTACCTAGTAAGTAGGTCGCCGGAGATGGAGGTCGTGGGGTCGCCGGAGAAGGAGGTTGTGGGGTCGCAAGAGATGGAGGTCGCGGGGTCGCCGGAGGTCGCGGGTCGCCAGACAGTTGGGGGTCGCTAGACCGTTGGGGGTCGAGGGTTGCGGGTCGCCGGGGGGTTAGGGGAAGAAGGGAGGGCGCGGGGGTTTGGGGGAACGATCGGGGTGGGGGAAGAAGGGTCAGGATTGTTAAAATGAATTTCGGGTTTCGTGGTGGTTTATTAAAAACCCCCGCAAAACCTTTTGGCGAAAACTTTTAGCGGCGGTTTGGTGAACCTCCTCCACAAAACTGCCGCTAAACCCGGTTTTTGTTGTAGTGTAAAACTAGGGTATAAAATTTTCTTTTCAAAAATTCTATTTCGGACCTCTCCCACACATAGAAAAGGGTACCCCTCTCTACTCATCCTTACACCTCTATGTCCTTGGGAGTTGTAAAATACCTTACCAAATGAATTATATAATAAATTATACCTATCTTATAGTATTTTTTATCTGATCTACAATCTAGGAATACATTATGAAAAATCCTAAAGAGGTGGTCCGAAGAAGAGGTGTCGCGCTTAACAGAGTATACCTATTTTTTTCATCCACCACATCAAAATATTACTCAACCCTATTGCTTTAAAAAAATATTAACTCCCATATACTCTGATATTTTTTAATTTAATAACCAGAATCCTTCTCCTCTTCTATAAATTTGGAAACAGAACCATTGTTCATGTCTACGACAGACTACTACCTCATAAACAGATGTAGTTCATTTTCAATCATTATGTATCATGACTTGTCACGATATTGGATTTATTAATTATTTATAATATTAAATAAATATTAATAGTTTGGGAAATTAATTATATAATATAAATTATCATCTTACACTCCATTGAAGAATTATAACTTTATTGTTTTGTACCTCAATCTAATGAATTGTGGAATGATATGATTCATTTTTTACTACCGAGTAACATAGATGGGTTATATAAGTTTGTTTAAAAAATATATATTTTATTTATGATATAGTAATTACTCTAAAAATATAAACTATCAATTAACAAATTTCAATTAGGATCTCTAAATAATTCCAGTGTTACACATGTATGTTTGTGGTATACTATCATCATGATTGTAACATATTTAATCTTTCATCACCATAACTCATGGTTATTTTAAAAATTGTATTTTTTATATAAATTATAAATATTTATTGAATAATACTATAGATATAATGAAATTAAAATCATTTTTCTAAATTTATCTTTCCACTATGATTTTTGACTTGTGATCCAAACCTGACTAAAATGTCAGACTTTAACCTAAATTATTATGTAATTTAATATCACATGATAATAAATAAAATAAAATTAATATGAAAAATAAAAAATATGATATTAAAGTAAATAATTAAAATGCTTAAAATATTCCAGTAGATAAGTAACACATGTGATAAATCGGGCAAGATATAAGGGATCTCTCTAAACCACCCTTTTCATTGGATTATGACCAAACTCTATCAAACTCACATTATCTCTAATTATAAATTTATGATATTATTATAAATTATATATATATATATATGGATCAATGAAATATATATTTATCTTATTATACCTTTAGTTTATTGAGTAATATTGGCCATATTTTTATTTCATAAATGTCTTATTATGAAATATTCCTTGATTATGATATGTGGAAAAATTAGGCAACCCGTTTTCCTTCCATGGGTTATTCTTATGTTATGTTTTATGATTAATTTCATTTTTGTGAAACACACAAGTGATGAACAAGTTAGGAATGGTGTTCTTATATAGCACTGTAATTCATTAAGAAAATATTTAGTCTCATGAGGTTCCATGTATGGTATTAGGGAAGATACTAATACTTTATGGAACATTGACTATATTTTTATATTTTTTAGGAATTTAGCATTGACACATGTTTGTTACATGTTAAATGTTAATGAAACATTTTTGGTGTTATAAAGTACTTATGATGCCATTTTTTAGGATATTATTCTATTTTATTACTCATGATCCATCACTCTTATGATATCATGTTATACAATTGACTCACAATTTAAGATTCGTAATCATGTTAATTTAGTAATTATGATTTTTAGATAACCCATTTATTTGATTAATTCCCCATGTTATCCTATTGTGATTAAGAGATGAAATTGATTTTGTATTTTATTTAGGTGAATAAAATAAAAAATTTATGTGTTTAATTTATCTTTTTTGTTTTATGTAACTATTATTCCACAGAAACTAGTCCTCACGGTCATTGGGTTTTAATTAATGGATGTTTATAGTAAAAACCATGTAATAATATGTAAAAAACCGGACTGGTATTCTAGATATGTATATTAAAATTTTGGGATTAGGTCTAGAATAATTTAGTGGGAACCCTTTGGATAAGTATAAGGTAATGACTAAATATAAGAAAATAATTAAATTTTGGTTAAGTTTAGAGATAGTGGGTTCCTTGAAATTAAATTTATGTCTTGATACTGTAGGTTGGTGGGGATATTGAACAATTAGAACTAGGGGTTTTAGATCTTATAATAGTGCATTGATCCAAACTCAATTATCACATAGTGCATGACAATACACCTTGTAAGAAACCATGTATTAATTTTCTAGAGGATATTCACTAGAAATTCACAAAACTATTTATGAATCATTATGAAGGAATGGAACAAGTGGTTTATTTTAGAAAGCCTAATTGTAAACACTTCCATGGATGACCTAAATTGAAACCAAGGAACTCATATTTCATCACATTCTTAACAATTATAATTTTTTCCTCTCATGTTTATATCTTTCATTTTCTTTTATTATTAGTTAATGTATTCTAAACTTATTTCTATTATTTTAGTAAATGGATAAAAATAAAAAAAATCATGCCAAAAAAACTAATATTCTAGAAATCTGATGATTTTAATAATGATATGACTTATATTATAGGAGATGTAGATGAGAATAGCAAGTCATAATTATCCTAACAGGTTCATGTTATAAATAATTATATGAATTATAATAAATTGTATACTACTCTTAAAAAAGATCTTGTTGTAGTCAAGACTTGTGAAAAATCCTCCTTTAATTATTAAATATATTCTTCACATCGTCATGGAATAAACGATTAACTCCATTGAGGAGATATTATCTATGTTATAATTCTTATGTAAAGAGAAAGTATTTCATTCCCTTTATCACATTTATAGAGAATTCGATCAATGTTGGACACTATTTAATAAAACAATTTTAAAAGTGGGAATTGAGTCAATAGAATGTGATTACATTACAAAAATATCATTAAACAAATATTTTCACCAAAACCCAATTCATTAATTAGAGTGGGAATTCAAAAATATAAATAAATGAAATAAGAGTATATTGGGTTGTTTGATGTATACTTAACTAGGTTTTAATGATATGACTTGTTATTTTTTATCAACACTAAAATAATTTTAAAACAATTATTTAGTGTATTTAATGAAAGTGTATAAAATTATTTTTCCATTTGAGGCATTGATAGTTTTTAAAATATTATTTATATTTCCCTCAAAGATGATATGAAGATTTTCTACTTCATTTTTCTGGTGGGGATAGAGACCAAAAAAGTAATTTCTCTTTGACAGTATCAATTGCTAAATCTGATTTAAGAATGAAACCCAAATTTCTCAATTTTCAAATGTTTGTGAAGAATAATCCATTAAATAGTGTTTTGGGAACATGTATATGTTTTAAATGAGGAAAATTTGGGAATTAACATAACTAGTGATCTAGGGAAATAATGGAACCCACTAACTAAAAAAGGGAAAATAATTTATTTTATCAATATTTATTCAATGGTGCATTGTTTCAACTACGAGGAACACATGCCTTATACAATATAATTACCTAAGATAATTTATGACTTAGATAAAAAACAACCTCCATATTTAATTGACAAAGGTAGGGAATATGTTATCATTATTATTCAGGTGGATAAAGAAAATTGTGTGGTGAAAACAATGTTTTTTATTCATTAAGGAGTATAAAATTTACTATATAGTTATAAAAATGATAAATATTTTATATGATTAATATTTAAAAGAATTATTCAAGAAAAAAATGAAATAACACAGGGGTTGAGATGTCTGTGATAAATGAAAATAGTGAATTAGATATTTTCCTAAAATATAATTCATCTAAATTTATTGTTGATGGGATAAATCTTCCAAAAATTTCTTCTTAAACAAATTAGTGTAGTTTTATTCTATTTTGGGTATGTATTATGTAACATTTTATAATTATATCATCAACTATCAAGAGGGGGAGATCACTCTCTACATCCTATGTTTTACATTTATTTTATACATTTTCATTGAGGTTTTTGAATCCCCCATGCAATCATCTATTCGACTGTTGAATTTATTACCATATAAGAAATAATATCTATAAAATTAATTTAAGGAAAATGATATAATAATTATTAATTATGTTCCCATTGTGAGGGATTATACTAATGTATTCCCTGATAATTTTCAGTGATTTTTTATTTCTGAGATATTGTGTTCTCAATCAAACGTATACCTAGACGTCTACCCATATCGTAGACTCCTAATAGAATGCTCATCAATATATTAGAAGAGATAAATATTTAGTTACAATATAATATAGAATATGATTTTATATTCCCAACTTCTTCACCAATGGGTGTGGGGGTCCTCATCATCAAGATGATGGATGGGTCAATGAAACGATTTATATATTTTTATGAACATAAAAATTAGTTCTAATGAAAATATACCACTTTATATATATGGATTTTTTATAAATAAACTATTTATAGACTAATATTTCTCTAAGGTGGACCATTAATGTGAATATCATCCACAAAATTTTATGATAGAAGATATTCCCATAAATTATTTCCAAAAAATGTATGGACACTATGAGTTCATACTGATGCCTTTCAAACACATTAACTTGGTCCAAAATTATAGACTCAATAGATAGAGTTTTTAGAGATTAAGATAATATATTTATGGAATTTTAGAAGGATTATTTTCTAAATTATAGTTAAATTATGGTGGTGCATGATAACCCTTTGAATACTATGCTGAGGATTTTTTATAGGAGAATGTATATGCAAAGTAAAAAATGTTAGTTATGTATAAATGAGTTATTGTTATTAGGTTATATTATCTTTAATAAATGGATATATTTTAAACATTATAAAACAAAGGAAATTTAGGTCTTTCCTAAACCATCATCTATAACAGTTATATGTGCGTTCTCTAAACTATATTGGTAATAAAGAATAATTTTGAGAATTTTTTCATGATTTCAAGACCCACTTACCAGGATGTCACATAATCAATTAAATTGTTTTTTGGCCAGTGAATGGGAATAGGGATTTAAGGAGTTTAAAATAGTCTTATCAATACATTAGTCATCACACACACTACTACAAATACGCCTTTTATCAGTGCTAAAAGTGGCCTTTAACAGCACTACAGAAGCACTATTAATGTCGGTGAAGAAAAAGGGTGTGTGTCCCCTTTATCAGCACTCCAAAAAGCACTGATAACGACCGCTTTTTTCAGCGCTCAAAAAAGCACTGATAAAAGGGGTCTTTTATCAGCGTTAAAAATAAGCACTGATAAAATGGTCCTTTATCATCACTTTTTTTTAGTACGGATAAAACTAAAAAAATTAAAACAAATTAACAAAAATTTTAAAAAAAATCATGCCAATCAGGGGTCTTTTATAGCGCTTGACCCCCCAATTAACAACACTTTTTAGCCCCTCCAGCCCCCGCAAGCACCCCCTCAACCCTTTATCAGCGCTAGCTATCAAATTTCACCCCCATGCATGTGCTCCTGCCTCCACCAGATTTTGAACTCAAGCCCCCCCCCCCTGCGCACTTAAGCCCGTACCACTCCTCTATTTTGATTTTTTTCCATTTCATTATATATATATATTTATTTATTTATATTTATTCATATAGTAATATATATTTATATTAATTTATACATAAATATATTTATATTAATATATATATTTATTGTGATATTAATATATATATTTATAGTTATATCAATATATATATATATGTAGTTATATTTATATATATATATAGTTAGATTAATATATAGGTATATAAATATTTATATTTTGGTATTTTAAATAAAATTGATATTTTTTATTATTTAGATAAAGCTAATATATTTTATATATAAATATATTGTATTATTAATATTTATAATTAATTTTTTATGTGTGAATATATAAAAAATATGTATATATTGATATATATTTGATTATAAATAGTAGTCCATTATAAAAAATGATAAAATTTCAAAGAAATAATATCCATATGAATGTAATACCTTGGAATAAATTCATTCCCTTTCAAAAAATCCAAAAAAAAACCCTTAAATGAGGGTGAAAATCCACAAAATGTTAAAAAAGCAGGGTATCCTGACTAAAAAATCGGTTTTGAATGCCTTCTAGGATTTTTTTGGCCTCAAAAAAGGTGAAAGGTTCTATGCCTCATTCCCTTGAGTGTAGAGCTTGTCGCATTCTTCGATTTGATATGCTGTAGAGCTCAAACGGACACCCCGAATAAAAGTTATGGCTGTTTGAAGTTTGAGTTGTGTTTTCAACATATTTTGGATCTTTTTTAATTTTTTTATTTTTTAATCTTCAAAATTTTATTAAATGGCTATTAATCCATAATAAATTGAAAATTATTTATTAAAAATATTTTTTTTATTTTATATATATGCCATTTTCAATAAATATCTTATATATAATGTGTTAGAATATATTTGTACTTATTTAAAATATATTTAAATTTATATTTAGAAAATATATATTATATTTATATCAATATAACTATATATATATTTAAATATTAATATAATTTTTTTATGATTTGTTTTCGAAGTAGACCCTTTATCAGCGCTTTTAAAAAATCACTGATAAAGGGGTACACTTTAACAACGATAAAAAGCGTTGTTAAAGGGGGGGCCTTTATCAGCGCTAAAAAAACACTGATAAAGGGGTACTTTAATCATTGATTTTTTTAGAGATGATAAAGGTAACCTTTATCAATGAATTTTTTTCATCGCTAATAAAAGTACCCCCCTTTATCAGCACTTTTTTATTATCACGTATAAAGGTTGGCGCTGGCCTTGCCCAGTTTTGTGGGAGTGACAACCCTTAAAATGGGGATCTTTTTAGGACATTCTATGAAGGTTCAAAAAAGTGATTTTCACATAGAATATTATCTCTAATTTACAAAATTATCACCAGTTGCTCCTCATAAGAGACATAGTTTTCAATTTTTAGATCCACTAAGTTCAAAACATGTGTGGTATTTTTTATGTACATCTTCAAGGAGGAAACATGAAAAATGTTGTGTACTTGGGAAATTTTTGTTCATAATTATAGTAGATAAGCCACAAATCTAATGAAGTCGTGATCCTAAAAGTGACTAATAATATATATTTTATTTATATACATAATATTAAGGAAATAATACTCATTCGATAAAATGAAAACATTCTATACATTTTTAACATACAATCCAGGAATGTATGATAACAAGATTCGTTTGTGTGGTAGAATACCTCCATAAGAAGTGATATGATTCAATTTTTACTATCATGTCACATGGATTGTTTGTGTTTCTGTATTTAAATAACTAATATTATATATATCATATAATTACCTTTCAGTAAAGATAATATAATTTTTTCCTTCATTCCATTGTGGTTGATAAAAACTGAAATTGTTACTTTTGTATGCATACAACTTACCGTATCCATGATTATAATGTAGTTCATCTTTCATAACCATAACACATGGTTTGTTTTTATAAAAATAATATTTTTATAAAAATAATAATTATTCCATGATTATTATTTAAGGGATGAATAAATAACTATCTCTTTAACAATACTCAAAAATCCATGTTGATTTTGTACATATGATCCAATCATCATCGGAATATCTTACATGAACCAAAATGAATAATAAAATCAATGTAGACCGATAACAAATGAAAAATGAAAAATAATTTTGAAAATGTTCTTAATAAGATATCTAATTAAATTGAGTTTATTACTTTGTATGATATATAATGCATGTAATGGATCTAGCTTGAGGTAAGGGATCTCTCTGAACCCTCACATGTTTCGGTTATGACCTATCTCTCTCTAACATACATTATCCTTATATTTAGGGTTATGAAATTATTTAAAATTATTTATATATGTCTTGAATATATATTTCTAGAATATTAATCCTTGCTTTGATGGGTACTAAATTCCTACTATTCTCTTATTAAATTCCTTTAATATGAAATCTCAGTTGATTATAATATGAGGTATGATTATGGAATTAATTTTCATTCCTTGTGTAATTCTTATGTTATTTCTTATGATTGAATTTCTTTTTGTCAAACACATAAATCATGTTCCTGATTTGATGGTTGTTCCCGAATATCAGTCCAACTTTTTTGGGTGATGAATTAGTCATGAGGTGTCTTTTATGGGATTAGGGATTCCCCAAATCTATTATAGAACATTGTCCATGATGTGATTTTGTCTATATAATTATCCTTGAATCTTATTTATACGATATTATATTCTTCTCTCACATTTCCTATATTTCAATAATTATATGTTACCATTTTATTTATTTTAATCATTATAATGATTACTCACTAGAACTCTATTTTCTCTAGTTTTTTTGTACATTTGACATAAAAGTTATGTTTCTTTATAAAGATTATTCAAATATTAGTATTTTTACCACAACCGTTTCATTTATGTATTACACAAGTTATCCTATTGAATTTTTTGAGCATAAATTGTTATAAACACTCATTATAGATAATAAAATATGGATTTCATGTTTTAGTTTAATTTTGGGGTTTTAAGTACCAAGTCTTCCAAATAAACTATCCCTCTTGATAATTGGGTTGAAATTAATTAATGTTTATTTTAGAAACTATATAATAATTAGTGTTAATGTCTTGGGTCACTATAGTTATAACATTCACGTCATATAGATAATAATTTAATAGTATATCATTATTTATTTAATCTCAGCATCACATATAATATAATCTAAAAAATATAGTGTTATTTTATAATCGTAGACTTTCAAGGTAAGTTCATATGTTATATTTTTTGGAAAAACGTATCCTTAGTTATCTATAAATTATAAATGATGTAACAATAATATTTCGAATACTTATAATTCAACATTTCATATATATATCCTAATCACTATGTAAATCCATTTATATGAATTAATAGGAAACCATTTGATTATATCCTTATCATTCTAATCACTATGTATACTCCATGTATTGTAATATTTACCACAAAAAATAATGGGATAATAATTCCAAAATCATTGTTTATACAGTGATTATATTAAATTTAAAATTTACTATTTTTTAAATAATTACATGGATTATGGTTTACATGAATATTTTTATACACACAAAAAACAATAGAAATAATAAAAACATAATTAATATTCCTACATATGTCTTCTTTTTATTCAAGATAGAAAAATAATAATAAATATATTGTAGTTTTATATACTTTCCCTTGAAAATAGTTATGGTTATAAAAGGTATGAGGTGCCAACATTCCACATTCAAACAATGTACACAATATTAAAACAATATCAATTTCTTCCAAAATATAAAACCTATAAAATTAAACCTTTTTTCTTTTTCACGAAAAATCTTTGGACATTCAAATTGAATTCCACATTTCTCTTATCCATCCTTATATCCTGTGAAAATAATTTCAAAACATTAGATGAGAAAAAACACTCTATAAGGTAAATATAATATGGAATTAAATTTTTCATCCATGAATACTTTAAACTGATGAAAACATTTCCCAAAAATAATACTTTTAACACGTAAAAAAATTATCATTAGACTACTTCATGAAATCAAAATAATCAAATAGAACTCCATGGAAATCATAAATCATAAAAAAACCTACGGTTTCCATATCATTATTGCTCTTAATCATTCATGGATAGATAGAGATTAACCATAATGGTTATATTTGGAATACCCATCATTGTATATTCACTAAATAGAATAGGTGAAAACCTACTATTTAACTCAATCTCATTAACCAATTCATTAGAGGGATATATCAGGCCCCTCTACCCTTATATTATCACAGAATAGACAATATTCATAAAAAACTCCCCATAAGCATAACATAATCATAACACATAATACAATCATAATGTAAAAAATAACATTTCCACATTTAAATCACTTTTACAAATCCACGCAACCAAAAATTAAAACACTATATTTCAAATGAAAATTTTAAACATCTAAATGAATCATAAAAAAATTAATTGATATAATATTTGGAGAATCCAATGATTAATTTCATGCGAAAACAAACATTTCTTTTGGATTTGGTAAAAATAATTGAAAGAGTTACTTTAGAAGATTGTTTTTTAAAAAAATGTCAGATACCTTGAGTCTGACTCATCACGTACTTCATTATCTTCCTTTATAATAAAAATTAGTTTATTATTTAATTTATTTATAACCATTTTAAACTATATAATTCCTTTTATATAACTTATTATCATGTTATTACAGTTATTAAATTATTTATGTTCGCATTGGGCACTTTGTACATATTCGGTACTTGAGTCCAAAATGTATTTTAATTGATGTTTATAAAAAAATTCATATTTTTATCATCTCAAGAATAATATTAATAAATTGATAATCAATTTTATACATCAATTATACTTTTAAAATAAATAATTTTTTATGTTTATGAAAAATGAACAATTGTATAATCATGGAGATGAAATGTCGTACGTACACATGAGTAACATTTCTACTTTTCATTGATCATTATAGAAAAAAGATAATATTTATTTTAACTTTGTTGAATCATCATTGTATAAAAAATATAATATTAACTATTTAAACATATTTATATATTTTATTAATGTAAATTAGTGATTAAAAATGAATCACATCACTTCGTGGATGTGATAGATCACATGTACGCATGAACGATATTATCATTTTTATAATCATATAAATTAAGAATTTAATTTAAATATTATTCTATTATAATGATAAATATGTAATTAATATCATATCTAAATATTAATTCAATCATCATAACAATTATTAAGAGACGTTGAGGGAAAGTTAATTATATCAATTTGTAGAAGATATAATTCACGTGTACATACGAAGGATTAATTATTTCCCTTTTTTTGAAAGTGGAGATGGATTAACATGATGATATTTACATAATGGAATATCAATATATTTATGATAATAGATTTATTATTTCATTTTTTTGAAGAACATTTGAAGTAAGGGGGTGGAGAAATAAAACAAAAACACTAAAAAGCCCATTTCATTCCTTCAGAAAATATCCTATGATTAACATCATAACATATATAAGGATGGTTATTTTCCCAAAATAAGGAATCTATAATATGGAGATGCATTATAGGAGGTTATTTTTGTTGATCATGTATAATCCAAATAGGTTTTTATGTTTGAATAAATGTAAATAAGTACTACCCTTTTATAATAGAGGTGAGGGTAACGTTTGGATATCTTAAATGAAATAAATGAATATAAATTAATTTTCTATTTTAAATGGGTATAAAAAAGTTTATTTAAAATATAGTATGAGAATAGTTTTAAACACAATCATAAAAGGAAAATTATACAAGTTTTATTTATTTTTAAATCCATATCTTTTTTAAACCCTTTTAACTCTTACAATGATATCATTTAACTTACAATTTGAGGGTTAGTTTAATTACTATAACATGTCAAAACATTAATAAATGATTTATTTATGTAAATATAAGAATTCTTCCAAATATTTTGGAAATGTTTTTAATTTTATAAATTCTATATCAATTTAAAATATTTTATATTTAAAAACATCATCAGTGTCAATTTTCACCCTATTCATTTCTAGGATTCTTAAAAATGTCAAAACAACATGATAGCTTCAAAAAATCCATTAATCCATCTCTAACCAGTAGAATTAATCCATATAATTTGTTTACGACATAAATTATATACATGTATATTTATTTTAATATATATAATATCATTTATTTTATTCTTCCATTAATGAATCCATTACTACAAAATCTTTGTGTAATCATTTAATTTAAATATTCATTCTCTTCAAATTATAAAACAATTATGATTATATAGATAATATTTTTATAGTTTAGAATAATTTTTATTTTATAAGATATCACATGTATTTCTCCTCATTAAAAATATATTACTTCTTCAAAATAAGGGTGTGATAAAATTTGATTTCTCTTTGAATATAATATTATTTGTGTCTTTCTCACACATGAGTGGCTTCCAAAGGGTATAACTTCATCCCAATGATTTATTTTTCTGAAAAAACTCATCCAATACAATTTTTAAATGATTAATCTTATTTTATATTATCCATAATATTATATTTACCGTGTTTTCTTTATCTACCCTTAACCATGGTAGAAACATAATTACTAAAATTATTATACATAATTTACTAAAAAAATATTTTGATTATATTATATCATAAATTTCATACTAATTACATCCATTTAATTCCTTTTTTTAATATTCAAAACACATCAGTGGAATAAGTAAATTTAAAATTAATCTCATTGACGGAATAAGAAAATATGTTTTTAAAGTAAAACATTTCAAAGTTTAAATAGTTTATATATCCAATTTCAATGTTTTATTGATCCCAATGACCTACATTGGATCAAAAAAATTACAATAAAAAATAAAATAAATTAAAAGTATAATATATCTATACAAATTTATTATACAAAAATTCTGTCTTGAATTAAAATGAAATATTTTTCACCACTCATTAAAAAATAAAATTTATCATAACATTACCAATAATTAAAATAATTCAAATTTGGAGATTTTTATTTCAAAGGAGAAGATTATGTTTTTCAAATATAAATTATAATATTTGTTGAATCTCGATTTAAATTAGTTGGGCTATCGAAATGTGATAAAACTATTTTTATAAAAATAATGTTTTTTTATCTTAAAACTAGTTTTATTGTATAATTTATTGAAAATATAGTCTATTTTAATTAATATATAATTAATAAATACTAATAAATACGAAATTGACTTATTCAATCATTACCTAGGTTTTTACATTCTTTCCATTTTTGTAAATTGCATCCTTTCAATTTTATACTTTAATAAAATAAGTGGGTATATCATTCCCCTAAAGCAGTTTCAAATTTCAATATTTCCTATTAAAATATACTAGTTTTAAGCATATCATTATATTTTTGAATCATTTTATTCCATGTCACTAGCTCTTGATGTTTAAAAACATGATTTCGTTTTTCAGTATACGAAAGATTCCCTTTCAACTAAACGAATTCTAGACTCAAAATGTTAGATGGATTTGGAAAATATTCTCATAATATTTGAACATGAAAAATATTTTGTACATGGGATATACCTAGACATAAATCCCATTAGAAGGAAATAGATCCAGCATTTTCTAGGATTTCATTGGGACCAATTGACTATGGACTCAGATTCCACTTCTTACCAAAACGCAACACACTTTTTCACAGATAAAATTTGAGAAAGACAAGATAACATACATCAAAAGAAAGATCATTCCCCTAGTTATCTGCGTAATGTTTTACCTATTCTGAGTTCTTCCCCTATTTTATTGAATCAATTGGACATTCCGAATCATTTCCTCTACCAAATATGGTCCCATCCACATCCTTTACACAAAATCATCCAATCAAGTTGGGGTTTGACACCGCTTTCCTTATGATGCCCCAAATGGTTACATATATATACTAGAATAAAAAAATGTTGTTATAATAAAACTCAAACATTGAAATATAGTGTTCCAAAAATACTTGGTAATCCATTAAGAAGACATGTATCATGTCCTTAATGGTTTGAATTTTCCTTTCTGAATTCCAATATTTTTAATGATAAATAGTTTTACTGAAATTTAATTCAGTACCCAATAAATTATAAAAGCCTTTCCAAAAGTTATAAGTATTACTAACATCACGATATGATATTATATAAGGTAAAACACCATCATACCTAACAATCTCTTAAAGATACAATCTAGAATGTTGATATAGAGATACAGTGTTTTGAATAGGAAGAAAATGAGAAGATTTAGTAATTAATTCAATAATAACCCTAATTGCATTATTACATCGAAAATTCCGCTGTAATCCCACTAATAATTGAATGGTTGTATTTTCTCATTTCCACAATGGAACTGGAAAAGGATCAAACATCCATTTTGATAAATTACACTCTTTATTATCCTCTAGAAAAGTCAAACACATCATAGTAAATTCAGAAATATATCTTTTCATTCCATGCCACTAGTACATTTTTTGTTTAAAATCGAAATCATTAATGCTGAATACTAGGATAAGTACAAGTACAAAGCCAAGAATTGAAATTGTCCAACCATAGCTGGATGGAGTCGAAAAGGACTGAGGCCGCAAGATAATGGTCCTCGTTGTTTCTTTTCCTTTTTAAAGGAGAAGGTGTAAGAGGAGAAGCAATGGCAGAGTGAGAGAATTCTCCAAATGGTTATGAAAAAAGACTGGATCCCACCATCGTTGTGGTTAATAGAATCTATTACGGTAATGCAGTCAGACTCAATAATAATATCACTCTATATACATTCCAATGCGAGCAACAAACCAGCGAGGATGGCCATGGCCTCAGCAACTGTCGGTTCCCAGAAAGCCTGATGTGGTTCATATTTCATAGCAAAGATTTTCCCTATATGATTATGGGCCAGAAGGCTGAGGGAAAAAAGACCATCCTTTGAGAGAGAAACGTCCAAATTAATCTTAAGAATTACTTCCATTGGGGGATTCCAATGAGTGGGAATGTTGAGGGTAACTCTTGGCATAAAATGATCATTGTGGTCTTTCCAGTACTTATCTAAATAGTATATGTACATCTTAGTATTTCAAGGATGAATTGAAAAAATAGAACTATAGGATTCACATATAAACTCTTTCTTCAACTATGAATCAAAAGGCACACCTAATATCTTTCCAAATCCAAAAACAAAATATTTATCAAAGGTAAATCTAGGATACATACCCATTAAAATGAATTCTACCTTTTTCTACAACTCACGACATTTATTATGCACTTTCTAAATTATTTATAATAATAAAGATTTCACTTACAACTAAAACAAAATGGGGAATTTTCTACAACAATAAATTTCAATACAAAATAAATTAAATTAGTAACCAATGGATCATGTTTCAATTGTGACATTTTTAATGTATAATTTCTTTTCTGACTCAAGGCATCATCCACTTTATTTTCTTTTCTAGGATGGTAATGAATTGCGCAATCATAATACTTGACTAGTTCCAATATTATTCTCTATCAAATTTTAAATTATTTATATATGAATATATACTTTAATAGTTTGGTATTTGTATATATTTCCCAGTTTTCTGATTAAAAATGATGACTGAAAATTTTTATTGAAAAAATTACATCATCTAATTCCAAATCTTATATTGGGATATATAACTCATGAGGTTTAAAATGATCTGTAACATAAGTAATTACCTATACATTTTACATTAAGACACAAACAATTCATTTCAGAGAAGAATAAATTTAGATAAGAAATTCACCATTTCTGGAAGGCAGGGCCATAACATGATAATTCACCAATCTTATATTAAATTCTTAAAAGAAATCATCAAATTATTTTTTCCAAATAAATATAAAACCTTGTCAAGTTACCATTGTCAGTGGACTAGATAATCATGATATGTTTTCAACAAAACTTCAGTAATATCCTTCTATTCCAATAAAACTAGGAATCTCTGTTATATTTTTGATTTTTCCAATATTCAACATCCTTTTTATTAGAAGGATCAATAGCTATGCAATATTTAGAAAAAACGTGACCGTGGAAAGTAATTTTTTGCAACCCAAATTCTTACTTTCTAAATTTCACATAAACTTTTATTTATTTAATTTTTCTAAAACAACCCTTATATGACTTTCAGTATTCTATTTAAATTTAAAATATGAAAAAAATGTGACTAATAAAGACAACCATAATATTATCTAAGAACTTATAGAATATTATTTTCATAAGATCCATGAATAAATTACTTTAATTAGGTAACCTAAACCTCATAACTATAAATTCATAATGCCTATATCTAATCCAAAACACAATCTTCATAATATCTACTTCCTTAACTTTCAGCTTCCGCTACCTCAACCATAGATCTACCATTAAAAAATATTATTTTTTATGTGATCATTATTTAAAAAATTTATTTACAACACTGGTTGGCTCATAAATTGCTAGATTGATTACCTAAATGATAAAAATGAAATAATGTTATTTCACTTATTTATTTATTATATTCCATTAGAATATTAATATAATTTACTTAGTATTTTTTCCTTATTTTATAATTTAAATATTTATTTTATAATGAAAATAAAATTATTGATTGGATACATGATGATGATCATAAGATGGATTCTAGATTGTAGACCTAATATTTTCAATGTATCATTATTATCAAGGATTCCTTCACCATTTATTTGAACCTCCTTTTCAATTATAAGTAATAAATTATTATTTGGAGCCATATATGAAAATTGATCAAATATAACTTATCTAGGTAAAATTGGATGTATGACCTTATAACTTAATTATGTATAGTGTAATACAATTCATAGTCTATCCCTTCTTACTTTTTATATCAATAATAGATTTGTGAGATTATTTTTAAAACCTATATATGAAACCACTTCATTATATTGGATAAATAATAGAAAAATTGGACATTATACATACATTGGTATATTCTTCATTGATACTTCAAAGACATAAATTACATTAACTTCAATAAATATAGGTAATGAATAATAAATTTCTTATTATAAAGAGATTTAGTTTTTTTTCGTCAATATGTCAGAGAAAAATAATGTAAAAGTGTTTTTATATTGAGTGATTGAGGAAGAGTAATATAAATAATGCTGAAAATTAACAACATTTCATCTATTATGTATTAGGGCATAATAAATAAGATTTTAAAGAAATAAATGATACATCCCATGATAGTGGTACATGGATTATCATTCTTTTTAGAATACCTAGTTGAAAAAAATCAAGGATTATCCTATAACATGTGAGTATTCAAGAATATAACAGAAAATAAAAGAGTGATAGGTGTTGATGGGTGTTGTGAGTGGATTATATAATATGTTTCTAGTGAGTTTGTGATAGATGAATTTGAATTGATTAATATGAGAAGATATCATAGTGTTATTTTAAATATCACAACTGTAATTGATGTAATTTTATGGAAACTATTCACTAATTATAAATATTAATTTTATGGTGATGATGTCTATAAATTTTAAAGACGAGTTATATATAATGTTTTATCTCATTGTCGAATATTAATCAAAATATATAAAGAGTATTTAGTATCAACATAATTCCTTGTAATTATTTTGATTGTGATTATAGTTGAATTGAAATAAATCATATTCCTTTTCCAATTATAATAAGATTTGATGAAGGCTATATCCAATTTATAAATATTTAGGAACTATGAGTCTGACAGAAAATTAATACACATAGTTTATAAATAATTTTTCCTCTATAAGCCTACAAAATTTGGAATAGTATTTTAGTGTAACATACTATGATACATAGGTTTTATTATTCTTGGATTAGTGTAAAATAGAAACAAAAAATGATAAATAAGATATTTTCCTGAGGATATCATTAAATAATTTAAATTGAAAATAAAATTTATGTTATGTATGAGTAACAAAATTAAATGAATTAGTAATCAGTTAGTTAAAAACAACAAAGTCATAAACCACCCTGAAGTATATAATAAAATTTATTTATTATGAATGTATTTCATCTCCCATTAATGTTATATTTTATCTATGTTAAAAAGACTATGTGAAAACTACGAGAATATAAGTCATATAAAAGAATCACCAATGAGACACCATGTGTAGTATTTTGAAGTTATCTAGAAGGTGAATAAATTGATGTTCAATATTAATAATAAAAAAACATTTATTTGATGGTAATGTTTAGTAAAATTTAAAAGACAATAATTTAATGGGGAATTGTGATACAATATGTATGTTGAGATAATGAAATTTATAAAAATCCCAACTCTAGTATCCCAGATAAGGTTATTAGTTTATTATATAGAAAAATCATACACGATATCACATACCTAATGCTTAAATAATTTTATAGTCTTCATAATATAAACATATACATGATTCCCATATAACATTTGAAATATAAAAAACATAATATGAAACAATCTAGAATCCTAGATATTATTTCTAAAATCCTTCAGCATATTATATTGACTAAAAAGAAATAAGGCTTAGACTCATATAGTCAATAAGGGTTATATGCAGTGGAATCTATCAGGGTAAAATAATTAATAATAAGGTTGTAAATTTAAATAAATGATAACACGCTCTATTTAGTCAATAAATAGAGATGAAAATGCATCCATGAAAATTTTAAATGTAGAAATCTCATTGATAATAATAATAAAATTGGGAATGATGTAAATTCATGATATTTGATTTATTGATCTTAAAAAAAATTATATCATTAACATGAATTTCTATTTCTTGGATAGTTTAATTTATGGGGTTGTATATACAAAAAACCCATTTAATAATTTTGGAAAACAATTTGACTCATGAGACTTGTTTATGAGTAAATGGGAACTCTATAACCATGCCCCGAAAATCAATTTATTTAAAATTTATTCAAAATAATATTTATGGATAAATTTAATTCAAAAAAAATATTACATATCAAAAGATATTCATATTGAGAAAGAAATTAACAATATTATGATTTTCCTATAAAATTTGAAAACATTCATATAAAAAATGTATCTAATAATGATATATATTTTATGTTATAATAGTATTTAATATATAACTAATATAGATATTTATGAGAAGTTAAATTTATTAGTACAAATGAGATCAAAAAATTTAATTTTTTATAGAGTAAAAATGACAAAAAAATTAATAATTGATAAAATATGACCATCAATTTATAAAAAATAATGATTTTTAACAAAATACGGCCTTTTAGATTAATGGAAAATGGAAGAGAAATGTTTATATAATATCTCATTAATGTGTTTTATTTTTCCAAAAAATAAAATAATTTAAAATAAGATTAAATATCATATAATAAGTTTGGTAGGGGGAATATCCATTAGTGATGTATATATTAAAAAACATTCCTTTTGACTTTTTTTAATGAAATAAAAAAACTATACCTTTCAGAAAACATTGTAATTAATTAATAAATCCTTATAAAATGATAATTATAACTTATAATATCCTTAGTAAATTATTTTAGTAAACAAAAATTTTATTTTGTAAATTTGTTTGGGAAACTACTTAAATGAATGAATGTATTCCTGATCAGAAAAGAAAATAAGAAATGTTTTTTCAAGTAAATAATTCTTTGTTATATCAATTGAAAAATATAGGAATAGTTTTTATGAAAACATTTATACTAATTAAATATAAATATTACCAAATAATGGATTAATCTTAAAAAATTTATGATTCATTCAGTGAAATATAGAAGTTATCCCTAAAAATGAGACGGTAAAATAAATTCTTAACACATTGTGATATTTAAACTACACCACCTTGAAATTTTTAAAATGTATCGAGACATTAATCATTGAGACTAATTATTTATTACTGTTAAATAAATCTCACTTTTTGTATGTAAACCACATTAAAACAATGTGATTATAATTAATATATCTCAAAATTGTTGAAATTGAGATGAAATATCATACCTCTATTTGACATAACTTATAAGTAAATTTAGCATCACATATAATAAATTAATATGTGTTATAATTACATACTAGAAAAATATTCATTTATATATAATATTATAGATGATCTATTTTAAGAAACTTATCACTATTTTGTTTATCAAATGTTATTATAATGTCGATTTTGGAGTTAACTGCAACATTTTTTCGGTATGATTTGATTTTTTTAGTTTTTGTTCTTGAATATTACTCATGGTTCATAATATAAATAATTATATTCCAAAAATAAGTATAATATATATTATATATATATAGTATCTCTGAAATATAGAGATAGAAAAATGGATTATTTAAATCAAGGAGACAGTTGGCCATAGGTACGCACGAACACTATTTCCAATATTTGACGAATGATAATAAAAGATAGGTAAATATTAATTAAATTTTGTAGAATAATTGTTATACAATATATATAATATATATTAAATAAATATATCCACATAACAATCCATTGAAATTGTAATTGAATAACCCACATTGCTTCATGGAGGAGTTAGTCCACATGTATGCACAAGTGATGTTATCATTTTTACTAAAATATTAAGGTAAGAATAATGTAAATGATATAATAATTCCTGAAGAATAAATATTAAATAATTATAATATATATTGAATTGTTTCAATTTTATAACCATCCATTCAAAGGGATGACAAAAAACAAATTATACCACTACATAAAGATGGTAAGTCGTGTGTATAGAAGAGAAATTTTTTCACTTTACATATAAAGGGATAGACATGTAAAATGGTTTTACATAATAAAATTGAAAAAGGGAAACATTAAGGACACAAAAGTTATTATTTTAGGATGTTAACAACATATTTAGAGAAATTATATGAAAAAATAAACTTAAAATAGATAGTAAAGATGATTAATTATTCTTCAATAAACATCCATTACATTTCAATTTAAGGATCATTAAAATTTTATTTTGAAAATATAAGATGATATAACTCATGTATAGGGAAGTGTATAACGAAATTTTGAAGGATTGTCTGAGCTAGATGGCTTGATGAGATGTAAAAAAATTTCGAAGGGATGCCCTTTTATATGTGAAGGGAGGTGTAATTTTGGGAAATCATAAAATAATATAGTATAAGATGTAGCTAACTCCTATGAAATGGAAACTAAATAGAATATATTGAATTATAACGTGGATATAGTTGTAATATAAATAAGTAATTAATTTTATATAGGTTTAGATATAATTTTATGTTTTAAATTTTTGAGTAAACCCATGGAAAACCATTTTAAACATTAACTGTGGTAAATAGGTTTTTAATTTTATAGAATTATAATTTTACTTATATATTAGAAGTTTACTCATAAATTGGATTGATATGAAAATTTAAATATTCTAATATCTCCTTTTACCCATTTCAATATTCTTATATATTATTAAATAATTTAAAAAATAGTATAATCGTTAAATATAATTAAAGTCATTTTTCCTCTATTTATTTAATTTTATATTAATAACATCAATAAAAATATTAAATTATAATATAGTAAATTCATACAACCCTAATATGATGTATTCATCTATAAATTTCATGTAAGAACAATAATTCATCTAAATTGTGTTACATTATTTATTTTTGATATAATGATTTTATTTTACTATTTATTTAATAAATACTATGTCAGCATTGAATAATAATTTAGAGTAATTAATAAATCACCAAAAATTAAAAAGTAACATAACATGATAAAAAAATTAACTAGTTTTTAAAATTATATTTTAAAATTGATCATTACCTCTTTTCTCCTTATGAAAATATATTAGATATTAATTTTAAGAGTCTGATATTTTTTTATTAAATGAAAATAAATGACAATATAAAAGATTTATAGTAGTAAGTGGGCATAATTTTTGGATATGGATGTAAATGTATGAAATGAATTAATCAAATATGATCTATTTAATTTTAGGATGAAATTTTAATCATCATTCAATGTTTTAATAATTTTTTACCCTTACTGAGGTGTAAGATCCAAAAAGGTTATTATTCATATTGATTAAAAATATAATCATTTTTTTATATATAAAAAATTGAACCACTTTGGTCAAAATATGAAATCAATTCTAAATAATCCAATCCATATTACTCAAAGAAATACAATTTTGATACAAATTAATAATAAAATGAAGTGTAGTTTTTATTTAATTTTATTTTTGAAGTCAAAAAATGCACATATTCTTAAATATAGTCTAATAATGATTAAAATGTAATAAATTAGTTTATTTATTATAAAAAGGGGATTATGTTAATTTTTAATTAAATTCAAATCATTTTGGGGATTTTTCTAATTAAATGAAAAGTTAGTTTCATAGATATCAGTATTATTCAAATAATCAATGAAATATGAACCTTTTAAGAATAATACCATAATTCTAAACCAATGATTATGCTGAATTTATGAAATACTTACTATTATAATTTCCACAAAACAATATTTTAATAGATTAACGTAGTTATTTTAGTTTTAGTTTTTATATAAAGAATGGAATCAATTAAATCTATTTTAAATGAAATCTATAATAAAATATTTGGATGTTACATTATAACCACATCAAATAGTTTCATAGTATAAATTAATTATTTTCAATAAAAAATAAGAATTGTTTTGGCTCATTATATCCTCAGGTTACAAAATAGCTTCCCAAATTCAATGATTTCACTATGGATGATTAATTATATTAGTTTTCTTGTATCATAACATGTTCTATATATTATCTAGAATCACCACTGGTTATTCCTCATAATATAGGGCATTCTCTAGTGGTAAAAAAATGAGCTTAGTAAATATGTAAGAACAAGAATAAACTTTATTCGAAGCGATTCAAGGAAAAGATCATGAATATAAGAGAGGTTTGGATGAAGAACAAAGTGACAAGCTACCATCCTGATATGATAGGGATTTTTAATTGGATGGATATATCTAGGGATAATAATTCCATTATTTTTAAATATTATAATAGTCCTAAAATGAGATATTCATTGGAATACCTTATCACTAATTTTTAAATATTTATATCACCAATTATTTGGAACATGAATTTTTATCATCTTAATGCCTATAAAAGTTTTTCATGAATGGATATAACCCTATCTTACATTTACTCAATTATATCCAGTCTCAATATATTTATTTTTCCAAATTCATCCCCTGATGTTGGATTTCTACACATTTGTCCAAGGATGGATTCATAATTATCCATCAAAATTCTCATTTGAACGATAGGGTTGTATTAAAAATTATACCAAAATATGGTGTTCATAAAAAGGTCCTTTGAAATACATAGAAAAATATCTATAAATATAATTTAACTTTTTATTTGTTCTTCCCAACTAACCATCCATATGAGGATGGTAAACATTAATGATACTCAACTTTGTATCCCGAGGATACAAACTCTTCTCTAGATCATCAAGGTAAAATCTTGATCCCAATCAAATATAATTTATTTTGGTACAATATTAAATATCACTACTTAACTCATATATAAAATAGTAATATTATCAAGAGACAGATTATCTCTATCCATGATGTAATATGATAATTTAATGTGATGATAAACAACAACCAAATAAGAATTTTTCTATTTAGATGTTTTTGGGATTCTGATTATGAAATCCATGGTATTTTCCCCCATTTCAGTTCAATTATGATTAATGGTTTTTACATTCCCTTATACATATATCTCTTATATTTAACAAACTAACACACTAGTCAATGGGACACATACGCATCAATATCCATATTAATTTTATCCAACCAAAAATATTATTTCAAATCTCTATACATCTTTATACATATTGGATGAATAAGGAATGATGAAAATTGAGATTCATATGACAACTTCATAATATTTGGTATTTATGATACACATACTCTTTTCCTAAAACTTATCATTATAGAGTGATCATGGTTGAACTCAATAATTTTCCAGACCATTTTCTATAATTCCACATCTTTCTTCTACACCATCAATATTATCTCTTAAATGCTTGGTTGAATATTGATCTAGAAAAGATAATATCATTTTCCATTACAAATGATTCAAATATATATTTTCTATAAATCAACAAATATTAGATCTTTTATAGTCCTCATCATGGATAATGTAACACGATCATTCCAAATTAGAGCACTATCCATCTTGTTAACCTTCTATGTGTGGAAATGTATTAATCAGTCATAATCATCAATCAAATCCAAGCATATTCTCTAGTAAATATTTAATTATGTCATTATGACAAGTATTTAATATATTTTTATCTATTTATATATGACACCATTCATTGCACAGATAATGCCCACATGTATTCAACTAAAAAATTTCTCCTTCCAACACCAAATCATTAGTTGGGTAATTATACTCCAGAATTTTTAATTTTAAGGATTCGTAATCTATCACCATATAATTATTCCTGGTAATGTTTCCTATTAAATGATTTAATGATTTACTATAGATAACAATACATTTTTTACTCTAGGGTGACATTATCATAGGTGCGTTGGAAAGCCATCTCTCCAGTAATTCAGAATTCTAATCATATTAACTTATCCACTTGATGTTAACCACCATCTTAGTTAACATGTTTACCTGGTAAGATAATATTTATAAATATCTCATAAAGAACCTATAGTATCCATTAAACCTTGTAAATAAATGGATTTCTATTACGATGGTTGTTCTAGGAAATTTCACAATAACATCATCCTTTGGAAGATCTGCCATTTTACCTTCAATTGAAATTATAAAACCTAGGAATGAAACATTTTATAGAAAAATTACACTTTGTATATTTTCATATATACCTTCTCTATCCTTTGTGTCTTTGGAAAAATTCAAAAATATTCATCAGGTTCTTCCATTCTCATTGAATATATATGAATATAATCTATATTTACTACCATGAAATGATCAATGTATTTTGTATATACTCTATTCCAAAAATATATTAAGATAAAAGGATCATAGGTAAGTCCAAATGGGTATAACATAAATTTTTAATGAACAAACCACATATGAAATACCATCATTCATATCTCCTCATTTATAACCATTATCTAAGGATACCCGAATCAATGATCAATCATGGAAAAATATTATACTCTTAATAATTTATCAAATATATCATTTATTTTTGGTATAATATTATTGTTCATAAAAGTTATTTTTTTTAATTTCTTAATAAGCAATGCAGGGATGCATTTGACCATATTTGTTCTTGGTAAGAAAAATTCCTCTCATAGAGAATCAATAAACCAAATGAATATTTTTTGTAGAATCTCCTATATTTTCATCATAAATTTATAATGTCAATCAAGTCCATTATATATAGATTATTAGAAATTGGTGTAGTGTTTGGTATGAGCTCCATTGAAAACTCAACATCGTTATTTGGGGAAGTACTATTAATTTATAGGTAAATGATTTAAAAAACAGTGTAAAATATATATATTCAATGTTGTGTTTCTCCTCAACTATATAAGAAAAATAATACTAATAAATAGGTAATAATAAAATTATGATGGAACAAATTTCTAGTGGGAGTTATTGTTTATCCTCACATTGAAATACTATCGAACCTTGATTCATAATATTGAATATATCTTTCCCTCTTAAATAATTGATATTTTTTATATTGAGAGTGAAAATATAGGCCCAAAAATACATCAAAATCAACTGTAAGATGAAAAAAATTCAAAAAACATGATCATAAAAAATTTAATCTAAAATGAGCTACAAACTTGTGAATAGACTATTATACCATTTTATGTTTTCAATACCAACTATGCATCTAATCATAGTGGTAGTGATGTGATGACCATATAAAATTATAATGGCAAAACAGTTTCTTTCCCAGATGAAAATAAAAACATTACACATAGATAGTATAATATAAGGTCACATTTCACCACTTTTCTTGGAACATGCACTTCAACTATAGTAATTACATAAGTCCATCATTATGTCCTTATATGTTTCTTTGGTAAGGTTCTTAAATTTATCTGAAAGTAGATCTAAAACATCCCCATATCACTACAACTAATGTTATGGTTATTAGTGGTTTATTTTTTCCCATACAATCATCATTCAGATGAATATTATCTTTAAACCTGTAATGAAATAGCATGATAATTAAGAGTTACCTAGGATGTTTGTTTCCAAAATTTATATATGATATACATTTATTCATTCCTTTATTCTTATTTTTTTGTTACATTTTTTAGTTCTAATTTTCGTTCATCTTATCTATTTTTCCCTTAAATATATTTGAAATAGAATATTATTTCTCTATCTTAATAGTCCATGATACTATATCATCTTATAATGAATTTTTTTTACTAATTAGTTCACTTTAGAACTTTAATTTAATCCCATCCAATATATGGTCAATATTTCTTTTTGGATTATATAGGAAATGTGAATAATGTATTTCCAACCAAGTCAGGTATGTCCCAAATTTTTTTTTCACATTTATATTAATTTTACTTTAATGGGATTAACATCTTTCCCAGTTTATATTTTTTTGTCCTCAAGGGTGTAATTTATCATAGAATATCACATTAAAATATATGAATTAAATGGTTTTAATTTCTTTATAATCTTTACATTTCTTGATTAATTTAAACAATTTTTTTCAACTCCATTCAAAAATGTAAACTATCATAATAACATTTTCGCAATATTTATTTCATGAAAATAGAAATATATTTTCAAGAGATAATATATTATCAAATATAAATGGACTAGTATATCCTTTATAAGTGAGATGATTTTATCAATTTAGGTAATCCAAAATAGGGGAATAAGATTTTAGAAAAATAGTTTTATCCAGTAATGAAATTTTATTCATATAAACCTGATTCATTTAACCTATTATGGATATGATTATTTCTGTTCCCACACTATCTCTATTTTAATTCTTAGACGGTAAATACATGAAATGTATAATAGTTTTTCTTTTATTTCGTTATTTAGATTAAACTAAAAAATAATGGGAATCATAAATTTATCTCATTATTATCATGAATAAAAACTCATATAATAGTAAATGTTATCAAAAACTATAATGGGTTATCCTAATTTTGAAATTTAAAATGTTTTTTTAAAAGTAATGAAGGATTCCCTTAAACTTTTTAGATAAAAATTTTAGGAACTTCAACTCTAGATATATAGATATATTTTATACATTATTTAATTGTCACTATATACAAGCAATTTCATCCCAAGGGACCAAATAGTTTAGTTGTCTTGGAAATCTAGAGACATTCCTGATTCCCATAATAAATTGGAAATATATAAAGACAACATCAAAAAATATATTTCATCCATGATATTAAAATCCAAATCATATCCTAGGTAATGGAATACAACTAAATGGTGAGATTAGATGATCAGTAAGGGTTATGTAAATTAGAAGATATCTTGAGAAATTAAGGAACATTCACTTTGTCCAGTTTCATAACAGAAATCATGAGTCATTTAATAAATACATTTAGCATGAAATTCGTCCATGTATAATATAAATATAGTAATATCATGGATAATACTAACACAATTATTAATGAAGAAAACTCTTAATGATGTACAACATGATCATACACATCATGATAACTTTTCCATAAAGTCCCCATTCAAAGTCCATTAATATGATCATTAGATATTTATCAAGAACTTATTTAATAATTTTGGAAAAATAACTTGTCTCATTTGAACTATTGAGTCATTGAGGGGATATTTATAACAAAGAACTACCCATCACCTTAAATCTAATTCAATCCACATATATTCAATGATTAATTTAATTCCAAAATAATATTCATTATCCCTAAAAATACATATTTATTAATGAATATAGAATACTATAATTTCCCTAGTTTATCTTACAAAAGAAAATGTAAGGCACCATATGTAAAAATGATATATTTTTTAGGAAATAATCATATCAATGATATAAATAATATGTTTATTTAAGAGATATGTAATTTCCTATTAAAATTTCTCTCATTAAAGTGAATGTTTCAAAATAATTTTAAAGAAAAAAACATTATGATATAAAATTTCATTATAATTACATCCAAAATATAGTTTTTATAAAAAAAGTAATATCATTTATAGAATATAAGAGTGTGAAATTAAAAAATATAAAATGGATATCTAACAAAATAGTTTTACTATTAAAACCATTTAAATCTAGTAGGTTACCACAAAAGAGAATAAAATAGTTTTGGAATTTGGAAAATCTATTAACAACGTATATGTTAAAAAAATTAATTGTTATTAACGAAATTAAAAAATATCCCTTATGGAAAAATTAAAAATATTCCAATAGAAAAATTTATAAATTCAATGATAACATAAAATTTCCTTGATAAGTCATTTCAACCACTAAAAATAATTTTCAATTTTTTTTAAAAAATATGGAACTGAAATAAAAATATACCCAATCAGGAATAGAAATATAACCAGTTTTTATTTAAAAGAATTATTTTCAAAATTTATATTAAAAAAAGAGGAAAATATGGATGAAAACATGGAATCTAATTAAATATCTAGATGATAATAAATAAATTTATATATTATTGATTATATGATTCCTTTGATAAAAAATATATGTAATCCCAAAAAAAAAGATTATATAATAAATCTATCCCTCTTTGGTAACTTTTAAATTAAAACACCTTGAATGATTAAAAATGAATTGAAATATTATTAATATTTTATTAAATTATATTCATGTAAAATAATAAAATGGAAAAATTATATACTCCATATAAAATTAAATAGTTTCACAGTACCAAATATGTCTCAATGGAGTGGAAATTGATATAGAATCCCATACCACATGTTCGAATTTCCCCATAAGTGTTTAAAAAATCCATAATAAAAAAATTATATTTATTATAATTGCATAAATACTATATACATTTATAAAATAGTATATATGCTCTTTTAATAACATATTATCATCTATTTTTGTTACAATCATTTTTATTATCATCATTTTTGTTGTTAACAAATTTTTCTTTTCATGTAAGTATTAACACCATAGTTTTAGTCCTTCAATCCTTCTAATTGTTCCATCAGATCTAAAATTTTATTCATGATATAAATATCATAAATATATTAAATATATATAATTAGAGTAAACAATAAATTATATTAATATAAAAATTAATTAAACTATTTATAGAGATGGTAGGCTATACGTACACATGAACATTATTTTCACTATTCCACATATGAAACCATAGAAATGTTAATAATAATTTACCTGTAAATAATTATTATTATGTAATATATATATATTATAATAATTTAACATATACTTTTTACCATCCATGTAAATAAGACACTGAAAACTAATCACATAGCTTCATGGTGGTGGTAGTGCATATGTATGCACGAGGGACACTATCTGTTTCCAAAGTATTTAAATGCAACACGTTAAAAAAGATATTATAATACAAAAATAACATTTATGTCCTAAATATCATATAAATTCATTAGTTACATATTTTTGAACATTATAGTAATGTAGTGATGGAAATCGAATGACACCGCTATGTGGAGACAGTATGATATACATATGCAAGAGTGATGTCTTCGATTTTGGAAGGATTTAAAAGGTATGTAAAATGGATATAAAATATTAATAAAAATATTTTGGTATATTAATCATATGTGGGATATTATTTTAGTAAGATTAATATATATTTAGAGGATGTATAACATGAAGTAAACTTCAAGGATCTAGAAAAGATGTTAACCTCTTCTTCGATAGATATCCTTTGTACTACTAATTATGAACTCCTAAAATGGACTTTTAAGAAGAAAAGATCCTATAATAAAAGAATATGGATGTTTTAAAGGTAAATTTAAATATATTTATCAATTTACATGGCCCGATATTGGTAAATTAAAAGAGGTAATGGGTGACCATTTATATGTGTGTGGTTGGCACTTTTGGAAATTTGTGAAATATTATATTATAATTTCTTTCTAAATCAAGTACAATGGTCAATAAATAGAATATATTTAATTATAAGGAATATTTTTCCTTAATAAAATCATCTAATATAATATTTACATGATTATATATCATTTTCAATTTTACCCTTTAGAATAACCTATTGGTTAACTAATTCTGACATTAACCATTTTAATGAATGTTTAAATATTAAATTGGTATAATGTAACATAAAAGGTAAAAATTGGTTCATAAAGGGCCAATAGATAAAATTTTAGAGAATATATTTTCTATATTGTCCTATTTAATGTTTTTTATGATAACCATAATTAATATTGTCTTCATAATTGACCGTTAACGTCATTTTGGACACTACTGATTTCATTTGACAATAGTAAAGCCAAGAAAAAAATTTAATTGGAATATAATTGTTTCACACATAAATAATATGATATATTAATCTATAAATTTCTTGAAATGAAATAATTTATCCAAATTGTAATGCCTATAATAATTTTAAAATCATTTACTTTGTTTTACTATTAATTAAATGAATACGATGTCGACATAGTGTAAGAATTAATGTTAAATATTAAACAACCAAAAATTTGAAATAAAATTCCTTGAAAAAAATAATTGACCATAAAAATAAACGTTAACATATAACATAGCTACTGTTTTTCATCATGAAAGAATATTAGGGATTATAATTTCATGATTGTGACATTTTTTTATTCTTTTCTTAGTGTAAAACAATTTATAATATCAAAGAGAAATGGCTTTAATTGGCCATATTTCTTAGCCTGAGATGGAAATTTAAAAAATAAATTCCTCTACTAGAATAAAGTATTCTATCATATAAATTTTAAATCAAAATCCAATGATATAATACTATAATACCCATACTATTGTTACAAATATCCATAAATGTTAGTGTTCGTAATGACCAATAACGATAGGGACATATTTTCAACATATTAACATAATGATTAAAAATATAGAATAAATTATATACAATTATTTTCAAAAAGTTGAAATAAATTAATTATATTATATAAATGCATTATTCAATTAATATAAGATTTATTTTGAAAAAAATTTGTTTTTATGTCAAAAAAATAACTTATAACAAAATATTGTATAACAATGATTAAATTTTTTTACAAGATTATTTATAAATAATGGTGGATTATGAAAATATTAGATTTAATTGATTGTATAATGGGAATATTTCAAATAAAATGATATGGAAATTTTAAAAAAACACTATTTTTTCACAATTCATTAAAAAATCAATAATTTCATAAATTTCTAAAAATTTCAAAATATTTTAATTTTGAAGTGATGAATTAATAAATGATATAATTTTTATAAAATATTTTATTAATAGGTTTTCTTAGTTATTTTATACGAAATATTATTTATATATCATGTTATCAATGTAACTAATTTAATGACAAATATATCATAAATTCAAGGACCATTATAGTATTCATACTATAGAGAATAAGTGAACCACCTAAATCTAAATCATAACGAAATATTGTTATATAATATTTTTTTATATTTAATATATTTATATTTATAATATAAGAAGACTATATTTTGTAATTATCAAATGACAGTACAAGATGAATATCATTATATTTTTTAGAGGTAGTGATTACATGGTATGAGAAACCATTCAATGAGGATAATCCTATATAAGGTAATTGAAATGAAAATGATTTTTAATTTTATAAAATCTCGATAGTGGAAACTACTTCAATTTTTCACAAATCACTATAAAAAAATTCTGAGGTTCTTAGGGATATTTAATGAATAATATTGTAACAACCTATGATTTCATTGTACGTTTTATGTAAATAAACCATTTTGTTGATATATTTCATCACACACGACAATGATAAAAAATTATGACATGTTTAAAAAATTTAAACATGTTACATTAATTAGTAGTTATTAATAAAAATAACTAAATTATGAAATATATTATTATATACATGTATATATTGTTTATTTTATAAAAATTTACTAAGTTCATTATTTTTCAGAATTTATTTTTTATTGAAATTACTTTTTAATAAGGAAAATTTGTATAATGTTTTTAAATTTTTATGTTAATAATGTTTAATATTGATCCCCTAATTCAATCAGTAATAGTTTTTTATAGAAATAAATAATATCCAATAATATTATTTTAAAATTTTATTTTCTTATAATTATAGTTTTTTTGTATGCTCTATAATTTTATGTAAATAACTTTTATATTTTTGGAAGGAAAATTGAAGAAATAAAATTCATTTTTAATTTATAATTACAATTTTAACTTTGAATATTTTTTAAAAATATAGATGAAATTTTTTTTGATTACTACAATATAGAATTTTCATTAATAATATAAAACTTCTATTATTATTTTTATTATATAAGTAATAATTATACATTTATGAAACATTATTCATTAGAAATTATTGTTTTATTTAAATTATTGATTTTATAATATCTATTATATTTAATAATCCTATAGTTGATATTTTAGAACTCAATTAATAATTTTCACCAAATTGTTTTAATACATTATACATTTATTAAATAAAAATTAAATTTTTTAACATTTATAAAATGTAACATAAATATATTGATTTCAAATTTGGAATGAGTATGCCAAAATTATCTAAATATTTATACATTATTTTTTTGAAAAAATTTTATGTTAGGATTTGAACAATATACTATCCATGGTAAGAGGTAAAATAAATAGAAAGTAATATTTCACGCTGTTATAGGATGGATACAAGTTTAAAACATGAGTAAAAACTTGATAGAGGATATCACTACCTTCACTCTTCCGAAAACCATAATTTCTCAAATTTTGCAGCCACATTCCTTTAAAGAGACCTCCAAATATTAAATATTTGGGGTATTTAAAAATATTTTATCTATTATCTCTTAAGTAAAGGGATCCCCTCACCTTACATACCATTAAACAAAAGTCCCTTTATATCATCCATAAATCTACCCAACACATTCATCTACATTATTATCCCCCTTAATTTTGCACTACCGTTCTCAAAATACCATCCTTAGAGGGATAAATCCCCTTTATATATGATATAATCCAAGATGTGAGGTTTAATTTCCTAAAATATATTTTTAATTTTTAGTTATTTATGCTCACTTATTCTAAATAAAATTCCCCGAAAACGTATTTGAATAATGGAATTAGTATCAACATTATATTGATATGTTATTATATTATGCGTATAATCATTATCCACCCTTCCCTTTTTCAATTATAAAAATATAATTTTAAATTCTTATTTGTGTGTATACTACTTCCATCAAAATGCATCGTTTCATCCTTATAGACCTTTCACGGTTTGTATTAATGTTTAATTTTATAAGTATTTATTATTTTTAAAACTATTTTAGCTTCATAAATGAAAAAATATTATACTTTTATTTGATTTTATGGAAAACAAAACCATATAAATTTTAAATGTATGGACAACTACCTCCATGGAATGATTTATTTCTATTTATCTTATCATTGAAACCTTAAGTAGTAGATCATTAGAATGGTTTTAATGTATAAATAATATTTTCATTATATCATTATGTTTCCAATAAAAAACTTGGACAACTTGTTAATGATTTCATAATAAAATGGTCATCTTCCAATAAATATTTTAAAAGATTCTTAATAAATGAATTTATTATTTAATCTAAATAATAATATTCATATCTATTAATTCTCCTTATAAAAGTATTAAATTTTAAATTTATAATAAAAATAAACACTAAATGATTTAATTATTCTACTAGTTTAATTATATTTTATATAAATCTATTTATAAAAATCCATTAATCATTGTACGTTCATGTTTTGGATGATTTTTACATATACATTAAAAAATACAAGAAATCAAATAATGGATGAAAAAACCTAATTATTGATATAAATGTTAATAATATTTAAATTTTGTTATGTTCTTATTTCTATAGACGAAACTGAAATATTAAGCTCAATAATTATGAAACCTATAAGCAACTGACGTTCAACATTTCATAATCCAATTACCTTAGACTATATTTACTTTCTTTCTTTCTAGAAGATTATTTAGGTTTAGAGTTTTATAGGAATGTGTTTTAAATGTTATGTAAAAAACCCTATATTTTAAATAGTGGACACTAAGAATAAATTTATTTAAAAAATATAATAAATTTATAATTATACATGTTTTCAATTTCTGAAAAACCATCATGACATTCATTCTAACATATTATTTGTAATTACTCATCCTTAATCCATATGAAAATTTATAAAAACATTGGATAATAAAAATATAACATTAATGAACATAAAATAAATAAATGATTTTTCCATTGAGAAAAATCAAAATCCATAAAATATTGACTATTATAATAACATTATTTTTTCATCAGAAATAAATCATATTCATATGAAAAACAAAACACAATCTTGAAGAAAAACATTACAACATATAATAATCAAATAGAATCCCTTTTTGGAATGATATAGAATCATACCCATGGATAACATTAGTATTTTGTGAAATATAACAGGATCCAAGTTAAATCCATGGTAAATAGCTCATGGGTTAACTTCCTCTTTCATACAAACATAGATATGGAACATTTCCCAATTCATTTTAGAGAAATATCAGACTCTATATGATCCATTGTGTTTTGTAAGATTCAAGATAGATTTGTAGTGGATTTTTGGAAAATGCAATATTATTCTAAAAGGATGACCTAATAATTGTATTCATCATCCTGTACTTTATAAGTGTGTTTATATTCTTTATTAGACTGATTTAAAACATCAGAAGAATTATTTCATACAACTTATGGTTCATCAAAATTTCAAAACCATCACTGAGGACTCTATAATATTCATTTTTTGAAATATGTAATAATTACTTGAAAATTGTTTTTGTAATTTAATCTTAGTAAATACTATCTAAAGTTGACAAATAAATAACAAAATGTGTAACAGATATATATCAATGAGTGGTTTCTATCTTATATAAAATAATAAATAGAAAGTGTTCCTTATATCTGATTTATGCATAATTACAGAATTTGTGAACAATACAATAATATTAAATGATTTCGTGATAAAATAAAAACCATTTAAATAAGATTTTTCTAGTTGAGGTAGCGATCTAAGAAAAGGTTAATTAGAGTTTCAATGAGAAAATTAGTTAGGGATATACATAGGAGTTCTGAATTTAAATATTATAAAATATTATTCAAGGTATATGATTCAATTTTCACGAATTTATTAAATACAGAATATGTTACATCCAAGAATAAAGTTGGTTTCAATTTATTATTATGGAATAATTATACACATATTCCTTTTAATATTTTAAAAAAAGTATACAGCGTAAGGAGTTCAAGAGGTTAAAGGCTGATAATTTTATTTATTGATGAATATATGTATCAATGAAAGAGGAAAAGATGTTAATATTGACCATTTATTTCTACCACATTCACAATATATGTTGTTTTAATATGATCATTTAAAAAATCATCAAGGGAAATTTATTTTCTGGGGAATATGACAATCATTTGCACGTATTCTCTCATGAACTTATTGGGAATTCCAAATTATTAAAAATGGTGTCTGAATTTTATGATTCCCTATTAATATTTATCGCATATTTGAAGAAAAATAATTTGGAATAATATTATAATCACATATGTGGTGAAACCTAAATTCAAATAAATATATATTCCATTTGAGAATCAAATGTTTTTTTTCGACCAACATCTGTTAGCATAAAAGCATCACCACATTGTTTCAATTTCATTATAATAGTTTAAGGATTTATTTTCCCATAAATATTTAGTAGCCGTGACAACCTTTCAAAGTTATAAGAAAAAACCTATAACACTATATTAGTGGTGTGAATTTTTTTTGTTAATTTATTTCTCTAAATATGACCCAAACATAGAATATATTTTCAATGATCATTAGGACTGATCCCAATTTAAAATATATTTGTGTTTTGCTTCATTATTTACTTTCTCGTATATGATTAGAGTGTTTTTACTATTATAATATCAACAAGATGAAATATTATATTAGATAATTTCAAGGAAGAAATAATAAAAAAATTATACCTCCATTTCATTCCCCTTCTCGGTTTTATAATAACATTTATCAGAAATTCTTTTGGTTTCATAGTCTAGTGTTCTTTCAATAAAATGATTTTCATTTAATGGAGAACCATAGAAAACATGAATTTTTTGAATAGTATGGAATTCTATTTTTTATTTAATGAACATTTTTAAATAAAAGAATATGATGATTTATTATTTATTATTCCAACATCTACAGTTCAATAATGTATTCACAGTAGGATTCTATTTCATGGGAGATACACCACCATATATATTTTAGGGGAAAAATTATATTGGATAAAATCAAAGAATGAACTATTATCTTCCTATTCTAAATTTTTTTTCACTAATATAATGTGAAAAATAATAATCATGGTGATACTAAATAAACACAAAAATATATATGAATTAAATTCAAAAAATAAAGAGTATAAAAAGATAATTTAGTAATATATTTTTAAGTACATTAGGATTTATAAAGGCGATACTATTGATGATTATTTTGACAAGGAAAAATAGATATTTAGTCATATTAGTGAATTATGAGATTCTATATAGGACTCCAATGTCATCAAAATGATCAAGAAAAAATATTATGGTTATGATAAATTAAAATATATTATCCCAACATGATAAAGATGAATTATCTATAGAATAAGCTTCATAATATAGTTTTTATCATTGAGATATAAATTACCATATTTTAAACCAAAAAGTGATCATTTTTTCATGTTAAAGTATATGAATGAAAATAAATTAAAACCGATAAACAATATAAATATTATGGATTAAAAACAATGATATATTATAAATTGTAATCTGATAAATAATGTGATAAAAATGAAAGAGTCAAAATAGAACATATTTATATTAATGTAAAAAGGGAAATAGTTAGTAATAGGAAAAAAAGTGTTGAGTCAATAATGTTTTCCTTATGACTTTTCCATTCCTTCTTGTTTTGAAATCACAAACACCTTATACATAAGAAAATCTATATTTTACTTATATAAGGAAAATTTCCTTAAAGAAATTTACCCTAACCTAGATTTCCATATACATAGAAATATTTTTCTTCAGTATAAAAATCGGATTCATACCCAAAACCTCGGAAGCATATAATGATAAGGTATGAAGAAATCTGTTTTAGGATCCGAATTCTAGATGTGAACTGTAATAAATTTCCAATCCGAATTATGAATGAGAATTGTAATAAAGTTCCACTCTGAATTCTAGACATGTCATGTAATGAAGTTCCACTCTGAATTCGGGATACGAACTCTAATAAATTTCCATCGTGAATTCAGGATACGAACTCAAACAAAGTTCCATTCTGAATTCCGGATACGAACTCTTACAATGTTCAACTCTGAATTATGGACTCTAAACTTCTATGAGTTCAGCTCTGAACATTTACTAGTTCGACTCCGAACTTCTATGAGTTTGACACTGAACTTTTACTAGTTCGACTCCAAACGTCTCTGAGTTCAACTCTGAACTTTTACTAGTCCGACTCCGAACTTTTATGAGTTCGACTCCGAACTTTTACTAGTTTGACTCCAAACTTATACAAGTTTGACATTGAACTCTGTAAGTTCAGACTCTGAACTCTGGTGAAACCAGACTCCAAATTTTTATTTCAAATTCAGACTCCAAATTTCAATAGAATTCAGGTTCCGAATTCCTATAAAACAGAATCCGAATATCTTTTTTATTATAGACTCCAAATTCCATTTTGGTTAGACTCCGAACATTTATTTTCTTACATTATTAACTTTAGTGTTACTTATGCTTACACTCGTTTCGTTATAAAATCATTTCGTGCTTTCAGTTAGACATGTTTTTTTATAAAACTATGTCGTCCATTCTATTTCTAACTAACCATTGGTTTAGTGACACGTGTATAGGTCAATCCGAATTTTACGGAAAATACGACTATTGGAGGAGGGAGCCGACCGTTCAAAATTTTACTATAAATAAGAGCTCATTTGAACGAGCTCAATAACTTCGACAACCTGACAACTTGTTCTTACATGTTGTTGAAGTGATTTCTAGAGAGAGAGGATCTTATCAACTCTCAAGCTTCGTGAAGAATGTTTGAACTACCTGTTCAAACTTCTCCTTGTGAAGATTACTTCGTGTGACTATGAATGTTGTTGTTTACATTTGAGGGCTTCCAGGGATAGGAAGACAGAGGTGCCGAATACCTTGAAGTTCGAGGGCTTCCTTGCTGGGGACGATAGAGGTACCAACTACCTTGAAGTTGAGGGCTTGCGGGGATAGCAAGATAGAAACTCCGATCTTCGTATCAAGGTTTTACCCTGTTGTGGGTAAGACAGACTTGCTTGAAAGTATAAATCAAGGGACCTTTATCCAAGGATGTTGGATACCCTTCTTTTTGGGTTAAAAAACTTATATCTTGGTACTTGTAGTTTTACTACTTGTTTTTCCTCTGCATTTTGTATTGTAGGGAAAGTATAATCTTCTTATATTTCTTTACACTTGTACTCTGATTAATTTAGATTCTATACACTTTAAGGTAGAATCTCATATTTTAAACATTGGATAAGTTTCAATTTCCTGATCCATATTTTCATAACAACTTTTACTAAATAACTTTCCAGATTCAAGCAAGTTCATAGAACTAGAAGTTTGTAACTTCATACTCTATACCAATCATTAAATTGGTATTAGAGGTGTTGTGAATTTGCTTAGTTTAACTTTGTTAAAATTATATCTTTCCTTTTTTAAGAATATTTTTAAAAGGTACAATTCACCCCCCCCCCCTCTTGTATACTGAGCATCTACATCATTATTTCAATCCTAAAATTGGTATCAGAGAAGGACTCTGACATACTTATACACACATATAAGTTTTTCCTCGCTCAGTTTTTCATTGTTCTATATTTTCCTTGCTTATGAATATTTTTCCCTAAATCCGAAATTTTGTTATTAACAAGTTTTTGTGTAGAATATTTTCATAAAGATGGAAGGTTTAAATTTTGGTTCCATTTACATCCTAAATCCTACAAGACCACCAATTTTTGATGGCAATGAATATGAATACTAGAGAGATCGAATGGAGAATTTCGTTATCAAAACTGTAGTAGATAACTTTGTTATGCTTACCAAAGGTTATAAAATTCTTTATAAGGAAGTATGTTCTTTCACAAACCAAGAGAAGCATTATTATCAATTAAACTATAAGGTACACAATACTCTACTATGTTCAATGACATGGAACATATATTGCCAAATTTAATCATGTGAAACAGCTAACTGTATATGGAAGAAACTTGAAGTTACTCATTTTGGTACATCTAAAGTGATTGAGACAAGAAGAGCTATGTTGAGAGCAGAATACCATGGTTTTAACTTTCCTTATAGAGAACCTATTTGCAAAGTGCAAAAAAGATTTATGACTATTGTAAATAGTTTACAATCTATGGGAGAGAAAGGACTGGATGATGAAGCTATTGTAGATAAGATTATTGATATTATGCCTAATGAGTGGGAATCAAAGAGAACAGCTATTGATGAGAACAAGATGGTTAATCAAATTTCCTTAGACGATCTATTTGGAACTCTCCTCCAACATGAAACAAGAATGAAGAGAGGTGCCGACAACATCAAAAAGAATAATGGTATTGGTACTGTTGATTTTACTACTACATCAAATCACATGAAAGCTAAGACTCCTGAGATAGTAACCATATCCAGGTCAATGAAGGTTACTATCCAATACGAATCTAGTGAGAGTGACGTCTCGGAAAATGAGTTAGAAAATCTTTCTCGAAGAATGAATAAGATAGATGGTCAAAGAAATTTCCAATCCAGTTATAAAAATAAGGAAGGAAAGATAAGAAAGATTTAAAGGTCACATGCTATGAGTTCAAGAGAAGTGGACATATACGATCAGATTCCCCTATGCTTAAAAATAAAGAAAGGAAAGAGAGGCATTCTGAAAGGAATATGAAGATGTTCTACAAATCTAAAGCTTAGAAAAATCTGAAAGCTAATACTACTTGGAGTGATAGATGTGGACACTCTTCAAAAAGTGAATCTTCAGAATATGATTCATCAGCTCAGAAGAATATGGGATTCATTGCTAATACTTCTTTTCCACATACATGTCTTATGGCCATGGTACGCTCTGCCAAGGCTTTAACCAATTTATCTCTTGATTAGAATTACTATTCCAAAAATAGTACTTCTAATGAAGATACTTCATCCATAGAAAATGAATAAACTTCATATGAAGAAGTATCAAGATTTTCCAGGTAACCTGAAGCAAAGAAATTGTAAAATATCTAAGAAATTAGACAAGGCAAATACTAGGGAAGAAATTCTTACAAATGAGATTTGAGATCTTTCGTCAGATCGTAAAGATAAACAAGAGCTTATAGAAAAACTTTCTAAAGACCTTGAGAAAGAAAATTCTGAAAAGGAAGAACTTTCTAAAGATATTAAGAATTCTATTTCAAAAATAAATTTTTTTAAGAAAGATATAACTCTATAGAAATGATTCCTGAGGATAGGAATTTAGTCATTAGACTAAAATATAAAATTTTTTCCCTAAAGAAGATTCTTGCCAAATTTACCTCTTGGAAGGAAAATTTTTACAATATGTATTCTCAAATGAAACCTGAAGAAACACTACTGAAGTATGTTATACTCACCAAAAAAAAAGTTTTCAAAAACAACTATTTTGTTCCTTCTAGAGCCCCTTTTTGCACTAAGTGTCAAAGTGGTGGGCATTGGAAGAAAAATTGTTCTTTGAAAAAAGTTCAATCTCTTGGGTTTTATAAAGCATATTTCTCTAAACAAATGTGGATACCGAAACAAGTTTGGATCTAAACAAATCTCGGATCCAAACAAGTTTGGATTCCAAAAGTCTTATTCTTTTCTTATTTTCAGGAAAATAATGGAAGTACCGACAATAATACTTGGTACATGGGTAGTGGATGTTCTTAGCATATGACTGGTAACAAAAGCTATTTCGAAAATATTATCAATATGAAAGGAGGAAAAATAACTTTCAGAGAAAATGCTCAGGGAGAAATTGTTGGTATAGGTAATATTTTTCTTCTTGGTAAAACTTTGATTTCAAATTTTTTGTTTGTAAAGGTTCTTAAGAACAACATCATTAGCATAAGTCGATTATGTGATGAAGGATACCTTGTGAATTTTAGGATTGATAAGTGTTTAGTACACAATTATAAGGAAAAATTTTTTATTTCTGCCCATAGGAAAGAGAATGTTTACACTTTTAATTTAGAAGACATCAGGAGCCAAGACTAACCTTGCCTTAGTTCAATGGAAGATCAATCTTGGTTATGGCATAGAAGACTAGGTCACTATAACCTTAGTAACCTATGAAAACTCTCTAAGAAAGGTTTAGTTAATGACTTACTGGAGTTTAGATTTGATTATTCTAAAGTTTGTGATCCTTGTCAATATGGAAAGCAACATAAATCTAGTTTTAAGTCAATTGGTGAAGTCTCAACAACTAATGCATTATAGTTGGTGCACATGGATCTTTCTGGTCCAATACAAACTCAAAGCATTGGAGGAAAATACTATGTGTTTGTTCTAGTTGATGATTACACTAGATTTACATGGGTCTATTTTCTAGGAAAGAAGTTTGAAGCTTTTTCTTATTTCAAATGTTTTAGAGCCCAAGTTAAAAATGAGAAAACCCTTCCATTGAAAACTATTCATAGTGATCATGGAGGAGAATTTCAAAATTCTGATTTTGAAACTTTTTGTAGTAGAAAAGGTATTAATCACAACTTTTCAGCACCTACAACTCCTCAACAAAATGGTGTAGTTGAAAGAAGAAATAGAATTCATCACGAGATAAGTAGAACCATGTTGAGTGAATATTCTATAGCTAGACATTTCTGGGATGAAGTTGTAAGTACTGCTTATTATACTATAAATTGAGTTTTGATTAGAGATTTTCATAATAAAACTCTTTATGAGTTATGGAATGGTAGAAAACCAAAACTTTCCTACTTCAAGGTTTTTGTTTTCAAGGTATTCATCCTGAATACTAAAGATAATCTACACAAATTCGCACCAAAATCAGATGCAGGAATTTTCACAGGTAACTCCACAACTTCTAAGGCTTATAGAGTTTTTAATAAAAACACTTGTGATGTTGAAGAAACAGTACATGTAAACTTTTATGAATCTGATACTTTTTTTTAAAACATCCCAACATACATCCTCGGATGTGTTTTAAAAAAATGATTTTCAATCTTTGATAGATGATCATTCTGATAAGGAAACTGTTCAAGAAGATACTTCTGAAACATTCACCCCAGATGACTTTATACCCTATGTTGTTGAACAAGTTTTACAAAACCCAAGTCAGGTCTTTCTAAAAAATCATCCCACTGATAGTGTCATTGGTTATGTAAATCAACCCGTAAGGACTAGATGTTACTTCTGTAATGAAGTAGAACATCTAGCATTCATTTCCCAATTGGAACCAAAAAGTACTGATGAAGCATTAGGTGATGATGATTGGATTAAAGCCGTGCAAGATGAACTAAATGAATTTGAAAGGAACAAAGTCTGGTCTTTGGTTGAAAGGACTAAGGAAACATCTGTCATTAGAGTAAAATGGGTCTTCAGAAACAAGTGTGATGAAAATGGAGTCATCGTTAGAAATAAAGCTAGACTAGTTGCTAAAGGCTATAATCAGCAAGAGGGAATAGACTATGAAGAAACCTATGCTCCAGTATCTAGACTTCAATATATTTTTAGTTTATTTTCCTTTACAACATTTTTCAATTTTAAACTTTTTCAAATGGATGTGAAATGTGATTTTCTTGATGGTTATGTTCATGATGAAGTTTTTCTTGAACAACCTCCTGGATTTGAAGATACAAAACATCCTAATCATGTTTTAGACTTACCAAAGCTTTTTATGGCCTTAAACAATCCCCATGATCCTGGTATGATAGACTTACAGGTTTTTAGCTTCAAAATAACTATGTTAAGGGAAATTCAGATCCATTCCTTTCTATAAAGAAAGATAATAAAAATGTTTTGATTGTACAAATTTATATTGATGAAATTATATTTGGTTCAACTCAGCAATCATTAAATGACTCTTTTGCATGTCTAATGAAATCTAAGTTTGAAATGAGTAAGATGGTTGAGTTAAAATTTTTCATTGGTTTTAACATTTATAAAAAACCAGAAGGAACCTATATATCTCAATATAAGTATATTAAAGATCATCTTAAAAATTGTGGATTTGACAACACTAAAAGTATTAGTAATCCTATTGGTACCTCAAACACACTTGATCTTGATTGAGCTGGGAAACCAGTAGATCAAACTTCTTTTAGAAGTATGATAGGAATTCTACTCTACTTGAAAGCTAGTCGACCAAACATAATGTTTTCAGTATGCTAATGTGCAAGATATCAATCCAATCCTAAGGAATATCACTTAAAGGCTGTGAAAAAAAAATTCACTACTTAAATGGAACCATGGATCTAGGATTATTTTATACTTCTGGAAATGATTTTATCATAAAATGATTTTCAGATTCAGACTTTGGTGGATGTAGAATGGATAGAAAGAGTAAATATGGAACTTGTAATTTCTTAGGAGATTCATTAGTTTTTTGGTCATGTAAGAAGAAACACTCAGTAGCACTCTCCACTGCTGAAGCTGAATATGTAGCAGCTGGATGTTGTTGTGCTCAAGTGTTGTGGATGCAACACACACTCACAGACTATGGATTGAGTTTTACTAAGACAAAAATTTTGTGTGATAACACAAGTGCCATTTCCCTTAGTAAAAACCATGCACATCACTCTCATGAAAAATACATATATATTAGGCATCACTTTCGTAGGGATCACACACATAAAGGATATATTATTCTTTAGTTTATTGGAATGCAAGATCAACTTGCTTACATTTTCACAAAATCCTTACCCTCTGATAGATTTGAATACATTAAATAGAAGTTACTAATGATAACCGTAAGGTAATCCTTCTTTATTAACTCCTTGTTGAAAAATTATACTTACAGTAATAAACTTTTTTTCATAGGGGGGGTACATTTTCTTGATAGTGTAACCAAAAATTTTTGTAATAATTTTTTTTTAAAAAGTGGTCTGTGTAACCAAAAATTTTCATAGACAGTTTTTTTTAAAACTTTTGCAACAAAATTTTTTATAACATATTTTTCAAAATTTCTGGAACTGAAATATTCGGAATGAATATATTCAGAACTGAAACTTTCTTAATGAGAATTTTCATACTGAGAATTTTCTTAATGATAAATTTTGTAATAAGAATTTTCATAATAAAATTTTCGTAATGAGAATTCTTGTACTGTGAATTTTCGTAATGAGAATTTTCTTAAAGAATTTTTCGTAATGTGTTTTTTGTAATGAGTTTTTTATAGTCAAATTTTTCTTCAAGAAGAATATTACCAATTATAAACAATCTTTCTAGCCAATCCGAAAGGAATGATTTTCTTACATAAGTTTTAGTAGTCATATTTTGCTTGCTGGTATTTTCTTAGGAGTTTTAAAAAAAATTAGATTCTAGTTTTCTTAAATCTGAATTTTTTTCTTAAAAACCTCAAAAGAACAGAGTCAAGTTTTTCTTGCAGATATGTTTTCAACCATCAGATCAGATCAAAGGGTTTTTCAACATTTAGATGGTTTTTGGAAGTTCAAAGTTCATCTCCAATGCCTATATAAAAAGGACCCATGAGGGTCATCCCACATCAGTTTTTCAAATCTTTCGCATCAAGAAGCCCTGACTCTCTTATTAAGGACCATTCCGATCTTTGTCAAAGCCGTTCCAAATCTTACAGAACTCTTTATTCCGAATGTCTGTTGAAGCTACATCACAAGATATGTCTACGTCCAAACCAATCTCAAAATGGATAGTTTACGAGGAGAGGTTAGTGCATCTGAGTTTCTTTAAGTATGATTCTATTATAACAAATAATATCAAATTGAATGGCTGGGAGGAGGTTTTCCTATAGAAGCCAGAGAAAAAGGATATGGTTTATACAGAGTTTCTCATTGAGTTCTACGATTCAGTTTCCTTCCTTGAGAAAGATGGAAGGTATTTCTTTTAGTTCATGTCTTATGTGAAGACTTAAAAATTATCCTACACTAAGGCTGCATGTTTGGTGGGTTTGACGTATGAAGGTGAAGCTGAGTTTTGTTCACACATGCTTCCAAATGATCAAGGAAGTTTCAATAAGGTGAAGGCTTTAAAATGTATTGGACATAAAGATGCCAAGACTGCTAGGATTGCTCATCACAATACGGATAATCGGATTCTATTGTTGTGGGTACAAGGTTTTCTCGTACCAAGAAGGGGTGATAAGGATAATTTGAAGAAGAGTGATATCTACATCCTAGATTTATTGGAAAATCTAAGGAAGATAAATCTGACGAAGAATGTTTTAATTACTGTTAATAATATCAATGAAGGGAATCTGAAATCTCATATCATTATGTATCCGGCCCTGATTTCCAAACTTATCATCACATGCCTTGACTCATTCAAGGTTGCTTGCACTTCTAAGAAAAGAAATTTCAAGGTATTGTTAGTAAATTATGATACTTTAAAGAGGATAAAAATGGGTTTTTCTGATGATTCCGAAGAGTTCTATCCTTTACCAGAAGAAGCGGCAGAGATCATTTCGGAAAATGTGGAGAATGATGAACCAGTGAAGAAAGATACAAAGAAGATAAATCTTAAGGATGTGGTTTCTGGGGACAAAACCCTCAAAGCTAAGGAAACCCAATCCGCACCTCCCAATCCGAAAGAACAAAAAGATTACCCAGATGAAGTGGCTGCTAAGTGGAGAGAAGGCAAAAGGAAGAGGAAAGAAGGGCATCCACAGTTCAGATTGGAGCCTGTTAAGGCAAAGGCCTTAAAAGAGAGAGAGATGCTGATGAGTTATAAAAGCAAGAAAAAGAGAAGAAGTTGAAGAAGAAATTTTCTGAAGCCGAGGATGTTTAATCTATTTTGAAAGAAATAGAGATGGATTCTGATCATATTCCCATTCCGGAAACCATTGATTTCCAACCATCTTTACCATAGACTCCATCAAAGAAGTACATCACTCCGGAAAATCCTAAGGGTGAAGAGGTGGTTGAAGAATATGAAGAAGAAGAAGAAGAAGGAAGTGATAATCTGGTTGACTTGATCAAACAAGTAGAAGATTATCAAGAAAATGTTGAATCAGCAATATTAGTCAATCTGGGAAAGGGAGTTGAGAAATAAAGAAGGAAGGATGATGATAAGTAAGAGGAAGACTTGGAAAATGATTTGTATGATGAGGAAGAATGTTACGAAAAGAATTTTCTTGAGGAGGGAGCAAAAAAGGAGAAAATAGATGAAGGCCAGATTGTTCAACTATCAGAAAGTGAGTAAGAGTTCCCAGATGATCAACCTATTCTGAAAACTGATAAGGGTAAGAATGTGATCATGGATACACCAACAAAATATATCTTCATAAAGAAAGAGGTTGGTGGTTCTTCTAAAAGCAAGCTGGTGAAAATTGAAGAAGAAAAATCTCTAAGAAATTTATCTGATTTGGAGTCATGAGCACCTGGCCATGACTTTGTTGTTGAATCTTTGAAAAATTTGGTGGACACCATTCTGATTGTAACACCCCGAGCTTCCATGATACGCTTCTCATTCAATAATGCAATAGCTTGCATTGTACGTAACTTCGAGTTCTAAAACACCGTGACTAATCAATGTAGCCATTATGAATAGTAATAACCACTTTTTAAAATTATATAAATTTTATATTTCAAAATGGACTTCATTTTTGGATTCGGAATATCAAAATTAGCCTATGTAGATTTTTTGGTATTTTTCTGAGAACTTCTAATTTTTTATAAATAGTGAAAAATACTTAAAAACAACTTTTTTAATCAAAATAATTTATAGTGATAAATTATACTATTTAGTGGGTTTAAAGTTTAATTAGAATATATTTTTACCATTTTATCCAATGGTGGTCATTAGAATTAATTTAACATTGAAATTGGACATAAACAATTGCCAATCTTTTGATATAAATTGTTTCTTAAAACACGCTATTTGTTGTGACAGCGGGAATTAATTATAAAATTAATTAATGAAACTTATATGTTTGTAATTTCATAAAATAGACATCATTTTTGAATTAGGAATATCAATTATAGCTTAGGGTGAAATTTTGGCCTTGTTCTGAAAAACTTCAATTTTTGATGAATAGTGAAACCACTAAGTTGTAGTTAAATAACTGATTTTTCGTTTAAATGAAATATTACCACTTTTGTGATTTGATTTTCAAAAATCCGACATACATGGTTGTCATTAAGAAGTAAAATGTGGTTCAATGAGATCAAAATAATTTTTTGGTGAATAGTAACTTTTAAGTTCTTAATCGAGATTAGAGGTAATTAGTGTAGTTTAAGGTAAAAATAATGTTTTAATAATATGAGATGAGCTTTACACTTGTCCTACTCCTATTGGATGAGTCATGTCATACCAAGACAACCCATGGGTCAACTTTGGGAGCCCATGGAGCCACTTTGGTTGGAAAATGACATTAATATATATATATATTTAATGTTAAAATTAAATTGACACAAACATGAGTTGTTTTACTAAAAACGTTTTTAAGTGGGGTTACACAAGTCCAAATTTTGATTATAAATATTCATTATAAAGATATAATGATTTACTACATCATAGTATTTTTCTTATAATTTTTAGATATTAAATAAATTAAATTAATTATGACATCATGATGATGCAGTGATGACCTCATTATTTAACGATTTAAATAAAATGGAAAGATAATGTAAAATCCAAAGCGTACACTTGTCAAAAACCTATTGGATGAGTAGATTTCGAACCCTTATCATCTTATCCTCGAATTATATAAGTGTGGGACCTCTAAAATCCGAAACTCATTTTATAATAAAGTGACTTTTCTTTACTTTCCAAGAGTGCCCCTCCTCCCCACTTATAAAAGGCCCCCACCTCTCCCACCTCATTTACACTTTCAAGCCATTTGGTTCGGCCAACCTCTGCCCAAATACTCTTCCAACTTCCCCCTCTTACTCCTAGAAGCCTCACTTTGGGCAGAACTCTTCCCAAGGAAGCCTTTGGCTCAAATCAAAAAGAGTTACCCGATTTTGAGGTAATGTCTTCTCTAATGTTGTTTTGTTTTATTTTTCTTCTCCAACCCCATAAACTCTTTTTATTCATTTGATTTGTAACAACACCAGTATCCTCAATATACTAGGATGTTGTTATAAGAAGGATTCGAGCTACACTTACACACACCCACATCTAATGGTTAAAGAACATACGGTTTCTGTGGATGGCGAATTTCTGCCTCACGAAATGATGATTGTTCAACACTCATATAACACCTTCAAAGGTGGCCATTAAGATGTCACTATTTTTATATATGATATATAATATGTTTATTTTTTTACTTATTCTTCTGTATTTCTCATTTATGGCATACTTTATGATTTCCATTATGGGTAAAATGCGATAATTTCATTTTAGGAAGTGCGGACTACCGCCCCCTCAAAGTGATTTGAATCGTTAATGCCATATGTGGGATGTATAAAGGATGGAGTAAATGGTATTATACACTATATTATACTGGAATTATATTATACATTTATATCATTATGATTTCGTTCCATTAAATATGAAATTGAAATGAAAGTAGCGTTCATGCGTACGTACAGCTTACCGTCTCCATGAACGGTGCATTTCATTTCTTACCTCTAAATGATACGTAATATTATAAATGAATGTATATACTGGATATATAAGATATATATGACATCTAAATCATGAATATAATTCTGGAGATAATGGATATTCTACCACATAAACAACTTGTAATTATAAGAAGTTTATTGTTGACTCAAGTACCAAAGATCGACAAAACGACCGTTATTAACTTAAATAATTACATAATGTTCATATCATTGTAATAAGTGATATAATAAGGATAATGAAATCGAAAATGGTTCTTAATAAGGAATATATTAACTCTAGTTTATTATTCAGGAGGTTAAAGAACGGTTGAGTCAAGTCAGACACGAGGTAAGGGAATTTCTTAACCCAATTTCCATTCTTTGGGTTAATCTCCTACTTTAAAATCATGTCATGATATTATTATGTAATATCTTGTATTTATACTTTCTTTATGTTTAAATATAGTTAGTACACATAATAGATCTATTTTATTTAAAAAATGATCTTTGTAAGGGAACTTCTTAGCCCAACTTCCATTCTTTGGGTTAATCTCCTACTTTAAAATTATGCCATGATATGATTATGTCTTATAATGTATTTATACTTTATTTATGTGAGATTATAGTGAATACACATGAGAGATATATTTTCATTACAAAATGATCTTTGTAAGGGAATTTATTAACCCAATTTCCAATCTCTGGGTTAATCTCCAACTTTCAAATTATGTCATGATATTATTCTGTCCTATGTTGTATTTGTACTTTATTTATGTGTACATATAGTGAATACACATAACAGATCTATTTAATTTTAAAAATGATCTTTTTAAGGACTTCATCTCAATCTCCTTTTCATTGAGGCATATTTTGTTTTATACACAATTTTTTTTATATGGTTTATAAACCCATTAGACTTTTACGTTTATTCAAAAGGTTTTCTTTTATAATTATGTGATTTTAAAATGATTTCATAAAAGAGATATTTCTCTCTAAAATATGAAAATCCAGTGCAAATGTATACGTATATAACGCATGCTTAAAAATGTTTTCAGAAAACTTGACTCTCTCGTGTGGTAGACAGGAAGGGATTGGGCGTGGACCTATCATGGCCTGTAATTAGTCGAGCAGTCTCAGAATTAGTTATTTTGTTTTCAAAAGCTTGCATAATGTGTTCAGAAAAACACTGGAGTATATTTGATCAATTTTAAACGTAAGTATCCTCTAATAAAATTGCATCGGTAGGTCTCATGAGACAACTAGACGTGGAATTGGCCGAGGCCCTTTCCCAATTTGATTTATGGTTTTGGCCGAGGCCTTAATCATTTTAGACGTCTTGGTCGAGGCCTTGACAAAATGTTTCAGAATATCTAGAATTATACATTCCCTCATTATGAAAGTGGTTATTGATCGTTCATGTGATTATTAGTCTAGTAGAATATCCATGTGAGTAAGTAAGTGGAATTATTTGATTTTACTTTTTCCATATTATGCTGAAATTAAAGTTTAATAAGGCTTTTGTTTAGTTATACATTGCCTTAAATGTTTATGTTTATTTATGAAAGCTTCCGCAATATTGTTATCCTTACTGAGCATCTGAGCTCACCCCTTTCAATGTTTTAATATTTTCCAGGATGTGAATTAGTATTTTATGAATGACCTGCAGGGATAGTCAGAAGAGGATATGAGTGTGGACTATGAAGACCATGTTATTGTAGTTTGTTTACTTTTTGATGTAATGAAAGACTTATGAATGTTTCTAGTGTTTCCAAGGCTACTAAACTAATCGGTCTTTCGAGACTTGATCTTTTGTGATCATGCCAATGTTACGAAGTAACGCACCGGATCTGAGTAGCTGGGGTCGGGGCGTTACAGTTGGTATCAGAGGCAGTTTAGTGCAAACCTTTGAAGCTAGATTTAGACAAACTCTGATTAGAGCACGTAGAAATAAGATGAACTTTGAGGATTAGTATAGAAGAACTTCCTAAAATTTTGGTATTGTAGAGATTTTGTGAGTTTTCTGAGCAATATATCCCTGTCTGGATACGAGCAGGTAGAGGCGGCTCTAGCACAGATGTACCTAGGGGTAAAACCCGAAAACACCGCTTTGAGCTAGACTCGAACCGAAACTGGTGCACGACAACGGGCCTTGCTGCACTCTTGGTTACGACACTCCCGGGGGGATATTCATAGGATAATTCTCATTTTATTTACAAACCACTATGAAGGGTTATGAGTATATACTTCCTCAAAGAAAACATTTCTTTTTATGATTATGGATTATATCCATAAATAGTTCAATTTATGAAAAGTGTTTTACAAGTATTGAATTATGTATTTTGATTCATAAACTAATCTAGTTTATGCCATTGTTTAGAAATGGCGCCTAGTGGAAGGAATGGAAACCGTATCAATGCACGAACTCCGTGTAGGGATTGCCCTCCTGCTCAAGATAATTATTGTGGATCTGGAGATACAACTGGTGCTGATCAACTTATTACCATACTGGGACAACTCACTCAGGTTATGAATAATAACCTTACTCATATGGAGCACCCTGATCCGCAACGTGGAGGATCAATGCTAGACCGTTTCATGAGGCGACAACCACCAACCTTCAATGGGAGTACAAATCATATAGTAGATGAGCAATGGATAAACTCCTTAGAGAAAATATTCCATGCCTTGGGGAGTAGCGAAAGGGAGAAGGTTGTCATGGCAGTTTACCGCCTCACTGGAGATGTCGATCAGTGGTGGTCGCTGATTCAAAACAAAAAGGAAGACGATGACGTATAGAATATGGAATGGAGGGAGTTCAAAGAGCTTTTCTTAGAAAAATACTTTCCTCGTGACCATCGAGCAGATATGGAAAGGCAATTTCTGAGTCTGAGGCTGAAGGAGGATGAGAATGTCGCAAAGTATGAGGCTAACTTTACAAGGTTAGCGAGACATTCTGCCGATTATATACATAACCCAAGGAGTAATATTGATCGTTTCTTTGATGGGTTAAAACCATTTCTCCGTCGAGCTTTAGTATCACAATACTTCTCATCATACGAAGATATTGTCTCGTGTGCTATCAAGACCTAAAAGGAATTCTCTAAGTCTTATGACAACAAAGTAAAGCAAGAGAAGAAGAGAATGGTGGAACAAGAGACAGATAAAGGGAAAAAGGGAAAGAAGGATTTTCCATTATGTGATAATTGTGGGAAGAATCACCCTGGTACTTGCCTAAAAGGAATGAGAGTTTGTTATAAATGTGGAGAAAAGGGTCACCAGGCTCGTGATTGCAAGGGAAAGAAAGAGGCTATCAATGTTGAATGCTACAATTGTAGGGAAATGGGGCATTATGCAAATGAATGTCCTAAGCGTCAAGGAAACTTACCTCAGAAAAGGCCAAGGGATCAAGGACAATCTTATGCTGTTACTATAGTTGAAGCAGAATAACTAATGTATTGGTGCTTTTGGACTCATGGATTATATTCTGGTTATAAGAATAATGTGATATATATTAAGATTTTACTGCAGTACTTTTTGATTTTAGTAAGGTTTTAATATGATTAAGGTAATCATATTTTTAGTATGTGACAATAAGAGAAAATTTTCTTTGTTTGGTGAATCTGATGTTACAATTGATTTTGGAATTTAGAGACCTTTTAGAGAAAGTCTGGATGGAGGTATTTTGGATAACTATTATGGTTGTAGTGGATTATGTTGATATTTGGATAGTATTGTTTAAGGTTAAAAAATTTATGAAGATTATTTTTGGAATATTATAATACTATAATTTTAGGAAAAGGACAACCTGCAGGGTGGGGCATAATCCGTTGCATCGGACAAAGCTGCAGGAATCGAACCCACAATCAAAGTGCGACAGGACTTTATTTCCTACCACTAGCCTACAGGAAGTCCCTGGTTATTACAAAATAATTTTACTAATCTAAATGGTATGTGTTAACATTTGGAACCTTATACAATTAGGATAAATAGAATATTTTTGAGTTCCGTTACCATTTGGAGTAAATGTTGGGTTTGTGGTAAAAATTTATTAACGAATGAAAGTATACATAACAAGTATGTATATTCCCTTACGTTCTTAGTAAATCTCCTAAATAAATTCCTCAACTTTATAAAAGGTAACTTAAAACAAAAACATTGTCGGTTAACTTTTCCTACTAGGGGATCAATGATCGTTTAACCAATCACAAGTTTGTGATTATCTTATAGTTAAACGTTCTCCTAATCCAGTTTCCTACAACTCTCCATCAGGCCTTGATGGTTTGTTTTTCTTCCATATCCATATTTTCATAGAATCCTAGTATGGGCTATCTCGGGTGACCTTTGTACTTATCTTTCTTTCTTTCAAAGTTATATTTTTATTAACTATATTTCCGATGTGGGTTTTCTACAAAGGCATTTTCTATTTTCAACATTTTATTTTCAAAGAAAATTTTCAAATTGTGAGGACGAAATTTATTGACGGAGGGGAGAATGTAACACCCCGAGCTTCCATGATACACTTCTCATTCAATAATGCAATAGCTTGCATTGTACGTAACTTCGAGTTCTAAAACACCGTGACTAATCAAAGTAGCCGTTATGAATAGTAATAACCACTTTTTAAAATTATATAAATTTTATATTTCAAAATGGACTTCATTTTTGGATTCGGAATATCAAAATTAGCCTATGTAGAATTTTTGGTATTTTTCTGAGAACTTCTAATTTTTTATGAATAGAGAAAAATACTTAAAAACAACTTTTTTAATCAAAATAATTTATAGTGATAAATTATAATATTTAGTGGGTTTAAAGTTTAATTAGAATATATTTTTACCATTTTATCCAATGGTGGTCATTAGAATTAATTTAACATTGAAATTGGACATAAACAATTGCCAATCTTTTGATATAAATTGTTTCTTAAAACACGCTATTTGTTGTGACAGCGGGAATTAATTATAAAATTAATTAATGAAACTTATATGTTTGGAATTTCGTAAAATAGACGTCATTTTTGAATTCGGAATATCAATTATAGCTTAGGGTGAAATTTTGGCATTGTTCTGAAATACTTCAATTTTTGATGAATAGTGAAACCACTAAGTGGTAGTTAAATAACTGATTTTTCGTTTAAATGAAATATTACCACTTCTGTGAATTGATTTTCAAAAATCCGACATACATGGTTGTCATTAAGAAGTAAAATGTGGTTCAATGAGATCAAAATAATTTTTTGGTGAAAAGTAACTTTTAAGTTCTTAATCGCGATTAGAGGTAATTAGTGTAGTTTAAGTTAAAAATAATGTTTTAATAATATGAGATGAGCTTTACACTTGTCCTACTCCTATTGGATTAGTCATGGCCGACCATGAAATCCCATGGGTCAACTTGGGGACCCCATGGAGCCACTTTGGTTGGAAAATGACAATAATATATATATATTTAATGTTAAAATTAAATTGACACAAACATGAGTTGTTTTACTAAAACAGTTTTTAAGTGGGGTTACACAGGTCCAAATTTTGATTATAAATATTCATTATAAAGCTAAAAAGATTTCCTACATCATAGTAGTTTTCTTATAATTTTTAGACATTAAATAAATTAAGTTAATTATGACATCATGATGATGCATCGATGACCACATTATTTAACGATTTAAATAAAATGGAAAGATAATGTAAAATCCAAACCGTACACTTGTTAAAAACCTATTGGATGAGTATATTTCGAACCCTTATCATCTTATCCTAGAATTATATAAGTGTGGGACCTCTAAAATCCGAAACTCATTTTATAATAAAGTGACTTTTCTTTACTTTCCAAGAGTGCCCCTCCTCCCCACTTATAAAAGGCCCCCACCTCTCCCACCTCATTTACACTTTCAAGCCATTTGGCTCGGCCAACCTCTGCCCAAATACTCTGACAACTTCCCCCTCTTACTCCTAGAAGCCTCACTTTGGGCAGAACTCTTCCCAAGGAAGCCTTTGGCTCAAATCAAAAAGAGTTACCCGATTTTGAGGTAATGTCTTCTCTAATGTTGTTTTGTTTTATTTTTCTTCTCCAACCCCCTAAACTCTTTTTATTCATTTCTTTTGTAACAACACCAGTATCCTAAATATACTATGATGTTGTTATAAGAAGGATTCGAGCTACACTTACACACACCTACATCTAATGGTTAAAGAACATACGGTTTCTCTGGATGGCGAATTTCTGCCTCACGAAATGATGATTGTTCAACACTCATATAACACCTTCAAAGGTGGCCATTAAGATGTCACTATTTTTATATATGATATATAATATGTTTATTTTTTTACTTATGCTTCTGTATTTCTCATTTATGGCATACTTTATGATTTCCATTATGGGTAAAACGCGATAATTTCATTTTAGGAAGTGCGGACTACCGCCCCCTCAAAGTGATTTGAATCGTTAATGACATATGTGGGATGTATAAAGAATGGTGTAAATTGTATTATACACTATATTATACTGGAATTATATTATAAATTTATATAATTATTATTTGGTTCCATTAAATATGAAATTGAAATGAAAGTAGCGTTCATGCGTACGTACGTCTTACCGTCTCCATGAACGGTGCATTTCATTTCTTACCTCTAAATGTTACGTAATATTATAAATGAATGTATATACTGGATATATAAGATATATATGACATCTAAATCATGAATATAATTCTGGAGATAATGGATATTCTACCACATAAACAACTTGTAATTATAAGAAGTTTATTGTTGACTCAAGTACCAAAGATCGACAAAACGACCGTTATTAACTTAAATAATTACATAATGTTCATATCATTGTAATAAGTGATATAATAAGGATAATGAAATCGAAAATGGTTCTTAATAAAGTATATATTAACTCTAGTTTATTATTCAGGAGGTTAAAGAACGGTTGAGTCAAGTCAGACACGAGGTAAGGGAATTTCTTAACCCAATTTCCATTCTTTGGGTTAATCTCCTACTTTAAAATCATGTCATGATATTATTATGTACTATCTTATATTTATACTTTCTTTATTTTTAAATATAGTTAGTACACATAATAGATCTATTTTATTTAAAAAATGATCTTTGTAAGGGAACTTCTTAACCCAACTTCCATTCTTTGGGTTAATCTCCTACTTTAAAATTATGTCATGATATGATTATGTCTTATCATGTATTTATACTTTATTTATGTGAGATTATAGTGAATACACATGAGCGATATATTTTGTTTACAAAATTATCTTTGTAAGTGAATTTCTTAACCCAATTTCCAATCTCTGGGTTAATCTCCAACTTTCAAATTATGTCATGATATTATTTTGTCCTATGTTGTATTTGTACTTTATTTATGTGTACATATAGTGAATACACATAACAAATCTATTTAATTTTAAAAATTATCTTTTTAAGGACATCATCTCAATCTCCTTTCATTGAGGCATATTTTGTTTTATACACAATTTTTTTTTATATGGTGTATAAACCCCTTTGACTTTTACGTTTATTCAAAAGGTTTTCTTTTATAATTATGTGATTTTTAAATGATTCCATAAAAGAGATATTTCTCTCTAAAATATGAAAATCTAGTGCAAATGTATACGTATATAACGCAAGCTTAAAAATGTTTTCAGAAAACTTGTCTCTCGAGTGTGGTAGACAGGAAGGGATTGGGCGTGGACCTATCATGGCCTGTAATTAGTCGAGCAGTCTTAGAATTAGTTATTTTGTTTTCAAAAGCTTGCATAATGTGTTCCGAAAAACACTGGAGTATATGTGATCAATTTTAAACGTAAGTATCCTCTACAAAATTGCATCGGTAGGTCTCATGAGACAACTATACGTGGAATTGGCCAAGGCCCTTTCCCAATTTGATTTATGGTTTTGGCCGAGGCCTTAATCATTTTAGACGTCTTGGACGAGGCCTTGACAAAATGTTTCAGAATGTCTGGCATTATACATTCCCTCATTATGAAAGTGGTTATTGGTCGTTCATGTGATTATTAGTCTAGTAGAATATCCATGTGAGTAAGTAAGTTGCATTATTTAATTTTACTTTTTCCATATTATGCTGAAATTCAAGTTTAATAAGGCTTTTGTTTAGTTATACATTGCCTTAAATGTTTATGTTTATTTATGAAAGCTTCCGCAATATTGTTATCCTTACTGAGCATCTGAGTTCACCCCTTTCAGTGTTTTAATATTTTCCAGGATGTGAAGAAGTATTTTATGAATGACCTGCAGGGATAGTCAGAAGAGGATATGAGTGTGGACTATGAAGACCATGTTATTTTAGTTTGTTTACTTTTTTGATGTAATGAAAGACTTATGAATGTATTTAGTGTTTCCAAGGCTACTATACTAATCGGTCTTTCGAGACTTGATCTTTTGTGATCATGCCAATGTTACGAAGTAACACACCGGCTCTGAGTAGCTGGGGTCGGGGCGTTACACTGATATTTCCAACTATAAACTCCAGATGCCAGATGTTGCAACATAGTTTGAATCAGAAATCGGAATCCTTATCTATGGTGATAGATAAGTGTATAAATATTTAGGCTGACCATATAAATTTCCTTATCAATTATGATGTACACAAGAAATCATGTAGCAAAATCACTTTGTGGTCTAAGAAAATTGAAGAATACATGGCTGATTTTGATCACTTTTAGAATGAGATAAAATATGCCTTTGACACTGAGGATAGAATGATTAAGAATCATCAGGATGATATGATCATTGAGCAATGTTCTCGGAGTCAAAAAGTGAAGGAACTGAACGATAAGGCTAACTCTCTTGCTCAAAATTTTTAAAAGGATAGAGATATCTGGATTGAGCTCGAAAAAATTATTGTTAAGCATATGAGTTAGTGATGATGCAGGAAGAGGCCATGAGGGCTCAGGCAGAAGATTTGAAATCTTAAGATGAAAGGATAAAATCTTTGGAGAAAAATGCTGAGGAGGAGCAAAGAGATTTGAAGAAACTGAAAACCTTGTTGAAGAAGCTTATTCCAAAGGAAAAGAAGGACAAATAGAAAAATATGATCTTTTGTTGTAATTTTTTTTCGTTGTAAGTTTTTTTTCTCTAATGAAAATTTGGTTGGTTGTATCTTGTTATATACTAATGTTTCAGGTACCATATTTTCTTTTCCATTCCCTTAAATTCTTTTTAAAAATCACAAAGGGGGAGAAGGAAAATGAACTACTTAAAAGGGGAGAAGGAAAATTTTAAATTTGAGAAGGAAACTTTTCTAAGTGAAATTTTCTTAATGTAAGGGGGAGTTTCTCATTAAGAAGTTTTTCATTCCCATGACAATGAAAAATCCACTTCGGATATTCAGAATACAATCCATAGATTTTCAATGCCTAAGGGAGAGTTAGTTGTATTCACTATCATCCATGAACAAAGAGAGATAAGTTTTAATTTCAAAGTCTAATGAAATTTTTTCAAATTCCTTATATTATTTTTCAAAAGGATGTTTGTGCTTTCCAAAAAGGGGGAGATTGTTGAGTCAATAAGGTTTTCCTTATGACTTTTACATTCCTTATTGTTTTGAAAATCACAAACACATTATACTTAAGAAAATCTATATTTAACTTCTATAAGGAAAATTTCCTTCCTTAATGAAATTTACCCTATCCTAGATTTCCTTATACATAGCAATATTTTTCATAAGTATAAAAATCGGATTCATACCCAAAGCCTCATAATCATATAATTATATGGTGTGAAGCATTCTATTTTAGGATCCGAATCTTGGATGTGAACTTTAATGATGTTCCACTCCAAATTCTAGATGAGAATTGTAATGAAGTTCCACTACGAATTCTGGATATGTTATGTAATGAAGTTACACTCCGAATTCAGGATACGAACTCTAATAAAGTTCCACTCCGAATTCAGGATACGAACTCTAACAAAGTTCCATTCCGAATTCTGGATACGAACTATTACAAAGTTCTACTCCGAATTATGTACTCCGGACTTCTATGTGTTCAGCTCTGAACTTTTACTAGTTGGACTCTAAACTTCTATGAGTTCGACTCTAAACTTTTACTAGTTCTACTCTGAACTTCTATGAGTTCGACTCTGAAATTTTATGAGTTCGACTCTGAACTTTTACTAGTTCGACTCCTAACTTCAACATGTTGGACTCCGAACATTGTAAGTTCAGACTCTGAACTCTGGTGAAACCAGACTCCGAATTTCCTTAGAAATTCAGACTCCAGATTTCTACAGAATTCAGGTTCCGAATTCATATAAAACAGGATCCCAATATCATTTTTATTATAAACTCTGAATTCCATTTTGGTTAGACTCTGAACTTTTATTTCCTTACATTCCAAAATGTAGTGTTACTTATTCTTACAATTGTTTCATTATAAAATGATGTTGTGATTTTAGATACACATATTTTGTTATAAAAAGATGTCGTCCATTATGTTTCTAACTAACCATTGGTTTAGTGACACGTGTACAGGTCCCTCCGAAGGTTATGGAAAATATGACCATTGGAGGAGGGAGCAGGCCGTTGGAAATTTTCCTATAAATAGGACCTCATTTTAATTATCTCAATAACTTCGACAACTTGACAACTTGTGCTTACATGATGTTGAAGTGATTTATAGAGAGAGAGGCTCTTATCAACTCTCAATCTTCGTGCAGAATGTTTGAACTACTTGTTCAAACATTGCCTTATGCAGATTGCTTTGTGCAACTCCGAATGTTGGTGTTTACATTCGAGGGCTTCTCGGGATAGGAAGATAGAGGTGCTGACTACCTTGAAGTTTGAGGTCTTCCTTTCTAAGGAAGACAGAGGTACCAACTACCTTGAAGTTGATGGCTTGCGGGGATAAGAAGATAGAGACTTTGATCTTCGTATCGAGGGCTTACCCTGGTGTGGGTAAGAAAAACGTGCATGGAAGTATAAATCAAGAAAAATTTATCCAAGGTTGTTTTATACCATTGTCTTTGGGTTAAAAGACTTATATCTTGCTACTATTAGTTATAATACTTGTTTTTCCGCTGCATTTTGTATTGTAAGGAAAGTATAATCTTCTTATATTTCCTTACACTTGTACTCTGATTAATTTAGATTCTATACACTTTAATATAGAATCTCATATTGTAAACTTTGGTTACGTTTCAATTTCTGGATCCATATTTCCGGAACCACATTTACAGAATCACTTTCCAGATTCAAGTAAGTGCATAGAACTAGAATTTTGTAACTTCATACCCTATACCAATCCTTCAATTGGTATTAGAGGTGTTGTGAATTTTCTTAGTTTAACTTTGTTAAACTTAGATCTTTCCTTATTTAAGGAAATTTTTAAAGTGTACAATTCACCCCCCCCCCCCCACTTGTATATTGAGTATCTACATCATTATTTCGATCCTACAAAAAGCACTAAACTGCATTTTCATATGATGTAATTAGAACCTTAGTTGATGATTGTTTAAGGATTAAAATTTGATAATGAAAAGATATTAAATAATAATAAAGACCCAACATATTAAAATGCGGATAATCTTATGGGATATTAATAAATTTTGTTTGATTAATTAGAAATCTCAAAAAAGAAAAAGAATTTTCATGTTGACTACATAATATAAATAATGCTCCAGTTGATGTATTTTCTTCAAAGAAGAATTTATTAAAAGTATTACCTATTTTAAATTTCATTTAAAAAGAAACAATTAAATAAAATAAAATGTAGAATAACAAGAAGAAACATATGTTCAATATATGATAAATTATAAGTGAAAAGGGTTCCTAAAGAGTAAATAAAACATAAAAGGGAAATCAAATTCCAAGAGAAATTGGTTCTGATTTGGGGAAATTCACAATGAAATTAAAAATAAATAAAATTATTTTAGTAAGAGTTACTAATTTTTAACGGAAAATATGTTGAGTAATAAAGGATTATATAGTAGTCTTAAATGATTCAAGATAAACACAACTATTTTTAGTTATTGTATCTTAAGGGTGACATGAAATTAGTAAAATTAAATTTTATTATGATAAATTTTTATAAGAAAATGGTGATTGCTATTATGACCCTAAACCCAATTTTCTAGAGATGGTGCCTTATTTTATTAAATTGGAATATAAACAAGGAAGTTATATCTCTATGGAACAAATTTTTTAGTATCATTAGAAAACTATATACATGCATAATAGTTTCATTACAACTTGAAAAAAAGTAAACATAGTAATTATATTGGAAAAATAAACAAATTTCAAGATTATCTTCACGATTCATTCATAATATTCATCTTCACATCCTAGGGAAGAAATAAAACTTAATAAAGGGGTAATATGTGATGCTCAATAAGGGAGAGTCATAAAACAGAAGCCAAAAATATAGAGTGTATTCAATAACAATAAGTACACATTCCATTAAAACATAATCTTGTGTATAAACATGTTGGAATTAAAAATTTGTAATTCCATAATAAAAAAATAACTATAGATATTCTAATATTCAAATAATCACATGGACCAAAATTACTAGCTTTATTATGAGGGAATTCATAATATCATACTTCAAAATCATACTATCAAGGCCTCGGCTAGGACATCATACATAATGGGTAAACACTGAGGCTAGTTTGTCTCATGAGACGTACCGATGCATCTAGGGTCTATTATGGGCCCCAAACTTGACTTACTAATTCGAATAAATCCTCCATTAAATATAAGAGAAATATAATCAACATATACACTAATATTGGAGAAAACGTATGAAATGTAAATAACTTTACCCAATTAGTAAACATAAACAATAACCATTCAGAGTAATATGGTGAATTGTATTAAGATAACACATCAATAATAAAACAAATAATAAACCATTAAATAAAATATGGAAGATTATATCATAAAATATCAAACCCAATTAAGAATAATTAACAACAAGTGTGTTTTAATAGATGTAAATACTCTTATAAAATCATTAAGTAATACTTGAGAGAAATACTATTTTACTATATATAGAAGGGTTTTTTGGGAAATCATTTTCTATTAAACCATAAATGAAATAATATCACTTTTTAAAATAAAATTAGAGATTTTATAAAAAAAATTTGGCATAAAAATGATTATATATTATAGATGAAAATATGAAATAATTCGATAAGTTCCCCTTAATCGGTTTTGTTTATCTGGAATAAATTTAGAATGATTCTTTTAAAACATGTAACTCCCCCATAAAATAAAGAAGGATTATGATTTGTATTTTTATATTAAAAATTAAAACATAATTTATGAGGATTAAAAAATAATAATTAAGAATTTAATTTCGGATAGGAGAGAAAAGTTGTAACTCAAATGAAATTAGAGGTTTCGGTAAAAAACTATTACCATATATCCAAATTTGTCATGTAGTTCACCGTAACATACTAGATAATCAAATTAAATAAAATAATTAATTAATTCATAAACTCTTATAAATGTATTTAATTTATTATAATTTTATTAATTTGATTTATGTACTTTTTGATTACTTATAAGATATAATTTCATTCCCCATGAGTGTTTGCATCCTCAGTTTTCACGATTGGTATACTTGTATAATATTAATGAAGTTCATTTAAAATGGTAATAATTCTCCAGAATTGGAATTTAATGTTATTAATGAAAAACAGAAGGTTAATTGGTATTACCTATTATTTTTTCCATATATGATGATGCAACATTAAGTAAATGATGCATCAATAGATAAAAAGTTAATGATGATCATTTAGCTTAATTTTTGTGGTTTTTTTATCATAATGAATTTGTTTTGTTCTATAATTTAGTATCATGTATATATAATGGTTAAAAACCTTAAATAATATATATTACATATTTTATAATTGGTTTAAACCATAAAAATGATTTCAGGTTTAGCCATGAAGGATAAATTAATGGACAAATGCTCCTTGTCCATGAAGGTTGTAAATCAACACCTCCTATACGGTAATTTCATTTTCAAAATAGAGTGAGATAGAGTAAGGATATGGATAACAAAATATTCTATTAACCTGATATAGTTACAATATATAGATGATACTAGGGTTTTCTTGATCATATTGTAAGAGTATATGAGGAGAGCATAAAAAAATAATATAAGTTGAAATGAAAATAAAAAAAAATGGAAGATGATTAAATTCTAGAATTATCCTCCATGAGAACCTCCTTATGTGATGGTTTTTTTGTCTTTTGGAAATAAAAAGTGGTATAAGATGAGGGGAGATAATATGGAAGTTTATTTGGGTTGAATTTTAATAATCCTCATATCTTTGAGGTTTTAGGAGAGGTAGTGATGATGGGTGGTATTTATAGTGGTGGAGAGGGGAGATTCCTCATTATTTTATTCATTATTTTTTATTTTTATGAATTCAAGCAACAGTGTTAATTCATATGACGAAATAAATTAATTAGTGAATGTGTGTTTGAACCAAGAAATCTTAAATCAGACATGAATCATGGAATGTAGAATTTAACTTATAGTGTATTTATATAATAAATTAATGTATTTTACGATTCATTAAAATCCATGTACATCAAAAAAATATAAAAAATTCATCCAAACTGTTCTTCAACATATAGAATTCAAAAATGAACATCATTTTATCATAAATATTTTGTATGTATGAGAAATTAAAAATTTGATTGAAATTATTATTTACCCGAAAAATATAGAATTAAATTTATAACATATTTTATAACACTTTCAAAAATTAGCTAATGTCCCATAAAATTATACTAACATCATAAAATAGAGAAATATTTATCTGTGAATAATTTCTATAAAAATTAATTTTCTTTCAAAAAAATTTATTAATTATAATATTTTAATTAAATATTCATGACTTACAAAAATACCAATAATTAAATATTAATTTTGAAAATATTCATTTACTTCCACTATGATATAATTATATAAAAATTTTATTTATAAGATTTCCAAAAAATGTTTATTTTTTTTGGTGAGGTTACTATTCCATATTCTGGTTTATTATTCATATGTGTCACATTACTATTGTTATGGTCGTGTTTCTATTTCATTGATATATGTTCTTTAACTTCAAAAAATACCTCTAATTTCATTAATTTTTCATTTATGGTATTTGTATTGTGTTCTAAAAGTGATTTTATATGATTTATATTATATGAATTAAACATTAGATGGGAAATTTTATTGACATATTTTTTGGTTATTGCATTCTCCCCTCCTAAAATAATGTCATCCTTGATATTTCTATATTTTCACCCCATAAAATGATTTTAGTAGTTCTTTATCACAATACACTCTTTCTTCCATTTCACCCATTAAATTTTATGAAATTTCCAAATTATGTTTAACAACCAAGTAATCTTATTCCATAACACATGTTCTTTAGTGTCTATAATCCAGATAGGCTCTTCATAGTAAGAAAAATCATGATCTAATTTGATTCCTTCATAAGTGAGTGCATGTGTTGTGTCTCGCATGTAAATCCTTATCAAAGAGATGTGGAACACATTTTTTTCATTATAATGGCTAGGCATCCTTGCCATATTGTACACCAATACTCTAATTCTCTTTTGAATTTCAAAAGGACCAAGGAACATGGGTCCCAGTTTCCCTTTATTCCCATATATTATAACACCCTTCCATGGAGATACATCTAAGAAAACGTGATCTCCCACTTAAAATTCCAAAACCTTCCATCAAATATTAAAATAGATTTTTTTATTCTTTGATATTATTTGATATGGTTTTGAATATTCTTTACATTCACTATTGTTTCATCCACAAGATATGGACCTACCAACATCCTTTCACCAACTTCATCCCAGAAACTTGGTGTATGACATCTCTTTCCATACAATCCTTCATATAGTGCGATTTTAATAATTGAATGGAAACTATTAATTTTGGAAAACCGAAAAACATTAAAATATTAATCCCACATACCTTTATATTAATATGACCATGATCTTGGCATGTATTCTATTATTTGGATCGTCATTTCTAACAATCCATCAGTTTGAGGGTGATAAGTAGTACTCAAATAAATCTTAGTATCCAATGATTTCTAAAATATGTTTCATAATTTTAATGTAAATCATGGATCATGATGAGACATAATTGATAGAGGTGCCCCATGAAATCTTACAACTTCATTAATATAGAGTTATAAAAGGTTCTATAGTGTAAAATCATCCCTTATAGTGAGGGAATGTGTAGATTTGGTATGTTGTTCAACCATCACCCATATTGCAGCATTATATTATAGAATTTTCTGTTATACATTGAGAAAATTTATAGTGATTTTATCCAATTTACATGTAATAATAGGAAATATTTGAATAACACCACTACGATGTTGTCTTTCAGCCTTCCATTGTCGACAGAGTAAACTTATTAATATATAATTAGTAATTTCCCACTTCATATTATCCTACCAAAAAATTTCCTTCATATATCTAAATATATTACTGCTAAAAGGGTGTATATAGTAAGTCATGCTATTTAAATAATCTAATAAATACATTTTTATATTAGGTATAGAGAGAACTCCTAGCCTCTTCCCAAATTTTATAATTTTATGCTCACACGAGAAGTATGGAAACTTCCCATCATTCACAGATTTAATTTCCTTTTGAATAATCTCATTATTAAACTTAAAACATATAATTCATTGTAATAAATATAGATGGGAAACTAGTTGAAAAAAGTAGTAATGTTTCACCTTCCATGATAATTCCCATATCTATATTTTCTAGATCCATGTTCCTGAGATCTTTGTCAATCCATATTATGTTCATAACTCCAAGATCATTCAATCTCAAATTATTTATACCTTTTCTTCCTTCCCTGTTTGGTAGTGTATTGAGCAATCATAATCCTTCTGTATCTCGAGCCATCTCTTTTTCCTTATGTTCAATTCATTTTTCCAGATGATATGTTTCAAGATCTTATGATCTATAAATATCTCACATTTTTTAACATAGAAATATTGTATCCAAATATACAAATCATAAATCAGGGATGCAAACTCAACATAATGATTTGGAACATTTTGTTAATGCGTTTTTAACTTCCTTGATTCATAGGTAGAAACTCTTTCATTCTGCATAAGTATACATCCAAGTCCTTTATTTGATGCATCATTATAAATCAAAACCCTCCATTTCATGATGGTAGAGTCATGATCAGAGCTGTCACCAATTTCCTATTTAATTCTTCAAAACATTCTTTACATTCTTTTTTACATATAAACAAATCCCCTTTATGAGTAATCTTAGTTAACGGGTTTGCTAAACGGGTGAAGTTTTGAAATAAATGCTACCAATAACATGATAAAGTAATAAAAATACATAACTTGATTATGATCATTGTTGTACGAAATTATTGAATTACCTTTATCTTCATAAGATCAACTATGATTCCATACTTTGCAATAATATGGACAAGAAAAGAACCTATTAAAAGTCGGAATTCAAACTTTCAAAACTTCCAATATAACTCGTTTCTACTAAGAGTCGTCAAAATAATGTGTATGTTATTCTCATGGTATTCATATCTTTTGGAGTATAATATGATATCATTAATAAATAACACAAAACATTCAGCATTATATTCCTTTAAAACTCTATTCATTATATCAATGAAAACTGAGCATGAAATTTTCAATCCAATAGGAATTATTATAAACTCATAATGACCATCCCTAGTTCAAAATAATGACTTTGGAATATATTCCTTAGTAACATACAGATGATGATATACCGATCAAAGTTCAATATTTGGAAATATTTGGCTCCGTGAAGATGATCATATAAATCATTAATGAATGGAAGAGGATACTGGTTCTTTATCGTAACAACATGAATTTCCTGCAGTTAACACATAGCTTAATTGAACCATCTTTCTTTTTGATAAAGAGAACTTGGTCTCCCCATGGAGAAACACTAGAGAGAATAAATAATTTATCACTTAATTATGTGGGTTGTTTCGTTATCCCCACTAATTCTAGAGTGGGTATTCTATAAGTATTATTTGATATTGGCCTTGCATAAAAAATTAAATCAATAGAAAACTCATTTTGTTGATCCTAAGGATGTCCATGTAAATCCTATAAAAATACATCATTGTAATCTTTCACAATAGATGAATCTTTGATTTGGAAATTTCTTTCCAATCCCATAGATATTGTTCTCTATTCTTCCATAATAATTGAATTCATAAGAGCTACTGGTGTTGGATCAATATTGTCACGACCCGTCACCAGGGGCCCATGTCGTTACAACCCCAATCCTGCCTTCCATAGGCCAGGGGCTGGAGATTATCATTGTAGGAGTAATTCCCTAAAACTGGGAAGGAATTTCCTTTATAGCCTACAAATTCACACAACATATCACACATATGGATACAAAATACTAATAAAACTATATAAAAAAAGAGTGTTGAAAAGTAAAAGGGGTCGGAAATACAAGACCAACTGTAATGTATAAGGAACTGGAAGTACACATACAACTGAAGAAAGGAAAAACAGTTGTTGGGTCATCCTATGGGATTTCTACCTGAAGGGTATATACAGATAACCTCATCAACAGTCCATGTCCATCAGTCTCCTCAATGTACTGACTCGTTGTAAGGTCTACCTCCAGGTACCGTTCAGTCCTGGTACTCTTAGCCTCAGTCAGCGTTGTTCGTCGTCTGCATCCAACACAATGAGGTGCGGGTATATCCCGTGTAGGGGTGAGTATATCGATACTTAGTAGGGACTCTGAGACCCTCAAGGTCTCACAAAATTTAACAAGGATAAACCAAAAGGTATGAAATAAATAGATATCCTTACAAAGGTACATTCCCATACATATACCTAAGTTATCACATGATCCATCTCAATCATGAGGAAAACACAGAAAAACTGACTCAGCTCAACCATAATTTTATTATAGGGGTAGAGGCAGTTTTAACTCTCAGTTGTGGGAGAACTCTTCCTCTATCGAGTACAGTGGGCCTGCCGCCACAACCAGGCATTTCCCACTAACCTTGAACTGCCGAGGTACTCATCCTCTCGAGTACCATGGGCATACTGCATCACACATAGGCACTCCCCATCGTGGGTCTGCCGCCACAACCAGGTGCTCCCCCTCACAGTCTATAGTGGTACTCCTCCTGTAGAGTATCACGGGTATGCCGAAATAACCTAGTGATCCTCTTCCGTGGGTTTGCCTCCACAACCTGGTGCCCCCCTGCGGGGCTAGTCGAGTCACTCTGAGTCAATCGGTCAGTAGTCGTCAAGTCTCAACCAGCTACTAGGTTCCAGAAAAAATGATTGCTCATCTATAGAAGATCCTCTCCCCAAGATAATGTTCGATGCTCCAATATCCAGGAAATCCCACGAAGAAGTATCTGAATGGTCCGCCATGTCAAAGGGGTCTCAACGCAACTGACGACGCATCTACTGGATCCCTGGTAATTGAGTTATTAGCCATTATTTAATAGGGGCCTTGTTGGATTCGTGCAGGATCCAACCTGATCATATCTCAACTATACACCAAACTCTAGTGGGTATACTCAAAGGGAACACCACACTCCAAGATTATTAGCGCCTCTGACCGTTCTTCAAGCGGATGACTGATGCCAAAGATATGGCCAAAAGAAAGTAAAGGGTTGTCGTGGTCCTCGGTCTGGTCCAACCCGATCGCCCTAACCTGGCCCAACCCAGTCTGGGCTGACCAAGTTCGGGTTGACCTTTCCTGATCCGTGGGTCTGGCCCATCCCATTGGGCATGCCAGCTCGTTCAGTTCGGTGCAGCCTGCTGGGCCCAGCCCAACTGGCCGCGAGGAAATGTGGAGAGCCACAGTGGTGTGGGGAAGCTAGGCCTGGGCCAGGGCGGCTCAGCCTGAAAGGGCACCACGAGGGGCTGGTTTGGCCGGGACATCGCGGGGGCACTGCCGAGGCACAGCAGGCGCGTGGGCACTGCCGGCGAGGGCGGCGTGGCCGGTGAGGCGGTGCAACCAGCGAGGGCAGCACGACCTACGTGGCGGTGTGACCAGCGAGGGCAGTGCGTCCAGCGAGGGCGGCGCAGCTGACGCGGCCGGCGAGGTGACCTGGCTGGAGAGGGCGGCGAGGCTGGGGTTCGGCGTGGCTGGCGAGGGCAGTGCGTCCAGGATATGGCATGGCTAGGGCACAGGGCCCGGTTCAATCAGTGATTGGAATGTCATGGGGGTGGCGCATGTCGTTGAGGTTACAGGTGGCCTATCCGTTTCCTTCATCGCCTTCATCATCGTTTTGAAGAACACCACAAAGAAGATCGGCGGGGGGTCGAGCCATGTTAGTTTGGCCCGCACACTCCGCTTTTAGGGTGGTAGCAATCGGTTCATCATAAAAAAAGCACAACAACCCTCCTACTAAAATTAAACACCCTTTTTATTCGTTTTGAAAGAAAGGAAGAACATGGGAATAAATCATACATAAATAAAATTAAACCCCTACCTTGTTCGTTGTTTTCCGACGGAGTAGCGGGGAAGAAGATGAACCTGTGGGAAAAGACGGGCGTCGGTGTCATCGGTGTTTTCCTCGATCGTCGGTTTGTGCACCGGCTCTTCATAGTTGAAGAAGTCCTATGTGAAAGGACTTCCAAAGGAATATGGTCAAATTCAGGGTCGACGTTTTTCGTCAGTGGATAATTCTTCATAGAGGAAGTGTTCTTCATTGGAGAGATTTTATCAAGAGCTCAAATCCTATTTTTACAACCTTTTTCCAATAAATGAATAGATAACCCCTCCAAAAAATAGATTATCAATTATTTAGTTTGATGGGTTTAAAATTAAAATTTTATCATTTAATTAAATGAGATGGATCAATTAATGAAAGGGAGAGGGTTGACACCATTAAAAGAGGGGTAGTTTCACCATTAAGTTATGGGAGGTCAAGAGAGTCTCCCTCATTTATGTGGTAGTTGAGAGTTTTTTCTCAATTATTTTGGTGGTTTTATCCATTGTGGTCCCCACACCATAACCTCTAGTGGGAGGTTAGGTTTGGGTGGGCCCCACCACCATAAAATCCCATGGGAGGTTAAGGTGTGGTGGTCCCCACCTCTGACATCCATTTGGTTGGTTATAATAGATAAAATAAAATAAAACATGTGTTTATTTTATTTTATTATTTCCACAAAAAACCCAAAAACAACCATTCACCCACGACCAACTACCGTTGAGGTTAAAGTCATCTTAGGTGAATACTGGTGTTGTGAGTTGAACGGTGCCCTCAAATTTCAATTCTGAGCACCGATTCAAAAGTTAGAAAAACCCACTCTTACGTTTTCACAACATACTGATGAAAACATAAGAAATTGATATTGGGCACAATGGGCCGCGGAATCACATGCTGTCAAACTTCACGGACTTGTAAACAAATCCCATTTAATTAGAAAATATTACAAGGAAATTATAGGTCTTATATTCTCCCCACCTTAGGGCTCTATATCCCCCTAAGCTACAACTCGTAACTAAGAGAACAAGTGGCGTACTGAGCACGTATCTGAGCCTCCCACTCCCATGTGCTCTCCCGGAGGTTCCCATGCTTCCAGTGAATGTGCACCAAAGGTATGGAGCATCCACGAAGTACCCACACCTGTCGATCCTAAATCTCTGCTGGAACCTCTGTAAAAGTCACCCCATCGTCGACATCCTGCTCTCCATGATCGATGATGTGAAAGGATCATTCATGCATCTCTTCAACTGTGATACGTGGAAGACATCATGCACCCAGTGCAACTCAGGTGGTATAGCTAAGCAGTATGCAACCTTGCCAAATTTACTGAGGACCTGAAAAGGTCTGATGAACCTCAGAGTTAATTTTCCTCCTCGGCCAAATCTCCATAGACCTCGTCGGGGTGGGATACATAGAATGATGTGGTCGCCATCCTCAAACTCCAGAGGTCTTTGTCTCCTATCAGCATACGACTTCTGCCTGTGATGTGCATTCTTCATCCGGCCTTGGATGATCTGCACCTTCTATGTGGTATCTCGTACTATCTTTATTCCCACTAGTGCTGAATCTCTAGGGCCATTCCAGCAAAAAGGTGATCTACAAGTTCGCCCGTATAACGCCTCAAAAGGTGTCATCCCAATGGTTGAGTGATAGATGTTGTTTTATGAAAACTCGACCATAAGTAAGTGATCCTCCCTGCTGCGACCGAAGTTGAGTACACAAGCACGCAACATGTCCTTGAGGGTCTAAATGGTCCGCTCAGTCTAGCCATCCATCTGAGGATGGAAGGCAGTGCTCAAAAGATGTTGCATCCTGAAAGCCTCCTGTAACCCCTTCCATATTCGGGTAGTGAAACGTGCATCACGATCGCAGACAATAGTCGAAGGTACTCCCTGTAGCCACACAATCTCCAGTCTATAGCAGCATCTGAAGCTCCCTACTGAACCCTTCTCTCTTATCGGTAGTAAGTGGGCCGAATTGGTTAGTAGGTCAACGATCACCGAAATCGAGTAATTTCCCCTAGATGTACATGGATTTTTGGTCAAAAAGTATTTGTATATCCCATACCACTTCTACTCTGGGACCTCTAATGGTTGAACCATGCCGGATGGTACCTGGTGCTCTGCCTTCACTTGCAGAAAAGTGAGGAACCGAGAGACAAACTCTTCTACTACCTTCATCATTCCCAGCCACCAGTTCTATCGTCGGAGGTCCTATTACATATTCCCCACTGCTGGATATACCTCTAGAGGGGATGTGTTGAACACCCTCAACACTTCCTCTTGAAGTGACATCGGTTCAATGGTGTGTCCTCTAAATAGGATTGTGTGATCCCCACCTTCAGAAAATCCATCAAGTGCCTGCCCTGTGGATATCTGAGCACATCAGGTCTCACAATCACCATCCTCATTCTATACCTCCCTAACTCACTAAAGGAGTGGGGGAGTGACTATAAGAGACTGAAAGTATACTGATCCATCTCTATCCACAAAGGATATCTTCAAAGTGGCCACCTGCTCCATCACCTCACCCAACAGTTGTATACCAGATCTTCTACTGAGTGCATCTACAACAACGTTCCCCTTCCTAGGAGTATAGACTATCTGAAGGTCATAGTCCTGGAAGAACTCAACCCAATGTCACTGTCTCGAGTTTATGCCCTTATGTGAGAAGATATACCTGAGACTCTTATGATCAGAGTATACAATAAAGAACTCGGCCATCAAATAGTGTGGCTACATATTCATGGCGAATACCACTACTTCTAAATCTAGGTCATGGGTATCATAGTTATGCTTGTGTTGTCTCAACTTTCGGGAACTATATGAGATCACTTCTCGCTCCTGCATCAGGACACATCTGAGTCTAGTCCCTGATGTGTCACAATAAACTACGTACCATATGCCTTCATCTGGAAGCCTCAAGATGGGGGGAACTAGTCAACCTATATCTCAGCTCCTGAAAACATTGTTGGCATTTCTCCAACCAAATTTAGGATTGGCCCTTCTTTGCAATGCTGATAGTGGTGCTACAACTCTTGAGAAGTCTTTCACAAATCTCCGATATTATCTGGCCAATCCTAGGAAACTCAATAACTTCATCACACTCCTCGGTGGCTCCCTAGAATGTACCACCTCAATCATCACTGGATCTACTACAACTCCAGCCTCTGAGATGACATGTATTAGAAAGTGAACCTCTTGGTTTCATAAATTTGTACTTCGAGAGCTTAACATAAATCTGGTGCTCTCGAAGTGTGTCTGGTACTACTTTAAAATGATAAGCATGCTCCTCCTCAGTAACAAGTAGATCAGAATGTCGTCGATGAATACTATGACAAAGGAATCATTGTATGGCTGGAAGATCCTGTTCATGAGTCCCATGAACAATGTCGGAGCATTGGTTACACCGAAATGCATAACCAAGAACTCGTAGTGGCCATACTGACCACTGAAAGTTGACTTCTACACATCCTCATCTCGAACTCTGAGATGGTGATAGCCTGATCTCAGGTCTGTCATTGAGAACCACCATACTCCATTCAACTGATCAAAGTGGTCGTAAATTCTTGGGAGTAGGTACATGTTCTTCATGGTCACCTAGTTCAGGTGCCGATAGTCGACACAAATACTTAGGCTTCCATCCGCCTTCTTCACGAAAATAATCGGGGCTTCCTAGGGAGAGACACAGGGCTGGATGAATCCCTTCCCCTGAAAGTTCTCTAGGTGTACCCGCAGCTCGAGAAGCTCCATGGGAGCCATCTGATATGCTGGTGTAGATATCGGTGTCGTCTGAGGTACAAGTTATTGTAAAAGTCTACCTCTCAGAGAGGGTGTAGACCTGGAACATCATCAGGGAATACATCCGCGTACTAGTCCACCACTACAGGATACCTCAGACTCTCCACATCAATTGCTCTGAGGGTAAGGCTAGCCAACTGATGAGTGATCGGCTACACTCTCCTCCGAGTAAGTTCATCGTGTGCTTCATAGGCTCCCTTCTCACCGGTGAAGGTAAACCTGGTCCCATCCATGTGGATACACCGCAATTTGTGGCTAATACATTCATTCTGAGCATAGACTGTAGATAACCAGTCCATACCCAAGATGACATCAGAAGGCCTCGATGCCTCAACTAGGAAATCTCAGCTGATGCTCTTTCCTCCTACAGTAATCTCACGCTGTCGGCACTAGTGCGTAATCATCGAATCTACTCTTGTAGGAGTATCTAGCCATAAGGATCAAGCCAACGGCTTCGTTGGAATCTTCAAGCTCTGAAAAAGGGAAATGGAAATGATAGAGTGACTGAAACCTATGTCTATAAGTATAGTAGCTATGGTAGAGTATACACAGATCGAACCTCGCATCATCTCTGGAGCGCCATGATCGTATGCCTCAGCTTCCTTGAGATGAGCTCTCCCTTGTCCACATGCTCTGTGTAGTCGGGGTGGACCTCCTCATGGTCGTGGCAGTAACACCTCAAAACGTCGCCCACTGCCAACTGCACGACCAGCTCCTCTTCCACATCCGCCTGCTCCCTGCGGACTACCTCGATCGAATATTTGTCTCTGCATGGGTGGTCCTTCGACCGTCTACTGATAATTCGATGGAAGGTCGGGTAGTCATGAGCCATGTGACCCCGCCCACCACATGAGTAACACTGCCCACTCCTAGCATGTTTGTCTCTGTTTCGGGTACCCCACACAACTGATCCTAAGTTATGCGGTCGTCCACCAGTATGTTTGGTCCTCTTGGACCTCTGTGACATCTGTATATAGTCAGCTGCAAAAGACTCCACTACGTGTCAACTGGTGGTGGATCTCACTACTGGAGACTGCTCAGCAATGAAACTTTCCACTAGGAGGGATCTCTCTATTACCCCCTCCTACATCGGGATGCTGAGTGAGATCATCAGAGCTCTGATCCCCCGTATGGCCCCTGCTCGAAGGTCTAGGCCCTACAGAATGGGTCCCGCAACATAACGGAGGAGTAGCGTGAGAGGTCTGTGAACCTTGCTGAGTACTGAGCTATAGGCATGCTACCATAATGGCTATGAAGTAGCTCATGTATGCGCACTGCATGAAGAGTTTCTTGGACACACTCTGCCCGAAACAGGCTCTCGATGTCTGCTGAGAGTAGCGTAATCTCGTCGTGGACCTGGAGTATCAAGCACCACCATCTACCTACTACTTCTTATAGAAGGTTGGCAGCAAGAATTACACTGAGATCTTCTGGTGTCCCTACCAGTTAGAAAACTCTCCACACATCCTCCAACCAATCCTCAGCCACCTGTGGGTATGTCTATCCCCTGAAACTAGGTAGCCTCTAGTGCTAAAACTCGTGTAACATGCTCAAGCGATGTCCACCATCTGCTGCTAAGGCATGTGGCATCGATGGCCCATAGGGTAAAGGTACCAATAATGCCTCAGTTGGAAAAGGTCCCTACACCAAGGCATCGTCGCTCGGAGGGATATCCGTACATAAAACTCTCGAGGCTCTAGCTAGCCATCCTCGTGGCAGCATCCTAAAAGAAACAGATGCGACATAGTCAAATGTTATACTTCCTGAGCTGACCTGGTTGATCTAACATAAAGAAAACTATTGAAAACACACATGCAATCATTGTTTTCATACACTGAGTTGGAAATCAGAAGTCAGGGTCTCGGTGTATGGATACGTTTGCCGCCACACCCACACTGGACTCCCTAATCTGAGAACCACACTCAATAAACTAAACACTATTACATCATAGAAAGAATGTTCAGAGTCTTAAGTTCTACTGTAGAACTGACTCCTATGATACCAATTTGTCAGGACACCTACCCCCGGGGACCATGTCGTGACCACCCCAAGCCTTCCTTCCCTATGCCCGGGGCTGGCGACTATCACCATAGGCATAATTCTTTAAATCTGGGAAGACATTGCCTTTATAACCTATAAACGCACACAACGGAGCGCAGAGATGGATACAATACACTACGTAAACTGTATAACAAAAGTGCAACGAAAAGTAAAAGGGTCGGAAATACAAGCTCAACTATAAAATACCTGGAACTGGAAGTACAAATACAACTGAAGAAAAGAAAAACATATGCTGGGTCATCCTCCTAGATTCCTACCTAAAGGTTAAGTACATATAGCCTCCTCATTATTCCATGTCCTTCAGTCTCCTCCATGTATTGACTTGTCGTAAGGTCCACCTCCGGGTACCATCCAGTCCCGGTACTCTCAGCCTCACTCAACATTGTCCGTTGTCTGGATCCAACATAATGAGTTATGGGCATAGCTCGTGCAGGTGTGAGTATAACGATACTCAATAGGGACCCTGAGACCCTCAAGGTCTCACAAAATCCAACAAAGATAAACCAGAAAGTATGAAATCAATAGATAAACTTACTTAGGTACATGCCCATACAAATAACTAAGTTTTCAAGAGATTTTTTTTCAATCATGAGGAAAACATAGAAAAACAGACTCAGATCAACTGGGATTTTTTATAGGGGTAGAAAAATATCAAACCCTCGGCAACTGGAGAACTCTTCCTCTATATAGTACAGTGGGAATACAGCTACAACCAGGCACTTCCCACGTATCTTGGACTACTGAGTTACTCCTTCGGTTGAGTACTAAGGGTCGGCTGCGTCACATAGAGGCGCTCCCCACCGTGGGTTTGCCGCCACAACCAGGTGCTCCCCCTCATAGCCTACAGAGGTACTCCTCCTGTCGAGTACCAAATGTCAACCACCACAACCATGCGCTCTTCTGCTGTGGGTCTGCCGCCACAACTAGGTGCTCCCCACTGGGCTAGTCGGGTCACTCCAAGTCAATTGGTCAGCAGTCGTCACACCTCAACTAGCTACTAGGTACCCGCACTAATTCCCGCTCGTCTCTGGAAGATCCGATCCACAAGCTACTAGTCGATTATCTATTATCCAAGAAGTACCATGAAGAAGTATCTCAAAGGTCCGCCAATTCATATGGGACTCAACGCAACTGATGGAAAGTCAATCAAATGCATGGTCTGTGAGTTATTAGCCATTAAGTCTCAGGGGCCCGATTGGATTCGTGCACGATCCAACCTGACTATGTCTAATCTATACCCCAATCTCTAGTGGGGTATACTAAAAGGGACCTCCATGCTCCAAGATTACCAGTGCCACTAACGGTTTGTCAAACGGACGACTGGAGCCAAAGCTATGGCCAAAATAAAGTAAAGGGTCGTAGTGGGCATGGGTTCTGTCCCACCCGGTTTGGGTCAACCCTGCTTGACCCGTTGGGTCTGGCCCAGCACGTTGGGTGGGACAGCCCATTGGGTTTGGCCCAGCCCACTTGGCCCAACCTAGCAGGCCACGAGGAACCGTGGAGAGCCGCAAAGGCGCGAGGCCGCTCAGCCCAGCCTGTGGCGGCTCGACCCAGAAGGGCACCTCGAGGGGCCAGTTCAGCCGGGGTACCAAGAGGGCATGGCCGGTTTAGTAGGGGGTATTGCGTCCAAGGAGTAGGGGAGCGGGTGTGGGGGATGGCGCGGCTGGCTGTCGGCCGGCGGGGTGACGCGGCTGGTGAGGTGGTGTGGCCGGTGATAGAGGTGCGGTCGACAATTGGGGCGCGACCGGGGTGCGGCACGGCTGGGGCGCAGGTTCTGGTATGGTCGGTGGTCAGAACCCAGCGGGGGAGGCATAAGTCACTGAGGCCACGGGTGGCGTGGATGTTGCCTACATCGCCTTCACCACCTTCGTCGCCGTTTCAAAGAACACCACAAAGAAGATCGGTGGGGGGGTTGAGCCATGTTAGTTTGGCCCTCACCCTCCGTGTTTAGGGTGGTAGCAATCGGTTCATCAAGAACAAAGCACAACAACCATCCTTCAAAAAAATATGCTCATTCTTCGTTTTGAATGAATGGAAGAACATGGGAATAAATCATACTTAAATAATATTAAACTCTTACACTGTTCGTTGTTCGCCGACGGAGTCACGGGGAAGAAGACATATCATTGGGAAAAGATGGACATTGGTGTGGTAGGTGTTTTCCCTGATCATCAATTTTTCCATCGGCTCATTGTAGTCAAAGACGTCCTATGTCGGAGGACGTCCTGAGTAAGAAGGTCGAAGTTGGGGTCGACGTTCTTCATCGATGGAGTGTTCTTCAAGGTGGAAGCATTCTTCATTAGAGGGTTTCTTTCAAGAGCTCTAATCCTACTTTACCATCCTTTTTTCTTAAAAATGAATAGATAGCCCCTCTAAATAATTTATTATCTATTATTTAGTTTGATGGGTTTAAAATTCAAATTGTAGCAATTAATTAAATTAGATTTTCCAATTAATTAAAGGGGGAGTGTTGACACCATTAAAATAGGGAGTGGAACCATTAAGTTAAGGGAGGTCAAGAGAATCTCCCTTATTTATGAGGGAGTTGATAGGTTTTCCTAAATTAATTGGTGGGTTTTTTCCTAGGTGGTCCCCACAACATAACATATTGTGGGAGGTTAGGTTCGGGTGGGCCCCACCACAATAACCTCTCATGGGAGGTTAAGGTGTGGTGGTCCCCACCTCCAACTAAAACTTGAGTTGTTATAATAGATAAAATAAAATAAAACATGTGTTTATTTTATTTTATTATTTCCACAAAAAACCCAAAAACTAATTTTAACCCTCGATCAACGGTTGTCGAGGTGAAAGTCTTCTTAGGTGAATACTAGTGTTGCGAGTTCAACAGTGCCCTCAAATTTCAATTCTGAGCACCGGTTCGAATGTTATAAAAACCCACTCGTACCTTTACTGAACGTACTTGGACAAAACTTTAGAAACTGATTCCAAGCACACCGGGCCTCAGAATTCTACACTATCAAATTTCATGGACTCGTAAAATATTCCCATTTAATTAAAAAAATTACATTGAAATTCCGGGACTTTACATATATAAGATTCCATTAGTTGGGTTTCTTCTCTAAGGATATGGGAATCTATATCCTTATCAGAAATTGTATCATTATTTTTCAATCAATATATTTTTGCAACATAATTTTATACCTAGACCATTAAAAGAATTATATCAAAGTGAATCACAATTATAATGATATGTTCAGCAACTAAAGCATGTTTATATGTTATAAAGGGGACCTATTGACACATCTTTGTTTCAATGGTACTTCCCTTAGGGTTATGACTCAAAAGCCCTTTATTATATCAAATTTGGAATGTCTAATGTACTTGGAAAACTGGGAATATATAAAATAATCAGATGACCCAAAATCAAATAAAGTGTTGGCTATCACTAAGGAAATGATTAAAGTACATTCCACAAAATCATTATGAACATTAATCTCTAAATATGAGACTAAATATGCATATTCGTTATTTCTTCACCTTCTTTGGGGACTGTTTTATTAACCCATAGGAAAATAATTTATATAATATCTCATCTCATTGAAATTGTTGCATTTAAATTTTATAGATTCTTTCTTTCCCATGAAACTATGGGCTTGGTGGCCTTTTTCTCCACACTTTTATCAAAAACCCATACACTTCAGGCATGTGTTGGGTGTTTCTTCCCAAAATTATCACATGATGGAAGATTAACTCTTCTTTTCTTCCCCTTTTCCTTATTTTTTTCAATGTATTCCAAACACCTCTTCTTCCCTTGATTTAATTTTAATGATTTCCTCTTAGAAAATTCAATTTCTATCTTGAAAGAACTTGAGACTATATCTTTATACAATAAGAATATTTGTGGATTATTTCCCTTTAGAGTAATGGTTTTAAACAATAAAATAATAGAGAAATATTTATCCTTGTGTTAATTATGTAGTCTACAATAATCCTTGATAATCGTGTAAAGTTGTCTTCATACATGGAAACATTATCATCCCCCTTTTGACTCAGATACAAGAATTGTCTATCCATATCCGTCTGTTGTTGATGAGGTAAATATTTTTCCAGAAAAATTTCCAAAATATTCCTCCATTCCAAACATTTAATTTCTTCCTCATGATTTATGTTTTGGATTAATGACCACCATTTATCTATATATACAGATAGATGATAAACCTCTATAACAACCTTCTCTCTTTCATTACTTCTCAAAGTATTAAATATCTTATCTATTGAACTTATCTACCTCTCACCTACAAATGGGTTTTAACCCTATTGAATAAAAGAGATTTTTGTAGCCTAAATAATTTAAACATTTCTCCTCCATGTTGTGGATCAGGATGCTCTATATGGGCATGTTGATTATTTCTAATGTGAGTCAGCTATCCCATTATATTTATAAGTTCCTCTTCATCAATCGCAGCTCAAATACATACATCATTATCTTTTATTAGTGGGAAATACATCCATTGGACATGTTCCCTTATACGATTTGAATTCCTTCCAGTAGGTTCCATTTCAAATAAATGGAATACACTAGATTATATTATGGATCATAATTTGTAGTCACAAAATAAAAAAAATACATAAAAATAGAAGTCTTATGCATATCTAATCTCAATATCATAAACGTGGTTGACATGGAGAAATATTTACATTCAAATTATTTATAATGATTCATATAGAAAATTTTAATTATCCTATGCATATCCCCTTGGAGTGTTAAACTAGATGCGTAGTAATACGCATTTTAATGTACCAAGTTACCCCGAGTTAGGCCCATGACATCTTTTCAGAGTTGTTAGCCATTTGCACATGTTCGTTGATACCAAGTTCATTGATAGTAACCAAATAGGGATTTATTTATAAGAATATTTTTATAATCTATAATTTACCAAAATTTTAATATGTTCTTCTAGGATTGTCTACAATGTCTACCTAAGGGTTATGTTCCCTAATATATGTTTTCTTAATGTAGTTTCCATGGTTTTTTCTAAACCTCCTCTGATAAAAATTGCCAATACTCTAACCATAGATACCTAAAGCTAGTGAATTATTTAATTACATTGTAATATAAACAATTAAGTCACTTCTTGAAGTAAATAATAGTTTAGTTGCATTGGAAAACAAGATACATACATAACAGTTTCATTACCACTTGAAATGAAGTACAACATAGTAACTATATTGGGAACACTAATAAAATTTTATATTATCCTCATAATTTATTCATAATATACATCTTCTCATCTTGGGAAAAAATAAAATTTAAGAAAGGGTGGAGTTGAGATTTTTAATAAGTCGATGTAATATAGAGGAAGAAAAAATATAAAGATTGGTGAATAACAAAAATTATACAAGCCATTAAAAAATAATCTTGATCATAAAATAGATGTAATTAAAAACTAATAATTCCCTAATAAATCATAAACAAAGATATTCTACATGTCCAATAATCACATGGACAAAAAAATTATGTTCTTCATAATGAGGAAATGCATAATTTCGGACATCATAATCATACTTTTAAGGCCTCATCCAAGACACCATACATAATATGTAAAAACCCCCGCTAGTTTGTCTCATGAGACCTACTAGTGCATCAAGGTTCTATATGAGGACCCACCTATCACTTACTAAGTCTAATTAATTTCTCATATAAATGGGGAGAAACATAATCAACATATAAATTCATTTTGAAACTAACATATGAAATGTAAATTACTTTCCCTAATCAGTAAACATAAAAAACTATCCATTTATAGTAATATGGTGAATGGTATCCAGATAGCACATACACAATAAAACTAATCCTAAACTATTAAATAAAATATTTAAGATGATATCATAAAATATTAATCCCAGTTAATCATAATAGTCAACAATAGTATATAAATATATAGAAATACTCTTATAAAATCACTAAGTAATACTTGTGAGAAATACCCTTTTACGTTACAATGATGAGTTCTTTTTGAAAATACATATTTATAAAACTAGATGTGAAATAATTTAGTTTTTTTATAATAAAATGTTATGTTTTATAGAAATTATAGTCTATTAAAATTTATTCTAGTGTGAACATGAAAACATGCAAGAATTCAAGAAGTTCGCTAAAATCAGGCTTGTTTATTGGGAATAATTTGAGAATGATCCTTCTAAAACATGTAACTACCCATTAAATATAGATTTATTATGATTAAAACATATATATATAGAACAGTAAAACATAATTTATGGGTATTTAGTAAGAATAATGAAGAATTTATTTGGGTTAAAGTGAGAAAAAGAGTAATGGGAATGAAATCGGAGGTTTCAGTATAAAGCCCTTAACATTTATCTGGATGTGTTCTACACTTGACCTTAATGTCTTGGATAATCGAATTAAATAAATTAAATAATTAATAAAAAAACTATTATAAATTTATTTTATTTATAATAATTTTATTAAGTTTATTTATGGATCTTTTTATGAGTTATAAGATATAATTTTATTTCTCTTGAGTGTTCATTTCTTTGGTTTTCACGATTGGTGTACTAGTATATGATTAAAAAAGTTCATATAAAATGGGAATAATTATCTAGAATTCAGATTAAATGTTATAAATGAATACCCAAAAGCTTATTTGGTATTATTTATTATTATTTTTTATATATGAGGATTAATCATTAGATAACATGTTAATGATAATCATTTAGCTTTATTTGAGTAGTTTTTCAATTATAATGAACTAACTTTGTTCTACTATTTAATATTATTTATATATAATGGTAAAAAATCATTAAATAACATATAATAAATATTTTATAATATGTTTCAACAATAAAAAATAGTTTAATTACATTTCATTTAGGAGAAATTTAATAATGAATGTGTTTCATCCATGAATGTTGTAAATGTGCCCCTCTAGGATGATGATTTTAAATTTAAAATAAACTGAAATAGAGAGATAAATTAATGATATTGATAATGGATACTCATTTAACCTGATATAGTTCTAGTATATTAATTTTATTGGATTTTTAATGATAATTTGGACAGAGGAGGTGAGAAGATGATAAGAAAATGAAATAATTTAAAGTAAAATTATATGAAAATGGAAGAGGATTTACCTCTTGAATTATCCTCTTTTGGAACCTCCATAAGGGAATGTGTTCTGGTATTTTGGAAATACCAAGAGCTCCTGGACAAGGGGATAGACTAGAGAATAGGATTTGGGAAGAATTTTTTCATGATTCATGGAATAGTTGTTTCATGAGAAGTGGTGGATAGGGGTGGTATTTATAGTGGAGGAGAGGGGTTATTCCTTATTTTTTATTCATTATTTTATTATTTTTTTCATGACATGAATAAGTGTTGATTATAGTGACTAAATAAATTTTTTAGTTCATGTGAGTTTGAACCATTGTTTCTAACATTAGAAACAACTCAAGGATTAGTGTATTTTACATAAAATGTATTTATACTGTAAATTATCATATTTCACTATTTACTAAAAAATCATGTATTTAAGAAAAATCCCAAATAATCAACCTTATGATATTTCAACTTGTACAATTCAAAAAATGAACTCGTTTTTATAAAGAATAAAAATTCTATATATGATAAATTTATTATATAATTGAAATCATTTTTTAATCAAATAATGAATTTTAAAATTTATAACTGATTTTATAACACTTTCAAAAATTTACTAAGTTCTCATTAAATTATTATAAATTCCTTTCAAATAAAATATATATTTTTAATTAATCTTTATGAATATTTATTTTCATTAAACGCATTTTATTAATTATATTATTGTAATTAAATGATTATGACTTACAAAAATACAAACAACAAAATATTCATTTTTAAAATATTCATTTAATTACACAATGATATAATTATTTCATTATTTTATTTATAAGAAGGAAAATTTTTCTTTATACATTAATTGGTCAGGTTACTATTCTATTGGATATTTTACTATTCTTAAAGGTTGTATTATTATTCCTAATGGCATGTTGCTATTTCATCATAATAAGTACCTTAACTTCTTGAAATACCACTTATTTAATTAATTATTCATTTGTGATGTTTTTATTGTGTTCTATTAATGATTTGTTATGATCTATATTTTTTAAAATATAAATAATAAGAAAAATATCATTGATAGAGTTATGTTTATTTACAAATCTTATCATAGTTTTGATTAATATTCTATATATATTGAGGTAAAATATGCATATGTGGCAACAAAAAAAATAAATTCAAACTTCAACTAGAAGTGCATCCATTAAAAGCTTATTTTGGAAAACCAATTTTGAGAAATGTACTTATAATATTACATCAATCAAAAATAAATTTGAAGGAATAATAAAAAATGTAACTACTTTTAATCAAATGAACATGGGTGCTAAAAAGAAATCGAAAACAATAAGATATAAATTAAAAAAACAATATAGTTCCAAGGTATGTGGTGTTTCAAAGTGAAATTTTGTTGTTGTGAAAATATTTGTGGAAAAATAATATTTTTAGTGTAAAATAGCACTTACATGGGGTTATATAATTATATATTTAATGAAAGATATCCATAAAATCGGGGATGCTAGTTTGATAATTAGCCTGTACGAAGCATAAATTTATTCAAATTTCCCATAAAAATAAAATTTAATCATTTTAATAGATCTATCAGGGTTGTAATCATAAATATAATATTGAATAAGTTTTTATATAAATTATTCAAGATCATAATATACAGTCTTCTATAAAAAAATACCATAAGAAGTAACAATATAGATAAGTCATTTATGATTTAAGGGGCCCTCATAGATAGTATGAGAATAAATCCATGGATTCATTAAATTAGATCCTCATTACACAATTATAGATACATCGTTATCCTAATAATGATTTTATTTCGTTTTTTGGGGAAATTCCCATAGGTAATTCAAAATCACAAAATATCAAAGTAATTGGTGTCACTGAAATTAAATCCCAAAATCAGAATTTAAAGTATGTTCTCTTTATGTATGGGTATGAACATAAAAAATGTGTGTCAGTCATAATTTTTTAAAATAATGTGATATAATTTATATGAAATATTTTTATCTCATGAAGAGGTTATAATATAAGAAATTTGTCACCAAATTAAACAAACCAGTGGTAGCCATTTTAAAATAGGTGATTAAATTAAATTGTTGAAATAATTTTACAAAAAATATATAAAATCTTATTAAAAAATTTAATAATAAAGTATTAACCACATATTGAATTATTTATTTATGGAGTATAATTACATGATGCAGATTAGTAATCTCTTATATTAATATATTTATGAATACAATTTGTATATTATTAGATATAAGATTATATTATTTTAAATATGTAGTAATATGAATCCTATTGGTCACATATTTTATATATCAAAAATAAATTTTATTTACCTAAATTTTATATCTCTACTAATCTATCGTGATCTTACTGGGTAAATTATGTAATTCCCACTATGGGAAAAAATTCATATAAAATTATTATAAATAGAGAAATTATAAAAATTATACTTCCACAAATTTGGAAATATGTTTCGAATAAGTATTATATATAATTTTTGAAATGAATTATATATTATTTAGTGGTTTATATTAACTCACATGATATCCTATAGACTATTTATTTGAGAGAATAATATTCTGAAAATAAAAGTTTAATTTATCCCATGTATGAAGAGGAATTCTGCTTGTGTTTTTTCTAGTGATAAATTTATAGATAGTAATTTTAAGGATTTTTTGAAACCATATTTTTTAAAACATTTTTATAAGGATAGATTTTTAAAACCACTAATTTTTTCTAAAGTAAGAATTTTACATTAATAAATATTACTAATATTTCTAACATTATTTGGATATATGGGAAATCATTAGTTTCTTATTAATGATATAATTCCACTATTTCGGACATATTTTCTATATCCTTATAAATATTTTCATAATCAATTTGATTCTATATATCTTTTCAATAATAAATTTTCAATTTCCAATCAGTTTGGGAAACCCATCCAATTATTTTAACTTCTTTACTTTCATTTTTATAATCTTAAATTTCAACATTTATTATTTTACTTTTTATTTCAGATTAACTAATAATGATTGAATATTCTCCTTAATAGAGGATACACATAATATTCTTGAGTTTAAGTACATGTAATTCTAAATAGATCATGTAACAACAAATAGTAATGTTTCTACTATTAAAAATGAAAATTATTCTTGACCATCCAATTTTACTACCTCCACTATATAGTCAAATTTGAGTAAATAAAATTAATAGAAAAAGGCTCAAATTAAGTCTATTTTTGTATATATATTTATGGTCAAAAAATTCATAAAACAATACCTCCAAAATAAGTACATCTATTTTAACATATATTCATGGATATACAATAAAATTTTGATAGATGTTTTATAAAAACTATTTTTTATCATTGTTAGAAAAAATCACATTTCTACCAAAAAAATTATCATTTTTTATATAATGAATGTAAATAATATTTATTTTATTTTCATTACTATATAGTGATTCCTTTCAGAATTATAAGAACCGTTACATTTGAAGACATAGATTTTGTCTAATATTTGTGTGTAAATCATCTATTTGTTTTGTTTTTGGTATTCTCTACTATATATGTACACTATAACATATAGGTTCCCAAAATAATATTTAATTAATTTTTAGAGGCAATATAAAATGTTGAATAAAAATATTATGATGAAAATATTTCTATTGTAATCTATTAATTCAAAAGAAAATAAATCCTTTCTTGCTTGGAATCATAATATAATTTATAATATCTAAATATATTATGATGTTTATAAACTATGATTTAGGAAAAAAATCTAACTTTTCAAATTTACATGGTGATCTAATCTTGTTGTAAAATTTACATGAAGAAGAATATTCCATAGATATAGAGCATTATTCTAACTTGAAAAATATATGACAATATTGATTTGAATGTAATTCATATCCTTTTAATAGATAGTTATTACATTTTGACTTCTATAACATGATTGATTACTCTAAAAATGTTTTTTTAATTCTTACTAGATTTGAATAATAATTACTCAAGATTCTATGACTTTTAATCATTATCAACAAATACATTGTAATATTAAAATTTAATAGTTATTTAAATACTTTTTTACCTCTATAGTGGGAACATATAGATATTTTTTGAAATATATGAACTAAATGTATCAAATGAAACCATTTTGTTTATATATTTGGTTTTTAAATCACTCATTAGACTCATGGTTTTCTTGTAATTCAAAATAAAGAAAGAATATACATATATATACATATATATTTATATATATCATTTTCTTCATTAAAATAATTATAAACTACTATTAAAAATCACTCATTGTAGTAAACACTGATATTGTAACAAACTAGTTAGGGTTAACCCATCATGTCACCCAATCTAGCTTTCCATATTTATGTAATTTTGATATTGATCTCCATGGGAATGTGAAAAATAATGGTCCTAAAAAAGTGCCTTTGGGATCAATTTAAACTTCGAAATAAAATAATTATAAAAATTAATATACATAGAAATCCTACATATCCCATCTATATATTTTATTTCCATGAAAATAAAATGATATTATGTAATAGTAATAAAATGTGAAATATTATATAATAATATATGAATTATAAAATAAGTAGTGGTCAATGTTTTGCATAAACAATGATTCAAAATAAGGTTAAGGCTATCAAATCATCTTTCCCAACTAAAAATCACTAAATTATCAGAAATTACTATGCATGGGTATAATACTACATGTAAATAGTCATCACCGTCATAATACGAGAGAAAGATGATGACGGTTAAGGGGAACCACCAAATAGATTAGTTCTTTATAATTTACATTCATTTATCAAATCCATGTAAACATTCATCGAATTATGTATCTATAATATAGAAAAATCATGTTATGATAATCCATGAATAAATATGAAAATATTTATAACTAAAAATAGTTAGTTCTAGTCTTAAAATTTCAATTGAATGAACTTTCAATAAAAAAATTATAAATATTTTGATTTATATGAAACAACAAAAGTTCCATGAAGAAAATAGAAGAAGTAAAAAAAATTCTAACATAGGTGAATATACTCTAAAAATATAATAATTTCCTAATAATGATGTGAAAATGGGGAATTAACACATCTCAACCATTAAAAAATATAATACATGTGGATATATCCTAATGGTCTGAAGTAACTCAGCCTCTCTTTTGATACAATGTCCAACATACGTAGTGTTATTAATTCATTGAGGTCTAGTGTTCTCACTATGGTAAAAAATACTTATTGTTATCTAACTAAGTCAAACAATTATTTAATCCCTAGTATATAAAAAATGTACCCTAAGACAACACTAATCCATGTTTCCAATAAACATTCAAGTTATTCCATGTGCTACAATTGGAAATTAACATGCATAATCAATTCTTAAAGATAAAAATTTTGGAAATATAATTAACAAAGAAAAAATATACAAAATACTATTAAAACCCAATAAATATGAATATAATATATGAATCATTTCTTCATGAACACATTATAATTAAAATAGATTTTTCAAAACATATAAAATAAATATCTAATGAAAATAATTCTAATAAACACACTGAATAAGAACACCACATACTAGAAAGAATTAATAATACCTTAATTTACAATTAACACCTATAAAATATAAATAACCAAATTAATTAAAAAATATATATGTTAAAAAATATGTATACGTCAAATATGGAATGAACATGTATCCATCAATTAAATTAAAATTAATTTATAATGAAGGATCTTTATGAGCCTACAATACCAAAATATTTCATTAAACACCCACCCATAACCCTATATTTTCCAAACATGGGTATCTAGTGTTCACATCTATATAATAAATATATTATGGTTAGGATATATGAGGGGGAGGACAAAAATGAATGTTATCAACAATAATCTCATGATTTCCAAAAAACTACTAGAAGAATTACCAAATGATATTATAGAAAAATATTCTCCATGATTGTGATCTTGGGTCATTTGAATAAAGATAAAATGTGGTGGGATATTCTAATAATATATATGTGTTAGCCTACAATTTTTTATTATAAGAAAAACATGGTGGGATTTCAGTACAGAGTTTCCAACCCTGGCAACAGTGTACTACTCATGTCCCATAGGTCTAGATAAAAAACGCCCCTTGGTAGACAAATTTGGTTTTCCCAACACAATTTTTGAGAGATAGTTATTTCTATCATGATGAAATGTGTTATGAAGTGGTTCTTCCCAGGGTCTTATTGTTGTGAATATCCTTTTTACGCCATAATGAGGAGGGAATTATTTTGGATTCCCTATATTCTTTTGGTAATATTATACATATAAAGGGATAAAAATTGGTGAAGATACTCCACCAATTTGTTATAGGATCCCCAGCGCACATCACTAAAAACCAATGACCACTAAGACACTGAAATCCTTAAACTGGGTAACCTGTTTACATAACAACCAAAAAAATGATCTTTTTCTTCATAATAAAAAAATCATACATTGTGTCTTTTTAATTGAACATGTTGTTGAAATCTACAGGTTTCATATTTATTATATGTGAAGTAAAATAATACAACCAATTTTCAATTATATGACAAAAAAATTAAATAACAGAATAATTTCAATAATTAAAAGAAGCATCATAGAAAAGTGACACTTTGGATATCAAAATTCAACCAACAGTGTCCCATTCCTCCATAAAAAACATAAACTATTACTATTTGAGAATAGTTTGGAAAATCCTCCCTAAAATATTTTTCACACTCCCAATTCACATGGGTATCTTTCTGATGAATATATAAACACATAACAATTTAATAAACATACAACAAAAAAAATTATAATGATCCAAAATATGAACATAAAACATAACCATAGTTGTTTTGGGATCGAAATCAAAATACTCTTTTTAAAATAACTATTATGGGTATAGAATACAATTATTCAGCTAGAAGATAAGAATAGAATACTGAATGGATATAATATATGATTTTATGTCTAGTAGGTTTTATATTTTCTTGATATTCCCCAAAATCTGAAATTTCTGCACATACCTTAATGTAAATTTACCTAGAATACCCAACCAATTTTTTTTTCAATTAAGGCATTGAAAAATACCTGATCAAAAACTTCAAATTTCAATTGATCATAATGGTGTACAACATATGATTTATATAATCATTTTTCTATTTGATGTATCTTACTATGAAGTTGAACCATACATATTATATATTGATCGGTTCTCATTTCCCAATAGGGAACGCTTACCAAATTTAGAATAATGATGAGTGGAATAATATAAATATTGATAAATTTAGATAAATATATCCATATTTAACTATTAATTATAAATTTAATGGTATAATAATTCACAAATAGAAATATTCTTCTCCAATAATCCCAAAAAAATCGGGATTACATTTTTAGAGCATATCCTTTTTTATTTTAATATCCTACTCGGTATAACCATCTATTCTATGATGATATGGAATGCTCAATTTCATATATGATTTATTATCTTCCTAAACCCATGTTAAAAAAATTAGTAAAACATGGATCTCAATCAAAAATAATATCCAATTATTGACTTTGAAGGATCAAAATGTTTTAATTGTAAAGGTTTATAACATCTATATCCATTATCAATAGAATAAAAAGGGGATGATTCACTAATTTCCTAAATAAATAATTAATTAAGAATATAGAATTCTTACAAATAGGTGTATGATATATAATAATCAAAAACACCAAAATATTAACTTTATATTCTATATAATAATATTAGGATGCATTAATTAACCCACAAGCTAATTATAGTTTAACTTAATCATCTTACTGGTGAGGCACATGGATGTGACATAAATAATCACCCATTATATCTTGGAACAAAATTTTGAATATGTAAAATCATAAAACACATTGAATGACCTCTGGTTATTGGAAATCATGATTTTTTCCCAAAACAAATCATTCCATTATTCAAATCTATGGGTCTAACATTCCTTTTATGAAAAAATGACACCATATAGAGACTGAAGCAAATCACCATTTCTTTACCCAAAATCTAGAAATATCCCTATGCACTAGCATTTGCGATCCATTAAGAGATTGATTAAAATATAGTCATTTATGAAATTTGTTTCCTACACACAATAAAAAAATACATGATCACCCACATCTTTCATGTCAAAATAAATTAATAAATATAAATTCATTAGATTCAATTCTGTCAATAATTCATTTACATCATGAATAAGTAATATACTATTCGATGAATTAAACAATATATTACCTTTACATAAGTTATAGGAAAATCCTAATAAACGTCCTTGAGATATTCATCCTAAATAATATTTTTAATATTTAGACCCCTTAGAGTAAAACTATACATCCTATTTTCTGATTATAATATTCCTTAATTCATTTCATAAAAATTTAGTCATTTCATGCCTTTCTGGAATCCGTCCCTACCACAAACAAAAGATATTGGGTGGTGTAACGGTTCTCATGTTTACATATATAGATATATCTATGTGAATAAATATGATAACCATTCATCATTATACACACATATTTATACCTAATGCATTATAAATACACTACATAGAAATATCCCAGTTCATGACTAATTATAATATCAAATGATATAAATCTGACAATCATTTCCTCTAAATATATATTTAATTTCTACACCAGAACATTTATAACATTATTATGAGTCAAATAATCAATGGTTACAAAAACTAGGATAAATATAGTATTAATAAAATCTAGTATCCATCATGTAACAAAAATCTTAAGATCTTGAAAACATTCTTGGACCTCTCACAATACATGACCACTTGAATCATACTTGGATCTATGAAACATGTATCTTTTATACATCTTCATTGATGATTTATAACATCATGATACACATAATATAATTCCAAAATTTTATGATAAAAACTATTAATTTATTATTGGATATATACAAAAAATAATATAAAAAGGTATAGAAAAACATATTGTAAAAACTATAGAAATTTCCATTATATTTCATTTTTCTTCTAATAATTCAAGAGGTAACCTAGAGATATACATTATAATGTGGTCAATTGTAAATCCAAATAATAGAATAACAAAATAAAAATTTGAAGTAAAAAAGTTCATGTGATTTGAAGGTTGTGATATGGATGTATATAAAGGTACGAATCATAATAATGATCATTAAATCATGATACAATATGATATCCTTAAAGAAACAGTATAATGATTAAACCTCATAAAACAAGTCATTATATGAATAAATTGAGGCTAACCATCTAGAAATTATAATAATGTATTCACAGGCTAACCAATAATTCACCATACATGGTATCTCATGTAGTGAAAAAATTACCCAATTCATTGGTGAATTTATATTATGGGTCCACCTATTACATCCATTTTATATATATGCATTTCTGGGCCATATTGATCATAGAAAATGGGAACTATAACACCCGAATATTATAAAGTATCAAAATTATATTAAATAGAAAGTGTGACCCACAACACCAAATATATAACAAAATATAAAAACCCAACATATAATATATATTTATTTTTGAATAAATTCAATATCTTTAATATCTTACATTAAACATAACTCTGCTTTTAGATTATGTTACTTGCAACATCGAGCTAAAATCATATGTTAATTGTTATTAAATTACTATTATTATTTAATATATTTGATATAACCTAGTTATTAAAATTTAGGGTATTGGAAATAAAAACCAAATTATGAAAAGTTTGAATATATCTTGAATAGAAATAATGTAAGAATCGTTTAATATAAGAAGAAATTTTTTCCAAAATATGTATTCTTTCTGAAAGATGGTTTAGTCACGATTTTTGTATGTAATTTAATATTCAATTTTACAAATTTTAGATATAATATTTGATAAAATTAACATAATTTTTGAAGTGAAAATATAAAAATTAGATTTGGGTGATTTTTTGGATTTTTTGAAATTATTTTATTTCTCAATGAGTAGTAAAAAATAAATAAAATTAATTGAAAACTATCATTATCGTTAAATTATTTATAAATTTAAATTATATTTGGAATTGTTTTTAATGTAAAATTATTTCTATTATATATATATATATATATATTAATGAAATTTTGGTTTTTAGAATCATTTTCATATTGAAGATCGATTTCAAAAGTTTGTAAACATTTGATCATTTTCTCTGTGAAACCCTACTTTCTCATCATGTAAATGGGATTAAATTAAAATTTTATTTTCCCACTAATTTGAATTGAATTTGATAGAATATGTTATTTATTTGTAAAAATCAAAATATATAATCTCTAATAAGGTGAAATTAATTTTTTTACCAAAATTAAATGTGAAAAAAGTAGAAATAATTACCACCGTTAAGGGAAAAATGCATTTACCATATGATAAACTAAAATGATAAGGGTTAAAATTTACCAATAATCTTTTCCCACACCAGTTGGATGGTAATATATCCACTTTATATATTATATGTTTTATTAGGGAAAATTTTACATCAATTTTCATGATAGAAACATGAGTATGATGGATGATATTCATAAATATATAAGTGTGCCACCCACCTCACCAAAAGAGGGACACCCCATCTCCTCTCTTCTTCAAACGTTCACACACTTTTGGTTTTTCTAATTAATTCCAAAACAATTTCCCCACTTCCTTACTATCATCATATAAGACTTATTTTATGTATAATGAAATCCCAAGATGTTGTTAATTCAAACCTAAGGTGGATACCTAGAGAATAGGTTATGTTCTTCAAAGAGTGATTTTATTTTATTTCTTCCACCACCTCAATAAATTATTATTATACCATTAAGAAATAATAATCACATTATATTACATATAATGATATGTTTTATAATAATTTATTGACTTAAAACTTTCACCACTTCAATGAAATGGTTCAATAAAACATCAGTCATATGTTAGGTGGACAATAGCCTCATGAACTGATGTCATTCGTTTTTCCACAGCCACCTATCTCAATTGGTTATGATTATTGAACTTATTATACATGTTTTATTTAAAAATTAATTCTACCTCAATAATCATTATATAATATTTAACTTTTTTACATTCCATTCGATAAGGGAAACGATAACATCCCTTGTTAGTATATTAGACTACTGCCTCGTGAAGCGATGTGATTCCTCTTTCACTAACGCAACACAAGGAAGGTGATAAAGATAAAGTAAATAATTATTTATGATATCCAGGAAATATATATGATATTAAGGATTTATTTATCCTTATATTATGTTTTTATATCATTTTTATTCAATCCTATTCACTCACATAATGATGACAACATCATTTATGTACATGTGAACTACCAGCTTCATGAAATGATGTGAATCCCTTTTCATCAGCACACCACATTGAATATATATATATATATATAATAAAAAAAATATTATTTATAATATTATTGTCGATATTTAAAAATAAAATATTACTTACCAGCTTTCAATAATTATTATTGAAAAAAGGAAACGTTACTCTTGAATGTGTACAGGATACCATCTCAAAGATTGTGGTGTAATTAATTTATCAAAACCATCATTAATGATTTGTTTTAAAATATTAAATGACGTATAAAATATGATAATTATTTTGGGGTCACTATTATTGAAATGACGGATCTATAGAATATTCTCTAGCGTGAGAACATTCATTATTAAACAACCTTGACAAAACAAGGCAATTAGCACACGAAATAATGAAAATAATGGAACATAATTAACAAACGTGTTATACTATTTTTCTAAAAGGATCACTTATTACATTATAAAAATTAATATGGTTTTTATTATTAAATAATAACATTATCAAAAATATATATACTTGATGTTAAATAATGTTTCAGAAGATGGATGCTTGAGGTATGGCACTTCATTATAATTTCTATTCATTAAGGAATATTGTAATATTATGAAACTAATTTCATATAAATAGTGAATATACTAAATTATTTACATGTAATATTATACATAAATTATAATGTATTGTATTTTATGTTGCAATTTTAATTAGTACATCCAAAGGTATCTTTACAAAAAATTTACAAGTGGTATATCATTTCATATCTAAATTCATTTTCATTGTGTAATATTATATTATCTATTTATTTGAAATTCTAAGATTATGTATTAAAAAATTATTATTATATTATGATGTATTTAAACATTTATATTTTGATTTAATGTTGATACACCAAATAGAATCATATATTAATTATCACTTGAACATTATAATCATTTAAAGCGTTTATTTCGTAATCTCATTTTAAACGATACTATTTATTTTCGACATATAGTTGAAGTATACTATTAGAAATTTGATAATAAAAAATTTAAATTTTTTATCATATATTTATTCAAGATATTATACAGTAATGGTACAATTATTTAACTATTTATTAATTAAAATGTATGATAAAATGTTTTTATAAATATCCTACTTCATTTCTCTCTTTGGTAAGAAATATATTTGCTTCCAAAAAAATGTATTCAGAAAAAATAAAAAATATTTTTAATCTTTTAATTTTCATTTTCTAAATAGATTTTTGACCATTTTTTTTAAGAAAAATTAATGGAATAAAATTTTTTTCTAATAATAATTCTCATTTTTTTCTATATAAATAGTGAAATTAATATATGTTTTAACGTGTAATAAATGAATGGAATTTACATACATCGTTACTAGTAAAATATTTTAAATATATTTATATAAATTTTAATGGTTATTTTATAATAGAATTATTTTCAAAAAATGACTTTTTTTCTTAAACGATATTTTCAAAATGAAAAATATATTTTCCTTAAGACTAATTTTAGTACCTTTTTATGGTATATCTTTAAAAAAAAAATAAAACCAGTTTTTTAATAATCTAAATGGCATATTTTGAATTGATACCAACCTTATTCTTCAAATTCTTGTTTCATGATCATTTTGATTAAATACATTATTGAAATTTACTTTCTTGAATCATATTTTAGCCATTAACATTATGATGGAATAGTCACATTCCAAGGACCAATAGACATTAAATTTCACCTAAATATCCATATTATTTTTCATTAAAATGTTTTTTTATAAAAACGTATATAATTTGAACATCTGGTGTTCTACATTTATTTTTATATGATTATCCTATGAAATATTAATAAGTTTATATTCATTACTCAATACTAATATTTTATGATAGTGCATAATTCATGAATTAAATCATGTATTGGATATATTATGAATGATTTGGAAATATAATGATGGGTGGGGCCTATTTATATATATATAGCATCAATTAATTATTATGAATCTTGAAAAAAAAAATATTTTCCTAGATTTAAATCGGTTTATACTTGTAGTTTAAACTTCCTTTGGAATGGTCTTAATAGTATATGTATCATGATTCCTATGATAATGGGTTCTAATAATTATGAGTTTAATTTATAGATAATTATTTTTATATTATCCATTTTAATATTTCAATGATATTCTCTTTGAATAAATTTCATTCTCATTTTATTTATTAAATTTAATTTTTTATTTATTTTTTTTTCAATGTTAATTTTGCCGTATCCAATTCAGATAGTTTTTATATTGATTATATGGAATATTGTTTTAGTTATTTGTCTTTACATTGATTATTATATTCAATTATTTAAATTAAATATTTTTTCAGATATTTACCTATCTATATGTTTCATTCTTTATTGAATATGTATCATTTATTCCTAATAACACTAGTTTTATATTACCCTTGCTAGGAATTTCATCTCTCCAATAATTTTATTCCATTTATTGGTATCCATAATGTGTATTATGAAAGATATAAAGGAATATTATTATGGTAATAATGACATTCTAAATAAAATCTTTCGATTTATACATTCTAATATAATATTAGAATCATGTATGTTTAAAGTTTGGTAAGTCAACAATAATGTTTGGTTCTTCAAGATGTAATTAAATATATCTTATCCCAATGTGTTAATATAGGCACTGTCTCTGGGCTATTATGGTCGGGTTTTCTATAATTTATTATATATGTTCTTCATTAGAAACCTTGTGAACTAGATTTTTTACAATATTTTTTAAGGATCATAACCCAGTGATATACTATGGGGGGTAGTATATAAGGACATCATAATGTTTTGGTAGGCTAAATATTTTTTTTATTTTCCTTAAAATAAATTCATGTCCTGATGTAATAAGTTTATATGGTTCAATAATAGATGTAATTAAGGGAATTTAATATGATAAGGGTGTATAGGGATTTACCTAATCATCACCTCGTGCATGGAAACATGCCTTATTATTCACTTGGTTTGACACTTTTAGGGGATTCTGTGAAGATAATTCAAAATTTCACTACAAACCATTATGAATTATTTAAATATATGTTGAAGATTAATCACTTATTTCAAAATTAAGGTGTATTATATTAAAAATAATTTTTTATAATTTACACATCCTATAAATGATTATACGGTTACCCCATTACAATTATTGTAGCTCACAATATTTTTCAAGTTTTGTCAATAGATAGTACAAAAATGAGTCATGTTAACATCCAACATGAATGAAATGTACTAGGTATGTTCATAAATATGGGACAATGATAGTATTGAATGATATTATGATTATTCAAAATCAGTTATCCAAAAATATGATTACAAACCTATACCTTAAAAACTCTCTTACTCTTTATATAGTGGAAGCAAGGAATAATATAAGAGCTTGAATGATGAATACCTTGAAGAAAAAGGGCTTGATTTCAATCATGTGAGAAATGTTGGAGGTGATACCAAAGAAAGTGACTTAATGGAATTGGAAAATGATTTATGTGTGAATAATAAGGTCATAAAATAAATACTTTCAATGAAAATTTAATAGTTTTATGGAAGTAAATAAATCTAATCACAGGGGTCCATTTATATTATTTTTCGTAAATGTAGGGAAACATGGCATTATCTGACTCAATTCCCCTATATAAAGGTTAACCCTTGGACTAGGAAAGGACATTTGTTAAAATAAAATATATGATGTATCCAAATATTTGGTTTCAAAAATAAAATTGTTGAAGTATTTTTATCACCAATTGTATATTTTAAATATGAATCATGAAGAATCTATGTAATGTGTAGATTTTTATAGGCCTATCTACATTAAGTAACATAAAATTTATGGATACAAACATTGGTAATGAGGTTAAGTTTGATCATAGGTTCAATGTATTACACATCCATTTTAGGTTTCTTATTATGGGAGACAAATATGATTAAGAAAGTTTTGGAGAAATTGTGTGAAGGATTATGTTTTAGAGGAACTATTATTAGACATGTATTTTCTTCACTTTTTTATACATAATATTAAAGGTATAGATAACCATTTAAATTAATATAATCATTATAGCTATTATAATAATATTCATATAATATTATTAAATGTTGTGAAAAAATGAGGTTGTATTAAAAACCATTTCAAAAATGTTATTTAATGTATAATTATATTACAAGGATTTAAATAATATTTTTTGGGAACATTATATAAATTATATTAATATTTTTTATAAAAAAATTGAAAATATTTGCATTATACAAGGCCACGAGGCTTAAACCCATGGCCAAAGTATGATAACTATTTAGCAACTAATATTGTTCTATGTGATATTCATATTAATATTTTAATAGTTAAATTAATTGAATAAGAAATATTAATGACGAACAAGTGGTATTACTTTCGATGTAGAGAGATTAATATTTAATATTAGATAACTTGTGCTAATGATATTGGTTTTAGAATATATTTAGAGATAAATAGAAATATTTTTAACACTTCTATGGATTTTATGATCCGTTAAATGTGTGATTTAGTGTTTCAGGATTAAAAAACTCATTTTGGTATATTCATTTATTGATGTAAGGAATTCATAAGATGTAGATAAAAACAAAAGGAAAGAATGAAATTTTTCTTATGTAATAGAAACAAATCACTTATGTATATTTCATTATATTTTAAGATAGTAAAATAATTCCTCAACATTAGGAAAAATATATTGAAAAATAGATCTTATATAATTACATAATTTTTAAATTCATAACATATTTGGGGTATTTTATCTCTTAACATTCCATTAATCATTCACATACATGTGATCATTGAAATAAATCTCTCTCTAAAATTATTGATATTTTTTCCATGTATATATCTTCAAATTTAACCAATGTTCTCCTACATAGAAGCCTAGTTATATGTTATTTATTATAAAATTTCTAGTTCCATGTCTTTTTTTAAGAGGATATTTTTTAACCTTTTAAGATGTGTTATTCTGTAATGGAATTTTCAAATATTAATCCTTTTATTACAGATATCATGTTTAAATAGTGAGGATTCAGTTTATATAAAGTGAAATGTAACACCTCTATATTTTAAAATTACAACATCATATTCGATAACATGTGAGAAATTCAACACTAATATTAAATGTAAAATATAAATCCCTCATAATTTTATATTTATTTATCCTTAAATGTATTCAAACTCTTCAATATGATACATTACATACAACAACTGAATATATCTTGCGTTAAACGCAATGCGTTGTTTAAATGACATGTGAAATATTATTAAAATATTATTAATTAATTAATTAGTTATAAACTATTCATAAAATTATTGGTTATGAATTTTAATAAATAAATTATAAAAATTATATATATATATATATATATTATTAATAAATTAAAAATCATTTACAAGATGATGAAATGTTTTCTGAAAAACTGTATTTTTTCAAAATGACAGTTTAGTCATGCTTTTCAGGCATAATTTAAGACAACGTTTTTTTCAAATTTTCAAATTTTTATTCGATAAAATGAACATAAAAACATTAAATCCTAATCAAAAATATTCTTTGGGTGTATTTTTTATGTTTTTTTAAATCATTCATTTTTCGTTGTATAGTGAAAAATACTAATCTTTAATTGAAAGATTCCATTTAATTTAAAATAATTAATAAGAAAAATTATATAATTATTTTTTTAAAAAAGTAACATTAGATCAATTGTATCTCTATTAATAATATTTAGGTTCTATTTATCCTTCTCATATTTACTTTTGATATAACAACATTTAAAATGTTTCAACATTTTCTCTTTGAAGACCATATTTATCATCACATCTTTGATATTAATTTTAAATAAAATTTTTCGAATTAGATGAAATTAAATTTTGAAAAATAGATTAAATATTTTTAATTTTTATAATTTACATTTTCTAATAATTCAACATAATTTTAGAAAAATGTAGATATTGAAAAGAATAAAAATTAATTACCCTAGTCATGGTGAAAATGGATTTAAAAGGAGGTTAAACTAAAACAATAAGGGTTAAAATGAACCACTAACTTTCCAAAATGATCATCTAGATCCATATTAAGAACATATCTTATATATTTTCGGAAATCATCCATTACAGAAGATTATGGAATGATCAAAATTTGGGTATGTTTCTTATCATTTCACAAAATAACAAGTCTGTCACTCACCTCACTTATAAAAGGCCACCCCCTCTCCACTATTCGTCACACCATAAAAACATTTTGGATCAGAAATAACCAAGTCAAATCACTTTCCAAATTCCATTCTCTCACACAAGGATCCTTTTTGGGATTAAATTCTAACTAGGTTTACTTTTGTGAAATGCTAAAGTAGATACGAGATGAAGAAGTAAATTTATTCAATGAGAACTTTTATTTTATATCTTCTATCACATACCTCAATTATTAATAAACCATAATGATATAATAAAGTAGTTATATTACATATAGTTATTTGTTTTAATTAATTGTTAATGACATATGACGATACAATATTCTATCAAATGGGTTACGAAATTATTATTCGTGTGTAAAAAACAGTACCTGCTCGCAGGCCAATGTAATTTATATTCCCAATACCATCTCTAATGGTTGAGTATGATGATAAATATAAAGTATATATAGTTTATTAATAACCAAATAATACATATTGATTAATTAATACAATTATACCTTTTTAATTTCCATTTGATAAGTCATGTAATATTATCACTCATTTGTACGGTGGACTGCCGTCTCGCGAAGCGATGTGATTTGTCTTTCACTAACACTTTATGTTGAAGTTAATATGGATATATTTGATGAATATTTCTGAAATAAATGAAATAATTATGATATTAATGAAATATATATAATTTTGTAAATATAATATATCATTTTATTTCTTACTTTTTCACTCACATAATGTTGATGACATTGTTCATGTACGTGTAGACTACCTCCTTAAAAAAGTGGTATGACTCTCTTTTTTTCACCACACCACATGTATAATATATATAAATTTATAATTATTTTTATTTTTATTTTTAAATATATAATTTGGTGTTTATGATATTATTATCATTATGGAAACATAAAATACTACCGACCATCTTTCCATAAGGATCGTCGAAAATTAAAACATTACTCAAATGTATGTATGGCCTATCGTCTCCCTGATCATAAAATAAAACTTTTATCAAAACAATATTAAATTATTGGTAATAAAATTATAATATAAGTATAAAATTTGATAAATATTTAATGATTATTCTATGGTATATGATATAATTATATAATATGCACAAGAACCGAATGTGTCAAAGAAAAACACTCATGAAAAATAAGGCAATTAACACAAAAAACAATGAAAACAATGAAATATAATTATTGAAAGAGTAATAACATGTCATAAAATAATAATAAATGATATTATAAATATGAATATGGTTTTTTATAAAATAATAAAATTCATCAAATCTTTATACATGATATAAAATAATTTTCAACCAAAATGGAAACATGAGGTAAGGGGCATCATCTCAAATTCTCTTAATTGATTAATATTATAATTTTTTAAACATAATTTCTTTTATATTGTATATATTATACCTCATTGACATGTAATATCATGATTTATTAATAATTAATGGTATTATATGTTTCAAATTTTATTATTACCTCTAAATTGAATTGACTGAAATGTTACCCAGTTGTAAAGAATCTCATAACTCAATTTCCTTTAATTGAGTTATATTACTTCTTCACTACCTTTGAATTTATATGATAACATGTGTAAATAATTTCTATTATATTATTTTGTATTTAAACTTATTTATTTTTATTTATAGTTGATACACATAATCTAATCATTAAATAATTATTACATCAATGTTATTATCATTTTATGGGTTTATTTCACAATCTATTTTAATCGAGATTGTGTGTTCCAGAATTGCAGTTGAATGAAATTATTTTATTATTTACTAGCATACCCATTAAATTTTATTTCCTTTAGATATTAATGATATTTTAGATTAGTATTTATTTTTACCATGTTTTTTAGTTTAAATTATTGAGAAAATATTTTCATTGAAATCATGCATCATGTCCCTCTTCGGTAGGAAATATTTTTTCCTCCCAAACAATGCATTCGAAAACATGTTTAAAAAAATTTCTATCATTTTACAAATTATTTATTAATAAATTACCCATTTTTTATTTTTCATTTTTTAAAATGATTCATCAAGATTTATTCAATATAATTCTCATTTTCATTTCTCCGAAAAAGTGAATGGAATCATTGTTTCAATGTGTAAGGCATGACGACAATTTCCAACTATCTTGACCACTAAAAATTTTTAAATATTATTATATAAGTTTCAATGGTTTTTTTCAAACATATATTTTTTTCAAAAGTTATCTTGAGATAGTTTTTTTATTGACTAATATTCAAAATGAAAATGATATTATCCTTATCAATGATTTTTTAATATCTTTTAATGTTATTTATACTCATCAATGAAAAAACCCCTTTATGTTTACCCCAATTGGTATATGATGTGTTAATGTATTCTTTGTTCATACAATAGATGGTTTATGATCGTTTGGGACTAGTAAATTACTTAAATTAACTTTCTTTAGTTAATTTTTTACTCACTTTCATTCCCTCAAAATATTGACATTTCTATGATCATTGGACATTAATTTTCTTCTAGATATCCATATTATCTAAACTAGATATATTTATTTATTAAACTATATATCATTTATATATATGGTGTTCTATATTTTACTATATTTTTCTATCTAGATAATTATTGTTTATTTCTAATTCATTACTCAATATGGATATTTAATGATATGGTGAACTATTCATTAATTAAATTGATTATTCAATATAGTAGAAATGATATGGACCTCTAGGGAAGGGCTTGGCCCATTATTTTATATTTAACTATATTTTTCTATCTAGATAATTATTGTTTATTTCTAATTCATTACTCAATATGGATATTTAATGATATGGTGAACTATTCATTAATTAAATTGATTATTCAATATAGTAGAAATGATATGGACCTCTAGGCAAGGGCTTGGCCCATTATTTTATAAATCCTTGAGTCATTAGTAGGTATCATGAAAGAAATAGTAATATACAATTAAACTGGTTTATATGTACATTTTAAACTATCTTGTCAATAGTCCTAATAGAAGAGGTATCATGATGGATTAGATCCTAAAGTAAAATAATTAATAATTTCCTTTATTAAGAATAGAATTATTATAATCCATGATATTTTCATAATTATATTATCACCAAATTAATTTCTTTATTATTTTATTGTTTGAATGGAATTTATTTAGTTATTTTCCTTTCCATTTTTATTATTCCTTTTCCCATAATGAATATAGTTTTATTTATTAAATGTCATGTTTTTAGTTATTTACATTTCCATTTATTATGTTTGTAAGTTATTTGAATGGAATGTGATTTAATATATTTAACTTTATATATTTTTTATAATTTATTAATTAATTTTAATTTCTTCATGATAGAGTTTTTATTTCATAACACTTAATAAGAAATGTTTTTGACCATTTTTCTATTTCTATTTAATAGGAATTGATGATGTGCACTATAAAACCTAAGAAATTATATTCTAGAGGGAATAATAATATTCTAAAAAATAAATGTTGTAATATGTCTATTCAAATGTAATATAGGAATAATTTACATATCTATTTTAACATGAAAACTAAACAGTTTGATTCTTGATGATGTTATTCCTTGTATCATATGCCAGTGTATTAACAAGGGAAATTGATTCAGGCTAATGGGGTCCAAGTCACATTAAAAAAATTATTTATACAATATATTACCTTTATTATGTATTGTGGATTGTATAAATTGATTCCCCTAATAAATAATGAATAAAAATATATTTTAATACACTTGAGTGGAAATGTCGATGGGTACTAACATTATAAAAGTTTCGCATAGAAAATAAGGGGATAAATTCTTTAACATAATGGGGGTAAAAATTTATTCATTTAGGGTTATAATGAGTTTTAAAGAAGGTCTCACATATCATGGTCAATATAATGAAAATATAGAGATGTGTAAAAATATAATATTATATGAAAATTTATTAATCAAAAATGTAAATATAAATGATTTACTTAAATAGAATGTAAGATGGGATAATCACTTGCATTAAGAGGATGCCTCTAAAATCTTAGACGGTTCTCTTTTAGAGATTGGGAACCTAATGGTTGTGTTTTTTAATTTTAGTGTGAGATAATATTCATTATCAAGGTGTTTTGAGTGAAGAGGAATGTGGGGATTGGTGGATATATATAGAAAAATGATGCTATAATTATTTATTAATTTCTAGCATTTGGTTTTAGGACCAATGTGATATAATAATCCAAACCTTATACCTTACCATGGTTTATGACCATTGTTTGATCCAATGTGGATTGGCGTTCAATATTGTTTTATGCATTGAAATGAAATAAATAGAATAATTCCACACCCATTGTGGATGGGAGTCAAGTTCACAAAGAATTATTTTTACCGCCATAATATGTAATATAGATTTAGGTTAATTCACAATAGGTTTATTAAATTGACAAAAATAACATTAAAAAATATTATTTGAAAGTGAAAATATTGTTCTTAATGTGGATTCACATTGAATGTTTTTTTACATCACTTTGGTGCTATTATGAAACCATAATACATAACATATATTTATATTGTATTTAATTTTTATTGAAAAATTTTATTTTATGAAAAATAATGAGAAATAAAATAATGGATAATTTATATATTTTTATTTTAAAAATAATATGAATTTTTCTAATAAAATTTACTAAAAATGATAATTTAATATTTTAATTGAATTTCTATTTTTATGGAAAAATAAAACTCTTTTATGAAAATAACAACTTTATGAATCTCAAAAACATACATCGGACTTTATGAAATTATGTTGAAGATAATATTTAAATGAATATTATTTAATAAGGTAATTTCATGAAAATAAAATATATTTCAATATACATGAAGTTATCAGAATTTTTTTAAAATTGAAACTATATATTTCCCAAAATTATTATTTTGGTTTACTTATATAAAAATATAATTTTAATGGACACTTATATAATTATATATATAGTAATATTTAATATGAGTCTGTATATTTGTTATTTTGTTGAACGAAAGTGTTCCAATTCAAACTAGGGGTGTCAAAATTCATAAAATCTAATTAAATCAGTACATTCCCTTAGGGTAAGGTGTGATATTGTTTTACTATGTTAGGATATTTCATCAAACATCCTTTGGGTAGTAATATCTCTAAGATAAAACATTTCTAATTAATGGTATCACTAATTTTTCAGTTTTTGAATATGAACTTGTACATTATAAAAGGAAAACGTAAGTGACACCATCACCATTGGATTATCTAATAAATTATATTTATAAGGAATAATCCTATAGGTTGAATCCATCACTTATTACTTCTGTTTCAGTTCTATTATTTTATAACCCTTAAAATATACTAATCTTAATGGTCAATATAGAAAAGATATATTATCAATTATTATGATTCATAAATGTCAAATAGTTATTACATGAAATATATAATAAACTTCTTAATTATCAAATGAAATATACTATTTGTGATTTTAATGACTAGAATACTTAATAATGAATTTATTCATTCACATGAGAATTTTATTTTGAAATTTTTTTTGATGTTTCATTGTTCCCCTATTTATTAATTTATCCTAGGAATCTTTTGTCTTGTACAATAAAACATATGTTGTTACATCTATTTTATAACCTCTTTAGATCCCATGTTTGTAAATAAAACATGTGGTTCAACAATAGTACATTGACCATGGAGATTTTTCTTGGTTCATATAACTTTAACTCTATTGTCTAGGATATTTACTACTTACTCGTAGTACGAATTACCATTATTCAAGGGTATAAATATTTGATTTATTACATGTGATGCATCTAGAATTTGTATCATTAGGTGGGATGTCTGAAATGAATATTTTTCTTGAGATACTTTAAGAGTAAGTTCATTAAATATTCCATAACTATAAAGTGATCGATGATATAAATGGGGGTGATGTTTCTAGAACCAAGTTTTCCCTTTATCCAAAATCTAATGGTATTATTACATGGTGATATGTGAAGTAACTCTTTATCTCTAAACATAGACTCTCAGAAACATTAATGATTCTCTTCATAATGTTTCTAAACACATATCATGGATTTCATATGACAATGGATAATTAAAACCTTCTCTATCATCTCTTGGATAAGATCAAACCCCATAAGATTCTTCTCCCAAAAACCATACCAACATGTTGGAGTCCAAAATATATACCTGTATAAGGCCCCACAAGGTTCTTTTTTAATTCTATAATAAGTTGTTTAGAAATTTTAAATCATTGTTGTGTTAATGAATTTATTCCAACAAACATGCAAACCCCTTATAAAATATCCCAAAATTTCACCTCGTATTTGAATGGATCTCATAGAATTACCATAGACATTAGAGTGATAAGTAGTAATAAAACCTCAATCTGAATCAAATTCATATATAAAGATTCTGTAGATTATTTTGGTAATCCTCATATCTAAATCTGACAGAATGTATAGTTGTACTCCCTGTAGACTTAAACCATATCTTTTGTTTATTTTAGCGATTTTATAAAGATATAAGTCTTCTATGATGTATATAAAATTCATAGACTTTGTGTGTTTTATAACTGCCATCCATATGGTTTTACTTTCATTCTATGTCCTATGGTGTCCTATGATAAAATACATAGTTATGTTTTCCCATTTACATCCATCTATGGTTAATGGTTTCATCATACCTATATAATTTCTATTCATCCTTCACCTGTCGTAATATCATTGTTTGATAACATATTATGAAATCATTCCCTTCATGTTAACCAACAAAAAGATTTACTTTTGATCTCTTTATATTATATTGCTTCCTTGATGAATAGAGAATGATGATATATGAATATCGTCTATATGTTCCCTCTTCTGTTCATGTTTATATGGGGAAAAATTTTAGTTTCTAAACCATTTTACCATATCATTAGAAATTTTAAACAATTGAATACTCCATAACATTTTCAATGTCTCCTTATCTTATTTTTAGGGCTCATTTAAACTCCACTGAATAGACGGTTCTAATGTTAATTAAGAAATGTGTGATGATATTCCTTTTTTGATTCCCATTTCCATTATTTTCATGGACAAGAAGACTTATTACCTGTCTATCCTCACCATGCATATTTTTTTATTAATTTTAATTGGTTGAATAGTATAAATCCATGATTAGTTCTTACAATATTTATTAAAACATATTGATATCATTTTGTGTGGATATATACTTTTGGATTTTAATTTTCATATATATGTCACAGTTTTCCAATAGAGATAATTTCAACAATTTTTATATTTTATGATCACTAAAAATAATTATAGATCCTGTTTCATGTAAATATTCCAATGGAACACCTATTAGAGGGAGTCATAAACTTCACATTCTAAATTCCCATGAGTAGAGAACAAAATAATTTGTAGAAAAATAAATATATATCAAAAATCACTCCCCACATGTGGATAATATTAGAACATTTGTAGTTATTCAACTGTCCTTTAACCATTTATGAAATCCTTACATTCACCAGTTTATGATAGGTTCCATTATATTTTGATTACTGTGTATTGTATAATAATAGGGTATATAATCGAATCAAAACATAGTGTCTTGGTTAGGATGAAGATCTTGAAATTTATCATGGAAAACATTATTATATCTCCATAAAATGGGAATTCCAGCAATGATGATCTTTACCTTAGTCTTATTAATTTTAGCTAGACCTAATTTCTCAAAAGGAAACAATATCCATGCTTGAGATGATGATTTCAAAGGATATCCATCCTTTTAGTTTCACTTTTAAGAAATTTGAGGGAGATTCTCGATACATATGGTGATTTCCTTCTCTTCGAAATTTATGTTGTCACAATAAAAATTAATCATATCCATACCCAAAATTTCCAAAATTTCTTATAAAATATTTTTCAAAAGGATAACTAGGAAATTTATACCAAAATTATTAATAGGGGATGTTTTATTCTTGGGATTCAATAATTTTCACTTTTCCCTTTTTCACCGATAACCCAACAACCTTGATTTGAGGTGTTGTTTGAATAGAAAGGATAAAATTTAACGATATTAATGAGTGTCAAAACATTATGAATTGTATTTTCAATAATAGATGATAGAACATTATTTTAGTATTTTTCTCTAGAACTAATAATTTATATCATACAAAAAAACATAAATATTAGAAATTTAAAACTATTAGACATATAAAATGGAAATTTTAAGCATTTATGTTATAACACTTAAATTAAATATACTACAAAACTTATGAATTTAATGGTTTTAGAAAACGTTATTTGTAGTCTATTTGATAACAGTAAATTTCATTTAAAATTTTTAACCCTTCATTATTATTTCTATGTAGATTGTCAATTTAGAAAAGTATATCCCCTATAATAATAAACTAAGACTGTATTAGGATCTTGTTATCATAAACTATGTGATTATACAGTTAATACCAAATCAACCATTTTTCGGTTATTTCCCCCATGTAAAAATTCTCCATATACATATTAATTTATTGTATAGCTACATAGATTTTATTTCTAGGAAACCACTCACATAATATAGTAACAAAATGTAGGATTTTTTACTATCATTAATCATATCCCAATGGTTTCTGTAATTACTTGTATTTTCTAGGTATAATTTTTGGATATTATATGGATTTTTACTCTAGGGATTGAGATGAAATTCAATTTTAAGTCTAATATTATTAGAATAAATTTTTTAAATATATTAAATATATGGAATTTCACATGCATAATTCATTCTATTAAAAAGCAAATAACTCCTAAAGGGGGCCCAACATCAGAAATATGAGGTCACTATTGAGTTAATAACATGGGTTTTACCCTAGGAATGAGATAAATATTGTTGGCATGGGTGGTTTATGGAAAATTTACAATGTACATAACATTAATTAAATAGATTAAATAATTTTTTTTTCATTCAACACAGCATGAAACTTCTTCTTTACATATGATAAAATGGATTTTGTCTCAAGTTGAGATATTAAACCCTAGATACCTAGAACCCATTAGAGGTGAGAATTCAATGTGAACAATGGTGTATTGGGACCGTATCACTTATGGTTGTTCCAACAGATATTTGGGGTTGTTGCAATGAATAAAATGCAACCATACTTTATGAATGATTGATTTAAACTCTAGATAAGATGATTTATTTTTTAATTTCCATACAATTTATTACTCTCAGATAAACATAGATCAATTCCTTGAAAAGAAGTCATACCCACATCATCAGTATAATTATATTGATAGAATTATTTGTTTTCTAATTTTTATTTATAACAATTAGTTTCTATTCTTCTATAAAAAGGACTCGAAGAAGAAATTTACAATTTTTGAGGTTTATACCTTATATTTTTTGGGTTATGGATTCCTCCCATATTTCATCTTTTGATCATTGTTGGTATTTATTATATCTAATGGTTTGAACAATGCGGAGTTTGTGATCATTTTGAGACTATTTTCCATTGAAACAGATCGAAACTTCTAGTACATCACATGATGGTGGTTGTATTTTCAGAATCAATTATGATAGTAGGTCGATCAGGGGTAAAAATTTCATGAGTTCTCTATTTTTTCACAAAAAGTATGATCACACAAATATTGGTTGATGCAATTCTAATAAATTTGGTGGATTGAATCAAAAGAAATTACCAATGGAAAGGCCAGTCAAACCAAAATTTGGTATCCTTGAGAATGATTGAAGGAATAGGGGGATGATCTCGGAAACATGTTAACCAAGTGTGGATTTCATGAAATTCACAATCAAAATAGAACATATTTCACTATTACACACAGTGTGGGGCCCTCTTAGTGGTGGATAGGTTTTTGAGATGATGTTTAGGACCACACGGAGTGTGACAACTCCATGACGTTCATCATGTTCCTTAGAGGTTACAAAGAAATTGTTAGGAGTACACACCCGGTGATATTTGTTGTACTTAGACACAAAAACAGTTAGGTGTACATAGACTTGTACATGGAAACAATCGCCAATACACAAACACATCAAACAGAACACAGAAAGGTTCTGATTGATCTGTACAAATCAGTGAACGTACCTAAAAGTGATATATTCATATATGTAAATTCCATGTGTGGGTTTCCCATAGGGTGAGACTTGGGGATTATTGAACATTCCATGTACCCCTAGTACACAGCTTTTAGACCCTTCGAAAATGTTTATAGATCTCCATTTTCATATTTTTGACTCGTCGTTGTTGAGTGTGTTCCCATGGTATGTTCGCTTGAGGTTACAATGTGACATTGCATCCACATAAAAGGATTGTGGTCCTCTTTAAAGGTCGTTTCTTTGATTAAATTGTGGAATCCTTCCATGAAACTAGAGTGTGATCCTCCATCATCTTTTTTCGCTAGGTGGGGTTTCTTAAATATGTACTACTTCCCTAACAAGGAAGTTGATCCTCTATCTATATACTTTTTTCGGTTGGGTTTGTCGTATAGTTGGCATAAAATCCACTTTATAGAGGATTTATCTAGATTAGGATTGTGTTATCCCAATGTGGTTATTAGAATGACCTCCTATTTATGTATCATGTTCTTCTCAAACTTGTGATATTTCTTTGAAAGGGCCCAATAATATAGAACTATTAATCAAGTGTCTCTAATAACATCATAGAATTTGGAATGGGTTCTACTAAAACAAGCATTTATTAAATTATTATATTATATTTTGAGGTTTTTTATGACTTTCGGGTGGTGTGGCTTCTTTTATGGGTATATGTGGATGTTTCTTTTATACTTTTTTATATCATTAATTGATGTGATTATATTCTGTGTTTCATGTTTAGTTTCATTGGTATGTCCTACAGTGTGGTGGTATACTCACCCATACGTTATATTGGACCACACATGTCATGTCTTATGTATATAATGGACCATTTTATGGTTTCCCAAGAGCATAGAGAGTTGGAGGATCTTAGATAAAGCTTCAAAGACTATGGTGCTTACACGAAGCTTTCATTTTACTTTAGACCTCACCCTTAGAGTTGGTAGGACTCTTTAACTTTTTTGGTTGGTCTTGTATTTGGCCCCCTTTTCCACTATCATTAATTTATATTCATACTATATAGTGGGATGTTTGTCGTATGAATACATTTGTTTCAATTATAATACATTACAAAATTGTGTGGGAATTGATGTGTGTGTGTGTGTGTGTGCATGTACATTTGGTTAATGCCCCCCCCCCAATTTGTGGGATAATCCTACTTTTTGTAGGTCTCCATCCAGTCATCTATTAGAGGTGGTATCAGGGTAGTCACGGGTAAGACCCTAGTGGGTTTGGTATGATAGAGTGGTGTCAGAGCATCAGGTTCTACCTTAGGACTAGAGTTAGTGAGTTTGGAACGTGGAAATAGTGATTAGTGATTCATGATTAGTTTTATAATCGGGGACTCTAGTGTTGGTTTGGTAGCTGATATATCGATACACCATGACTCTGATCACCTAACTTTTGACTCTAACCATGTCAAAAATTGGATCCAGGGAAAAGTTTTGGGGCATGCACCAAATAGTAATTCGATGTGATTTATATTTGTTTTATAAGTTCATCCCTCCTTATATACTCTTTTTCCAATAATAAGTATTTTTTTATTTCATGATTCCTCCACAAAGACTATAAACAAGGATTCCACTACATGATTATGAGGGTGATCCATCTATTTACATGAGATCATTGCAGTTTCTAATACATGAGATAGAATTTCTAGGTGGTTTAACATCTATACCACAACTCATTTAACAACAGGTACTATGGGATGTACAAGCTGAGCATACACATAGGTTGAGTGCATTGTATGAGTTTCATAGGTATTGACCTCCTTGGTTTCTGGGTGACATATACCCCAAGTATGATGATGAATGGATAGAGGTATTCCCTCATGATTCCACCTTGTGAGAAATCCTTGAGATCACATAGAGGTGGTCACGGTGAATCAGTATTCTGGATAATCTTGGAGATGGATTAGTTTGGTGACTTATTCACACAAGGAGATATCCCACTCATATTAAGACATAAAAAACCCTTTAAGGAGGAGTTCTATCTTAAAACATTGATGTTGGAATTCATATATGAGATTCTACTTCTATATTAGTGTAGTTTTAACATTGAGGAGTAATTATTGTGGTTTACAAATCTCTCGCTTACAACTTGGATATAGTGCGGGATTGGTACTTCAAAGATCAGATATTTGAGTTGGACTTATGGTGATACATTAGGTCTTCATTCGTATCCATTTTCATCCCCACATATGTTTGGGTGCTTGATAGATCCTTGGTATTGGAGAGATTTCTGGATGTGAATGTTCCAATAGTGGGTTTTAGTAGTGGGCACCCTATAGTTGTGGCCTTGGTAGGAGGAATTTGATTATATTCATAGTGATCCAAGCATGTTATATATTTATGGAGGTGATCCCATGACACAAGGTTCATGGTTCAGGGATCTCATGGTTTCTTGAATTAGCTGAGGGAGAGGTGGTGTTTCTCATGTGAGAGTGGGGGGCATCCTAATTAGGATTTTCTGAACCGTCATACAAATAATCATGATATGGTCAAAGAACCATTGGAAAAAATACAGAGAAATTGTCATGGTGTTCCGTAGTTTGGAAGACATGGAAAAGGGTTCATCATGTTATTATGAGGTGGTTATAAGTTTAACCTCTTACCACTACCACCATGAGTGTTCTACACTATGCCTAAAGAGATGGTACTGGGACGACGCCAACTATAGGCTCTAGAGTCATATTCCTCGAGCCTCTAGAGTTGATATATGTTATGATATGTGTATTTTCTAATTTAATATTCATATTAATTGAATCATGTTTGATTTATTTCTTCTTTTACACTTCATCAGTTCAAGATGTATAGATTTAGATTGAGGCATTAGCTTAACCCTTGGAGTTGGAAACTCAGAAAGGTGGTGACTCAGTGATTGTGCCCTAGTTCTAACAGCAATATATAATGATTGGATGTGATATTGTTTATGGGATATCATTATAGATGTAATAAGACCTTATGATGTCATCGTATCTATGTACTTTTTTTCCACAGTTTATTCCTAGATTGACTATTTTAGGAGGATGACGTGGTGTGTCTGCAATGACGTAATGAGGTTTTTACTTTATGGGAGAATAGGAATCCTTGGAGGAGAAGGGAATATCAATAATGGGTGATTTAAACAAATTAATCACCAAATGGATATCATGAATCTTGTAGAAGTGGATGCTTTTGGGATATTGGTTTCCTACAGTAGTGGAAAAGTATGCTGAGATCTTTCCTGCAAATGTACTATGTTTACATCACCACTGAGAGATAGACTTATGCAAAAAATTTCATCCCTAAATGGATCCAATATCTACACCAACATATTGTTTGTCGAACGCTGATCTTCAAGAGATTAGGGTTCTCTTTAATGATTTTTAGTAGAAGGGCATTGTGATATCCATTGTTTCCCCTCACCATCCCCACTTTTAGTTTCTAATATGGTGGATGGGAGCATGATTTTATGTGTGTAATACTACTACTTTAATTAGATGATCATGATGTATAGTTATCCACTACCAAGGATCAACAACACATTTGATCATTTGAGAGGGGTGTGATGGTTCTTGAAGATTGACCTAAGATCGAGATATCACCAACTATGAGTACAAGATGAAGATATATAGAAAAAAAATTCATGTATTATAATGTTCATTATGAGTATCTGGTGATTCCATTTAGTATGAAGAACAGTCCAGCAGTGTTCGTGGGACTTGTGAATCGAAACCTATAGCCTTTTGAAGATTCGTTCATGGTGGTCTTCATCAATGAAATCCTAGTGTTTTCATCATCTGATAAGGATCACACAAGACACTTAGGGACGGTCCTCGACACACTCTGAGAGAAATATCTTTTTTAAATCTCTCTAAGTGTTGTTTTGGTATTCTAGAGGACAAATATTAGACAAATGTCCTATTAGAGGCAAGATTAGCAATGGAACCAGCGAAGGTTGAGGCAGTTCTTTCTAGGGATCCCCCCAGAAGGGTTATCGAGGTGTGGGGCTTCCATGGGTTGGTATGGTACAATTAGATGTTGCTAACGATTTCTACAAAGTGATATCATACTTGAAATCATTGAATTGAAATAGGAATCTTTTCTTGTGGGTGAAATGGTTCCACTAGTGCTTTTAAGAGCTGAGAAAGCAGTTGATGAGAACTCCCATCTTGAGATTTATAGAGGATGGTGTCGAGTACATAGTGTTCGGTGATGTATCAAGGACAGGTCATGGTTGTGATATGATGTTGAGATAGAATGTTATTACATATAGTTCATGTCTGTTATGACCACATGATAAGAACTTCAGGGCCCATGATATTGAGTTACTAATATTAGTCTTCACACTGATTATTAGAACATGCTACCTAATTGGGTAGTGGTTTATCATTTAATCTAGAAAAAAAGTATCAAGTATATCTTCTCTTAATGGATCTTAACATGAGATAGAGGCAATGTTTAGAGTTCTTATAATACTATAACAATTTGGTTGTCTATACTACTAGGATGGGGAATAAAGTGTAACATTCTCTCAATAGGATATATTTTTTTTCAAATTTTTGGTCGAGGAATTAGTGAATTTCATCTCGTTACAGTTTTCCTTACTGGAAAAGGATGATTCTTCATATCCCTAGTTGATGGTTGTTACCCCAGAACTTTTAAAACATGTCAAGGATTATTCTCATTGATATGATAACTATGATACCTTACATACTCTTATATTCAATGGATGTTCTCCTAATGGATGTTCTAAATGAGAGGAGTACACTATACGTTCCATAGTATGAACAATGATACATTTGAAATTTCAAGAGGATGTGATATTGGAGTTTCATTCATTCTTTTTGGAGTACATCATGTTTTGGAAAGTATGTTCCATGGACTCTGATGTATGTTTTTCCATCTTGGGATGAAGAAGTGAGTTGTTGAATCTATCTCTATTTTACTTACATGTCAACAGGTGAAGGTGGAGGACATGGTAATAACAAGTTTATCTCAACCTATTGAGGTGAAATAGTGGAAGTGATATAGGATTTATAGGGACATCATGATGGGATTACCACATATGTCTTGGATGACCTGATTCTATATGTGTTATTATTGACTGACAAACCATGTCAGCCAGCTTACTAGCTATTTGAAAATAGTGTTCAGTAAAAAGACGGGGGAACCATTACGTGCATGATATAGTCAGAAACCATATAGATCTATCAATTACCATATTTATCCCTAATGATCATTTCACAACTCAAGCTTTAAGACTCAGTAATTCTTTATAATAGTGTTTCACTTCCAGACTGATGTCTAGAAAGAAGAAACCATTTAGGGAATGGGTGACATGTTGTGTGATTACATGACATACATTATCAACTATTGGGAGGATCACCTACCCTTGGTAGGGTTTCATACAATAATAGGTATCATTCCCCCAATTTAATGGAAGTATTTGAGGAATTCTATGGGTGACATTATAGGTCACCACATTGTTGGATTGATCCTAAAGGGTCATCTCTCATGGGCCTAGAGTCGGGGAAAGCTACTACAGAGATGGGGCAGAACATCCAGGAGTGGATGAGGATTATATAGGGTTATCAAAAGTCTTTTATAGACAAATGATGGAGACCTGTAAAGTTAAATGTGAAAGACCATCTGTTCTCAAGGGTATCACATCAACATGTATTCTAGAGATTTGGTAACGTCTTCATGTTATCTCTAATATTCATTGGTTCATTACAGATATTCCATAGAGTTATTGAGGTGTCATACCACTTAGCTCTACTGCCATAGTTGGTATGATTACATGATGTATTCTATATGTTGTAGATTAGTAGGTATGTGCATGACCTTTTTCACATTTTCAGATGGGGAAATATAGACATCAAGGATAGAAGAACTTTTTCAGCATAGCTAGTAGTGTTCAAAGATTAGTATGATATTATCATTTGGGGGTGATCAATTCCTCTTCTGCATGTCAAAGGGTGGAAAAAGAATATTTCAGAGAGTACCATGGAGTGGGAGACCGATTAGCGAGCTTAGTGCCCACATCATTTTAGTTTGTTTTTCTTTTTCAATGGCAAAAATCTATAAGGATGAGGGAATTTAATTACATAAAATTTCTATGTATTATTTTTGGATACTAAATGGATTATTTTTAAAACCAAACATTAAAACGATGTAAAATTCCAAGGACCAGTGTGCCAAAAGTAAGTATTTTAGATATATTAAATATATTAAATAACATAGGAATGCCGTTTTCATGAAAAATTGGATTAACTCCCAAACTGGGGCCTGGAACCGAAATTCAAGCACACCATTGACATCAGATGTGTGTTTTATTATAGATGTAACATTAATTGTTTTTTTGAATTGTGATATTTTTTAAAATATTATCATGTGCGTGAAGTAAATATAATAAATTAACTAAGGAATTTAATTTATTTTCATTCAAAATTGTGACTATCTCCCTCCTTAAATATATAGAAATGGATTTTGTCTTAAGGATAGCTGATGATCCCTATATACCTAGAATCTATTATAGGAAATAGTTCGTGGAAAATGATGGCATATCAAGGCCAGATCATAGATTATTCTATCAACAGAGTTTGAAGATATTCTAAATGATGGAACCACAACTATCCACCACCAACCATCGATCCATATTCTAGGTTTGAGGTTTTTTTGTGATTTCTATACAATTTTATAATCTGGAAAGAGCACGGATCAATTCTTGGAATAGAATTGATATGTGAATCATTAGTAGGATTAAATAGATTGAATTATTTATTTTGTTTGTTTTGATTTATACCTTTTAGATTTTCTTCTTCTATAAAAATGATCTGAGGCCAAAAAAATGGGTTGATTTTTGTTCCTTATGTTTTTTGGCTTATAGATTTATGACATATTTCATTGTTTTACCATCTTCATTATATATTTTGGGGAAAGTGTTGAACAACACCCAAGTATTGATCACTGCACAACTTTTCATTATTCTAGTGAATTGAAACCACGGGTATGGAATTTGATTGCAGTATTGGTTCAAGAATCAATAATTATGGTGGGTTGAATGAGGATGAACAAAAATGAATTATGGTTTTTCATTTTTTCTTAGTAGTGTCTAGAATGTGCTTAATGCTTTCCCAAAATGTTTAGGGGACAAAACCTTGAAAATGATTGATTCCAAGGTTGGTCAACCTCAGATCTGATATCCTTGGGAGAGACTAATTTCAGAGGATGAAGATCTAGTTGGAGCATTACTATGAGTTGGATTTTGGAATATTATGATACAAATGGAATGTATTTTGATATTACATTCCATGTGGGGACATATCATAGGTGGTTTTGGTTTTAGGATGGTGTTAAGGATCAAACGGTGTGTGACCCCTTTCACAAATCGTGTGACCCCACTATGAGTCTCTATGTCTATCTCGAAGGATAAACGAAATTGGGAAGGAGTACACATCCAGTGGCACAACATGTAGATAGACACGTACATGGTGTTGTGTACACAGGCTGATACACATACACAACCACTAGTACAAAAACATGGTTAGTGTCTCATGGGAAGGTTCCAGGTGATCTCTACATGTCATGTACAATAACTACAAAACATTTATTCATATATTTTCATCATATGTGGGTATATAAAACATGTGAATACTTGGGGATAACTAGTAACCCTATTTACCACTAGTATGCGCCATTTAACACTTTCAAGAGTGTTTGTTAATTTTCATTACCTTAGTTTTGACCATTATTCATCGATTGTTTCCCCGTGCTCCTTTAAATCAAGGGTGAAATGAGTAATTACATAAACGACATTATATTTTGATCACTTATAGAGTCCAAGTCGTAGATAGAGTTCTGGTGTAGACCGTGAGGCTAGAGTGTGATCCTAGATCATATTTGTTCCCTATGATGGTATTGTGGAATCATCATGACCTACAAAAGTAGTGTGTCAATCTTCCATCTAACAAACATTAACTTTTTGATTTTTGGTATCATTTCCATATGATACGCTATACATCGGGTTGATCAACATTTGGTTCGTTTAAACCACTACCAGTTCTAGTTGTGAACCCTTATCTGTGTATCAGGCTCATCTCTTATTAGTTTGTATTGTCTGGTGTGGCCCAATGTTCTAGAACTATTTTTCAAGTATATCAGATGATAACATGGATCTTAGAGTGGTTTATTCTATAAAGAGCATCACATCAAGAATAATTCTATGACTGGATGTTGGTTGTGACCACCTGGGGGCATGGTGTATTTCTTGAGTATATATTACTGTTTCTATTATACATTGAATTTGATATATTTTTTTGAGTTGACTATTATTTTTTCATCATTTATGTAATCTTCCAGGTTTCATATTGGGTAATGTTATACATAACCTTGAAAAAAAGTTTCCCATAAAATTCTTGTATTTTGTAGATGTCAAACCATTTTATGGTGTCATTGGAGGACAGGGAGTGGGTGGAGCTGAGCTGTAACATGACAGAATGATTAGTTTGTTTTTATCTTTAATTTGACTTTTGTCTTCTCCCTTAGAGTAGGTTTGACTATATATTTTTTTTTCATGTATTTGGCCCCATATTCATCTTTCAGTACATTACTATCAAATTATTTTTGAGATATTGTATGCATACAAGAATTAGTTTCTATTGTTTTATATTTTATCATTTTTTGGGCATGGAGATGTTTGTGTGTGTGGGTGGGTGGGTGATTTAGGGAAATTTATCTGGTTATTTGGATAAGCCTGCACAATACTAGTCACCAGCCCCTAGCCTATTTGAGATGATCATGAGGTGGTCATAGTTCAGACCCCAATGGGTCGATTCATGACATTTTCCACTCAGATTTTATAATCGTAATCTTGAAAAATAACAACACCATGATATGATCAAAAATATACCAACCCATTTGTTTTATATATATTTTTCGTGAATTATTACATTATTATACACATCACATGATTCCAAAATATAGAGGAAAATATTATTTGGAAGATTAGGTAAATAATATCACAACCTGAAATATGGTCACAATAACATAATTTTAAAATTCTTTAATGTGTCCTTGTGTTATATAGATCGTTTAATACTACATGTGATATCCTTGGGACCTATGTAAGAAATAGGTGATCTATAAATCCAAATGAGGGAGTAATCATAGAATTACATGACTTAAATATGTACATTTGAGTTATAAGATATAACATAGTGACATAAAATAGTGAAAACAAGGGTCATGAACATTGAGGCATTCCATAAGATTATAACATCATAGAAGTATAGGAATATAGAGACAACATAAAACATGACGTCATACGAATATGTTAAGGATAACCACCAAGACATCATAACATAGTACGTTTAAGCTAGCCACCCATTCATAGTATATGGTATCTCCTATGATAAAATTATTGACCAATTTCTTTGAGTATTAAATAATATTGGTCTCAGACATCACATTCATATTATGTATATGAATTTGTGTTCTGCATAGATCATATAACATATGAATATATTTTATCACTTTTAATCTCAAAATTATGCAATTTTTGTTAAATTCAACAACTTCCCCAATAAATTAATGATAGGTACATATAAGTGATTTCCCTTGAGTATAAATGATAGGGGGTATTCACTACCCAAACGTTTGGCAAGGAAAATCACTTGACAATTTCAGCAACATAACGATTGTACACAAAGGCTCATGGAATATTTAAATGGGATTGATATGTTATCTAACATTACATGGGAATCATAAAGAGAATGTATGGATGCGTAAGAACATATTAAAACATGATAAATTTTAAATTACAAGGATAAGGACAAATCTTGTAAACGAATGAAAATGAAGACGAGTGAATTCCTTACCTTGAGAGGGTGTTGGTAAAATAATATAAGGAACTAATTAAGAGATTAGAAAACCCTTACAAGGTATTTAGAGTGGTGGGAAGAGTAATATCATGATTAGTTGGATTTTATATTAAATGAATAGTAAATTGGTGGATATTTATCAAAAAAATATAGGGGAATTTGTTATTAATCTTAAAAATAGGTTTTGGACTCTATGTGATAAAATAATCAAAAATAAAAACCTTACCATGGTTTTTCCATTATTCCATATCAATAATGAGTATTTATAGATATTTTTATAGAATAAGAACCATAATAACTAAAAAAATCCATTAAGGATGTGGGAGTGAATAATTTTCATGAATAATTTTTTTAAATCACAAAATATTAAATTTGTTCTGGAGGATTTTGTATTAATTTGAAAAATTAATCAAATATCTTCAAAAATGTATCATTTTTAAGGTTTAATATATTTTTGGTTGTTTATTCTAATTATATAATTTATTAAATAACCGATATTAAATTATGATTTCAAAATTAATATTTTATATTTATAAATTGTTTAATTATTACCCAAAAAATTATATATCAAAAAATTATAAAATATTCACCATTGGGTAATTATAAAATTTATATTTCCAAAATAATAATTATTTTTCAAAAATAATTTTTTTAATATTTTAATTTTATTGTCAAATAAAAAACAATAATTACTAGAAAATACTAGTTTATAAAACACTAAAAAATGTTAAACCCTTATTAAAATTACATTGGAAATAATTATATACAAATTTGATTTATATTTAAATAAATATTATTTAATAATATCTTTTCAAGAAAATATAATTTATTTAAAAATTGTTGAATTTATCAAAAATAGTTCTTTAGTTTAAAAAATATTATTTGAAAATTGAAGGTTTTATTTAATTGAATAAATAACTTTTATCCATAAATATATATATAACCACAAAAAGTTATATTTAATATAATAATGAATTATGATCAACGTAATCAATATTCTTAAAAATTAATGTATATAAAATTTTACAACTAATATCTAGATTCAGAACACCTTATTACTCCAGTGAATTCCACATTGGTTTTCTATGAGATGTTAGTACATTATTGGGGTGGTTATATGAACATATGTTAAATGATGATCTATATAACCTTGAAATTATACTATAAATTTTTTCACTCATATTTAATTTTTTGAATCTTAGATTAGTCTTGTTCAAAAGCAAACCCATTATCTCTGTTGTATGATATGTTAAATGGTCTCCATTAAGAATGATGCTAATTTTCAATGCCAACATAACTTACATTTATATCAATTAGTTATTATCAAAACCCTTAATATACACCAGTATCAATGGTTACTATTGAGATACTACATTTTCAATTGTTATAATTCATAATAATTCTTTAATTTGATAAGATATATTTTATAACAAATGAAAATAATCAATAAAATACATTGTATGTGTTTTCTATAACCACATTACATAATAAGGAATATATTCATATAAAGGGAATTTAATTTATAATTATAATTTTCATTACATTATCCATATATATTCCCGTACTAGATTAAACATAATCAAATAACATCACTTATTTGATCTAACATGTTCATTTTAAAAAAAATTGTATATTGGAGAAGGTCATTCAAGGTTTCATAAAAAATTCAAGACGATCCACATGGAATTTATTTGTATTTAAATACACTATAATATTAGGTAAAAATTCATCCACAATTATTTCCATATAATAGTACTTGATGAAGTTTATTATGTTCATGATAATAGTAGGGTAATCCCCAAAATTGGTAGTTTTATATCTTATGAAATCCTAAAAAAAATTCTCATATATGTTGGATAATGAGGTGTTCAACTCAAGGAAACAAATTTATATTAAAAATAGTCTCTTGATTGATCTTATATTAATCATTAATAATTATTTATAATTCATTAAACATAATTGTTAATATAACTATTAATTCCAATTATAAAACACTTTAGGTAATAAATCCCAAATTCTTGAGGTCCTAAAATTGATACATAATTTCTTATAATTTTAATGGATCTATATGTTAAGATAAAATGAAATGGGTCTTTTCACATTGAGTAGACCAATAATTCTCTCAAATTATCTTTCGAGTCGCATACTTTAGAAAGAACTTGGGAAATACATGGGAAAAAATAAACCACCATGAGAATATTAACATCTGTGTTGTTGTGAATCATATCTAAGAAGTGACTTGATTCCATACATGTGATAGATTTAATATCTATAATAAGAGTTATATCCCTACCAGAACAAAGATCCATGTAAAATTGAAAGACATTATTGTTTAAATTCATGGAAAGTAACATTACTCTCAAATGATAACAATTAGTCCTTAATTTAATGGTTATTAATAAATCCATCTAGAAAATTTGATCATGTGCATCTAAGTCCAGAGCTTTGGAATCCGACATGGCATCAAAAATGAAAATCATTACTCATCTCTTATGTAACATAAATCTATTTCCCATAATTTATCCAAATAGATATGGAAGATCAAACATAATTTGAATCATACACTAACACAATGAAAAAAATCAACGTATACCATACAAATGAATTGGATAAACCTATATAAAATAATTTTAGATCCACAAAATATGTAACAAAAATCAAAACACTCATGGTCACTAATTCAACATCGAACTCCCATATAATATTCTCAACTACATGAATATTCCTTAACACATTTATAAACTGACTATTCAAGGATGAATGAGAATCCCCATTTATTTAAGAATATTACCCCAATCCATTATATGCATCCAATTTCAATCATTAGCCTATGATGAACGATGATCAAACCCATTAACCTATATAAAATTTATCATAAAGTTTTGAGGATTTCCTAAACACCCACACTAGTGGCATGACCTGTGATATTATTACAAATCATTCTCATATTAAACTTATTTACAATATTGGAAGGAAACGGATTTCTTATGTCTCATGGATTCCATGAGAATATATTATTATGAATATATAATTCCCTATCCTTTAGCTTAATGTGGTTCCTCCAATTTCTCCTTTTTATATATAAATAGATTTCGCTACAAAATTTTTTAAATATGCACCACTCAAACCCATAATTACAACCATACCTATATCTACCATCACCTCTTCGTAAAAAAATGACAAAATAATTCATCATGTTAACTAGGATAATAATTGATAAAATTTATGTCCTCAACCCCAAAATAAATAATCTTGATTCAATATAATAAATAAATACATCATATGATGTATGATCGACCAACCTATAATAGAGATAAGCATATTATATTAAAGAATTGTTTCTATTATCATGAGTCACAAATTCACTGTCATTTACCTACCTCAATATATCTGGTTTGATCTAATAAACTGATAGAAAGAAAACTAGGAAAATCTAGAAAATGTACACCATCATACAATATGTCTGAGAGTAGATCTAATAATAAATAATAATTTCAAAAATATCCATTTTGTATCATTGTTCATAAAATTGAGGATAAAATATTTCTACCACACTTGGATAGGTCCTTTCTATATGTATATGAGATAAAAAATAGGTCACGTCATTGGTGTTCAATGGAATCCAATAATGAACTCAATATTTTCCACCCATTCATCGGGCTCATATGGTCATTGGTCTTTAGGAATAATAAGTGTAATTTTCATTGGGATATCATAGTAATGTTGAAATATATTGTATTTATATCGACCACCATCATATCATGGGGACAAAATAGTCCTTATAACTAACTTATTGGTTTCTAGGTCTATTGTATGTTAGTTTATTGTACACTCTTCAAAGATACTTCATTGGGATTCAAAAAAAAACTTTCTATATTATATGGATAATAATAGAAAAATCATAGAATGTTTTCACCAAAAAAATCAACCAAAGTATTATTTATGAATCCTAAATGATCATCCATGTTCAAATACATTACTATCAATAGTAAATGACATCAAATTTTAATGAAATAAATGATAATATAACAGAAATCTTGAAAATAATTCCCCACCTCCCATAGTAAATATATGTTCAATATAAATAAAATATTTCTAGGAACTCCCTCATCCCTACCATTTAAGATCATGTTGTTATATCCCCAAAATACCATTAAAACAAAAATAATAAAAGGAATTCAATATAGTATTTTGATTGATGATCCTAGATTGACCTGCCCATTCATCTAACCCATCTTTCTATAAGTCCTAATGAACATTCAAAATTTCCACTTTCTGGTGGCATAGACCTCAATGACTGAATTTTACTATGGAAATTACATTAACCATTTACCAAAATAACAAAATTAATTAATTTATATAGGAATATGGCATGTAAAATCCATATATTAGGCACAAATTCAAATATATAGAGAAATAAATTGTTTACATTGGCTATGGAGCATAACTTTATTTAAAATTGACATGATCAATATTTTGGGCATCATTGAGGGGGGTTCCTTTTATTTACCTAGGTGTCCCTATTCCTTGAGGAAGACTATAATTGTACTATTTTGTAGGAATAATCAGTCATATTAGAAGGCATCTCTCTTTATGGAAGGGTAAATCTCTATCCATGGTTAGTCTTTTTTATTCAGTGAAATCTATTATTAATTTCATTTTTGTGTAATCCATTGTGGTCTAGGATTGGAACATTCCCATTATCAATATTATTAGTATCTACATCAATGATTGTATTTGGAGTGGGATTATTCTAGAAAGAAAGTTAGAAAAAATATCTTGAAATAGTTATTGCACGTCATTTGATTCTAGAGGACTGATCATTAAAAACGATTGATTTTTTAATTAGTCTTTGCGTCACACTTTGTGTCGATAATTTAAAATAGTAAGTCAAATTCCATATATTTTATTTATGAAAAATATCTACTCAAACTAAAAAAATGAGAATATGATGCATATGAACACATGATTTTGGCATACATTTAAATCTATATATTCCTCTACTGATCTCCACTAAATATTGTTGGTCTCTTAAGTATCCACCCTTTACATTTGGATATACAATATGACTATAACTCCACTAATATACTCCATCTTGAATGATGATCGAAATCAAGATTAATCTATCTTGATTTCTTAGTATATGAACAACAACCATACATGACCTTTGAATATTATAACTATAGTGAAAACACACTACTTTTCCCATTGATAAATTTTTGGGTATAGGAATTTGAAGATAGTGGCGTTCTATCATCTAATAAGTTTTAATCCCATCATACTATATCGAGCCCTAATATTATATGGATTGGTAAACTGTATAAGAATGTCATCTGACTATCGTTTTCTCAACTGGTATGGAGTCTATCTCATGAAAAATATCCAACTGGTCATTATTTTCTGGCCTGTGTGATTTTTATATACCCTTCACGTTTCATATATCTTTATCATAGGGATGAAATCAAGGATCTTATTTTGATATATTCCATGGATTATTCAAGGTGGTGTTCATTGTTTTATATCATTAAAATTCACATTCTTCATATTTCATCAATCAGAGAATTCATTAGGGGTTGTTTGGGTTTGTCCCTTCCCCATCAACATCTAATTCTTTTCCTGGTAGTTATAGAGGAACTACTTTTAATTATTTTCATTACTCTCAATAAATGGATTCACTAAGAGGCTATATTTGTGACTTATTCTTCTTTGACCAAAAAGTTTGTTGGGACTAGAGAAGGGAACTCCCTTTAAAATGGGCTAGTCCCAATTCAGTTCCGGACCTTTTGGTCTTTAGGTAACTTGGTATTTTTTGTAACATTCATCCTCCCTATGGTATGTTGGATTTTTTTTGGAAAAATTTTTTTTTGGAAGGATCAAAATCAGTACTGATGGATCAAGGAGAGGTAGTTTGGGTCCTTCAATATATGGTGTTTTTTGCAGGGACCAAAATGGAAATGATTTGGGTTGACTTTATATATCACTAATCTTTAACTCTATTCTTGTTATTGAAGTGTTGGTTGTTAATTATTCAATCGGGGATTATATAATACTTGGTTTGAACAATCATTATATTGAATGTGAATGTTCTATCATTGTTCAAGACATTGGATCATGCTCTATGCATCTATTATGGATGTTAATTATCTATGGAATGTTTTCTTGGATTTTCTCTCATCCATTGATTATTTTATTAATCATTTTTATAGAGAGGCCATCTCACTTGAATATGGTCTTTCAAAAATTTGTTTTAATGGAAATGAGTAGGCATGGTCTAATATATTTCTTTTTTTTCTTCTTCCTCTTCTTTAGAGGGATAAATGTAAATTTAATTTCATTAAACTTCTGTAATCTGTACTCTTTTTACAAATAAAGAGTCTTTCTCTTAGAATCACGTCCTCCTATTCATTAAAAACATTATAAAAAATTCAAAATAATAATAAAACATTAAAATGGTATAGAATATAGTAATAATATTCAATATTCTATTGGTATATATGTCACCTAGAAAAAATATTCCATAAAATATCCAATGATGAAAATACTGAAACAATTGAAATTCAAAATAAGGAAAACTTAATGATCCAAAAATAGTCTTCATGGGAAAAATCCATAAGGCCTATATTTTATATTATCATAATTCCTAATAATGATGATGATAATTAAATAAAAACACCAATTTATTTGGTGATTATATCATTACATACATCAAATATAGTTATTACCATATACACCCAATGTTTCATGTAGTGTTATAGGAAAAACCCTAATGGATACCACCACAAATTTAACATAGATCCTTACTAGTGAGATCCTATAGTTCTGGATATAAATTATTATTTTAAATAACTATAGTTGAAATAAATTTGATAATTACAATAACAAATATTTGACCTATACCCACAGTTTGAAACCGTGCGTATAGCCCCTAAAACTGTGGGTATAGTCTATACCGATGGTTTAAGGGAACTGTGGGCTCCCGAGGCATTGGGATAGCCCCAGAGCTATACCCACGGTTTTGGAAACTGTGGGTATAGGTCTAGTACACCATTTCAGTCACCATGACACCATTTCATTCACCTATACCCACAGTTTTAAAACTCTGGGTATAGATTTGATATAAACAAGCGTCTGTGGGATTCGGTCCCTAGACCACTCTTTTATTCCTCCAATGCCAAACCACTAGCCTATATGTATTATTAGTATATAAATATATAATTAGTTATATTTATTTATATAAACTGTGTATATAGATAGAAAACTATGGGAATAGGAGTTCCCGCCAAAAAAATTGTGTGCCCCATGAAAAACAAAATTCCACACCATAAGGCAGGAAAGCTATAGCCACGGTTTACAAAAACGTGGGTATATGTCTTCAAAAATCAACCCTATACCCATGGTTTCTATTAAACTATGGGTATAGGACTCGAAAAAATACCCTCTACCCACAGTTTTACAAAAACCATTGGTATAATGTAGCATATACCCACGGTTTTATAAAACCATGGGTATAGGTTTCCATACTTTACATATACCCATGGTTTTCCAAAACCGTGGTTATAGAGGTCCCTATAAAAATGTTTTAGGTAAAACCGTGGGTATGGGTTCCAATATAATACCTATACCCACAGTTTTGGGTAAACTGTGGGTATAGGGATGCCTAAACCCATGGTTTTGGGATAAACTGTGGGTATAGCTCTATTTTCTAGTAGTAATATTTATTTTTTATTAAATAAGACAGCTAGCAGAAATATAACCTAAAAAGTTCATAATGTCAAAATAAATAAGTGAACAGTGATAAAGTAACATATCTTAACCATGTACAACATACATAATATGGGTATAAAACCAATGCATTTAAGTTAAATAGTAGTCACTCTCAATATAATAGTTTATATTAGTGAAATTTATTATATCAAATATCAAATGGTCTCACTTGGGTAACAAAATCCATCATGTTAGAAGAATCACTCTAACTAAGAAATAATTATCATGTAATTACAGAAAATATAGTAGGGAAAAACATTTCATGGACCCTAATAAACTACCATAGACTTCCATGACAAACAAAAAACCATTCACATGAATAATCAATAATGATCATTTGGAATTAAAGAAATATCAATTATAAAAAAATAATATTTCAAAATATACTCTAAAATCATTTTGAAATAAAATTATAATTTCTAAATTGACATCATACTACCTTAATTAATATAAATTATTTATAATGAATTTTTTTTACAAAATTGACTAATCTAATACTTGATTCTAAAATCATTGAATAATAACAAGTTATCCCTCTATAAATAATCATAAGAATAATTTATCCCTATAATCATAGAAAACATTATAGTCCCTAGGTATTAAAATTAGATGATAGTTTATGTGGGGAAACCTAGATAAAATCATGAATACACACTTCTATAAAATATAATATTATAAGAAAATATAATGAAGAAACCTCATAGGTCTTTAAGTATATTAAATTACATAAAACACCAACACCTAACCATAGTTTTATCTACCATGAAAAACTGGTGTCCAAATTCTAATAGGAAATGTAATAATAGTATAATTGATAATAGGAGCAGGGGAATTATAAATAAATCATGATATAACTAAAAATTTACACCCAATATAATTGTAAATTTCCCAAATGAGGTTATAATAGATTCTGTAATGGATAGATTGACATGTTCACCCCAATGGGGGAAATCAAGGAGGAAGGGGATAAAAATAAAACATGGAATGAATCTCAATTCACACATTCAAAAAAATTATATGAACCTTCCCACCAAAGTATGAACTATTCAAGACCCAATGTGTTTCTCCTCTCCTCACAACATTGGAAAAAACATAGCCCGATGTAGAATCCTAGTGTGGGGAACCCTCAATATTTTATAATGGGATTTTATTCTCAACCCACTCCATCACTTATGAAAATGTGATCCTCCTACTCCCATTTAAATATCTTCTTTATTTAGAACATGGAAAGGAGGGTTTTTTATTTTCTAAGAACATTGGGATTTTCTTATCCTATAAGGGGGTCACAAAGGGCATAGTGGCTCTACCATATTCTAAATTAGAGCACTTCCCCACACCACCCAAGACCCAAAACCATATAGATGGAAACAACTGAAAATCAATAACATGATGATAGATACACCATCAAAATAGTTTTTTTAACCTATGTTAAACCCCTATATGGTATAGTTTGATACTATAAATGATAGGGGAATCCGTAGGTTGCAAATTTCATATCATATAACCAAATAACACCCCCAAAATGCCATAAATCACTAGAAACAATGGAAAAAATAGAATACATTATAAAATCATGATAACTGAAAATTTCATACATAATAAAGAAATCATGGAGTAAAGTTGTTTAATTTAAAAAATAATTATTTAAGAATATTTTAAATTGAAAATGAATCCAACGTAATATATCATCAAAAAATAGTACACATCAATACATTATAGATTAATGGAGGACTAAAACCCTTCAGGTGATATCTAAAATAATGTTTAATAAATTATATGTACCAAAATAAATTTTGATTGACACATTTAATACATCATAATATTTGTGAAAAAATAATTTCCAATTAATTAAATGATAAACACTTTGTGAGATGTAAAATGGTAGGAAACCAATTTTTATGAAGATTAATTTATTTTGGAAGAAAATATTCATTTTAAATATCTTATTTAATCATAAAAAAATATAGTTAACATTTAATGAATGGTTTTTTTCGTAGTTAATAGATTACTAATAATTATGGTCATGATATTAAAAAAATTATAAATATCCTTTCCAAAATTATATTAGTAATATTACATTAAAACCCACATATAAAAACATCTTTATGAAACTCTAGATAATGAAAATCCAAAATCTAAAACTGATGAACTTAATAGTGAAATTGTATTAGAATGGGATCAATCATTTTTTGCACTAGAGACATAATATTATTATAATATGTTCATTATAAAAATCATATTGGAAATACGGTTGACAAATTAGGACATGATATCATTTATAGAATTAATGTCTGTATGTTTTATTCGTTTACCAATTAAACCAAATGTGTTAGATAATAAATCAGGTGATTAATTTCAGTTTATGTCAATACAATGGGATTTAATTAAGTTTTAGTGGAACAAGATGTTTTTATTGATTAATACATATTGATAAATAATTCATATTGAAATGAACAGGGTATTAAAAAATACACATGGTGAGAAGGGAACCATTATTTGGAATAATACTTGACTTGCATTGTGAGGATAAAAAAGAAATATCAGTGTAGATTATGAAGAATATTTTTTCCCCACATATGATAATTCAGTTTATCTATATCATAAATTCATTTAGGAAACATTTTGAATGATAATTTTTCAAAATGGTTGTAAGAAAATTGAATCTTAGATTAATTTTGATGGTTGATATTATACTAAAAAGAATTTAAATTTGGATAATACAAACCAACTGAAGGAAGTTTTACACATAATTTTCCTTTATATAGTTCAAAATAGGATTCAAGATCCCACTATATTCATTTATAAAATATTCATAAAAAATAATAATTTTAATAATGAAATTAAATAATTACACTTTTATGATAATTTTTATTATGGGAACCCAAATCATATGTACTTATATTTATAATGTTTTTATTAATATTATAGAAGTTTTTAGAAAAATGTATCTCGAAACTAATTCATATTTAGTTCAATATGGGAATGATGAGTAAAAATATATTATTTCTACTTTTTTGAATTCTAAAAAATAAAATATTCTATTTTTATATAATAAAAATATACTATTTAAACATTAAATTATTTTAAGCTTGATCAAACTAGATTTTTGAGTACTCAAGTAAGAACATTATATAATCAAGACCAAGATAAATCGAGGAAACTGGCTAATTAGATGATTTATAATTGTTTGATTCATCAGTATTATTATATGGAAAATAATTATCTTTATAATATATTTTGGACAAATTTTAAAGATCGTTAATTAGAAATACATATAGAAACTAATTCTAAATTAATAAAATTAATTCTCCTCGATATAAGAGGAATGATAGATATGGATTTATTACACTCATCAAAAACATATTTAAAATCATTATATTTCAAAAATAATAATTTATAGGTCATATACATGGTATTATAAATATATTAGAAAGATGTTTTTTATCTATGTGAGTCATTAATTTTATGGTATATTAAGAAGAAATACTGCTTATATAAATATGGTGTTTTTTGAATTTATAATGTATTGTTGTTATGGATCACTGACAATCTCATAAAAAATAAATTCATAATCTATGGATTAATATATATATATATATATTATATGTATAATTAAAATAATATTTCACATTAATAGTATTATTCAACATCACTTAAATTTTAAAACATTAACATTAAGAATCATTTTCTTTCTAATCACACATACAAAGGTGCCGATAATATCAAATTAATATCTATATATGGTGATTATATTGATATATTCAATAAATTGTTAAATTGTAGTGGGATTTAATTTATCTAATATATTTTTTGGTGATAGAATTTAAATAAGGACTTAATATACAAAAATATTCTCCATAATTGAAAACCATTTATTAACTATAGGGGAACAAACTTTTTTTATAAGATAAATAGTTTCCCAATATAAACTAGACATATTATAAAGGAATTCCTTCAACAATACTAGTTTAATTAAAATTATGATAATTAAATGAATATTATATTTATATTTATATTTATATTTATTGAATTCTATATAACAAGTGTTTATTAAGTATTTTAATTTTTTTTAAAAGACATCAAAGGTCTTATTTGTCAAATAACTTGATAATTAGATTCAATACTCTAATATAAATAGTTTTGTGCCAAATATAATATTTGATATATAAATTTATTTTTATTTTGATATTTTAGTTTTTATTTTTTATTCCCTATACATTCTACTCAACATATAATGATCAATATCATCTCACTTTTATTTTTTCTTTTTCACCATATTTAATGCAGATATAACCTACCATTATTTTATTAAAATAATTTTTACTAATATTAATCATTAGTGGTGGAACTGAGTTAAAATAATTATCAAATATGTCTATAAGTAATGGGGTATTATTATTCCATTATTCTTTAAAACCTTCCATTAAAAATCATGAAAATAATTTATTTTTAATGAATTGTCAATCTACATAAAAATAAAGTTTGTATTTGAATTCATTTGCAGTATATATGATATGGTGGAAGGATTTACCATATATTATGTCTACCCTATCAAGGTTAATCCACTCATGTTTATTGTTTATGTGTTCAAAAAATCATTTTTTATCACATTAATGGGGAAAGCATTCCATGATTCTAATACTAATCCTATGGATTTTTTTTAATTTCATCAATCCTAATTCTTGTTAGAGATTATTTGAAATTATACATTTTTTAATTATTGTAATGATTAACAACCATGATGTGTGAGTAGTTAAAAATTGATTAAAACCACATTTATATCCAAATGATGGGGACATATATAATGTGAATGTACAAGATGTTCTATTCACCATTTTCTTTTGACATGATGTTATTTTTCATAAATATTCAGGTCCGTGAACATTTTATACATTCACCAGTCAATGATTAACTGTAGAATAATAAAATTCTATAGAATTAAAATTAATTATACAATAACTACTATATGAAATAATTGTTCCTCAACAATTATTTAACTCATAAGACCATGTGTTGAAATATTAACAATCCAACATGAGGTACACAGTATCAGAACCTCATTCAACTCACCCCAAAGATCGAGGTGAGATATTATTCACTATAAGAACAAAATTAGTCAAATTAGAATCCACATATAGTAATGTAAATGGGTTTCCCATTACTAATACATAATATGATTTTTTGTAAAAACATAATAAAAAAACAATAAAATAATAAAAATACACATTTCCCTAATATAAGTAAGATGATGATATCATATGAACAAGAACATTTCAAAACCTGTGAAAAAATAAATATAATTCTTCCTGGGGAATTAATCATCCTCAAATTCCACCTCAACCATAGTGATTTATACATTCCCATATCCCATAAAAAGAATATTATTTTCCATATAAAATGTAATACTGAAATAAAAAAATAGTTCTACAAACACACCATGGTTTTTATGTAGGTTGAGGTGACACAAGAATTATAGATACAAATATTATTTAATATTAGATTAATATATAATACATTTCATAATGACACAAAACATATAATCATAGTTTTTTATCATCACTAGAGACTAGATAAACTATAAAATCATTTTGAACAATAATCAATGTCACCCATAATGATTCATCACTTATAATACCCTTCTAGAGTTATTGATTATAGTATATTCCTTAATAAAAGGGGAATTTAAACACAATAAAGGGTGGTATTGGGTGATAAATAAGGGAATGTGTGGGAGGTATCTATAATAATTGAGTATATGATGATCATAAGGGTAGATAACATAATCAACTTACAATTCTCAATATAAAATATTCATCACTAAAAAATATACAGTGATAATAAAAATATATCAAAATATATAGAATAATGATAAATATATGTGTCAAAGTATGAATATTTAATATTGAATCAAAACAAAATTAGGTGGAATCATAAGTATATGAAATCATAATCTTGTGAATATGCCTATTTGTAATCATGTTGACATTTAATATTATTATAATAGCTTGTAGTAATCCTACACAAATATCAAGTTGTGAACATTTATATTCTAAATAATTTCCTTAATGATCTCTATCAATTTATCATTTATCTATATCAAATTACCAAATACATTTGGTGGATATAAAATATCAACTTGTATCATAATGATAATATATAAATATTATTCCTAGAAAAACATGGAATCATTCATGATTCCATCACCAGTCATTTAACCTCTTATAAATATTTTTTTCTCATATAAAACTCTATATTATGTTATTATAATTAATAAAGAGAATTAATTTGGATTGTATCATATGGTTTTATTTCCATTGAAGAATGAAAATACTGAAACGTTTCTAATATAGAATAAAAATAATTTTTTTAAAGTCAATTTTCAAATAATCTTTCAAAATTAAGATGATGCATTTATTCATTTTGTTAAAAATAAATTTTGAGAATATTGGGAAAAATATTTTCATTGAAAATATTCACAGTTTCTCATAAATGAATATTCCATTAAATTAAGGATCATCAAATCATAAAATGTATTTGATTCATTAAAATATAAAAGAATGATCGATTTCATACATTGGTAAAAAATTAAAAAAATGATTCACATGAAAATAATTTGAAAAGATTACATCTTATCAATTATAAAGAAAATTTAAGGTTATAAAAATAAACATTCTCTAAAAAATATATATGGATAAAAAATTTGATAACATTTTTTCAAGAACATGGGAACGTTGGAAAAAGATTATTGACCAAATAGGCTAAATAAGGATTAGTTAATATAAAAATATGATTCTTATAATTTTGATTAATAAAGAATGTAAAATATTTAATAATACTTTAAAACCTAAAAACAACCAAATGATAAGGAATGAGATGGTTTTTAAGAGAGATCAAATAGAGTATTTTTCATAAATTAAAGATAATAAATACATGGTATAAATTATTTGGGTCTATAAAAAGACCATTTTAATGGAATCACATAACCAAATAATTCAAACATATCTTTGAAGAAACCTATCATCGTTAAACACCATCACTTTTTCCAAGGCATTAGAGATATATATTAGGATCTCCCATCATTAGATCTATATTATAATCAATGATCATTCCTATAAAATTTCAAAGAAAATTTTCAGGAATAAAAAACTAGATTCTTTGATAATAACTATAATAATCATTCTAATAGGTTTTAAATCCAATTAGAAATTACAATTTATGTTATCTTATAAAATTGAGTTGAAAATTATATTTACCAATAAAAATTTAAAATTCAACAAATTCATATAAGAGAGGGAATAAAATATTATTTGAAGAAATATTTTAACATATATTGGAATATTTATATTTTTGAATTTTATATTGTTGGGAAAGGAAATTGGGCCATGTGCCTGAAAATAATAATTTTCATACTTTTATAAAAAATTATAAAGTTATATCGACCCATGGTAAAGATAAATATATATTTCATTGTTTTGGATGACTAATAATTTCATCTCATAAATACTACAAAAATCAATGATTCCACTTTATTTTATCATCAAACAAATGGTATATTAAATACCTTTCTTCACACACTATTCCAAATTAAAATAAAATAAAATAACAATAATATATTTTGGACATTAAATATGACCATTAAATCATAGACATTATCATAACACATATAATTATAATTATTTTTGTCATAAGAAAAATAAAGAAAGTACAATGAAATAGAATCTATTATAGCGATTCTTCCATGTGAATCCCTATTTTATAACCTCAAAAGGGAGGTAAATTCACTAGACAAAGACCAACCAAAACATGTGTAAGTATGATTTGAGAGAAATCTGTTTTGGGACAAATTATGATAGTGTAATTCGGTGAAAAATCCTTATTACTAGAATAATTACCCATGACATCCACAATTAGTAATCATACCCTTATATATTATATGGAGGATATATGGGTTTTTTTAGTTAATATTGGTAAGATATAAACATGTAGTTATTATCTGTAGAATTGAATGGCTGCATTAATGTAAAATTAATTTAAGGCTTAAAAAAATATTGTCTTCTAATATAAAATTAAACTTATATAACTTTTAGAAATGAATATAAAAATATATAAATTATCATCCATTCAATATATATATTACTTTAAAATAAATAATAATAATAATAATTTATCATTTTTAATATATATTAATCAATATGAAGAGTTTTAAAATTTTTTATTCTTATTTTAATATTTCATTAACAGTTTATAAAACTTTAATTTGAAAAAATTAACATCATATCTTAATTTATCAGTGATATATTATATGGAGATGATGTTTTCGTATTTTTCTAAAAGAAATTGTTTTTAGATGAATATTAATATAAACCATTTCTTGAAAGTATTATAGAGTTTATTACATCACATTGATATGAGCATAAACAATAACATATGAATTCATTTTAATGAACAAATACAATTATTTCATGTAAAATTATATATTTAAAAATATCATGTCTGAAATTCAAAATTATATTTTATATTTTAAAAATTACATAATATTTTCTGAAAAAATATTTTGAATAGATTATAAATTAGTATTTTAAAAACAATTATCAAATCAATAAAAAAATTATTTCAAATTAATTATCATTATATAAAAATAATATAATATGTTTCACTTTATCTTCGTCTTACGTATAATCTAACCAGGTGAAAATATTAGTTACCCTGGTAAAATGAATAATATTAAAGTATAATTATTTTATAAATAAAATATTATTTAAAATAAATGAATTAATTATAAATTAAAACTCTAATTTCTTATGTATACATATATAAAAATTAATTATAAATAATTAAATTGGTAATCAATTTTAAATAATTATAAGAAGAGAAAATTATTAAAATAGTATTTTTCTGTACAAACTATTTTCCAAGAAATTATATTTTTTAATTTAAAGATAATTTTAGATTATTTATAAATTGAATTAGAATAAATTAAGCTAAGATAATATTTTTTATGTATATATATTTTTATATGGGTCTACATAAATTTTTAGTAAAAAATAATTGACATGTTTAATATTTAATTATGAGTAATAAGTGATTGAATGATTAATACAATGTATATCGAAATTTCAAAAAAATTTCACAACTTTTATAAATTCTAGGGAAATAAATTATATTTTAAAGACATACCTTGTATTATAATCAACCTTATCTTACCTAAATCTCCTATCATTCAAACCTTTACATTTTAAACCTTATCATACTGCTAGTTTCCATTGAAAAGTATCGTTCCTCACTTATAAAATGGTGATAACATCTACCAATTCAATAATACACTCCCATTTATAAATTTACATGAATACCCACCGAAATGACCTCTTCTTTAATTACATTACATGCACTTCTGACCCTAGACACCACAAATTATTCATTGTCCATCAATACTAAATCCTTAATCAAGATGATCTTTATAGTCTCAACATTAGTATCACATTTTCATATTCCTACAATTCTAAAGCAACCATTACAATTTAATACTAATAAAATATTCATTATTAGTTTGTATATATGTTATTAAAATAATGTTATAACTATTTTTTAATCTCTCCTATCTATTAATAAAAAAATCTTTGATAGTGTGTATCTGTTGACTTCTGCCTCTACCAAATGATGCTTTCAGTTTTTCATCACCAACCATTATTTTTAGTTTTAATGAAGGTATTAATGAATAAATATTATTCATATAAGGTATTTATGATTTTTTTAATGATGGAATACATGAAAAATTAACCTCTATCATTCGATGAGTGACTTAGATGCTAATTATATGTTGTGAAAAAATATTCCTTCACAATGAATCATATTTGTTTCCAAATTTTTTACATTCCATGTCCTAAAATAATCATTTATGGTTCATAATTATAAAAAATATAAAAAAATTGAAATTTTATTATGTTATAATGATATTATTTCAAAAGAAGAACCTCTTTAACCTAACTCACAATTCGAGGTAAAGTGTCTTCTTGATTGGTTCACAATGACCATGTTCTTGATTAATGCTATAATGTAATATCATTGATGACTATGAAAACAAATTAATGGTTTAAAAAGAAATTTATATGTAAATCCGTTTTATTTATATAAAAGTTACATTAATCGTTAACTAATGAATTAAAAACCCCCATTAGGTTAAAAATAACAAATAAAAGGTTCATTGTTGATTAAATATTCTTGGATAAATAATAGATAAATTGATAAATAAAATTGAAATATAATAAATAAATATATTTCATGTATTATATAAACACTAGTGAACATTATAATAATAATAAATACACAAATATCTACAATGATACTACAAAAACATTAAATATAGTATACAGTGATGATGGAAAATAAGAAAACATTGTCTAATATATATATATATATATATATATATAATTTTTATAAATGATAATTATAAATATTTTTAGGTATGAATATATTTTTGAAATTTTTTATTGATATATTTATGTCTATCGTACTATATTTTATAGTATATTTGACTATTTTGGGAAATAAGGTAAGGGTTTCATTAAATCAAATCTGAATCCCTTGAATCTGGTTTATGTTGTACACCATGGTTCCTTTTAAATGGTGTATATACTAGCCAATTAAAACAATTATCATGATTTCATTATATTTAATGATGTACAATATTTTTTCCCTTTTTTATTCTCTATAGGGGGTTTGATTCATATTATGAAAACATCACGGGGGATATCATCTCAAATTCTCTTCATTAATACCTTTTTTAATGTTTTCCAGAAATATATTATGTTTATGCTATGAATACATCAAAATAATATATTGTGACATATTTCATGATTTAATACATGGTCATTTTAGATCCCTATTATTTTTATACTTTTAAGGAATTTTAATTCAAATATTTATAAAGTCGTAATGGGTATTCCATGACCGAGTTATCGTCCATAAATAATAATCACATCATATTTTTCATTTATCTATAACAATTGATATATTATAACTTATGTTGATTATATAATATATTCAACCGTACTTTCAGGTAAATCATGTTCTACACTAAATTTTTTATCCATGATGATATTAATATTTTATAAAAATTATTTTTTAAGTATAATCCCAATTTTTTTAATGTATTTTTCTTCTATAGTAATATTATTACATCCCGCCAATTTTATCTATTATCTATTGAAAAATATTACTATTTTTTATCAAATTATAAATTTATTTCAATTATTTAATTTAAATTAATAATCTACTATATACTATTTATTGACATTGGTTTTCGACAAGGTAATTTTAAATTGGTCAAAAATTTATTCTATTGTTTCAAAATAAAATGTTTTATAATACACTCTGTATTTTATTTTGATAAAATATATGACTTTATGAAGTTTCCATTATTAAGGACTTATTTTAATGTAAATGTTTCAATGTAATTTTAACTTCCCCTGTGTTATATATTATGAATTTTTATGTATCCTTGATTTGATCATTTTTATAGTCATGTTTTTAAAATAATTATTTTCTTTACCTTCCCAAAATTTTATTTTTTAATGTAATTCACTTGTAGAATTTTATAATAATAATTTAGAAGTTTTTTTGAAAATTTTTTATTCTCACATAAGTTATTTTTCATTGTTTTATCTCTCATTGAGTGATAATTTTTCACCCTAATTATGTGATTATGTGTTAAATACCTTGTGTAATTGATAATTTGATATTATATTATTTTCTAGTATTATGTTATTTTAATGGTTATGATGCCAATTATTTTATATTACTCATTTAATATTTGATTACAATTTATTTTATGTGCAACAAATATGTATGGATAATGATTGGTTGGATCATATATCTCCCTTTAATTCATTGTTTCTAATATAAATCTCATGAGATATTAAGGCATGGAAATAATGAGATTTTTCACATAGAGATGTGCCTAACGATTCTGATCAAATTTTAGGCATAGACATAATGATACTTTTAACATACGCATCGACATAGTGGGTTTTCTAAAAATGTTTTTCTTATAACAATAGGTGTGAAACATTTTTATGATGTTTACCATGAAATTACACACTTATAAATTTTTCATTAAGGTAATACAAATTTTTTACATTCATTTCAATTCTATCAAATTCCATGTTTTCAGTATTATTCTTCTTTTTAATATTTTCCACACTTTTATGGCATTCTCACATTATATATTTCTATAGATTTGTGTTTTGATCATGGTAAAATAATTTAGGCTTCCTCAATGATTTTCTTTGATGTAATAAAACATTTACATGTTTTGTTGTTATCTTATATCCTTTTTGATAATTATTATAATATTAATGTCTTCTTCATGTTTCTCTTCATGTTATGGTATGCATTGCCTTATAGAGCATCTGAGAACATCCTTTTCTTATGATTCCAATACCATTTCATGAGGATGATTATATCATGTGATATATCTATATAAGTTTCAATTGGATCATTATTATGTAGAAATTTTTAGAAATATTGTGAAATAACATATTTATATATCTGATTTTAATAACATTAAACCATTCGGTCCTAGTTTTCTTTGATAATTATGAGATGTATTATTTAAAATATGATAGTATTATATTATTTATACCATTTATGGATAACTTTTCATCACTTATTATCAAATAATTGTTTTGTTATTTTTTATATTAGTTTAGTGAGCATTGGTTGTATAGTTAGAGAACATTAGTAAAACCCTAGATAAAATTTTATGTGTAAGACCGTATCCAAATATATTGTATAAGTACTAAGAATTTTGTTTTAACTAAAAATAAAACCCTACCTAGATATGAAAATTTGATGCATATGTGTATGATATGAATATAAGGTTAATCTCTCTAAAAAGGGTGGGTTGAGCATTAAGTCAATGATGACCTTGATGAAATATAACTGGGACTAGGACTAAACAGTTCACTAAAAACTCAAGGGGGAAATTTTTTTTAATCACATGAACATTCGGAACCACTATAAAGGACCGGTTTCTTATTTAGTTTAAATGATTCTATTTTTCATCAATGATATGATAACATAATCCTAAGTAAAACTAGGATTTATATACCATGAACGAAAGGAACTTTAAGAAAAAATAAAAATGTACCCAAAAAAATAATGTAAAATTTTAATTATGATTTTGATAATTCCACCATATTGTTAATTATTTCATCCATTTTAAACATTTATTGTTTTGGTTATATCTAGTAAAAGAATATACTGAGTTATCCTTCATCTTAAAGGATTATAAAATTATTAAATCAAATATTAAACTAGTTGAAATAAATATACACAGAAAAGTTGGTTTACTATTACCATCCAACTATTGCAAAATAATTATTAGTAATGTATCCATAGTTTAAATCATATGTTTACCAATTAAGTGAACAATTGAGGGTAATGAAAATTCATATAATGAATATTTTGAATGAAAAAATATTCAACAACCTATATATAAAAATGTGGGATGAATCATGAAGGTAACTTCCTAAAGGGTAGTATAAGATACATTACTTTTCGTAAAGGTGTACTATTAGTACAAAAATATAAAGTTAAGATGAAGAGCATATTTAACATGATAGATGGAGATAGAACTCATCAAAATTAACCATTAATAGTTCAATGACTTATGAAAGGACAACCCACACATTATCCTAATAAAATCCATAATCTAATGATTATTTTGGATAGTATGAACCCACCACATCCTAGACACCAAGATCAAGAAATAACCTTTACAATGAGTATAATAAAATAGGATTGTTGTAACTAGGATTCACATAACCTAAACCATGAATTAGGCTATAAAATCTAGTTCTATCCACCATATTGTATCTCAGATACATTCAAATAAAATCATGTTACCACCTTCATTGAAATTTATTTTATAGAAATCATTATGTTATTTAAATAATAGTATTTTGGAAATAAACATCAAGAAAATAATAATATCATCACCTAAAAATTGATTCATGTTTATAAATATATACTTTATCTTCATTTTATCACCCACATTAATTTATGGAATAATGAAAAAATATATTCTAAATCAACTATTAAAATCTATGCTGCACATCAGGATTTTATGATATTGTTCTCTTTAAATAAATGTTATTTCATTTATTGGTTTCTTTATTTTTAAAAATTAGTTTAAATAAACAATAATATACTATTGAATTAAAATTATTTAATGTGGCAGTTATTTCCTAGCCCTTATATTTGCAAGTATGAATAGTTCTAAACAAATTATAAAAAAATTATAGCTTATACATTAATAAAATTAATTTACCATTAATCAATTGACTATAAATACTAATAAAAATTATTGTAAACTAAAAGAGATTTTTCTTGGAAAAAAACTACTTTTATGCATGTATTGTGATTTTGATTTAATAAATTAAATTAATCACTATTTTAGAATTGAATTAATTAAATTTTCATATTATAATTTCTTTAAAAAAATTAAACATTCATTTAATTTTTTTTATTCATTAGATATAAAGAAATCCAATTTTATTCTAAACACTATATTTTTATGAAAAAAATGATTTCATTATGTTAATTTAACTAATTTTAAAATTAATTTCATCTACTTATAATAAATCAACCATGAAAAATTAATCCCATATTTGGAATAAGGGAATTAAAATTTATCATATAATTTATTTATTTGTTTTTTTCCTTGTCAATAGATACTTTCCAAAAAAATTCAACCAGTAAGGGTAAAAAAGTTAAAATACTATATCAATTTTTGGTATGCATTTAAAAAATATCTAAAATATTAAATATATTTTTAGATGAGTGTATTTTTTCATGTAAATCCATGAATTGAATATATGGCCACTTGTTTCTATTTTAAATTTATTATAACCATTAAATTAATATATTAAAACAATTCAAAATGTCATTATATTTATTCAATTATTATGAAAGTAAAATAAATTATTTTAAAAAAGGGAATATTTAGTTATAAATATTATATGAAATATAAATTAGTTTTTTTCATATAAATTTATTTATAATTTTTTGTGATTGAATAACTTATTTAAATTATTAATAAATGTTGACACCGACTCTATTTAGTCAATAGAAAAAAATGATTCAATAAAAATTCAATGTGAAAATATTTGGGTATAATATTTTGTTTCACAAATTTATTATATAAAAAACATATTAGGAATGTTTTAAATGTTTATATTCTAAATTATTTGATGTTATGTTTCCTTGAAAATATATTTAAAATAATACGTTCAAAAATTACATGAATGTTATTTTAGTTTAAAACAATATTTAATTATTCAACGATAAATATATTAATTAAAGTGGAAAATTCAATGAAAATTTTACAAAAATTTCATCACTATTACTCACATGAGCTAATTTTAAAATTATATGTAATATAATAAAACATTAATATTAAAAAATTCATTACTATGGTAATGAGTAACATTAGTTAACTAAGGTTTTAAACTAGTATATATGGTTTTAAGTGACACCAAACACAGTATAACTTTAATTTTATGATGATAATATCAGATTATAGTCTTTGTATTAGAATCTCTAATTATTTGGAAGCATTTTTCATGATAATTTAAAGTTGTATTTTAACTTTTTTGTAATTAAAAGTGTCGCATTTTCATATCTTATAAAAGGATACCCCTTATCTTTTTTATTAAACAACTTTGAGATATCTATCACATACTAACCCTTATATATTATCTTATAAAATTCCTTAGAGAGAATTTTTATGCCCATGAATTATTAAAATAACATCCAAGTGTCCTTAATAATATAATTAAAGGTCATCCCATAAAGAATAGGTAATCATCTTACCATATATTCATAAACATGTTTCTTCTTATACATAATCTAAATCTAGGTAATTAATACTAAAATAATAATTTTACTATCATAAAATATAATTATTTTTTATTATGATCATGAAATTACCATTATTCATCATGTTCTTTATCACATGGTAAGTTAATGGATCTCTCATTCATATGTGTAGATTACCACCTCTACGTAGAAATAGAATCCATTTTTTATCACCATCATTCAAGGAAGGTTATTATATTGAGTTTATTGTTTACATATTATTATTATGAAATAATTACTATTCTATAATTTTAATATTTTATATACCTTTTATCAACCAATATATTGGAAAAAGATAATGTCACTCAGGGGTATATGTGGATTACCACCTCCACGATGTGTTGTGATCCATTCTATAATTTTCATTTATAAGGATGTTAAAAAGGATATAATAAATGAAATATATGTTATATATATGATATAATTTTGATTATTTAACAGTGATTTAATATATACATTTAATTCATTCCATCCATTTAAAATAAGAAAACAACATTCAAACGTGCGTACAACTTACTGTCTCTATGAATGGTGTAATTCATCTTTTAGTCTCAATATATTATGGATGATTATATATTGATATAAAATTATTATATATATAATTTATATCAAGGTGAAAATTATAGATATGATATAAGATTTATCATTTTACATGTACCAAAACTACAGAATCAATATTCTCTGGAAAAACCTAACAGTTCACAACAAGTATTGATGATTCGTCTAATAAATTATAAATTCATGGGTGTTGAAATATTAAGGGTAGAAATTTTATTAAATAGTATTAATTTTAATGTATCGGGAATAAATGTTTATTTAATTTTAATTTATTATAAAATTAGTAAAATCTCTTTTGAATCATGTTAGACTCATATTTCTGTTACCATATCATTTTTTATTATGATTCAATATGATTAAGTTTTAATTGATGAATTTTTATAACGTATATCTCAAAAATATAATGAATTATCTTATCCTTTTTTGTTTATCGATATTAAATATATTCACCTAATTTTTTATTCTTTATGTACTCAAGATACTAAAATAAGTTTTTAAAGGAAATATTAATTGTATTAGTATTTTTAGTCAAAAAAATTTTACATCCATGCCCATGTTTTCAAAAAATGTTTTCTTGTATTTTTCAGTCTCCTGTGTTTTTTTAGAGTCTTTTTCAATTAATATTTATGTCTTAAACAATTTTTTATTCGAATCTTATTTTTATCATATGAATACTGAAAATTAATTTTTTTTTTCAAAAAATGTGAAAGGATTCATTGATTTCGATTGTATGGAATAAAAAGTTCCATCATTGTGACTTCTGAATAATTTTAAGATTCATTTACTTGTTTCCAAGGATCATTTCAAAAAAATCCATAATATTTGGGATATTTTAGGTTTTAAATTAGTTATTTATAAAAATATATATTATATTCTCCTTAAAATATTCTAGATATCTTATAATGTTATTTTCATCTAAGATAACATGCTTTGATGTTAGTTATATTTTAATGGGGATATGGTGCAATGATACCATCCACGTTCATTATTTTTATGGAATATTAATGTTATTATTTTAATATTATTCTATGAAACCATTTGATTCCCATATGAAAATTTTGGTATTATGAATCATTTGTTATACTCTTTTCTTTTCCACATGTTATGGTATAATGATATGGTGAAATTTTTATGAATCTCATTTTATATAGATAAATTTTACTATTATTAAATAATTATGGTATTTCAGAACATATATTAATGGTTTTCATTAGGAGATAGGTGGGCCTATATTTATATATACCTTTAATGTATTTTATAAATATTGATATATAATATGAAAACAATGAATTAAATGTGGAAATAACCTAGTTTTTAAAGGGACTATATAGACTTTGATATTCTAAGGAGTTAACCTTGAATATGGATATGATTGTTTGGGAGGAGAACTTAATCCTTTGTGATAGTCATAGAAGTGATACATGACTAATATGGAAATTATGTTATATTCATATCTATATGAAACAAAATTATTCCTTTTTCCAATTTTATTCTCTCCTGAATTAGGATCTATTATTACATTTAGAGTCAAGCCTTATGAAATAACAATATTCATTACAAGAATCAATATTTGATCTTTTATATGAAGGAAATATATTTCAAATGTTAGCATCATGTTCTCATGCCCTTATGATCATGTTATGTTTATTTGATATTTTTTACCTCTATTTATTAATATTATTAAAAATTTGAGGTCACCCATTCTTATGTTTACGTTACCTATGTAATAAAGAAATACTTAATTAATGGTATTTCTAAGAAGGGTGAATGTTATGAAGAACTTGGTGGGATATCATGTATATCTCTTATAAAAAATATGATTATGTTTTCTTGTATCAAAATTCAGTTGACCTATATGATTCTAGTATAGATCATATTTTTATGTATTCAATATTCATTTAATATAATGTGATATTTATGTATCAAAATGTATGGGTCACTATATTTTGGTATCATAGAGTGTTTTAGTTAGCATTATTAATAATGAATAGATACAATTATGAGAACACTTTGGATAGTCCATTATATAATAGAACATACTTTGTTAAGGTATAAAGAGGAGTGTGGATTACAAAAAAAATATCATTGTATTGATATTATAAGATAAAATTTATCTAGGAAACATGAATATTGGTTTAATATCATTAAAAATAATTTAGTGAGTATAACATCCCTATCATTTTAGTACATGGTGGTTCTTCCTTTACAAGAAATGTTTTATACTCATAAAGGATATGATTCTGTTCATTAACATTTTCCATTAAAAACATAATGAATGATTTTAGTACGTGATCATCATAAATGAAATTTATTACACATGTGATGTTAGATATTTAAACTAAGGTGTTATAATTTAGACATCCTATAAATTATTTTTCATGATTATGTGGTTTTAGACAACGATTATTTTTCATAAACTTTACTTTTCAGCTTTAATCTTTGGGTGACCCTAAAAGAATCTTGTTAATCATGAATCTTATGGAAAATGAAATGATTTTACACCTACGAAAACAAATATTATGCGATTCATAATCAAAAATAATGTTTCTTTGTTTATAGAAATTTCTATGGTATTAATCATACTGAACATCCAAATTAAAAAATGATGGAATGATATTTTGTTGAGTCTTTCATGGATCGACATCCACCTTCTTTTAGTGGGTCTACTAATCCACAATATAATAATAAATGTATTAGTAAAACTAAAAGGATATTTTACATTCTCTCATATTAAGATCATGGAACGCCATTTTTGTTTTCTATCATTTGAAAGGTGAGGTATATAAATAGTGTAATATTTCCAAGAAAATGATATAATGGGAAGAAAATTACTCCATATTCTTTGATTTGATTATGATCTTATTTTTTAATAATTTATTTCCTTGTATAATTAATATAATAATATAGAAATTATTCCAAGATTTAAATAAAAATTATTTATAATCATTTATTACCTATAGGGAAACTTTTATATGAATTACATGGTATGCATCAGCTATTATCATCCAAAAAGAATGTAAGGATAATTGATTCTTGTGTGGATTAAAACCAAAAAAATTAAGGATTAAAGAATAAGAGACTTTAATATATATATTGAATTTTATTTATTTTCTATCAAGGTTGAAATATTGAATATATTTTTCCATCACTCTCATGATTTTTATAAAAAAATAATGATTTAATAAAAAGGAAATTGTAAAACCCATTGAGATAAAAAGATGATCGCTCCATTATTCTAAATTTATAGTAGGAAACAAGGAGAAAATTACCGCAAGGAAACTTGTATATATTTTATATGTGGAAAATAAATTCATCAAGAAATTGAATTCAGAATTATTAAAAAGAATAATTTAGCTACTAATGTATGGAATTCACCATAGAAAGAATTACCTATACTCTGGTGTTTCAGATGTAATTAGTATAGCCATTATAGAAACTAATGCTAAAACATGAAGTTTAATTAAGATTATCAATTTCAAAAACCTATTAATCATAAATACAAAGTGAAATATCTCAAAAGTTCCATTTCCCATGGGTGTATAATAATGATTTTTTGAATGTTAGACTTACGATCCATTGTAGAAATTATAATGTCTTGTTTAATTCTAGATATACAAACTTTTATATTTTATGATTTTGATAAGGGTAACATAATACCACATCAATGATTATATATTTAATTAGTATTGAAAACTCATAATGGTACAATGAATTCATCTCATATCTATAATTTGTATCCTATTGAAATTTGTGTAAGAATTATTCATGAAAATTTTATAATCCTCCATCTGGTTGAATTTTATGTTTTCTTTGGAATGGATTGTAATTATTCAAATAATTACTACATTAATTATATAGGAAGGGAAGTCACATATGATATTATAAACCGACCTATGACCATCTATATTTTCAATGATAAATATAAAATTATATTGTAAATCACTACAATTTTATTGATCATTATTCTAATTTATAAGAGGTGTTTATCTAATATTGTGATAGATAAAGTAAACACAAAATATATTCTTATTGGCCATGAGTTTAGTGATGTATTTTTGGAATATTTTTCATGTATTAAACTAAATCATGATGTTGAGTTTCTAATAAATCTCTAACTGGGTGTTATAACTTTTTCAAAGACTCTATATACAATGGTCCCAATTGAGTAATAGGAATTAAAGAAGAAAATACTATTCAATATGGGAATGTGAATCATTGAGACATTTGTGTTTCCTTGGGAATCACTTATTCTATTTTTAAGAAGAATTGTTGATCTTTGTGACTCATTATTTATTTTTGATAATGTAAAAAAGATAAATATCAGGAAAAAGTAACAAATACCCTATATTGATGAATTTTCGTACCATATGTGTATGTCACAAAACATTTACAAGAGTGAGCTTCAATCTGGATATCATCAATTAATTGTCAAGAAGAACAATGTACCCATGACGTTATTCTATAAATGTTATATTCAATATTAATTTATATTGATGGAATTTGGTTTTTTTATATCCCTTATATCATTATAGATTTAATGAAAATACTATTTAGTGATTTATATCATTAGTCAATGGTTGTCTTAATAGAAGATATTCTTATATATTAGAATATATTTGAAAAGAATGAATATGTCATTATAATTGTACTAAATACCCTAATGAATGGGAACATGTATGAACAATTTACCATGTTTGTATTTGGGAAATAAAAAATATTCACTTCTGGGTTTTATAATATCATGCGATTGAATATCGGTGGATCCAACAAAGACAAATGTAATTAAACATTGGTTGGGACCATCCCCTATGAATTTCTTTCTTATTTTTCTTTTTTTTCGTTCATAGTATTGATTCATTATGAATTTTTCTTAATATAACCATAATGACTCACCATGTCAAATATAAAAGGGATGGAAGTTCCTTTCGACCAATGATGGGGAAGAAAATATCAACAAACAAAAGATAAGGTTAGTCAATAGCCCTATCATTATATTATCCTATTGTGGATAATGGTTTGTCATTTATAAATATTCATTAAATAAGGTACTATGGCATTTAATAATGAATAATTATACAGTGATTGCTTATGCCTCACACCAAAAGAAGTTTCATGAGAAGAATTACCCATATAATAATTCAATGTTAGCTATATAAAATTATCAATTAAGATATGGAGGAATTATTTTTATAGAGAAAGGTGTAATGTATATAATGATAATAAGATTTTAAAGAATATATTTACTCAAAAATTGATTAATATATATTAATGATGATTTTTTGATATCATTAACTATTATGACTGATCAATAAGTTACAATCTATGGAATACAAACAAGGTAGATGATGTTACAAGTCAAAAGGAACTTTATAGCTTATCAATAAAGAGAATCAAAAAAGATAAAATATTTATGGATTTTAAAAGGATGTATCTCATTTTATATGTAAAGACCTGGAAATCTCATGTAATAATTTTTTAATACATGGGACTTTTACGAGTCTGTGAAATTTTATGGCGCATGATTCTGAGGCCCGGTGTGCCCGGAATCAATTTCTGAAGTTTTGTTCGGGTACGTTCAGTACAAATACGAGTGGGTTTTTATAACTTTTGAACCAGTGCTCAGAAATAAAATCTGAGGGCATTGTTTAACTCACAGTGTTGGTATTCTCTTAAGAAAACATTCACTTTGACAGTAGTGAGTCTTGAATAGAAGTTAGTTTTTGGGTTTTCTAAAAAAATAACAATATAAAGTGAGCTGCACTTTATTTTATTAAGCCTCCATGTGATTATTGGTGGTTAAAACCAACTCCTGGGAGTTGGAGGTGGGACTACCACACCGTAGCCTCCCATTAGAGGTTACGGTGGTGGGGCCCACCCGAACATAATCTCTTGCGAGAGGTTATGACGTTGGGACCACATGAGACTAAAACCCCCAATTAATAGAAGGAGTGGAAAGTCTCTCAACTCCCTTCATTAATGAGGGGGAGTTCCTTGACCTCATATATCATTTATGGTTCCACCACCTCCCCTTTAATTAATTGGTCCAATGCATAATTTATTATGACTAATCCGTGACATTAATTTGGTGGAACCTTTTTTTTAATTTTTTTTCCTTTTAAATGTTGTGCCAACAAAATAATAAGATATCACAATATCTTATTATTTTTGGGATGGAACAACTATCCATTTTTTTAGGAGAGCATGGGAGAAAAGGAGTTCTCAAATGAAGAACCTCCTCTTCCAATAAAGATCGATGAACGGAGGAAGCTGATCCTTATTCAACTTTTTCTTCGATGCATCAACCGTCGTGAGACATCTTCAATGACCAACTTCCATGACTCCGTCATTGAGAGACGAATGACGAATCAGTGGGGGTGGTTTACTTTTAACTATGTATGATCATTACCTATGTTCTTCCTTTATCTCAAAAAGAAAAACGAGGGTTGTTATGCTCCATACTTACGAACCAATTGATACCAGCCTAAACACGGAGGGTGTGGGCCAAACCAACATGGCTCGACCCCTCCATCGATCTTCATTTTGTTGAACCTTCAGCGGTGAAGCGGAAATGAGGAGATGAAGGCGGCAGTGACAAAGGCCGCGCTACCTACAGCCTCCCCAAACTGTGCCTCCCCCGCAGTGCACTGGTGCTCCCGACCAAACTCCATCGGCCTACGGCGGCCAGAGCCGCACTGAACCAGCCAGCCTGCACGCCCCGCTGGCCTGCCTACGGCCTCCCACGCCCCTATCTTCGGCTTGCGGTGCACCCTACCGGCATGCCCATGGCCTTCCGCACACCCTGTCCGGCCTGCCCTGGCCTCCCACTCGCCCTTCCTCGCGTACCTGCGGCCTTCAGCATGCCCCGCCAGCCTGCCCGCGAACGCCCAGGCGCCCTGCATGGCCAGCATGCGGCCTTCAGCGCGCCCTTCTGGCCACCCCGTGGCCTCCCGCGCCCCCTTCCAGGCCTTCCCGCGACCTCCCAAGGGCCCTGTCGGGCCTAATCGTGGCCTACAGCACACCCCGCTGGCATACCCACGGCCACCCGTGCGCCCTACCCAGCCTACCTAGATCGCACCCTGGGACTAAAAAACTCATAACTCGCAAACCGGGCATCCTATTGACGCGTCGTATGTTGCATTGAGACCTCTATGTCGTGGGAGAACTTTGAGATACCTCTATGTGGGACTTTGTGATAGTTGGATTATCGACTAGAATCTTATGGAGCGGATCTTCCAGAGACGAGCAGACATTTGTGTGGGAACCTAGTTGCTGGTTGAGACTTGACGACTACTTACTGATTCGACTCATAATTATTCAAATAACCCAGTGGGGAGCACCTTGGTGTCATGGCAGAACCACAGTGTGGAGCACCTCTGTGTGAGCATGGCAGACCCACGGTACTCTACACATGCAGTACCTTAGTAGGCTATGAGGGGGAGTGCCTCTATTTGAGCATAGTAGACCCATGATGGGGAGAGCCTCTGTGTGAGTGAGGCAGATCCATGGTACACGATATGAGTAGTACCTCAACATTCCAAGTTAGTGAGAAGGGCCTCTATGTGAGGCGGCAGGCCCACTGTACTCGGTAGAGGAGGAGTTCTCCAGCAGTCGAGGGTTTATTTTGATAAAATCCTTAGAATAAAGTCCTTGTTGAGCCGAGTCAGTAACTTTTGTGTTTACCTCATGATTTAGATGGATTACTTGATAACTTAGGTATATTTATGGGCATATACCTATGTGGGGTTATATGTTGATTTCATACGTTGTGGTTTATCCTTGTTGGATTTTGGGAGACCTTAAGGGTCTCGGGGTCCCTACTGAGTATCGTTATACTCACCCCTACACGGGATATGTCCGAAACTCATTGTATTGGTTGCAGACGACAGAAAACTCTGATTGAAGATTAGAGTAGCAGGACTGGATGGTACTCGGAGGTACACCTCACGACGAGTCAGCACACGGAGGAGACTGATCAATGTGGAGTGTTGGGGAGGCTATATTTACCTACCCTTCATGTAGGATCTATGGTGGACAATCTAGGAGCTGCATTCCATCTTTTCTTCAGTTGTACTTGTTTTTCAATTGTACTTTTACTTTCCCATTAGGATTTTATTTCTGTCCCCATTTACATTTCAGCACTCCTTTGTATATAGTTTTACTTAGATTTTACTTCCAGCTCATACTCTGTTGTGTGTGTCTACACATTATAAAGGAAATGCCTTCCCAGCTTAGGGATTTACGCCTTTGGTTCTTGTCACCAGCCCCTGTCCTATGGAAGGTAGGCTTGGGGTAATCACTGCATGGTCCCCAGGGGGCGGGTCGTGAAAACCTGGTATCAGAGGAGTTGGTTCTACCGTATAACATAGGACTCTAATCTTTCTCTTCTGTGAAGCAATATTATTAAGGGTACGGAGTGTGATTTTCAGTTCTGAGATTCAAGTGTTGGTGTGGCGGTCGACATATCCATACACCAGGTCCCTGAATACTGATTTCCAACTCAGTGCACGAAAACACTGATTGTGTGTGTGTTTTCAAAAGTTTTTCTTTAAGTCATCTCAACCAAGTTAGCTCACCAGGTATAACCTATGACCATGTCCTATCTATTTCTTTCAGGATGCCTCCCCGCAGACGACCAGCTAGAGCCTCGGGATTCATACTCCTAGATGGCCCACTGAGTGATAAGGCCTCAGTGCAAGTCCTTTTACCAGTGGTACCACTACCTGTTGGGCCACCAATGACATCGGGCCCAGCAGCAGATGATGCATTCCACTTGAGTGTGTCGCACGAGTTACAACACCGGAGGCCACCCAGGTTTAGGTGAGATACAGACCCACAAACGGTTGAGGATTCCCTGGAGGTTGTGGTGAGAGTCTTCATACTAGTAGGGACACCAGCCGACCTTATGGTGATCCTTGTCACGAGTCTCTTTCAGGCAGCATTAGGCAGATGGTGGATCCTGATGCTCCAGGTTCATGACGAGATGACGCTACTATGGATAGACTTCGAGAGCCTATTTCAGGAGGAGTTTATCTCGGACACCCATCGTGCGGTATGAATACTGAAGATACTACATCTATATCAGGGTTGCATGATGGTAGCTCAGTACTCAGTGAGGTTCACTGATGCAGGTGCGAGTCACACATTCATTACCACTACCCTTGTTCGGAGCTCAGAGATTCTGAAGGAGTTGTTGGCTCGATCCTTATAGCTAGAGACTCCTATAGGATCTGACTCAATAATCACGCACTAGTGTCAGTAGTATGAACTTAATCTAGGAGGAAGGAGCTTTGGTTGTGATCTCCTTAGAGTGGCGTCGAGGCCTTGCGACGTCACCTTGGGTATGGACTGGTTATCTACATTCCATGATTAGATCGACTGTATTAGGGGAAAAGTGTTGTGTGTCCGCACATATGGGACTAGGTTTACCTTCACCAGTGAGAAGGGAGCCTTTTCAGTATAGGACGAACTTACTCAAAGGAGGGTGCAGCCTATCACCCATCATTTGGCCTTCCATTCCCTCGAAGCAGATGGTGTGGATAGTCTGAGCTATCCTGTAGTGGTGGACCAGTATGTGGATGTTTTCCTTGATGATGTTCCAGGAATAATTCCTCGCAGAGAGGTGGAATTCTACATTGACTTGTACCCTGTGATGGCATTGATATCTACACAAGAATATCAAATAGTTCCCTCTGAGCTTCATGGGCTGCAGGTACAGTTATAGGACTTGCAGGGGAAGGGATTCATCAGGACTAGCCTTTTTATCTGGGCACCCTCAATTCTATTATCAAAAAAGGTGGATGGGAGCATGAGGATTTATGTTGACTACCGTCACCTGAACCAGGTGACCTTGAAGAAAAATTACCTGCTCCTAAGGATTGAAGTCCTCTTTGATAAGCTGAAGGGAGCACGGTAGTTCTCGAAGATATACCTCAGGTCAGGCTATCACCAGCTCAGTGTTCTAGATTAGGATGTGTAGAATATGGACTTCAGGTGTCGATACGGCCATTACGTGTTCTTGGTTATGCCTTTCAGTGTAACAAACAATCCAACAGTGTTCATGGGACCCATGAACAGGATATTCCATCCATACCTCGATCGCTTTGTCATAGTCTTCATCGAAAACATTCCGATCTACTCGACTACTGAGGAGGAGCAAGCCTACCATTAGTGGATATTACTGGACACACTCCGAGAGCACCCGCTTTATGGTAAGCTCTAGAAGTGCTATTTTTGGATCCGAGAGGATCACTTTTTGGGACATGTCATCTCATAGGCTGGATTTGCAGTGGATCTAGTGAAGATTGAGGCGGTACTTGCTTGGGAGCCACCCATTAGTGTTATGGAGGTACGATGTTTCTTGGGTTTGGCTGGCTACTACCGTAGATTCATACCAGACTTCTCCAGAGTTGCAGCACAACTATCATCCTTGAAGAAGAAGGGAAAAACCTTTGTGTGGTCGTATAGATTCCATCAGAGATTTTAGGAGCTGAGGTAGAGGCTGACTAGTGCCTCCATCTTGAGGCTTCCAGAGGAAGGCGTAGGGTTTGTAGTTTATTATGACAAATTAGGGAACAGACTTAGGTTTGTCTTAATACTGGTGCAAATAGTGATCATGTATGGTTCTCAGCAGCTGAGACAACATGATCGGAACTTTGATACCCATGACCTGGAGTTATCAGCAGTGTTTTTCACCTTAAAGATGTGGATTCACTATCTAATAGGCGAACGTTTTACCGTTTACTCTGATCACAAGAGTCTCAAGTATATCTTCTCTCAAATGGACCTGAACCTTAGACAACGACATTGGATTGAGTTCCTCTAGGACTATGACTTTGAGATAGACTATACTCTTATGAAGGGGAACATTGTTGTGGATGCGCTCCATCGGAGATCTGGTATACAGCTACTAGGAGAGGCGACAGAGCATCTAGCTGCCTTACATATTTCTTATGTGGACTGAGATGCAGTAGATTTCATTCAGTATCTTACAGTCACTCCTACACTACTTCAGTGATTCAGGGAGGCATAACATGGGGATGCTGACTACGAGACACGGCGTGCTCAGATATCCACTGGGCAGGCACCTGATGTATTTTTTGAATGTGGGGAGCATGTGATTCTCTTCAGAGGACGTACAATGGAACCAGTGTCACTTCAGGATGAAGTGTTGAGGGAGTTACAGACATCAACTTTAGTGGTACATCTAGGAGTGGAAAAGTTGTACCAGGACCTTCGGTGATAGCATTGGTGGCGTAGTATGAAGAAGGCGGTAGCAGAGTTTGTCTCTCGATGCCTCATATGTCAGCAAGTGAAGGAGGAGCACCCGGTACCAGTTGGATTGGTCCATCATTTAGAGGTCCCATAGTATAACTATGAAGAGATATCCCTGGATATCATGATAGGTCTTTCACATACTTCCAAGGGTCACAACTCGATTTGGGTGATCGTTGATCGACTAACCAAGTTGTCCCACTTGCTACCAATCAAGGAGCATGGTTTAGTAGAGAACTTTGGACGCCTCTACGTGTCGTAGATTGTGCGGCTACATGGATTACCTTCTTCTATTGTATATGATCATGATGCACAGTTTAATTCCTAGCTATTGAAGGGGTTGAAAGAGGCTTTCGGGATGCAGCCTCATCTGAGCACCGCCTTCTATCCTCAGACAGATGGACAGACTCAGTGAACCATTCAGACCCTTGAGGACATGCTTCGTGCTTGTGTCCTCGACTTCAGTCGCATCTAGGAGGATCACTTACCTTTGGAGGAGTTTTAATACAACAACATTTATCACTCCACCATCGGGATTTCACCTTTTGAGGTCTTGTATGGTCGACCTTGCAGATCGCCACTGTGCTAGACAGACCCAGGGGAGTCAGTACTAGTGGGATCAGAGATGGTATAAGTTACCACAGAGAAGGTGATGATAGTACAAGGGTGGATAAAGATTGAACAGAGTAGGCAGAAGTCATGTGTTGATAGGAGATAGAGGCCTCTAGGGTTTTAGGATGGTGACCATGTCCTTCTAGAGGTCGCATACTGACAAGGTTTATAGAGATTTGGTTGAGGCAGTAGGTTATCTCCGCTATTTATCAGACCTTTCCAGGTCCTCAGTAGAGTAGGCGAGGTGGCTTACCACCTATCTTTTCCACCTCAGTTGCACATGGTGCATGATGACTTCCACGTATCCCAAGTGAGGAGATGCGTACACGACCCTTCTCACATAATCGACCATGGAGAGCTGGACATCGACGATGGGGCTACCTTCACGGAGGTTCTAGTGGAGATTGAGGATTGGCATGAGTGATTCCTATGTGTACGGTCAATACCTCTAGTGCACATTCGATGGAAGCACTGGAACCTCCAGGATAGCCCATCGGACCGGGAGGCTCAGATGCATGCTCAGTACCCCCACTTGTTCCCTTAGTTCAAGTTGTAGCTTATGGGGATGTGAAGCCCTGAGGTGGGGAGAATGTAAAGACCTAGAAATTCCGTTGGATTTTTTTTATTACATGGGAGTTCTATGAGTCCACGAAATTTTACAACGTATGATTCTGAGGCCCGGTGTGCCCAGAATCAATTTCTGAAGTTTTGTTCAGGTACGTTTAGTAAATGTACATGTGGGTTTTTATAACTTTTGAACTGTTGCTCGGAACTGAATTTTGAGGGCACCGTTGAACTCGCAGCACTGGTATTCACTTAAGAAGAATTTCACTTCGACGGTAGTGAGTCCAAGATAGAAGTTATTTTTTGGGTTTTGTAAAATAATAATAAAATTAAGTGTTCTGAACTTTATTTTATTAAGCCTCTATGTGAGTGTTGGTGGTTAAAAACACCTCATGGGAGTTGGAGGTGGGACTGCCACACCTTAACCACCAATGAGAGTTTATGGTGGTCGGGCCTACCCGAACGTAATCTCTCATGAGAGGTTACGAATTGGGGACCACATGATACTAAAACCCCCCAATTAATGGGAGGGGTGGAAATTCTCTCAACTCCCCTCATTAATGAGGGGGGATTTCCTTGACCTCCTAAATCATTTATGGTGTCACCACCTCCCCTTTAATTAATTGGGCCAACACGAAAACATTTATCCCTAATCCTGCAAATTAATTAGGTGGAGACTATTTTAATTATTCTTTCTTTTGAATGTTGTGCCAACGAAATAATAATATATAACAATCTCTTATTATTTTTGGGTTGGATCATCTGTTCATTTTTGGTGGAGAGCTTGGGAGAAACGGAGTACTCCAATGAAGAACCTCTACTTCCAATGAAGAACAAAGAACGAAGGAAGCCAATCCTTCTTGGACTTCTTCCTTGAAGCTTCAGCCGTTGTGAGATGTCTTCGACGACCAACTTTCGTGACTCCGTCAACAAATGACGAATGACTAATCAAAGTTAGGGGTTTACTTTTAACTAAGTATAATCTTTAACTATGTTCTTCATTTCTCTCAAAATGAAGAATGAGAGTTTTTGTGCTTCATACTTACAAACCAATTGATACCACCCTAAACATTGTGGGTGCAGGCCAAACCAACATGGCCCGACCCCTCCGCCGATCTTGTTATTGTTGAACCATCGGCGATGAAGCAGCAACGAGGCGACGAAGGAGGCAATGAAAAAGGTCACGCTACCTACGACCTTCAAAATCCGCACCACACACATGTGTAAAGACCCAGAAATTTCAAGGAAAAATTTTTCTTAAATTATTGTGGATTTTATGAGTACGCAATTTTTTACGACACCTGATTTCGAGGCCAGGTGTGCCCGGAATCAATTCCCGAAGTTTAGCTCAGGTACATTTAGTGAACGAGCGAGAAGATTTTTCTAACATTTTAAATGGTGCTCAGAATCGAAATCAGAGGGCCCCGTTGAAACCGTAATGCCGGTAATTGCTTATGAACACCTTTTCCGAAGGATCTTTTTCTCGGGAGGAGTTGTTAAAAATGTGAAGAATAAAAATATATTTGTTTTACAATTATAATTTTATTTCACCACTAGTGGTTTAAGTGTTAGGGAAATGGAAGTTTTGAGGAAGTCGGGGTGGTTCCCACATGAGCCCCCAACTCAATAATTTCCTAACACCCCATTAAACACCCCTCTTTATGTTGGAAACCCCCCATAAATGTATAACTCACCCAATTTCCCTCTTCTATTTTATTTAATGTCAACACACCTATTCAATTAATTGAAACTCGTTAATTAATTGAATGAAAGTTTTTGAATTTTAAGAATAATGTTGGCATGTGTGTGTGTGAATAAAATAAGACAAAGTCTTATTTTATTGTTGGTCGATTCACTGTGTGGAGTTTAGAGGAGAGAACTCTTGTGGTCTTGAAGATCTTCTTCTTCCTCATAGAAGAACGCGAAGAACATCGACACGCCTTTCGATCTTCTTTCTGCGTCAAAGAAAGGGGGATGTCGCATGCTTCATCGAGCATGCACCGATGACATATACGGAGCCTCGTTCCGCGATGTCGTCTACCGCGACGTTGTTTTCCCGCGACGATCATCATTCGACAACTCCTTGGGGTAGGGGTTTGATTTTATGTTCGTGAATATTTTTGGTGCCCATCGTTAATCCTTTAGCCGCTTGTTATCGATTTAACGGGAGGGGGGAAGACCACAAAAACAAGGCCGCCCCTCCGCTGCCTTTGTTTGTTGTACTCGTTGTGGCTCGAACGAAGGTGGCGCGGTGCTGATGCACCACGCGGGAACGAAAAGAGATGTGGAGGTGGTGTGTGGCCCCGTCGCGCCGCGCCGAAAAACTCGAGGGAATTTCGCGGCCGAAGTGGGCTGCGACAGAGGGGTGTGGCGCCGGCGCGCCGCGCCGGTCGAAGAAGGGTCGTGACCTAAGGTTGCGGCAGTCACCAACTGGGGGCGGCCGGACTTCCTGGCTGCCGGAGCATCAAGAGCGGCGGCCCTTTGGCCATGGTGGAAGACCTGGAGGCGGCCAGAAATCTGGCCTCCAGCACTTCGGAAGGGCTGGACCGCGGGTTCCCTCGATGTCACATCGGTCTGCCAGCATGGTCGGCCATTCGGCAAGGAGGCCGGGGTTCGTAACCCCCTGCGGCAGACTGGGCGGACCCCCTCCACGTGGGGGCCGCCGTTTCGAGACCAGGGGGAAGCCCCCCCCCCCCCCACATTCCGCATGAACTCCACATGCGGGCGCCGCACCGTGCGGACAAGCCACACTGGGCCCGACCGCCCGTGCTGGGCCGGACCGTCCGCGCCCGGTGGGCCGCCCCAGCCGGGCCGTGTCGCCCGCGCCGTGCCGGGCCGCCCGCGCTGGGTCGGACCCCCGCTTTGGGCCAGGCCATGCCTATTGGGCCGGGCCGCGCCCTAATGGGCCATACCCGGACCTGGGTCGGGTCGACCCGGATCGGGCCGACCCAGGGGGTTTTGGGCCGGGTCGGTCCGGGCCCAAACCCCCCTAAAATCAGACAGCTTCGTTCAATGGCCAATAACTTGGGCTACACACCTCCGACCGATGCACCGTCAGTTGCGTTGGGATTCTTTGATTGAGACGGTCGTTTCTGTATATTACACTCAAGGTTTAGGAGAACTTTGTGTATGGCCGGGTTGGTACGAACACGAAACCAACCGGGCCCTCAAAGAAAAAATGCTTATAACTTGAGCTTCGAACGTCTGATTGTTGTGCCGTCGACTTTGTTGGTTTCCTCTTAGTGAGACGGACCATTTGGATTACCCCGCTTGAAATTTGGACACATTTGGAGTACTGTCGGGTTGGTTTTGACTTAAAAACCAACCGGGCCCCTGGAACCAAAAAGCCAACAACTCTCAGACCGGGCGTCCGATTGACGCGCTGTCTGTCACATTGAGTTCTTATTTTTGAGACGGAACATTGCAATACATCAACTCAGGTCTACATGACAATTAATGTATTGACCCCTTGGCTAGTGGAGCAGATCCTCCCGGAACGAGCATACTGTGTGCGAGAACCCTAGAGCTGGATGCGACTATGACGACGACGATGATTGTACTAGAATCCTCTGTGGGTTCGACGAGGATGACTACAATATTGGGATCCTCTGTGGGTTCGATGAGGAAGACTACCGTACGAGGATCCTCCGTGGGTTCGACGAGGATAACTACCGTAGTGGGATCCTCTGTGGGTTTGACGAGGACGACTACAGTACTGGGATCCTCTGTGGGTTCGACGAGGACGACTACAGTATTGGGATCCCCTGTGGGTTCGATGAGGACGACTACCGTACTAGGATACCCAGTGGGTTCGACGAGGACGACTACCATACTGGGATCCTCTGTGGGTTCGATGAGGATGACTATTGTACTAGAATCCTCTGTGGGATCGACTACCATGCTTGGATCCTCCGTGGGTTCGACGACGATGACTACTATACTTGGATCCTACGTGGGTTCGGCAGAGGAGATGATTCAGAGGATACATTTAATCATCTCCACCCCTCTTCGTAAATGGATACCTGTGTGAGATGAGTCTTGAATTTCAATCATTATCTTTGATATGATTGAATTGATATCCTGTGTGGATTGGATTGTACTTTCCTGTGTGGATTAGGTCGTACTTTCCTGTGTGGATTAAGTTTTACTTTCCTAAGTGGACTGGATTTTACCTGAGCTCGTGAGTTGGAGCTAAACTGGATTTGATGACTTAGGTATATGTCTGGGCAAATACCTAAGTATTGTTGGATGATACTTTGTGATTGTATCTTTTCTTCGTGGTTTATCCTTTTTGGATTCAGGGAGACCTTCGGGGGTCTAGGGGTCCCTACTGAGTATCATATACTCACCCCTGCACGGGCTTCACCCACACTACGTTGTGTTGGTTGTAGAGGACGGACATCACTGATTGCGGTTGAGGCTTGTAGAGCTGGATGGTACCCGGAGGAGGATCTCACGACGAGTTGGTTCCCGGAGGTGGATATCACGTCGAGTCAGTGCTCGGAGGTGGATTTCACGACGAGTCGGTACCCGGAGGAGACGGACGGACGTGGAGTGCTGGGGAGGAGGTCTGTACCTACCCTTTAGGTAGGAAGCCGGAGGATGATCCAGGAGCGGCTTGTCAACTTTCCGCTATTTTCTTTGAGTTGTAATTTACTTTCGGTTGTAGTTGTACCTTTATTTTGGGGTTGTATTTCTGGGCCCTTGTACTTTCAGTATGTTTTTTTACAGTTTACTTAGTGTTTACTTCAGTTTGTGTACTCTGTGGTGTTTGTTTTCTTTTATAAAGGCAATGCCTTCTATTTTATCGGGATTTACGCCATTGGTTCTAGTTTCCAGCCCCTGGCCTATGGAAGGCGGGCATGGGGTAGTCACGGCATGGGCCCCAAGGACGGGTCGTGAAAAATTTGTATTAGAGGAGTTCGGTTCTACCACAGAACTCAGGACTCTGATCTTTCTTCTACGTGAAGCAATAGTGTTAAGGGTATTCAGTTTGGTTACCAGTCCAGGGAGTCCAGTGTTGGTGCAGCAGCCGACGTATCCATACACCAGGACCCTGACTTCTGATTTCCGACTCAGTGCACGAAAACATTGATTGCATGTGTGTTTCAAAATTTCCTTTGTGATTACTTTGTGTCAGCTCACCAGGTATAAATACTTGACCATGCCACACCTATTCAAGATGTGTCCACACAGACAGTCAGTTGGAATTCAGCGAGAGTACTCGATGACGGCCCACCAAGCGACGAGACTCCGGTGCAGAGCCCTCTTTCTTTGTTGGCACCTTCAGGTGGTGTACCAGCAGCACCACCACCTGTTAGGAAGTAGATGCCACCAGTTTTACTACTGGATGGTGCATAATGATAGAGCGCATTACACGAATTCCCATAGTAGAGATATTTGAGGTTACGAGGCGATACAGATTCCCAGGTAGCAGTGGACTGGATGGAGGCGATTGCTAGAGTTCTACGCCTAGTTTAGACACTAGTAGAGATGATGATGGACTTAGCTACTTGTGTTTCCCAGTGAGTGACCATGGGGTTGGTCTGTATAGCAAAGAGGATTCTGTATGTGGACCGATGCCTGAGATAGTAACTTTGGGTAGTGTGCCAGCTACATCACAACTTGTTGGTCAGCAGACACTACCGGTGGTACCAGTAAGGGACACTTGTAGGCTTAGTGCCTTACATGTTTCGACACCAGATATCCCTCAAGTTCTGAGGCAATCTTGACTCATAGGTGGTTGACAGTCTTCTAGAGATTATACAACTTCGGCAGGATGACATGTCGGTAGCTGAGAATTCATCGGGGCATACCAAACCATTCTTGGTACTCGATGACTGCGATGTGATCGGTGCTTCAGGGCTCAGACTTCTGAGTGAGCTGTGTCTAATGGATATCCGATCCAACACTTCTTTCTCTATGAATTCCTACTTATACTAGGGTGCTAGAGAGAAACTTTGTGGTTGATAATTCTTTGGCTGAGTGGATGCAGCCAGTTAAGGTTAGTAGTGGGAAGCAGGAAATTGGCATCAGTCTCGGAGACTTGGGTGTGTAAAATGTTTCAAGTAGAGGAAGTGAATAAGGAAGATGAATATTCAAGGTTGCAGACATGGAAGCGGAGCTAAGAGAGAATCATGGGGTGGTGAACATTTTGACATGCTGCAACCACCCGCCTTTGTAATCCCTGCAAGGCTTAGAGAGCTAGAGGGCAGGGGAAAGAGTAGTTGAATGCGGTCAAGGAGTGCGGCCTAAAGGCTCTAAGGATGATTCAATGTACGGACTGTGTCTTCTACTAGCTACGATAACAATAGACATCGATACGAATCATCCCTTCCTTCCATGAATCTTTTCCTTGACCTATAGTTTCCGGTTAAGTCATTGACTAGACCCTCACGTCTAGAGATTCCATGGGGAAGAGACTCGATAATCACACTTACGCTGATGGTGTGATCTAGCCCTTGAGGCGATTGTTTCGGTTGGAACATCTTGGTGGCAGTGTCGAGGCCTTACGACATTAGCTTTAGTATGGACTCGGCAATCACAGTTCATACACAAATTGATGGTATTAGGAAAACATCGGGAAGGGATTTCCTTGGTCAACGAAAAGGAAACCAGAGGTAGAACAGAATAACCTCATGCATAGGAGGGTGTAGTCGATCACTCTTGGGTCGGTCAACCTTACCCGCATGGCTATAGGAGTTTTGAGTTTCAGTTCTAATAAAGAAATGGAGGCCCCTAGAGTTCGAGGATGGTGACCACCCTCTCATATGGGTCTCACCACGACGAGGTTTACAGAGATGTAGTTGAGGCGGCAAGTTATCTCTGAGGGCTAGCGGACCTTTCTAAGTTCTCAGTAGGGTATGAGAGGTGGTTTACCGCTTGACATTTCCACCTCAGTAGCACCGGTTTTACGATGTCATCCATGTATCTCAGCTAAAGAAATACGTGCATGACCCTTCACACATCATTGACCGCATGGAGTTGGATGTCGATGACGGGGCGACATTCGCAGAGGTTCTAGTGAAGAACGAGGATCGACAGGAGTGGTTCCTATGTGGACGGTCGATTCTACAGGTGCGCTTTCACTGGTAGCACCGGAACCTCCAGGAGAGCACATGGGAGTGGAAGGATCATTTGCGTGCTCAGTACCACTTTTTTTCCCTAGTTTGTGTTATAGCTTTACAGGGACATAAAGCCCTGATGTGGGAGTCATGTAAAGACACAGAAATTTCAAGGAAAATTTTTTATTAAATTATTTGGGATTTTACGAGTATGCAGTTTCATGACGGCACCGGATTCTGAGGCCCAGTGTGCCCGGAATCAATTTCTGAAGTTTAGCTCGAGTATGTTCAGTGAATGACTGAGAGGGTTTTTCTAACTTTTGAACCGGTGCTCAGAATCAAAATCCAAGGGCACCGTTGAAACCGCAACGCTGGTAATTGCTTAGGAATACCTTTTCCAAAGGTGCGTTTGCTCGGTAAGTGTTGTTAAAAAAGTAAAGAATAAAAATATAGTTGTTTTACAATTATATTTTTATTTTTCCACTAGTGGTTTAAGTGTTAGGGAAAAGGAAGTTTTGAGGAAGTTGGGGTGGGGCCCACACGATCCACAACCTCATTAATTTCCTAAAACCCCATTAAACACCCCTCTTTATGTTGGCAACCCCCCATAAATGTGTAACTCACCCACTTTCCCTCTTCTCTTTTATTGAATGCCAACACCCCTATTCAATTAATTGAAACTTGTTAATTAATTGAATGAGACTTTTTGAATTTTAAGAATAATGTTGGCATGGGTGTGTGAGAATAAAATAAGACAAAGTATTATTTTATTGTTGGTCGATTCGCTGTGTGGAGTTTATAGGAGAGAACTCTTGTGGTCTTGATGATCTTCTTCTTACTCGTAGAAGAACGCAAAGAACACTGACACTCCTTTCAATCTTCTTTCTGTGTCAAAGAAAAGGGGACGATGCATCCTTCATCGGGCATGCACCGACGACGTATACGGAGCATCGTTCCGCGACGTTGTCTACCCTGACGCCGTTTTCCCGCGATGATCATCGTTCGACAACTCCTTGAGGTAGGGGTTTGATTTTATGTTCCTGAATATTTTTGGCATCCATCATTAATCCTTTAGCCACTTGTTATCAATTTAACGGGAGGGGTCTGGACCGCACAAACATGGCCGACCCTCCTCCCCCTTTTGTTGTTGTACTCGTTGCGTCTCGAACGATGGTGGCGCGGTGCTGATGCACCACGCTGGAACGAAAAGAGCTATGGAGGTGGCACGTGGAACCGTCGTGCCATGCCGAAGAACTCCGAGGGAATGCCGCATCTGAAACAGGCTGCGATGGAGGGGCGCGGCGCCGATGCACCGCGCCGGTCGAAGAAGGGCCGCGACGGTCACCAACAGGGGGCGGTCTGACTTCCCAGCCACCGAAGCATCAAGATCCGCGGCCCTTTGGCCGCGGAGGAAGACCTGGAGGTGTCCGGAAACCCGGCCGCCGGCGCATCGGAAGCGCGAGACCGCAGGGTCCTGCGGTAGCACATCGGCCGGCCCGCACGGTTGGTCGTTTGGCGGGGAGGCCGGCTATCGTAACCCCCGGCGGTAGAATGTGTGGGACCCCTCCACGTGGGGAGCTGTCGTTTCAAGACCAGGGGTGCAGCCACCCCCCCCCCCCTTCCACGTGCGCTCCGCAAGCGGGCGCCACACCGCGCGGACCGGCCGCATCGGGCCAGACCGCCCGTGTTGGGCCGGACCTCCAGCGATGGGCCGCCCGCGCCAGGCCGGACCGCCTGCGCTAGGCCGGACCCCCAATTCGGGCGGGGCTGAGCCCTAATTCGCTGGACCCAGACTCGGGTCGGGTTGACCCAGTTCGGGCCGACCCGGGGGGTTTTGGGCTGGGTGGGTCCGGGCACAAACCCCCCTAAAATCGGACAGCTTCGTTCAAAATCTCATAACATGGGCTACAGACCTCCAACTGATGTACCGTTAGTTGCATTCGGATTTTTGGAGCGAGACGGTCGTTTCGGTATATTACACTCACGGTTTTGCAGAACTTTGGGTATGGCCGGGTTGGCTCGGACACAAAACCAACTGGGCCCTCGGAGCAGAAACGCTTATAACATGAGCTCCAGACGTCCGATTGACATACCATCGACTTTGTTGGTTTCCTCTTAGTGAGACAGACCATTGGGCTTACTCCGCTCGACGTTTGGATGTAGTTGGAGTATGGTCAGGTTGGTTTTGACTTAAAAACATATCGGGCCCCTGGAACGAAAAGGCCAATAACTCTCAGACCGATCTTCTGATTGACGCGCCATCTTTCCTGTTGAGTTCCTATTGTCGAGACGAAACTTTGTGATACATCAACTCAGGTCTACGTCATAGTTGGTGTATCGACCCCTTGGCTCATGGAGCGGATCCTCTCGGAAGCAGTGTTCTATGTGTGGGAACCTTAGAGCTGGCTGAGACTGTGAAGACATGGATGATTGTATTGAAATCCTCTATGGGTTCGACGGGGACGACTACCATACTAGGATCTTCTGTGGGTTAGACGAGGACGACTACCATACTGGGATCATCTGTGGGTTCGACGAGGACGACTACCGTACTGGGATCCTCCGTGGGTTTGACAAGGACGAATACGGTACTCGGATCCTCCGTGGGTTCGACGAGAATAACTACCATACTGGGATCCTCTGTGGGTTCGACGAGGACGACTACCATACTGGGATCCTTCGTGGGTTCGACGAGGACAACTATAGTACTGGAATCGTCCTTGAGTTCGACTACCGTGCTGGGATCCTCCGTGGGTTCGATGACGATGACTGCTATACTTGGATCCTACATGGGTTCGGCAGAGGAGATGATTCAGAGGCTACATCTAATCATCTCCACCCATCTTCATAAATCGATACCTATGTGAGAGAGTCTTGATTTTCAATCATTATCTTCGATGTTATTGACTTGATATCATGTGTGTATTGGATTATGCTTTCCTATGGGGATTGGTTCGTACTTTCCTGTGTGGATTAAGTTTAACTTTCCTGAGTGGACTGGATTGTACTTGAGCTCGTGAGTTGGAGCTGAACTGGATTTGATGACTTAGGTATATGTATGGTCATATATCTAAGTAGTGTTGGATGATACTTCGTGATTGTATCTTTTCTTTGTGGTTTATCCTTTGTGGATTCACCAAGACCTTCAGGGGTCTCGGGGTCCCTACTAAGTATCGTATACTCACCCATGCATGGGCTTCGCCCGCACTACGTTGTGTTGGTTGCAGAAGATGGACATTACTGATCGTGGTTGAGGCTTGTAGAGATGTACGGTACCCGGAGGAGGATCTCATGAAGAGTCGGTAACCGGAGGTGGATATCACGTCGATTCAGTGCCTGGAGGTGGAGTTCACGATGAGTCGGTACCCGGAGGAGGCGGACAGACGTGGAGTGCTGAGGAGGATATTTGTACCTACCCTTCAAGTAGGAAGCTGGAGGACTCTCCAGGAGTTGCTTTTCACCTTTCAGCTATTGTGCTTTGAGTTTTACTTTACTTTTGGTTGTAGTTGTATTATTATTCTAGGTTTGTATTTCTGGCCCATTGTACTTTCAGGATGTTACTTTTACAGTTTACATAGTGTTTACTTTAGTTTGCGTACTCTATGGTGTTTGTTTTCTTTTATAAAGGTAATGTCTTCCCTTTTATCGGGATTTACATCTTTGGTGCTAGTCGCCAGCCCCTGGCCTATGGAAGGCGGGATTTGGGTAGTCACAGCACCGACCCTGAGGATGGGTCGTGACAAATTAGTATTAGAGGAGTTCGGTTATACCACAGAACTCAGGACTCTGATATTTCTTCTACGTGAAGCAATAGTGATAAGGGTATTTATTGTGGTTATCAGTCCAAGGAGTCCAGTGTTGGTGCGGCGGCCGACGTATCCATACACTAAGACCCTGACTTCTAATTTCCGACTCAGTCCACGAAAACATTGATTGCATGTGTGTTTCAATGTTTCGTTTGTGATTACTTTGTGTCAGCTCACCAGGTATAAATCGTTGACCATGCCACACATGTTCATGATGTCTCCACGCAAATAGTCAGTTGGAGTTCCAAGAGAGTACTCGATGACGGCCCACCGAGCAACGAGACTCCGGTGCATGGCCCTCTTTATATGTTGGTACCTTCGGGTGGGGTACCGGCAGCACCACCACCTGTTAGGAAGCAGATGCCACCAGTTGTACTAGTGGACAGTGCACGCTGAGAGAGTGTGTTGAACAAGTTCTAGTAGTAGAGGCCTTCGAGGTTATGAGGCGAGACAGATTCCCAGGTAGCAGTGGACTGGATGGAGGCGATTTCTAGAGTTATACGCCTACTTTAGACACTTGTAGAGTGGATGGTGGACTTAGCTGCTTGTGTTTCTCAGTGAGTGAACGTGAGGTTGGTCTGTATAGTAAAGAGGCTTCGATATGTGGACCGATTCCTGAGATAGTATCTTCGGGTATTGTGTCAGCTTCATCACTACCTATTGGTTAGCAGACACTACCAGCGGTACCGGTAGAGGACACTTGTAGGCTTAGTGCCTTACATGTTTTGGCACCAGATATCCCTCACGTTCCGAGGAAATCCCGACTCATAGGTGTTTGAGAGTCTTTTAGAGCTTATATAGCATTGGCAGGACGAAATTTCGGTAGCTGAGAATTCATCGGGGCATACCAAACCATTCCTGGTACTCGATGACTATGATGTGATCGGTGCTTCAGGGATCGGTCTTCTGAGTGAGGTGTGTCTAAAGGATATCCAATCCACACTTCTATCCCTATGCATTCCTAATTATACTAGGGTGCTAGAGAGAACCTTTGTGGTTGAGAATTCTTTGGTTGAGTGGATGCAGCCAGTTAATGTTAGTAGTGGGAAGCAAGAAACTGGCGCCAGTCTCGGAGACTTGGGCATGTAAAATGTTTTAAGTAGAGGAACTGAAAAGGGAAGATAAATCTGCAAGCCAGCAGACGTCGAAGCAGAGCTAGAAGAGCAGCATGGTGTGGTGAACATTTTGACATGTTTCAAACACCCACCTTTGTAATCCCCGCAAGGCTCAAGGAGCTGGAGGGAAAGCGAAAGAGTAGGTGCATACGGTCGAGGAGTACGACCGAAAGGCTCTAAGGATGATTCAAAGTATATATTGTGTCTTCTATTAGCTTCCGTAACAATAGACATTGATACGAATCATCCCTTCCTTCCAAGAATCTTGTCCCAGAACTAGAGTTTCCGCATAATCCATTGACATGACCCTCAAGTCGGGAGATACCTTTGGGAGAAGACTCGATAATCACACTTACGCCGAAGGTGTGATCTGACCCTTAAGGAAAGAGTTTCGGTTGGAACCTCTTGGTGGTAGCGTCGAGGCCTTACGACGTTAGTTTGAGTATGGACTGGGCAATCACAGTTCATAAACAAATTGGCGGTATTAAGCAAACATCGGTATGAGCTTTCCTTGGTCGGCGAAAAAGAAAACCCCGAGCAGCAGAGGATAAACTCACGCATAGGAGGGTGTATCCCATCACTCTTGGGTTAGCCAACCATACCCTTGTTGTTGTGGGAGTTTTTATTTTCAGTTCTAATCTAGAAATGGAGGCCTCTAGAGTTCGAGGATGGCGACTACACTCTTATACGGGTCTCACCTCGATGAGGTTTACAGAGATTTAGCTGAGGAGGAGAGTTATCTCTGAGGGCCAGCAGACCTTTCTAGGTCCTCAGCAGGGTAGGCGAGGTGGCTTACCTCTTGACCTTTCCACCTCAGTTGCACCGGGTGCACGATTTCATCCACCTATCTCAGCTAAAGAAATACGTGCATGACCCTTCACACATCATCGACCGCAGGGTATTGGACGTCGATGATGGGGCGACATTCACATAGGTTCTAGTGGAGAATGGGGATCCACAAGAGCGGGTCCTACATGGACGGTTGATTCCTCAGGTGCACTTTCCCTGGTAGCATGACAACCTCCAGGAGAGCACATGGGAGCGGAAGGCTCAGTTGCATGCTTAGTACCACTTTTGTTTCCCTAGTTTGTGTTATAGCTTTACGGGGACGTAAATCCCTAAGGTGGGAGTAATGTTAAGACCCAGAAATTTCAAGGAAAATTTTTTCTTAAATTCTTTGGGATTTTACGAGTACGCAGTTTCATGAAGGCACCTGATTCCGAGGCCCGGTGTGCCCGGAATCAATTTCTGAAGTTTAGCTCGGGTACGTTCAGTGAACGAGTGAGTGGGGTTTTATAACTTTTGAACTGGTTCTCGGAATCAAAATCTGAGGGCACCGTTGAAACCGCAACGCCGGTAATTGCTTAGGAACACCTTTTCCGAAGGTGCGTTTTCTCAGGAGGAGTTGTTAAAAATGTGAAGAATAAATATATATTTGTTTGACAACTATATTTTTATTTCACCACTAATGGGTTAAGTGTTAGGGAAAAGGAAGTTGTGAGGAAGTTGGGGTGGGGGCCACACGATCCCCCACCTCCTTAATTTCCTAACACCCCATTAAACACCCCTCTTTATGTTGGAAACCCCCATAAATGTGTAACTCACCCACTTTCCCTCTTCTCTTTTATTGAATTCCAACAAACCTCTTCAATTAATTGAAACTCGTTAATTAATTGAATGAGACTTTTTGAATTTTAAGAATAATGTTGGCATGTTTGTGTGTGAATATAATAAGACAAAGTATAATTTAATTGTTGGTCGATTCGCTGTGTGGAGTTTAGAGGAGAGAACTCTTGTGGTCTTGAAGATCTTCTTCTTCCTCGTAGAAGAACGCGAAGAACACTGACACACCTTTCGATCTTCTTTCTGCATCAAAGAAATGGGGACGCCACATCCTTCAACGGGCGTGCACCGACGACGTATACGGAGCCTCGTTCCGAGATGTTGTCTACCGCGACGCTGTTTTCCCATGACGATCATCGTTCGACAAATCCTTGAGGTATGGGCTTGATCTTATGTTCGTGAATATTTTTGGCGTCTATAGTTAATCCTTTAGCCGCTTATTATCGATTTAACAGGAGGGGGCCGGACCTCACAAACACGGCAGACCCTCCTCCCCCTTTTATTGTTGTACTCGTTGTGTCTCGAACGAAGTTGGCAAGGTGTCGATGCACCACACGGTAATGAAAAGAGTTGTGGAGGTGGTGCGTGGCGCCGTCACATAGCGCTGAAGAACTCGAGGGAATTCTGCGGCCGATGAGGGCCGCGACGGAGGGGCACGACGCCGATTCGCTGCGTCGGTCGAAGAAGGGTCGCAGCCTAAGGCCGCGGCGGTCACCAACAGGGGGCGGCCGGACTTCCCGGCTGCCCGAGCATCAAGGGCTGCGACCCTTTGGCCGTGGCAGAAGAACTGGAGGCGGCCAGAAATCAGGCCGTCGGCGCTTCGGAAGGGTGGGAAAGCGGGGTCCCGTGGCGGAACATCGGCCGGCCAGCACGGCCGGCCATTCTGCGGGGAGGCCGGGGGTTGTAACCCCCGGTAGCAGACTGGGCGGGCCCCCTCAACGTGGGGGACCACCGTTTCGAGACCAGGGGGAAAGCCCCCCCCCCCCCTCCGCGGGCGCTCCGCACGTGGGAGCCACACCGCACAGACCTGTCTCGCCAGGCCGGACCGCCCGCGCCGGGCCGGACCACCCGCGCTGGGTCGGGCCGCCCGCGCTGGGCCGGCTGGACCGTGCCGCGCCAGCCGGGCCACGCCTTTCCATAATGGGCTGGACCCGGACCCGGGTCGGGTCGAACCGGTTTGGGCCGACCCAGGGGGTTTTGGGTCGGGTCGGTCTGGGCCCAAACCCCCTAAAATCGGACAGCTTCGTTCAAAATACCATAACATGGGCTACGGACCTCTGACCGACACACCGTCAGTTGAGTTGGGATCCTTGGATCAAGATGGACGTTTCGGTATATTGCACTCAAGGTTTTGGAGAGCTCTGGGTACGACCGGGTTGGTTCGAACAACAAACCAACCGGGCCCTCAGAGCAGAAACACTTATAACATGACCTCCGGACGTCTTATTGACGTGTCGTCGACTTTGTTGGTTTCTTCTTAGTGATACAGACCTTTTGGCTTACTCCGCTCGATGTTTGGATGCAGTTGGAGTATGGTCGGGCCGTCTATCGCGTTGAGTACCTATTGTCGAGACGGAACTTTACGATACATCAACTCAGGTCTACGTTATAGTTGATGTATCGACCCCTTTGCTCGTGGAGTGGATCATCCCGAAACAAGCGTGATGTGTGCGGGAACCCTAGAGCTGGATGCAACTGTGACGACGACGATGATTGTATTGGAATCCTTCGTGGGTTCGACAAGGACGACTACTGTACTGGGATCCTCCGTGGGTTCGACGAGGACGACTACTGTACTGGGATCCTCTGTGTGTTCAATGAGGACAACTAGCGTACTGGGATACTTCGTGGGTTTGACGAGGACAACTACGGTACTGGGATCCTCTGTGGGTTCGATGAGGACGACTACCGTACTAGGATCCTATATGGGTTCGACGAGGACGACAACCATACTGGGATCCTCTATGGGTTCGACGGACATCACTGGTCGTGGTTGAGGCTTGTAGAGCTGGATAGTACCCGGAGGATGATCCCACGACGAGTCGGTGCCCGGAGGTGGATATCACATCGAGTCAGTTCCCGGAGGTGGATTTCACGACGAATTGGTACTCGGAGGAGAAGGACTGACGTCGAGTGCTAAGGAGGAGATATGTACCTACCCTTTAGGTAGGAAGCCGGAAGACGATCCAAGAGCGGCTTGTAACCTTTTAGCTGTTGTCCTTTGAGTTGTACTTTACTTTTGGTTGTAGCTGTACCTTTCTTTTGGGATTGTATTTCTGGCCCCTTGTACTTTCAGCACATTTGTTTTACAGTTTACTTAGTATTTACTTCAGTTTGCGTACTCTGTGGTGTTTATTTTTTTTATAAAGGAAATGCCTTCCCTTTTATTGAGATTTACGCCTTTGGTGCTAGTCGTCAGCCCCTGGCCTAAGGAAGGCATGCTTGGGGTAACCACGGCACGGTCCCCGAGGACGGGTCATGACAATGTGGTGCACCAGTGCTCCCGGCCGAACACCGCCAGCACACGTTGGCCCGAGCCCGCCAAACCTGCCTACCCGGCCACCTGCCTGTGCGCCCCGTCGGCCTGCCCACGGCCTCCTGCGCGCCCTGCCCAGCTTTCCCATGGCCTTCAACCTACCATGTCGGCCTACCCATGGCCTCCCGCACGCCCTGCCCCGCCTACCTGCGACCTTCAGCACACATCGTCGGCCTCCCGTGGCCTCCTACAGGACCTGCCCGGCCTGTCTGTGGCCTCCCGCGCGCTGAATCGGCCTACTCGCAGCCTTCAGCATGCCCCAACGGCCTGCCCGCAGCCTCCCATGCACCCCGCTCGACCTGACCGCGGCCTTCAGTGCGCCCTGCTGGCATCCCGCACGCCGAGCCCGGCCAGCCCGCAGCCTCCCGCACGCCCCGCCCGGCCAGCCCGCGACCATCAGCGCGCCCCTTCGTCCATCCTGCTTCCTCCTACGTGCACTGCCCATCCCACCCGGTCCGCACTCTAGCTCCTCGCCGAACCGACCGAGCTGCGTCGGCCTCCCAGGCCAGCCTGTGGCGTCCGTCGTGAAGTCGGTGGCCGAACTGGCTCGGCCTTTATGGTTGTGTCACCCGAGCCATGCCCCATGGGGCGCTGGCCGAACCGGCCCTCCGGCCCCCAGGCCGAGCCTTCTACACGGCGAACACCGGGCCGAACCTCCACCATAATCCGCAAGGCTAGGCCCAGCAGAACATGTTGAACCTAGTGGGCTAACCCGCCCAATGGGCGGGGTTAGACCCAGCAGGTCTGACCATGTCGGCCCAGACTGGTTTGGGCTGAGTCGGTATGACTGGGTTGGACCGGACCTGGGCCCACTACCAACCCCCTATACAGTCTTTGGACATATATTTAATACTGTATGTCCATTTTACGAATCGTTAATCGTGATGGCTTCCTTGGAGTGTGGAGGTCACATTGAGAATACACCACTGGAGTTCTGGGTTTAGATGTGTTCCAGTCAGGTTGGATCGTACACAAATCCCATTGGGCCCCAGGACTAAAAAGATATTAACTCACAGACCATGCGTCCGATTGAGGCGTCGTCTGCTATGTTGAGACCTATATGATGTGGTGGACCTTTGAGATACAACCACATGTGACTTCGTGACAGTTGGAGTATCGACCAGAAGATTGTGCAGCGGATCTTCTAGAGGCGAGAATGCATTTGTGTGGGAACCTAGTAGCTAGCTGAGACTTGACGTCTGCTAACCGATTCGACTCGGAGTGATTCGACAAGCCCAGTGGGGAGCGCCTTGGTGTCGTGGCAGACCCACAGTGGGGAGTGCCTCTGTGTGAGCGTGACATACCCATGGTACTCGACACATGGAGTACCTCAGGAGGCTACGAGTGGGAGCGCCTCTGTGTGAGCTCAACAGACCCATGGTGGTGAGCACGTCTGTGTGAGCTTGGCAGATCCACGGTACCTGACAAGAGCAGTACCTCAGCAGTCCAAGTTAGTGGTAAGTGCCTTTGTGTGAGGTGAATGGCCCACTATACTCGATAGGTGAGGAATTCTCTAGCATCTGAGGGTTCAGATTTAATCTATCCCTAGAATAAAATCATGGTTGGGATGAGTCAGTAACTTTTGTCTTTAAATCATGATTGAGATGGATTACTTGATAAATTAGGTATATGTATGGTCATATACTTAAGTGTGGTTATCTGTTTATTTCATACATTGTGGTTTATCCTTGTTGGATTTTGTGAGACATTGAGGGTCTCGGGGTCCCTACTGTGTATCATTGTACTCACCCCTCCAGAGGCTATACTCGCACCTTGTTGTGTTGGTTGCAGACAATGGACAGTGTTGACTGAGGATTAGAGTAGGTTGACTGGATGGTACTCAGAGGTGGACCTCACGACGAGTCGGCACACATAGGAGACTAACGGACGTGGAGTGTTGAGGAGGTTATCTATACCTACCCATCAGGTAGGATCCATGGTGGAAGATTTAGGAGCTGCATTACATCTTTTCTTCAATTGTACTTGTTTTTCTGTTGTACTTGTGCTTTCCTGTTGGGCATTTATTTCCATCCCATTTTACTTTTCAGCACTCCTTTTTATATAGTTTTTCTTAGTTTTTTACTTCCTACTCATACTCTATTGTGTGTGTTTACACTTTATAAAGACAATGAATTTCCACCTTAGGGATTTACGCCTTTGGTGCTAGTCGCCTGCCCCTAGCCTATGGAAGGTGGGCTTGGGGTAGTCACGACACGGGCCCTGGGGGACAGGTCATGAAATTATAAAAGGAAGGGGGAAATTATATCTTCTTTTAATGAGTTCTCATCCATATATCCATATGAGTATTATATTGGAACAAAAAGAAGATGTGGAACTAGATAAGATGGTGAAGAATGTTCTAGAGTAAAACACTGATTGTGATAAAACGATGAGGTTCAAATACCATGTATGTGTTATGTCCATACCATAATTGAAGACATAGTAGTTGGAGAAGGATCATAGTTCATCATTATATATTCATTGTTGTAGTATGAAGACTTATAATGATCAGAAAGATTATATATTTTCTAATTGAATGGATAGAGGTATAGTATACTATAAATCTTGGTGCATTTTGTTTTTATATGTTTAGGATGGGAGACAAAAGACTAAGTGTATGTTACAAACAATATCCTTACTAAAATGGAAATGATAAAACATCACCATAGATGGTTTCCTTAGACTCCCCAAAATGTCTAAAATCTAAAATGTTATTTGGGTTATAGTAGGGGACAAAAAAAATTAAGAAAACGTCATTTAGATCTGTGATGTTTTCTATTTTGATTATATTTCAATAATATACATTAGTGAAGTGAAAATGTTTTAGGTAGTACAAATTTATATTTTCTTTTATCAGTAATAATTCTTTAGAAACATATTCTTGAGAAGTCTTGCATAGGATCTGGATATAGAGTTATGATGAAGTAATTCTAATCATCCTTACACATATGGTCAATACCAGAGAACCAATAAAAATCCATATGATGTTATTATACTATATCCTATGGATTTGAATGTTGGTTGTGATTTACAACATCCTCTAGTTGAGTTAACTAAAAAACTCTCTCAATAAAGTATTCTTATTTATCCTTATGAATCCATCATTGGAATGAAGTGTATAACTCCAAAATGATTCAATAATGTTTTAGTAATAGAGATATTTGAACATAAGATAGATTTGGATATGGAAAATAATGTTAAGAATATTTGACGTCATCACATGTAAGATTAGATTCATTTTTTTATCTTACTATCGTTGATAAAATATGAATCCCAAAATTATTTACAAGAAATTCCTATGAATTTATCCACGAAACAAAGTTATGAGATTTTCAAAAATTGAATGATGATCCTTCTTTATATTTTAAAATTTGAGATTATTTAATGAGTTGGGATGGTAGATTATTTCTTAGTACATCCACCAAAACTATCTTCAGTTTATGAATTTATTTCTATGAATCTATCCTAAGGAACTACACACATGATCTATCACATGTCATCAAATATAAGTTTATACCTCTATATTATAGTCATTTATATGAATATAAACCAATAGAAATAGTTGATAATATACATAAAGTTTTTTTAAATAAGTTTATTAAACTAGTTAATGTTATTTGGAGGAATTATAAATCTAAATAAGCTACCTGGGAACCTAAGGATATGATGAAACAGTGATACCCTCAATTTTTATATCAAAGTGAAACAAATTTAAGGAAAGAAATAAATTATAAGGGGGTACAATGTAGAACCCAATAATTATTGATATAGTTATCTATAGACAAATTTTATTTCATTGATACTTGATCTACATGAAACATGAGCTTTTAATGAACCACAATATAGTTTTGATGTAACTTTTTTTTATTTAATAATTATCACATACCCATTGGATTTTTGAATATGACTATAAATAATTAAAATAAAAAAATATGGTAAACTATTTTTAAAATTTATTCATTGATTTTATATTTATTATAATTGAAAATAAATATCATTTGAACATAAAATAATTTTTTCTTAAAAACTATTTTGAGCGTGCAATGTGTTTTTACTTTCATATATTAAATTAATAAAAATTGATTATTTATTTTAACGAAATTTATATATATTATATTCGTTAAATTTTATTATCATTCATAATTTTTTTTCTAAACATGGGATATGAATAAATCTATATTTATACATAAAAATGTATTTTTCGAAAAAAATGATTTATTTCATGTTTTTATAAATTATAATAAAATGAATTATTTTCACTAATATAAATTAATTCTTGTAAAATATATCCATATTTTTAATCAAGATATTAAAATATGGTAAATAGGTCGTTTTATATTTATTAATTATGAATAATGACATTGGTAATTTTTTCATGCTAGTAAGGGTAAACCCTGTAAAATAATGTAAAAACATTGGTATAAGGCTATATATTTTATCTAACATAATCCTTTATTTGTTTACATGAGAGTACTTTTTCCAAGTCCATAAAATTATAAAATATTTAACCAGATTTTTTATTTGAATATGGAGTGTAAATTAATTTATGAAAATAATAAACACAAATGTCACTCTCTTCAATTTTTATCTCAAAAATATTTTACATTAGGGTAAAAAATAAGATATGTTTAGTTATAAAGAAAATTTAATTTCTTTCATTGTAATTTATTTTATTTATTTATTTATTACCATAAATGCATACACAACATTGAAAAAATATTTATTCAATTTATTGAGAAATAACCAAATGATTTTAAAAAAATTAAATATAATAAAAATTTTATGAATTACTTTTTTCAAGACATTTTATTAATAAATATAAGAAAATTATAATTTGAGATTTTTCTATTTGAATTCAGTTACTGTCATGTCATCATTGTAGTAAAATTAGTTGAATATTGTTGAAAATGAAATTTATGTTTTTAATGATAAATAAAAAATTATTAAATTATTTGAAAATCTAAAAATCATTACAAGAGAGAAATTATGGTAAAAATGGTATAAAATTTCATCCATTATTTGTTTATGGGAAAATATTTACCATATAAGTAAAATTATAACACTTAAATATTAAAACATTTCATTCCTATGGTTACTAATATTATTAGTTAAATAAAGGGTTGACCCAAAAGATAAGACTTAAAATTACACCAAAACATGTATAAATTTCATTTGTAGTTGATATTTCAACCTTATCCACTTTCACATTAAATTTATAACCATTTTGAATAATATTTCTTCATAATGACTTAAATAAATTTTAAACATTTATAATTTCCAACTCTGTCCATTCCATCCCTTATAATAGGAAACTCTATCATTATTTTTTTTACACCACATTGAGTCAACTAAATAAAACAATCCCTGGAAAATTCTATACTTATCTTCTCTTAAAACAATTTATAGATAACTTTATTCTTAAAATAAAATTCCAATGGTCATTATTAATGTATCTAAAAGAGGTCTCATGAGGAAGTGGTAATCTTATTACCTGGCCTCTTTCAATTTATTTTATTTTAATACTTTTCTAAATTAATTTTACTCAACATAAATTAATAAATTGTGTTTTATAAATATACCTATATTCTGTTATTATCATGTAACCACATTTATCAATGTTATATTCTATAAAATGTGATGTGATTGTATCCCTAGTGCATATGTCTTGACCAGCACTTCCATATGGAGATATAATTAATTTTTCAACATCATAATTCACAGATTGATATATTGATGGGATTAAATTTTATTTTTGATATTTATGAAAGAGTTGTGATTTTTTAATTATAACATCATATCCACCTTATTATATTCAAATCTATTGGAAATGGATATTCATCACTTGTGCGTATGTGTGGACTAACACCTCTAAGAGGCACTGTGATTTATTTTCAAATTCCTCTTAACATGGATGATAATAAAGAATGAAGTAATGAATATATAAGATATATATTATAAAAATATTATTCTTTAAAGGTGAATTAATATTTATAATTATTTCATTCTATCCATTAGATTGTGAAAAAAACATTCATGGGTACGTATGGCTTAAAATCCCCATGAATAGTGTATTTCATTTTTATATCTATGCCCCTTATAGATGAATATAAATATATATAATGAAAATATATAATATTTATATCATTATTATAATTTTAGAAAATATAGAACCATGATAAAACCACAAGCACTAGAACTACCAATCTGAAAATTCTCATGAAAAAAAATAGTTACGACCAAAACATAATGATTTTAAAAAAGATTTATTAATAAATAGATGTTGAAATATTATAAGCGGAACATATATGATTTGAAAATTATGTGAATAATTATTTTTTATAACTATAATGAATTAAAATTTATTTTATAAAATATTAAATCATTTACAATTCATATTAAACACATGGTAGGGGATCTATGTTACAATCCCATTACTTGTTGGGTTTTTTTATGATCATATTTACGATAATGATATTTTATGAACTCTCTCTAAAAAATTTCACAAATTTCATTGTCATGTGGTTATTTATTATGAATTAATATTTTCTTTTTCTTTTTCTACTCATTTAGTAATCAAGTTTCTTAATGAATGTTTTCATGAAAAATTCACATTAACTATATATTATATAAGTATACCTTTTTCTTCAATGTCCATGTTTTCTAAATTTTTTTGATGAATTTGTGTGCCCTATGATGGTTTAAATACATTTTTACACATGATTTAATTGTAAAAAATGGTTTAAAAGGAATCTTTCTATTATTTTCTCAATGGAATACTTTTAAATTTCCAATTAAATGTTAGAGGAATATGTGTATTAATGAAATTGACATGAACGGTGTATCTTGTCGTCAAGACCAATAAATGATTTTATGCTTTTACAATAGGTTTCAAATTATTATTTAAATATAATTTTAATATAATATATAGAAAACATTATTTAAAAAAATTATTTCAGAATGAAATTGTTATTTTCCACAACAAATATTATGAGTCACTACTTGAAGCTGTTTTAATCTAGGATGATGTCATTTTACATTAAATATAATTTACTGATGATATGATCAAATGATACCATCCAATTTCATATTTTTGATAGCCTATATTGATGATTATTTAAGGATGACTATATAATAATCATTTTATTCCAAATGGTTTATTATGGAATGATGAAACCTTCATGAAACACATTTATTTTCTGTGGGTTATTCTAAAATGCTATGATAATATTTTTATGAAACCCATTTCCATTAAATTTTGTATTCTATTATGAATAATTTTTGATATTATGGAACACATAAGATTGATTTTCATTTTTTGATGGATGGGGATTACATTATATATTCCTCTAATGATATTGGTAAATATGGATCTCTGATGAGATACGAAGGGAAAAAATTGGGAGTAATCCTATTTATGTAATTCACTCTTCCCACTATGATATTCTTATTCTTGAAACATAAATAAGGATCCATTAGATTGGGGAGTGAACCCAATTCATTAGGATAGTCTTGGTTGTAGTTCTTGATTACTGATTAAAACATTTTATATTCTTATATATACGCCCTAATATTATATCTTATTTGTGTGTTACAATATAATGTAACATTATCTTTGATTCCTTTTTGATTTATGTCTTATAAGCTGCCATGATTTATGATATGAATCGTTATTATGATCTTTTAAATGTTATGTGTGTTTTTCAAATGTTAATATCAAATTATCATACACTTTTCTCATGTTTTTTTAGTATCACTATTATATCCAATATTTACCGATAATGAGCATCTTATTTCACCATTTATTATGTTTCCTTTTCATTGTTTTTGTAGAAACTTGTTGAGTATGACATTTTTATGAAGGTTTCTAGTTTTTTTCAAAGATTTTTTAGGATGGTGTATATCTCCTATCATAGTTTTTAGGTATCAATGTTTCCATAGTAACTATACATATAAGATTCTAAAATGGCTTCTTTTGTTTTCTATAGAATATTAATCAAATATTATAAAATATTTATTTATGAAATGTATAAGTTCATATAGTTTTTTAGTGCAAGTAAAACATAGAATTAAAAAAAAGGAAAAGTGAATCCATCATGTGGCCATGAATACTAAGTTATGAGATACCTTAAATTAAAATTATTAAGGAAAATATGTTCTTTTATAGTCCTCACTTTGATATTTAGGAAAATATTAATATATATAATATCATGATCTATTTAAATATTTTAACAACCTTATTTTTTTACACCTGGTAAATGAAAAATATAATTAATGATGTCACAATGTAAATCATACGGGTAGAAAGTAATTCACTAGTTTTTATAGTATTTTCTCTTAAATAATTTATATAATAAATATAAAATTTAAGAAACTATACAAAATTAAATTGAAATATAAAAACCATAATATATTGTAAATATTAAATGTGACCATTAATGCTTATACATTAAAATAAGTTGTATAAATGGAAATAACCATATCAGAAGATCAATAATAAATGTAGGAAGAAATGAAATACAAAATAAAGTGTCTAACATTAAATAATATTTTTTCAAACTCAACATGGTTGTCGCTTCAAATGTATTTTCTTTGAACCAATCCCAAACTGAACATGAGAAATAATTACTTGAGTGAAATTTCTTCTGGGTAAATCATAATCCTATAGAACTAACTACAAAATAAATTTTAGTGTAATCCCCAACTATGACTAACACTACTAGTTAAATTACCCTTAGATCTTATGTGGTGGTTACATGGGGTTTTGGGAGTAAAAATTAGTATGATATCAGCATATATTCTTTACGTGTATAATAGATTCAGAAAATCATTATAGTATCCATTTCAGGATCAAACTCTTTCACTTGAAGTTCCTATATAGAAATAAAACTATACCACATTTATATATGAATAGACATAAATAAAATATCATCAATTAAATATTTATATTCTTTGAAAATAACTAATATTAATAAATATTTATCATTTTAAAAATTAATATCTCAGTATGAATATTTCTCTATTAAATTTTGGGAATTTATTTAAATGTTAACGTATAATATTTATGAAATTTAATTTAAAAAAATTAATATCCATTTCATAGTGGTCATTCCCATATGATATTTAAATGAATTTTTTAATTTTATAAAGTAATAGTTTTTTTGACAATTTTGAAAAATCATAGTTTTTTTTAAATAACAAAGAATTGATATTCCAGCATCGATACAACATCATTGACAGGGGTAGGCAGCGAACTAAAGATCACTTTAATTATTTTAATTATTCTTTTAAAATCAACATATGAAATCATGTTAAAGATATGATCCACTCAAAAATATCTCTCAAATTCACATTATATAAATTAATACATAGTGAGATATTAGAACAAGGTATTTACAAGTAATGGTAAAATATATACTCCTTGTTATGTAAGTTATCCATACACCATATATACCCTTTTAAAATCATTTTCATGAATAAAATTGAAAAATAATCTACAAGTTTTACATTCTAGAAAACGTTCATCCAATTAACCCTGGTTCTACCCAAAAAAATAAATTTTAGTGCTATATTTTTTTACATCCCAAAAACATTTATCTAATATTATCATAGTTGGTTATACCCACCAAAACACGTATTTTCTGAAACTTTTTCAACACCCAAGACACATTCTCTTCCTTTAATGTTGAACAATTGTTGAATGATATTCTCTTTATCTGAAGTAAATTTGGATCCCATTCACGTACCTAAAATATTCAATACATTCACTAAATATCATAAGAGTAAGTTATCATTGAAACATCCTCCTAATCATAAGAATACTTGGATATGATCAATCTAAACATTTTTAAAATGTTTATGGATAAACATCCTTTGAAAAATCCGTATAATAGAACTCCATACATTTTTCCCTATATCCAATATATCTTAATATGATTCTCCTCAAATCACTAAGATTCTGTAAACCTTTATCAAATTTATCCACATATATCCAGTTGTAATAGTTTTATAATCCTTTAATTAATCAATATATATCCAATGAAACATTTTCTTGTGTGTATATACGGCTAACCATCTCCATGTTGTAGTTCAATTAGTTTTTCATCAAAAACATACATATATTGTTATAGAAATTCGAAAAATGATTATATAAAAAATTTATGAACTGATTTTTCCTTGTATTTTTATTAGTTTATGACTCTTTCATTCCTTCTTCTTATTTGAAAATGAAAACAACATTTCTGTGTATGTATGACCTACTATCTCCATGAATGATGTAAATATATTTTTTATTTCTAACATTTATAGATAATTATAATTATATATATAATTATAATATACTACATTTATATCATAGTTAAAATTATTCAGAATACATAACCCTGATGACAGATCACATACCAAAACTACCAAATAAAAACATGCGTGAAAAATGATGTAGTTATGACTAAGAATAGTTATTTTGATATATAATTTTTTTAAAATGGTTATAAGATATTATAATTTAAATAAAAAATGTTATGATATATATAAATATTGTTATTTAATAGTTTTATATTAAATCTATTCTTGTTATACAGGAGGTTCAAACATAAACAAATCAAGATGATTCATGACATATGGGATTTTTATCTCAGCATTATATCTATTAAACACAATCCATATTCACCACATATTTCATTTATTGTGGTGTATATAAGGAAGTTTAATGTATTTTAATATGAATACCATGTGATTATTTGGATTTAAACATCCATATGTAGTTCTATTTTTTATGATATTTTGATTCAAAGTTTACCAAAAGTCGTAAGGGTTTATATCCTAAAATGTTCTTCCTTGGGACATATGTTTTGTTGTATTTAATTAATTTATGAGGTGCATATACAAAACCCTTAATTTTTTATATCATGATTATAATTATTTAAATGACATTTTCATTTCATTTTAAATTTCTTCTTTCATCAATATTATGATTCAAATGTTACTAAAGTGGTAAGGGATTAATAATTCAATCCCATTTTAATCAGGATTATTTCGGCTTGAATTTCAATTGAATAAATTATATGATCCATGTTTAATTTATAACAATTCAATTTTAATTTTATTTATTCATGTAAATTTAATGTAATAATACCATTTCCATATATTTTTTACTTAAAATGATTCAAAATTAATTTCATGAAAACTATACTTTATTTCACCTTTTCTTTGTAATGTTTTTATTCCACATCCTTATTTTCATTAAATGCATTTCAAAAAAATATATAATATCTTATGCATGTTGAAAGTGTTTTTTACAAATTTTTTACTTTTTATAAGAAAAATTCAATGTAATATTTCTATGATTTTCTAATAAAGGTATTTTTGACTTTTTATCATAAATTTAAAAGTAATTGTAGTTTTAACATACACTGCATAAATGAAAATTCCATTCAATAGGACCACTAAATGATTTAAATATTTCATTACATGTTTCCATGAATCCAACAAAATATAATTTTTATATAATAATTTATGTGTAATTATATTCCAAATATTTTTTTTGAAAATTAAAAGGGAAATATCCCTAAGAAATATTCCAATGACATGTTAATAGAATTTTAATCTTTGATAAAATCATTGATGTAAATTATGATTTACATTTAATATAATTAAATGATACCATCATTTTTTTCTATGGATGGTTAGAGATAATGATAATTATATTCTTATGAAGATTATAAATTTTATAGGGGTTATGATGTGATAAAATTATGAAATATTTATGAAACCAATTTCCTTTACATGTGTTATATCATGATAATATTATGAATGATTTAGGATATTAAGGAACTCATATGTATGGTATTTATTATTTTTGGATGATCAAAGAAATTTATATACCTCCTGGGTATTATTTAAATAATTATATGTCATGTTCTAATAATAGGAAAAATTATTTTGTGATCAATCCACTATGGGAATAATGTGAGGATTCATGGTCCTTATTATATGGTAAATATGTGTTGATTATCGATCTATTATGATAATGGAAAGTATTTATTTATTTTTGATCTACTGTGACATGTTAGTCTCCATAGTTTACCATGAAATATGATATGGTTTCAATCCCTCTGATTGTGCCACACTATTATAATATGTTTTCATACTTATTATTTGAACTCATGGTTCATGATTGATTGATGATGATTTCTCACTACTATGATTCATGTATTTCCAATTATAATGGTTTGTGATATGTATAGTTATTTTTAACCATGATAAATTAAGTATGAACATTAAATGGAATGATCATAATATCATATCCTTTTACTTATATTATTTTTTAATATGATCAATTATTTGTATCTCCCTTGAATACCCTTACAGAGAATATAATTTCTCTTTTTTTGAGTTCCTTTTCCACATGTGATTAGGAATGAATTTTAGAAGGTTTTTTATGAATCATACTATTTTGGAAGATCATAGTTAGGGATGTTGAAGATCATTCAAGAAATATGAATACTATATATCTATTCTCCAATGAAAATACTCTTTTATGGTTATGACATTGATGGAAATATTATGTATTATGTATTCACCTAATATGATTTATAAATTAAAATATTGGTCTTCTATAATACCTAAGAGGTTATTGTTTAGAATCATGTACTAAGTATAGGATGCGTAATCCCCTATATAGGTTAGTTCTGGATAGAGTTTGGTACACTTAGATTGTCCTAGGTTGTAATTATTTATCATACATATCTAGGGTGTGTTAGGAATCATATTCCCCACATCCCATGCTTTTGATCCCCTTACTAGTTGATTATTAACTATACTACTAGGTATCCCCTATTGTCCCTAGTCGTAGTCCCCTAACTATGTATCAAATTCTTTTTTTTTTACTATTGAAAAATTCACCACTATGAGGCTCGAAGAGAATGACATCTAGGATAAGTCTAATCAATGTTCACAAAAGCAGATCATGAGTTCTCTATGAAAAATTTTATCGTCATTCCTTAAGAAGAATCCTTTTATGTAAGTGATATTGTGACCTTACTTTGAGTCATATTATCTATCTTTGGGTATATTTCTATTATAATTTTAATTTCTTTTGATATGAATCTCTTGTATAATTTTTTTTTGGTGTTATTAGGGTGTCCTTCTGGGTTTTCTTATACTCCACACTGCATGTGGTCTTCCTAGGAATTTGATGCGTTTTTAAAATAATATAAATAAATGAATAGTACTTATTAATATAAGAGATGGTAGAGTGTAGTAGTAACAAAAATAATATATATTTTTATGGAGTAGAATCTTGATATTATTCACCAATAATTTTTGCAGGTTGGAATCGTTTTCTATAATGGTGGTATTATTTTTAGAAATTATCTCTTCCATATTTTATGATGTAATTTTATTTTCCAACTTGATACTAGTCTCCATCTCTTGGATGATTAGTGGTGTAATTGGGGTATCACACTCAATATAAATCCATCACAAAGGTACATTATTGGAAGAGTTGTGACAAAGGGTTGTCGAAGTATAGGATATTTCAGGACCATAGTTTAGTGATTGTGTAACTATGAGGATTTGTTTAATTACTATGTAAATAGTGTTAAAGAGTGTCATTTTCATAATCCAGGATACATAATCCCATGATAGTGTGGTTGATGATCTAAATTTTTTTAACAGATTTGTTAACATAATTTATTATACTCTACATAAAGGCCATGGTAATAGAGAAATAATTAGTAAATTCATCATATAAGATTGAGATTTTGTTTCCATGTTCTTTATGAGTTGGAACCCAAGATATTCTCTTCGATCACTATGCATGTTAGATATTATAGGATTCCTCCAGGATGACAAAAAAATAGGCTTCCATAACCAGATCATGAAAATGGTAAATATAGTGATGAGGATTTAGTATATGGGCATATATATGAGGTGGTTACTTATGGTGGTGTTACAATATTAAAATCATATTTTTAGTAGCTGATTATTCTGGCAGTATCAAGAAATGATGGGAATAGTTTGGCCAAAATTCATGAGTTTAGTGGAAGTGAGTGAAATGTTTTTTGGGTGACCCATAACTCTAGGAATTATAGAAATATTTCAGGGTAGTTTGGTGAGTTTATTCCTCATTATGAACCCTCTTGATAATATAGTTTTCCTAGTAGTGATCATTTTCCATGGATCAATTTTGTGATAGAGGAGCTTGGTGACATGGACACATAACGATATGATATTTTCATAGGAAGAGTTTCAGTGTCTCCTTTTTAAGTATAAATATAAAATAATTTTTTTTAATTACTTATCTATAATATTTTAGAGCTCCATTAGGGATGAATTTCGGTTGGGGGTATATAGATGGGTAAAAACCTCCCATGGTACTGTATTGAAATTTTTTATCATGTGTACCTTTGAGAATAGACCTTTGAGAAATATCATCAGAATGATATAAAATATTGAGTGGTCTCTCATTTAATTTCTTCATATGTGGGGGTTATTGAGAACTCCTTGGTTGTGTAGGGATTCATCAATGAGAAGAAATCGGTTGTTTCTTTTGGCTATAAACACCCTCGAACTAAAACATAATCATCTATTAGTGAAAGATAGACACAAGGTCTCAGGTGTAGGATATGTTTCCAAAGACAATATTAAGATAGTGGGTCGTATTTTTATGAGTCTCAATATGGTTCTAGTTGGTTGAGGAGGAGGTTTTATTCCACGTATTATGGTTGGGGTCATATCACATTGGATTTCACTACCTTTAATGTATTAGATAGGGAGACAGTCGATGGACCACCTTAGTAGAGGTAGAAGAACGATTTTGGGCGATTGGAGGGTGGAAGATGAGGTATAAGAACAAGTATATTATTATGAATTGGAAGTAATTATGATCAATTACCATCACTACAACCTCAGGGTGGTCACCTTTAGGATTAGGGAGTTGTAATTTGGGTTTTGGAAAGATGTAGCAAGTTTTGGATTTTAAATAAAAGGCCTTGATAATGAGTCAAGGTATGATATATATCTTATATAACTTGTCTAAATTTTTAATATCCATTTCCATTATATAATATATCCATCATGTACCACTTTTTAAAAATCATGATATTCCATTAGATCCTTTTTCTCGGCCATTTTACATAATGACTTCATTTAATTAATATTAAGAGACAAAAAACATATTCTAACATTGAACATTGAGATTTAAGTTTCTTATCATGGTGGTGGAGTTGGAGGAAATATTTCATGAGGATGGTCTGGGATTACCTCTATATTGAGAGATACCCATTAGTTAACCCCTTCATATAGGGATTGACCTAATATTTATTTTAGCATATCATATAGCCCCTGAAGAGATTAAATTGTATAAAATGTATTTAGAGTTAATATATAGGATGTGATTTGTTAGACCATGTGTTTCCCCCATGTAAAACCATATATTATCCTCTAAAAATGTAGATTAGATCTTGAGGTTGTGTGTGTATTATCATTTCATAAACTAGCTTCCCATCAAGATTAAGTATCTATATCTTAGGATTAAAAATCAATTCCACTAGTTGAATGGTTTCAGGTTGTTATAAAATATTTACCTACTTTTGGGTTATTACTAGCTCTTTGTTTGAGAGATTTATATACTGATAATTCCATTATATTGCTTCCACATACAATATTAGTACTTGGTTATGACATTCAGTATAACAAATTCCTAGTAGTGTTCACGTGACTTAAAAAATGAATCATTAATTACTTCATAGACGTTTTTATAGTAGTATTCATCAATAAAATCCACTAATATATATTTATAGATGAGGATCACTCGAGACATTTGAGGATGATTTTCGTTATACTCTATAAGAGCACATTTTTAGAATCTCTCAAGAAGTAGTTATTTAGTCAATATATTCACATCTTTGGAAGTGTAATCTAGTAATTAGGAGTGAATATAGACACCACTATGATGGAGGTAGTTCTATCCTGGAATCCACCCACGTGCATGAATGATGAACAATGATTTTTGGGAATCACATGCTATTATAAGAGGTTTTGGCCCAATTTCTCCATGATAATGAAAACTCTCATTTCATTGACCGAAAAGGGGTATCCATTTATGTGGAAGAAGGAGTATCATTCTGATTTTGAGGATATTAATTAGTTCTTGAAGAGATACACAATATTAGACACCTATAGTAGGTTGTTGACTACTTTTTGTTTTGGTATGCCTATGGTGCTAGGCTTGAATGCATTAGGATACAAATTCTTATAGTGATTAAATATGGGTCCTAATAAATAAGGATGAATGAAAACAAACTACATGACACATGACTTGGATAAAGTAACGGTGGTGTTTTCTCTATGTTCAAAGATATACTATCTTATAAGAGAGTGATTCATTATCTATTCTTACCATAAGAGTGTTAGGTATATCATTTTTCAGAGTATTTATTACCTAACGTAGAGGTAATTACTCAACTTAAAATAGTATTATGACATTCATGTATTATATACTCTTTAGAAATTTAAGGCTATGAAAGATACTCTAAATATGAAATCACATTCATAATTTTTCATTGATTCATCAACGTTGTGAGCCTCATTTCAATTGTCCCTCATAGATATGGATTGTGAAAAATACCCCCAGATGATGGATGTTACCATTCTACATCATTATCATGTTAGGTATTAACAACTTAGGGATATCTATTGTGAGTTATTTCATGACCTACTATCCACTAGAAATTCCCTTTATATATTTTATTATGGTGTGGAGAAAAAACACTATTTTTTAAAAGGATCGGTACCTGTCATTCTATAAGAGAACATATTGATGGAGTTTTAAATATCCACTATATAATAACATCCAATTGTAAAAATGATGTTGGAGTGACATTGAAATTAGTTTTGGTGTCCAGGGATAAACTTATGTGTTACTGATTTTATATCCCAAAGCCTCAATTTCAATTAATGAAGGCATAGAACAAATATATAGTGGTTTTGGTCTAACCACATGAGGTGTTGATGTAGGAATGGATGGTATCTATATTTATTTCTTGATGGTAGTGAATAAATTAACTAAAGGTCGTGAAAGTATCTATGTGTTCATATAATAACTCACCTACATGTCCCAAATTATATCTATCCTAAAGTATGTTTGATTAGAGAGAATATGATACCTATATGTGCAGAGATATTATACATTGATGGAGTTCCTCAATAATTACTTTAGATCATAAATTTCACTTAAAATCATGATTATGGAGTGGATTAATAAAGTACTTTGGGACTCATTTTTATTTAATCATGGTATTCCACTACTATAAATAGTGTTCAATTAATTATTTTAAGGATATGATTTAATAATGTCTGTTGAATTATCCCTATAGCTAGTATGATCAATTACTTTTGGTAGAGTTTTTATACAGAAATAGTTACTACTCCACTATCAGTACATTACTATTTGATTCCATGAATGAGAGACCCTATAGGTCACAAATATATTGTGTGGATCTAGTGGTGATGGTGAATATGGTCATTGAGTAGGTGTGAGAAACAACAAAGAAGTTACAAATAGTCCTACAGTATATGAAGACTATCTAGATACACCAAAAGTCCTATGAAGAAAAAAAATGGAGGTTGTTGGAGTTTGATATGGGAGACCATGTATTCTTGAATGTATCACATCAATGTGGATTACATAGTTTTGTTTGAGAATAAAATATATCCTTATGATTCATCCTTCTCTTCTAGAAATGACATAGTGTTATAGAGGTGGCATACCACATAGCCTTACCACCTCAATGAGATAGGGTTCATGAAGTATTCCAACTATCATAGTAAAAATGATTAGTCCATGACCTATAATAATTTATTGACTTCGTTTGATGGACAATGATTATGGAGATTTCTTTTAAGAGTTCTAGGTATCCTTTTAGGATTTATTGGATATGGTCATTCTTATGTGAGAAAATCCTTTGGTGTGTGGTCATTGGTAGCATCAGAATGTTTAAGAGAGAACCTAAAAGTAAAAGCACCATATATGATCTCAGTACCTTCAATATTTTAGTATAATTTCTTTTCATAAACGTGAGAATCCAATAATTTGGGGAGAATACAAATAATCTTTTTTCATGTAATAATTTTTAGTATTTTATATAATATTTCTAAAATTATGGATATAATCGGCATGGAATTATGAGGCCTCTGGTGCCTTAATTATAACATATTAATAAAATTAAATTTATAATATCATATATGAACATTATTTACTAAATAATACACTAAATCATGAATAGTTTCTCATATTAGAAAACTTATGGATATATTATTTATAAAATATAAGTTTTTTCCTGCTTGTGAAAAAATATTTATATGCATTGGGTAATTCTTTTCATTGTACTCGTTTGCAGAATTATAGAAAAACAAATAAGTGGACGATTATATTTCATATTAATTAGATATATAATAATTTTGCAACAAATAAAAATTTTAATTAGTCAAATCCTTGGGTTATCCACATAACTCCAAGTATTTGAGTAGAGAATCATGTAGGATTTCATTGGAGAATGATGTTGGGATCAAGGATTTATGATTTTGTTATCATGTAGATTTTCATCTTAAATACAGATCTTTAATCCTACCATCAATAATGGTTAATAATCATTCTTAACAAATGACAAGTATTATATCAATGAATAGTATTTATTTTTTAAAATTAATATTTAATCATGATTTTAAAATGGAGAACATGAAATAATTTATTTTTAAAATTTATTTTTTTCCAAACTTTTTGATTTATTTTTTAATAATATCAATTGTTGAAACTAGTTTGTAATCATCACCATTATATTATCGATCAAAGGATGAAGGAAATCCAAAACGATATCCGACATTCATTTCTCACATCCATGTTTTGTTATTTTCTATTCAAATTTTTTGAATGTTCTTATCCTTTATTTTGTTTGAGAGGTGGTTAAATTTTATCTATGAACATATTATTGTAAAATCAATATTTGGAATAAAGAATCATTTTTTTGGCTTCAAATATAGAATTTATGGTAGGATTGAGGTGTGATGATGTTTAATGAGGTCCAAAGATGGTTTTTGTGGTCACAATTTGATGATCCATACCATAGAAGTGATTCAATACCATGTCGACCTGAGATTTTTATCCAATATATCACTAGAAAATGGCCACTAATAACATTTAAGGAATGTTCAATCCATATTGGTCTTACATGGTGAATATATTTACCGAATCTTGGTCCGAAGTGACAATAGTGAATATGTTTGAGAAATTTTTATTGGTTTAAAATTTTAATCTATATGACATGTTATTCAGAAGAACAAATGATGTGTGGACCCCCTTCCTCAGTGTCTTGGTTTTACACATGAATATAAATTTCACCTTATTATTTAAATGATCTCCCACTATTTTGTATTTGAGTTAGTGACACATCATATACCCTATAGTACATAGGCACAAACATATTAAGTCTTAACATGCATGGATAGAGTAAACGTGGATGGGGTGGGATACATGTGGGTAGAATAGGACACAAACAATTCCATATTTTTTGATACATGATGTGTAACCCCTATACATTTTATTTACTTCTTTCATGGGAGGTTGGAGTACTTATTCCCATAAATTCCACTTCCAAATCATTATCGGTTCTTTCACTTGATCCATCCAAAAGTGGTTAAAAAGTGACATATCTTTGTAAGTATTGAATGAGAAACCCCATATATAGTTCATTTCCATATATAGTTATTTATTCCTTCATCTGGCTTGGGGTGTAATTCTCTGTCATTCTTCGATAGGTTGGGTAGGAAAAGAATTTATAATATCTGAGGAATCTAATAAAATTTTAGTAGATTATTATTAAAATGGTTACATTCCCCATAATACATGGGATTTATCCCCTACCTTTGTATAAACTTCTTCTGAACTCCTTCACTTCATTATTCATGTCAAGTCCACACAATCATGACCATTAGGATGAGTACTATTAGTGTTAGAAAGACTTCTGGGTGAGTTATCTCAGATGAACCGTACATTGGGGACTTGAGAAGAATACAACGGTGGAAGTGAAGAAGTTCCTTACTATGAGACATTGTGTTTATTTATGAGCATATAAAGACTTTTATAATATTTCATTTTGATCTAACACCCACTGATTATTTTGTATTTTTATTTGTCTGAGTTTCTTATTATGTATTCATATACTCATCCTTGAATAGGAACATCCAACTTGTTTCATGTATTGTGAGGATGACACACCTATTTTTGAAGTACTTGGAGGACCAAGAGCTGGGGGGATACAATTATTGGCCTGATCAAAGACGTTTTAGGATTTTTCATGTTGACAAGAGTCCCCATTTATTTTATGTAGGTTGGGAACATTTTCATTTTTTGTGGGAATGAATTTGGATTTTTTTACATAAATGACTCTTTAAAAATACTCTAATTTGGGATTAGTTGTTATGGATTCATATAAGGTATCATTTTTACATCATTTCTACATTATACTGGTGTATGGATATGGTTTCATGTATACAATTAATTTAGGATAATTCCACCCATGTGTTTGATATCATTAATCATTTATATTCACAAGAACCATGTACATTACATGAGAGTTTAGGGTGTCACAAATGAACTTCTATAAAATTAGTGGACCCTAGTGGATTTTTTCATGAAAAAATAATTATATCTGATTTAGATTTATTATTAAAAATAATTTTTTTTTAAAAAGTTGTCATTGCGTTTTTATTTCCTATTTTAAAAGAAATTTCTTCCACTTTTAGAAATTATATTTTATAAAATAGATCTCATATTTTTAGTCTATATAAAAATATCATTTAATGTGTCTAACATAATTTCTTTCATGATGAATGTTAACTATGATAGACAATTTTCATCTATGTTATTTTTAAAGGGGGTAAATTTTGTTTTTAAACTAAAATAAATATTCTAAAATACATATGCATTTATTAATTTAAATTTTTGAGGTGAATTAAATAAAAAATATCCTATATTATATTTTATTAATTATTTTATGCCACTTTCACTGGAATATGGAAATATTATATTTTATGCATTTATATATTTGTTAGATTGCCACCCCCTTACTTTTTAAAGGGATCTAACTCTCCTATCATCATTACAATTTCTTGATAAACGTAGATTGAAAAACTCATGGAATTATATCTTCCAAAATTACATATAAGAATTTTATGGATTTTTTATTCATAAAAGACTAACCCATGGTCCCTTAATAAGTGATTCAAAAGTGGTTTCCCAAAGAAGATGTAATTGACGTCATCAAATCCATTTTTGTATAATTATTATTATTACAATTAAAAATTCCCTCTAAAAATCTTGAAATTTTAAAATATATATAATTACAATTAATAAATTTATTATTGATTTTTGATATCATTGTTAACCACCATTATATCTTATGAAAAAATGATATTGTTGTTTGTACATAAGGGTGGACTACAACATTCATGATGTGATGTGATTCATTTTCCTAGTATTCCATACATGGATGGTCATGTGATCATATTTTATGAATATATATGATATTTAATAAACTATTATGATTATATAATGATATAATATTATTTACCTTTTTATCATCTATACATTTCAAAATGAAAGCATTACACATGTGTAATACAAATTACCATCTCCACAGACTAATTTCATTCATTTTTAATTACAATCTCATTTGAATGGTCATAAATGTATATATTATAAATAAATATGATATATAAAACATGATTAATTTTTTTATATGATTAAACCAAGAAATAGAAGTATGGACTAGAACTGCTGAACTAAGCAATTCGTGCGAAATGGTACTGTTATCCCACTAAATAATAAATTTAATGAAGATTTAACCCTAAATTGGTAATTGGAAATTATATAGTGATGATATTTTGTAAGATTAATACTAATACAGTATTATTATGGATTTATATAATATACATATTTATTATATAGAATCTTAAGATGATGTATGGAGATAATATAGTCCTCAGGTGAGGGTTAACGTTTTAATGTCATACTAAATCAGGATATTTTATTCATGAATCCATTTTGAAAAAATTATATTCACATTATCATATAAAATGAATAAATATTATTTCCCTTTTTACTTTCCCAAGTTCATATATTCTTCTTCTATATTTTCCACTTTGGGAAACCTAATGAATGATATGATGTCTAAAACATACTTTATTTATTATATTATTTCATAAATATTTTTCATCTATATTTATATTTTCTAATGTTATTAAACAATATTATTTTGAATTCCCCAATGATTGCTTTAAGTATTTTCAATAAAAATTTGATTTCCCTTGAAGTTTTTAAAAATCAATATTTTTAATTTTTTTTCACTAGTTGTTTTCTACATTCATTACAAATGTTTTAAATACATGTTATTTTCAAAATATAAAACATGAAAATATTTTTCGAGTGTAAATATTTTTATATTATTTAAATAATCCATTAAATTCAGACATGGTTAATTTCAATGAAAATATTTTATTATATAATTTAAAAAAAATTAGTACTAATGATACTAAATGAAAATTGCATTTTCCCTTGTTTTCAATGAAATGTTCAAAAATATTAATGGTATTTATCATCTGTTTAAAAGTAAAATGTTATTTATTATAATTCCCTCGGTATATAATCATATGATACCATCCATTTTCTTTAACATTATGGAATATGATTATGTAATTTGGGGACCATGATGAAACAAATTTATTTTTCTGGGTAAGGAATTAATGAATTGATAAGTATTTTAAATTACTATAGAAAATATATGTATAGTTTTCATTATGTCATGAGTGGATAGAAATAATATAGATTCCAATTCATTGGGTAAATTGTATCTCAAGAGGTAACAAGAAACAAAATGGGTATTTGACAATGTTCTATAGGGGATTCTATCAACTTTGCAAGTCATAAAAGTTAGACTTGAATAATGGAATGATTTTCTATGCATATGGTTTTACCACAAAATTCCTATAAAATATCATTTTGAAATTGATATTCCCTAATGTATCATGATTAATTTTTTATTATTCATCAATCGTGTGACTCATGTGTTTTGAAATGATATATATTTTTATGTGACTCGTTATTTCTGATCTATTAAAGATTGGGTATGTAGAATTTACACTTTTATCTTTCTATCATACCCTTATCATTATACTATTCTTAATTTCCATCATTGATTAAAATCACACATATTGACCCTTACTAGTCATTTTATATCACTATTTCTTTTGTTTCTTTTTTTGTATATCAATAGATAAAGGTTTAATTAAGATGTGTATAAAATGTATATAAAAACGTAAGTAGTTTTTCAAAAATGTTTAGGATACTTCGTGAAATAATTGTATTTCTTATCTCCAAAGGTTCTAAAAATTTAACATTTTGGGGAACTAAATATTTATTAATATATTTTTTTATCATCTAACATGATGAAATATATTCATATGACCTTCTTGAGATTCCAAAAAATGAAACAAATAACATATTTTCAAATCTAAATTAATGTAATTAGTAAGTCATGTGATTAATTTATTGTTAATATAATCAAAATATATATTGGAGTTGTTTAAATTATAAAATGGTATAATTCATAACATAACTAAATTATAATATGATAATTAATGTTAAATACAAGTCATAAAAATTAAAAAATATTAGAAAACAAACCTAATCATAAAAGTGAAAACCTTGGACAATCCAAAAAATCTAGTTACATGCTATAGTAAAAAGTTAATAACATAAAACATAACATACCCACATATCCTTAGTATGAGTAAAACCCTAAGTGATTAGGAAATCATGAATAGAAGAATGAGAAAGATAAAAATAATACATCATTTAGAACATATCCTTAGTTACACACAATAAAAAATAGGATCCCATTATGACAAAAAATATCTAACCATTACCCCTTTAAAAATTTAATAAAATGAAAATCAATATTACTAAATGTAATAATTTTATCCATAACCATAATGGGAATATAAAAAATTGAGTTTCAACAACCATAATAATAATAATAAATTTAATCATTTTATTACACATCATTAAAAATCTAAATAACCATTGAATTTACATTATAAAACATAAAGATGTCCCAAATACACTTTAAAAAATCCGTTTAAATCAAAAATAATTTCAAATACATTTCATGAATCCCTAGAATTTCCTATTTAAATATATTTTTTAATATAAAAATCACCTAAAACACTATAAATAAAATCTATTTGAACCAAAATTAACTTATATGTCATTTTATGAAACATCTTAGACCCATAAATATAATTATAAGATTTTAATTCATAAAATCCCATAAAATACATTTATATAAATTTATAATACAATAGCGCCATTTTAAAACATTAAAAATCTCATAAATGATTTTATATAGGAATCCAATATAGTGAATGATTCTTTTAAAATGCCTATAATCATTGTTCATTTTGAATAAAAAGGATTTCATAGTGAACCAAACTAGGATGATAGGTAGGACATGAAGCCTTTAAAAATATATTTTTGATAAAAACATGGATTGATTAAATAACCCATGTGCTATAAAAATGCCAATCAAGAATGATTGTTTCTCCTTGACATGGAAAATCCTAAAATTATATTTAACCAATATAAAAAATAAAATATAAAAGGAGGAATGGAATCATTATGAGAAGTGAAAATATTAAGAAATCAATACCTAATAAAAAATTTGAGGATATCCCATGGAAATCTATGGGAGCAAAGAGGAAGACATGATTCCTCCCCCCCCCCCCCCCCGTATTACTTTTCATCTTCAAATCATGGGCTGGGGAAAGAGTTATTTTAACCTTATATCATAATTAATATAATAATAATAACAATATAATAATAATAATAATATTATTATTATTATTATTAAAATAATGATATTTTCTTTTTTAGGAAGGTCCACCCATTTACATGTTATTGCCACACTAAAATAATAGAAATTGCACACCCATAGTCACATATGAATTACATATCCCATATTATTATGTAATTCTAATAACATATCCATAAAATATACTTGTCATTAAAACATATATAATTTACAATGTAGAATAATATAATCATTAAAAAAATGAAGGACATAAAACAAAAATATGATTTAGATTACATTGTAAAAATGATATTTCAAGTCAATCACTAGGGGCCTCAATAATTTTAAAAATGAGAAATGATTTTTCAAGTAAGAAAATAATGATTTCTACTCCCCCAAAACATTCAAAATCAGTGTGGTGACCACCACCTTAAATTTTTAATAGTGCTTGGTTGGATCTAACAATTTTACCAAACTGTGCTAAAATCACGCATTAGTAAAATTTCATAAAATTTCCAATTTCCATTATTTAAAATGAAAATATTTTCATTATTAAGAAATATTTAATTAAAATAAAAATTTTGGTTTAAAAAATTATCCCCACAAAAAGAATCATTAATGGGAATCCCATTTGGGTGTTATGTTTTTTTCAATCCCAATTCAAATTTAAGAAAGAATATTTATTGCAATGAAAACATCACTATATATTAAAATCAATATTTCATTTATTAAAATATATTGACCAAAAATACAAAAAATGACCCTCTAAAAGTAATATTTATGAAATTTAAAACATGATGATATTTTTTGTACAATATTGACATCATCAATTCAAAAATAAATATTAAAACTATTTAGATTAATATTAAAAACATTTTATCAATACACACTTGAGTGTTGTAAAGGATTAGTTTATTTGGAGACTAGATATACAATCATCTTATTTCATGAATGATTTCTCATATATTCAATACAAATCATCGCATTTAGAACACATCATTAACATGGACTACAGAAAATATTCAATGTGACATCCAGAAATGAAACATAAGAATGGGTGAGCACATATTGTGAGTAAGGGTAAAAATGAGTGATATTAATATATGATCCAAATAAGATATAAGATAACAATAAATGTATGAGATCCTGAAGATAACTTATATAGTTCATACCCTGTCAATACTATTCCATCAAAACGAGTATTGTAAAAAATAACCATCATGTCAACGACTTGCATCATAAGTGTCAAATGATTATAAGTCTTCAATTTTCCATAACGTCATGTTATATAAGTATGGAACCATCAGGAGTATAAAAGTTATTTCATATTTCAATGTTAACTATTTATACCATTAAATCACAATGTATTATGAATCCATACCTATTTCATATTACATAAAAGATTAGGTGTCATCAGATTTTTTCTACAATGGATACAACACACTGACTTATTTCCTATAGTGTGTTACGCACATTGACCACTTTCACCAATGTATCAAGAGAATAAAATTATTTCCTATAATTATGCCATGAGATATAAATCATTACCCAATTCATGGGATGGAGATATAGGTCCATCCCATCACATAATCTATGCATTTATGTTTTAGAATATCATAAAACATCAAGTATATCATAACTTATTAAAAGGAAACTTGTTTCATTAACATTTCATCCTAGTATAACTCATGGTAAATAAAAGAGATCTATAATCATCTCTTTATCATAATAATAAACAAAAACTATTCAATGAATGAATAAATGTGGTACTATTGGATAAAATATACATTATAACTTAAGAAACACAAAACGTCATTATCACTTATGAATAATTATTCATTTAAACATTCATCAGAAAAAAAAGCATTTTGAAATCACTTATTTAAAATTTAATTCCTTTCAATTAACTTAAGAAAACATTTTATTTTATAAGAAACTTGAAAAAATTTAATTGAATCTATAAATACATGATTGTTCATGATGGTGGAAAATTATATTAATATTGTAGATGTAAAAATATAGATTCATCTCTCATTTTGGATTAAAAGTTAATTATACCTTATTCTGAAAAGAAAAATAAATTTATTTTAAACCATTTAGTAAAAAAATAAAAGAATTTAATAATACCATTAAAATATAATTACAAAATAGTTAAAAACCATTTAATTTTTTGGAAATCATATAAATGGATGAAAAAGGATTTTTAAACAAAGAGAGAATTTAATATGAGTTTTCTTTAAAAATCATTCTTTATTGGTTCTATAGAGATATTAAAATGATAGTAAAACATTTATTCTCCAAAAATAATCATATGAAAGATTCCCATGAGGCTGTTTATAGGTGTATCATAATAATTCAACCCCATAAAAAATCATTAAAAATTGATAAATAATGAGATTATAAATTAAAATATTTAATGCATATGTATCAAATGAATCATAATCCAAATGAAAAAAATAATCTTTTAGGGATATGTAGATCCACATTTAATTCACAAGAACTGTTATATAATATATTCACGGAAAATATATAAAACACATAAAAGAAACCATTGGTAAATATTTCTTGTGTCCCACAAAATTAAAAGTGAGATGAGGATCCCTTACTAGCATTGGTAACATTTAAATATAAAACACTATAACAAAAAAGCATTAAATAAAACATTGAATATCATGATTATAAAGATATTAGTAATCTAAAACTCTAATGGGGATTTATATTCACCTCATGAAAGAATATTGGGGCATAGCATAACATACTCCCAAAAAATATAAATTGAGACACAAATCTATTACATCAAGTCTCATAAATCTATATACGCATTCAAACCTATGGTATAATAGTTATAGGTTTATAAAAACTTTATTCATTAATTATAATTTATATAGTTTCATTATATGGTGTGGAGGTTGTAAGATCCCATAATTTATATAGTTTAATGATATTTATGTTTTTTTACGAACATTAAATTAAAAAGGTGAACCAAATTACCAATGTAAAATAAGGATTCATATATCATCATGGAATCATAGAAGACAATATATTTGGAGGAAATAGAGAGTAGTGATGGTTTTCATGTTTAGAGAAACAGATGTAACACTAGCTCGTTGATGAAGTCCACTAGTTATTCGGTGGGTCTAATAGATGTTCCCCATGGATATTGGTGTGTTAGATGTATTCTAGAGAGATACACATGTCATTCAGTGAAGATCGGGATGATTGGGGATCCAAAAAAAGACCCACCATCCATTATTGTGTTTCCTAGTTATGTAGTGGTGCTTGTGGCAACCACCATCTCACCAGTCATACAAACAAGCCAACTACTGGCATTACACAAGGATGGGATAATTCTTGTCATAATCATATTTATACCCCACAAAACATCATTTATTCTCATAAATAGAAATTATTTTACCCTAAATGTTTATTTGTGAAATTATATTTTTGTTTAAGGATTTTGAGGCTTCTCTGACAGCCCTCATTCATGTAGCAATCTATTATTTGATATGATGACCCAAAATCTTTAATTTTCTTGTGATTTTGTTGATTTCCTCAAAACTATTTCATAGTTAATCATCATTAATGTTTGATCATGTGTGTTAATATCAATCCAAATTATATATTGGTTTTTCATGTTGATATGGAATTTTGATCATTGTACTATTCTTCTCCATTCATGTTGGGAGTGTTCTAAAAAACTCCTTAAGGTATATTTTGTTTCTTTAGTATATGTAACCTATATGATCACATAGAAAATACATGGGTGTGACCTATCCATATTTTTATAACCCTATAATTAATGAAACCACATTATAATATTCCTATGGATCCCATTGGGTCTTTTGGAATTAAAATTGTGACTTACAGACACCCAAGAGGTATGCCAACACTTAACCAGTTGTTGAAACATGGATTGACCAAACCTAGATCCGAAAGATGATTTGGAAATTATTTTATGAATTTATTACATTTTGAAGTGTAATACCGTATGATTTGGTTTGTTTTCCTAAAACATAATCACAAGGATTGAATGTGGCTAATTGGTATGTTATTGGGTTCGTACAGATAGTATGATTTAACAAAGATATAATGCATTGAGAATGTTAATAGGGAATAATTAATACGTGAAATGGTACTAAAATTATTTTTCAAATTGAAAACATTTAATAATTGAATAAAATGTATGAAAGATATTAATTGGGAATAATAAACAAATATGTAATATGATCACATGTTTTTCAAGTTTGATAAATTGGAATGCACCAACTCTTACTTTCATTTGATGTTAAAATGTAAAATTGGATCTAGCATTGGAATAAAATTTTATTAAAATGTCCTTATAAAACATATATATTAATAACATATAAATTCACACTTTTCCCTATGATAAATTTTCAAATATTATGGTATTTCACCATTTAAAAAATAATAAACACTTGAAAGAGAATTTGAAAGTTTCCCATCATTACAATGTTACATTTCCCCTTCGCATGGACTTGTACAATGGGAACATGTAAGTTGATCTACCATGGAAAATCACTATGTGGAAATTATAATTTTGTTATTTAATTCCAAAGGGAGAGATACAAAATATGTATGATTCATACTTATATGGATACATCGCAGAAAACATGGTAAATTCTTCCAATATAAGAGAATCCTACAATGGGAATAGACATATATCAATCTGATGAAGACTATTTGGATAAGCATGGGTGTAAACCTGATAAATGAGGGTTACTATGAATATTTTGGTTTTACATATTAATATATAAATTATTTACCATATTATTGAATTATTTCATGTATTATTTATTCAGATAGGATTTTGTTATACAATGTGGTTGTTAGCTTATCGAGTTCTACTCACAACTAATTTGTTTCTCCATGTGGAACTCAGGAATAAATCATTGATGTTGGTTTGGTAAAGGGAAGGGGAACCTATTCATTATTGTTTACACTTTAAGATGTCAATAGAGCATGGATATGAGACTGATCATGGTGTTTGGGACTAGGGTTTTTAGATACATTATTGTGGATTTAATTGTTATTTGTTTATTTGTATGACATTTATCATTTAATTTAGCTTTTCTATAGTATGACAAGAAATATTTTTTATTATTATTTGTATTTTTATTATACTTAAGTAATTTTAATTAGTTTTAGGTTGTGATTGATTTATCATATTTGTTTTTTCACAACCACTCTTGTTTAGAGTGTACACTCCCCCGACTATATTTCTTAGATATTCGCCACTAGTTAGCAGAATCCGGCTAATGAGGAGGCATTCTTGTGGTCACCTAACCATCAACATTGATCATATGTGAAAGTATCATTCTAGTGATTATATACAATATTTCTTAATATTTGATCAAATTTCTTAATCCACATATATTTGAGTGCCCAATATATGACTCAATATTCCAAAATCATATTTCACATCCAAAATAAAACCAAAACCATTTCTAATATACCAATTTTAGAATTTTTCATATTTCCAATAATTTATTATCACTTTTTTGTACATTTGAAACTTAATCTAAATGTTAGCAGTCCAGAATTACAACTCCCTATGATTTAATTATGTATTTCCAATTAATTTAATATTGAGTTATTAATATCCTATGACACTAAAATAATTTGAAAAAGGATATATTTGGGTATAATAAAAAACTTACATACATTTAGTAAAATAAATGATATAATCACAGTATTAAAATTTACAAATTCAGTTGGTAAAATACCTATGATTTAAAAAACATTGATCACCTTTAAACAATAATATCAATAAAAATTCATAAAATTTAAATAATGGATAGATGAATATTAATAACAATATATAATCACTTAGTTAACTATATGTATTTTTTAAAAAATAATCCATTGTGGAAGAAAATATTATTTTTTAAAATAAAATTTTTATTATATGCTATACTGTTTTAATTAAATTCTAAATGTTTCTTATTTCAAATATCAAATTTAATGAAATGTAATGTTAATATATACAAGAAAATGAATATAAATTCATTAATTGATTATTATTTTTAACCACCCCTCAACTGGTTCCCATCTATGCTTGGTAAAAAAGGAAAGGGAGGCCCCTGATGCCTATCACCAATTTGGCCATTGGTTGGTGTCTAGCTTTATGGGTATAGAATTTAGAGAAAATGGAGTAATTACACACTTTATATATTTTAATAATAATAGATAATATGATAAATATAAATGAATACCATTAGGAAAAAAATCATCCCAATAATTTAATGAAAATATATCGTAAATGGAAACCACTAAATATACCAAAATATATCATGAATTTTAATAATGAATATTCAACAGATTTTGAAAAACTGCAATAGATTTTAAATAAAAACCCAATCACAAATTGATTCATTTAGACCTAAAAATATCATATACCATTTCAATATAGGTCATTTTTTGTAAAAAATATTTTTTTCAATCATTAAATTTCAATATAAAATAATAATCATTATGATTTATATATTATTTCTCATTTTTTCAACAGATAATTTTAGAGTGTACATCAAACCATCCCATGGTATCAATTTAATTATCCTTACCATTTAATATTTCCCAACCCATGGGTCTATTTATAATTTCATATACCATTCCATAAACATGGTATTCTGGGACTCAACCTAAGATACCATAAGAAAAATGAAAATATTATGTATAATCAAACCGCAATTGGGTGATAAAAATTAAAAAAATTACTATCTAGTAATCATCCATCATATGAAGAAAATATCCCAACCCCTGAATAAAAACCCATATCCATCATTATTTCCTATATGAAACTAAACAAGCTCACAACCAATAATCCTAGATCTGAAGTGATATTATCCACATGAAAATTATCTTCATTTCATAAAAAATAAAACAATAAATCCCCACTCTAAAAGTGGTTTATTCACCCATTTCATAATATCCAAATAATTATATGATTCAAAAAAAACATAAACGGAGTTATTATTCTAGAGAATTTATACCTGAAATTAGTAGTATTTTCAACATAAAAATTTACCTAGAAAATAAGGCAATAGATTCATGGAATTTTATCCTATTTAAAATAAGGATGTTCTCTCTTGGATGCAGACATTTATCTCCAAAAAATGGGCATTTTTTAAATTTATCGACATTTCATAGTATGCTTCTGTTAAATAATCAATGTGTTTGATAGCATACTCCACACAAAACACTAAAATAAAACAGAACATGGATATTTTTTTATCATTAAAACCATGAAATTTAATTAAATGTGGTCATATTTTATATTTAATTGTGAAATATGTTAATATTTATATTCATATCATTGTTATTTTAAAAAAAATTACTTAATTCAATAAATTTTTTTATATATTTGTATCCCAAGTGTGTCATTTTTTTCCATGATATATCAATATTTTCATGGTGAGTGAAAATGTAATGTTTATGATTTAGAAATGTCTAGGATTAATTTAATGGAATTATGTCATGTTTGAGAAATAATAATAAATATATAAGGATTGTTGTATGGGTATTCAATAGATTAAAATAAATGTTTTTCTTAAATAATGGACCTTGAATTATTCATGAGGATGAGGTTAAGAGGACTTATAAATTTAGTATCAGGTTTTTAAGAAGACCCATGATGTCAATAAGAAAAATTAAAATTCATATTTAAAGGTAAATTTTCATTTACATTAATTAGATAAGGTTAAATGCAACAAAATTAAAGTTAAATTTCGAAAAAATTACTTACATAAGGGAAACTCATTATTTTCATAAGGGTTAGATTTAATATAGAGAATCTATGTAAGGGTACATGGGTGATATGTAAAGGTACTCAAAGGAACTATGTATGGGTACTCAAGTGAGGCAAGGAACTATAAAAGGATAACAACATGTGTTCAAGGCTATCTAAGAGGCTATGTAAGTGTAACCTGTTAATATCCCTACTCATGTAAGGGTAACAAGGTACTACATAAGGTTAACCCATGAATAACCCATATCACATATTGGTAACTTAAAATTTCATAAGGGTATAGGGAATCATGTAAAAGGGTACACCAGGGCAACGTATGGGTGAATCCAAGTTTCCAAAACCTATGTGAGGTTATAGGAAAGATAGTGTAAGGGAACAAGCATGCATTTATAAGAGAGACCAGACATTTTTAACGGTACAAGTGAGTTTTATATGGGAAAAGAAAATATTTTTATGACAACTTAATGGAGTAATCAATGATGTGAAATGTTTTCATTGAATTAAAATAACTCATATAAGGATAATAAGAAAAATGCCACACTATAGAAGATCTCCTCACAATGTAGTGAGTAATTTATTATACCCTTGGATACTGTATTAGGAGGCTATAATTTTATAAATAGAAGAAGGTATGAAACCCATGGAAGTTTATACCACATGTAGTGCAGTTCTACCCTCAGTATTGAAGTTCAACAATTAGTTTTTGGGTGATACTACCAGTATAGGGTAGATCCCATCAGTTTTGGATGTGTTAATATCATACATAATGGTAGGTGGTTCTACCTTGAGCTTTGGATGAAGGAGGAGATATAAAGACCTTTACATGATTGAATAATATTTCCATGAGTAAAAATGATGTATTAAAAATTTATGATAATATTTCTTGTATTATGTATAGGGAATGATCAAAATAAGCATGCATGTAGTTCTACATGCATGATTGAAAGAAGAATGTGATAAATAATGTCAATAACATCTAGAATATTTTCATTGATGGAATAATATTTTTCATGTTATTCATAGGATTATCCTCAATGTGGAAATATATGAACATTATACTTGAAATATGATGAGAAAACATGACTTTTAGTGGATGATGTTGATATGATGAGTTTTTTTCTCATTAACAAATATCAGTTCAATGTATGTTTTTGATACATTATTTATGGTATAGAAATATAAAGTGACTATGGTTGTTAATTAACAACATGATTAAGAAATAATATTACCTAAATTACCTGGATATTTCATGAGTAATTATTATTTATTAAATCATGAAATAATTTCCTATATAATGAGGAGTTAATGAGAAATTTTTAATGATACGAAAATCCCATGAATTTATATAAGAATATCATGATACATGATTTTTAATTAGGTATCGATAATGTATATTTCAATATCAAATGAATTATATAAGGAATCCTAAGTGTTATGAATATTTAATTGAATATTATAATGGGGATTCAAATATATTTAAAAGTGAGATAAGTGAAGAATCACTTGAGAGATTGTAATGAGATTATCATGCTATCAAAGGTAATGGGATGTCCATATTTCAAATATAGAAATAATTATTTTTATATTTTTATAATAATATTAGATATGATCATTTAAATATAAATATTTTGTTAATGTATTGAATAAATCTAGTTTATATTTGAGACAACTTGATCATTCAATATCTGAGAAGAGTTTAAAGGCTAATAGTTTTTCTTTATATAGATGTTGAATACCTTGATTAATTGAACATGTGAAAACATGATCATGTAGGAATGGGTAGGAATAATTAAATTCAAAATTGTAATGATATTTATTTTTATAGACCATCTATGAAGAAGTGAATATTTATTGCCATTGACTCTTGAAGTGTAAGAATCAAATTGATTCTAAAGCGGATGAAGGGAATGATAGATTATGTGTTGATCAAGAATGTAGGAGAGATAATTATGATATATATAATATTAGTTTTTAGAATTATTTTGGTGTCAATAATCATATAAATATACATTCCCTAGATGTAGGGTCCTGAATATTGTTAATATTTTACAAATGTGGGGGGTACTAATTACAATAATAAGTATGATTTTATTTAGAATGATTTAAATTTTTTGTACGGGTATATCTATAATGTATAATACGCATGATATAATATTTAGGGAAAATATATAGTGGATCGATCAAAATAAAATGTTCATGAATCTATATTGGACGAAACAATATTAAATTTTTATACCTCGGATTCCCGCTCACTCAGAGGCAGCTAACTAGTCATTGGACTCTACAATAATTTTTTTTCTATTCACTATAATTTTTAAAACCAAAAATATTTATATTCTATTGAAATTATTCAATTAATAAAAGTTGATATTAATTGATTTCTGATAATTTTTGTAGAGTTTTTTAAACAGAATGTATAAAAACAGTATTTTTAAAGATTATGTTCCTTTAAAATTTGCCTTTAATTATTATTTATAAATTTATTTGAAATTGAAATATATATATATATATATATATATATATATATTTGAATGATTAATATCAAAAATGAAATTAATTTTTTGATTCAAAATAATAATACTATCATAGAATAATTTTTTAATATTATTCTAAAAAAATATTTTCAGGTGAATAATGCAATAAACTATTTTACAAATACTACATAATTTCTACCATTATAATTATTGAATTATAACATATAATATTAAGAATCCTTTTTATATAAAAAATATTTTATAATTCAAATTATAAATTTTAAAAATATTTATTTTATTTTAGCATTCTATGATTGAAATTTTATAGCAAAAGTAATATTTATCTCATTAATCATTTTAATAATTTATACATTTACTATATTAAAATTTTAATTTAACATTTTTATACATTAAACCATAATAAAGAATTTAAAATTAAGAATCACTAGGTCCAAATTACTTATAGTTTTCATTTTATAATTAGTCATGAATATTATGTTAAAAAAAGTAAAAAATAGTTACTGTAGTAAAAGTTTAAATGAAAAAGTAATAATCCAAGAGATAATGGACTAAAACATGTTAAAAACAAGATATTAATTGTTATTTTGATAGATAAAAATCATTTTCTCAGAAAAAACTCTATTATTTTTCAATTTGGTGAAATCATACTTGGTTAAACTATTATAAACTCATATAATGTTGATATATTTTAAAAAATCCATTCTCTATGCTTAGAAAAACGGCCTCTTACCATCCTTTTAATAGTTATCTATATTTTTTCCCATCACGACATTAAACCATAATTCCTTCCCCTATAGAATTATTTCACTCTATTATGTTAAATTTTATAAAAGATTGTTATATTACCTTAAATTTTAAGGAATCCTTTATGAGAAATGCGAAGTTCTCAATCTAAGTTCAATCGTCTCACTAACATCTTTTCCATTTATTATTGCATTTAAAATATATTTTTATCGATAGAATATTTTAAATTATTTTTTTATATTATATTTAAAGTTTTTTTTATTGTGGGAATAACCATAAACACTCTCACCATCCCCATAAAATAAAATAAAAATCAATTGTGCATATGTGCAGAATATTACCTCCAAAACATAAATTGTTTTAGTTTTTCACATCCTTATATAGAATATCATTATAAGAAATTTAAAATATGATGATATAATGTTATATTTTTTAATATTATATATTAATGAAAAATATTACCTATTTCTCTTATAATATGTGAGGTGAAGTCATTATCCATGCGTATTATTCGACTAACACGTTGTCACGACCCAACCCAAACGACATGTCTAACTATGCGCCAAAATAGACTTATATAAGACCCAAAAGGAATTCAATATCAAAAAAGGATACCAAATTATAAACTACCATCCCACAAAAACCAATGGAACAATTTTAAATACCAAAAATATGTCATATATTATACCTATAATAAGATATAACCATAAATAATGTATTCCATAGTTGAAAATAACAACTCTATGAGTATTTCTAATGTACCAAACTAAAACCAAGTTACACATACAAACACAATACATAATGGACAAAAAAACATATACATGTTAAATGTAACACCCCGACCCTAGTTACCCAAAGTCGGTGCATTATTACATAACATTGGCATGATCACAAGAAAGATCAAATCTCTAAAGGCTGATTGGTTTAGTAGCCTTGGAAACACTAGATATATTCATAAGTTTTAGATTACACCATAAAATGAAAAACTACTACAACAACATAATGTCTCCACCGTCCACACTATTATCCCCTCATAATATCCCTGCAGGTCATTCATAACTTACTTCTTCACATCCTAGGAAAAATAAAACATAGAAAAGGGGGTGAGCTCAAATGCCCATTAAGGATAACAATATAGCGGAAACTTTCATAAATAAGAATAAACATTTAAGGCAATGTATAACTAAAACAAAAGCCTTTCAATCTTGAACTTTCAACATAGTATGGCATAAATAAAATGAAATAATTCCATTTACTTATTCACATGGATATTCTACTAATCGAATAATCACATGAAAAATCAATAACCACTTTCATAATGATGGAATGCATAATGCCAGACTATCATAACCACATAGCCAAGGCCTCGTGCCAAGACTACAAATAAGATTTTTTCAAGGCCTTGTGCCAAGACACTAGTTTGTCTCATAAGACCTACCGATGCATTGAGGAGCTATAGTGGGCTCCACCCGTCACATATTAAGTCCAATGCATTCCCATATGAAAAGGTTTACACATAACATAAACATTTGTATTATAACTAGCATACGAAATGTCAATACTTTCACCATAAACTATGAATGGTATAAAAATAGCACATCTACAGCCAAACATATCACAAAACCTTCAATACAATATAGAAGTTTTGTATCATAATAAATCAACTTCAAATAAGCGTAAAATCCATCAAAGGATGTTGACATAGATGAAATCAAAACTCTTTTTAGAGAAATATCTCTTTCTATTTTTGAAATCATTTAAGATCCATATAAAATTAAACATTTTCTTTAAAAATATTCTTATAATATTGTAAGGAAAGCTTTGAAAATTTTATAACGGCGGAAAATAACCACACCCGCTGTATAAGTTAAAAAAACATTCTTACCTTAATTCTGTCGAAAAGGTTAAAAAGGACCTTGTTTTGAAAACGACGGAAAGATTCCTCTTATAAAAAGTCAAACAAGGGTATAAATGACTTTATCCCATATTATGGTAAATAATAAAAATGTTTTGAAATACATTTTTATGAAAACATGGATGTGGATGATAAAGAGATCCCAGTAGATTATTACATATAAACAACCTCGGATAATGAAGAGATTGTGAAATAACCCTTACCTTGTACTTTTCCTTGGTTGAGGTAGGTTAACCTCCTGTATAATGGTGAAATAATTGTTATTAAATTATAAAAGAATCATATACATTAATATGATATCATATATGATCTTTTAATGTTGATTTAATAATAATATCTTAGTATTATCGTTGTTTCGGGTGTTAACTTACTTGTTTTCTTTTATATGTTTTGTTACGTAAGACATGTTTATAATGGATAGGTTATATATTATTCATATCCAGAATGATATCAAGTCCTTAAACATAATTTTTAAATCATCAAATGATAATTATACTTGAATGGATACGATGGAGAATGAATCTTATCGCGTTCGTGGAGACGGTAGTTCGTACGTACGCACAAGAGACAATATCATTCTTTTGATATTAAAATAATATATAAATGGATGTTATATCATATATAAAGAATAATTAACATGTTATATTTATTATTTACATGAGTTACACATCATTATTATACCCATACAAATAATAATATATTGAATAACAATTACACCACGACGTGGAGACAGTAAGCCGTACATACGCACGTATGGTGACATGTTATTCAAAGGGTGGATAGAACACTGAATATGGTTGTACCATATTTATAATAACATCACAGTATATATATTATACTGGAGTTATTATTTTATAATGGTAACAAAAAAGGAAGAAGAAGTGGAAGAAGAAAGGAACTTGGAAAAAGGTGGTGAAATCATTACCTCTTCTTCGGGTTCTTCCTTTTGATTTGATCAAAAGGGCTCCTTAGGTTGGCTTTTTGATCAAACTAAAGCCTCTAGGTTGTAGTGAGGGAAGTTTTGAGAGTATTGGGGCAGAGTTTGGCCGAACCAAAAGGCTTTTAAAGTTTGAAGAAATGAGAAGGAGGAGTGCCCTTTTATAAGAGGGGTGAGGGGAACATTTGGAAAAGCTAGAAATATTAATTTATAATAAATTCATATTCGGTTTCTAATGGATCCAAAGTTGATTAATTAAATTTTAAGTTGGGGATAGGTCGAAAACAACTCAACCAATAGAATTTAGACAGGTTTGGGTACTTATATTAACCTTATCTTTAAGTATTAACTCTAAGTTAATTAGTTTCACTTTTACAATGTCTCTTTGTATTTTTATATAATATGGTTAATAAACTTACTATATACATCCAAGAGACCCCCAAGTGGTCCATTAATGATGAACCTATCATGTTATAAGTCTCTTGTCCGAACCTTAGATTTTTAGGAATTTAATATCAATTAATAATATAATATTGGTTTTAAGAACTCTTTTATGTCAATTTTGACACTATTCAAAAGTTGATTTTTGTGAAACTCATAACCGTTTGATTACTTAGAACAAAGTCAATTACATCAATAATAATATATAATATTATCCTATAAAATTATTTTAATTCATTAAAAGTTTCTTATTATATTTATTTGGGTATTTATAATATCAATTATTTTAAATTTTCACTATAATAGTAATTAATTCATCATCATTGTGTCATAAATAAATTAAATTATTTAATGTCTAAAAATTATAGATAAAATATTATTATGTAGGAAATATTTTTATCTTTCTAATGAATATTTATAATCTAAAATCCAACATATATAACCCTATGTAAAAATTGTTTTTCTAAAAGATATATGCTTCTGTCATTTTCGTATTCATTTTAACTTAATTAAAATAAAGTGTCCCTATCACCTACAAGTGGCACCATGGGGTCCCAAAATCGACCCAAAGATGCCTATGGTCGAACATGTATCAACCAATAAGTCTAGGACACGTTTTAGGGTAATTTAGTGTTATTATAATATTATTTTTTTAACCCTTATTTACATGATTTACCCTTAACCATGGTAAATAAAATATTTACCGCAGTAATTATTCAAAATCTCTAAAAATAAAAGTTACCTATTTACATAATTTGGACATGCTGATTCCAAATATGGAATCCATTTTTCTAAATTCAAAACACAGAAGTGGCAGAAATTAATTTAAAATTAATTCCCGCTGTCAAAACAAAAAGCGTGTTTTTAAGAGATAATAACTATCAAAAGATTGGCACTTGTTTATGTTCGGTTTAATTGTAAAATTATGTCCAATGACCAACATTATATTAAATGGTAAAAATATATTCTAAATATAATTTAAAACCACTCAAATTCATAATTTATCACTATTAATTATTTTGATTAAAAAAGTTGTTTTTAATTAAAATTTAGTAATTTTCACTATTCATCAAAATATGAAAATTATCCGAAAAGTACCAAAATCTCACCTTAGGATAAATTCGATATTCCAAATCTAGAAATGAATTCCATTTTAAAATATAAAATATATATAATTTCAAAAAGTAGGTATTATTATTCATAACGGCTAGTTTGATTGGTTATTGTGTATTAGAACTCGGTGTTGCGTACAACACACGCTATCACATTATTCAAAGAGAAGTGTACCGTAGAAGCTTGGGGTGTTACATTCTCCCCTCCTTCAAATAATTTCATCCTTGAAATTTCTAGAATACTACCGCATGAAAATACTCGGGTGGTTCTTCATCATAAGTTCCTCGGGTTCCCACGTTGCCTCTTCCATCTTATTGTTTCTCCACAAAACTTTTACCAGACGCGTTGTCCGGTTTCTCAGCACTTGTTCTCTCGTATCAAGAATCTTGACGGGCTCTTCGCAATAAGAAATATCGGGTTCCAGTTCTAACTCCTCGTAGGTGAGTACATGCGTTGGGTCAGGCATGTATTTCCTCAACAGAGATACGTGGAACACATCGTGAACTTTGGAGAGACTTGGCGGCATTGCCAATCGGTAAGCTACAGCCCCAATTCGTTATAGAATTTCGAAAGGTCCGATGTACCTGGGACTCAATTTACCTTTCTTACCAAAACATATGACTCCCTTCCATGGAGATACCTTCAGGAAAACATGATCAACGACTTGAAATTCCAAATCCTTCCTTCGATTATCGGCACAGCTCTTCTGCCTACTTTGAGCTGCTTTGATGTGATTTTGGATTACCTTCACCTTTTCCATCATTTCCTGCACCAGTTCTGGGCCTACAAGTTTTCTTTCACCGACGTCATCCCAACAGGTTGGTGTACGACATCTTTTTCCGTATAACGCTTCATATGGTGCCATCTGAATACTCGAATGGAAGATATTGTTATAGGAAAATTCTACGAGAGGTTAGTATTGATCCCACATACCCTGAAAGTCAAGTGAGCAATATCTCAACATGTCTTATAGGGTTTGAATTGTCCGTCCTAATTGTCCATCTGTCTGAGGGTGGTAAGCAGTGCTCAAAAGAAGTTCGGTATCCAGGGATTTCTGAAGACTTTTCCAAAATCTTGAAGTAAAACGGGGATCACGATCAGAAACAATCGATAGGGGTACTCCATTAAGTCTACCAACTTCATTAATATATAGTCTTTCTAGACGTTCCAGGGGTAGATCTTCTCTTATAGCAAGAAAATGTGCTGACTTGGTAAGACGATCAACAATAACCCATATTGCATAGTTACTTCTAGGAGTCTTTGGTAGCCCCATGATAAAGTCCATCGTAATATTGTCCCATTTCCACTCCGGTATGGGAAGAGGTTGCATGACTCCTCCAGGTTGTTGCCTTCCAGCTTTCACTTGCTGAAAAACCATACATCTTGACACAAAATCAGCAATCTCCCTCTTCATGTTGTCCCACCAAAAAAGTTCCTTCAAATCTCTATACATTTTGGTGCTCCTAGGTTGTATAGAGAAATGGGAACTATGAGAATCATCCAGCAATTCCCTTTTTAGATCAGGTATATCGGGAACACAAAGCATCTTCCCGAATTTCAAAATTCCATCTTCATATACAAAGTCTCTCAATCTCCCATCATTCACAGCTTTAATCTTCTTTTTAAATTCTTCATCATCAGTCAGAGAACTCTTAATCCTTTCTAGTAAAGATTTTTTTGGCAACCATTTGAAAAAGAATTGATGTTTAACCTTCCCTGGTTATACCCATGTCCATCTTTACTAGATCCATGGAAATTGGATCCCTTTCAATTCTCATCATGTTCAAAACTCTATGGTCTTTTCTGCTCAAAGCATCTGCCACCTTGTTTGCTTTCCCCGGGTGGTAGTGTATCGTACAATCATAATACTTGAGTAATTCAAGACATCTCCTTTGCCTCATGTTGAGTTCTTTTTGTGAGAAAATATACTTCAAAATCTTGTGATCAGTATAAATCTCACATTTTTCACCATAGAGGTATTACATCCATATCTTCAAAGCAAAGATTACAGCTGCTAACTCGAGATCATGAGTAGGATAGTTTTGTTCATGAATTTTCAACTGTCATGATGCATAGGCAATAACTCTATCATTCTGCATAAGCACACAACCAAGTCCTTTCTTTGATGCATCACTATAAATAACGAACCCATCATTCCCCGATGGTAGAGTCAATATAGGAGCATTGACTAATCTTCTCTTCAGTTCTTCAAAACATTCTTCACACTCTTTTGTCCAAACAAATTTAACCCCTTTACGTGTGAGCTTCGTTAATGGGTTAGCCAATCGGGCAAAATTCTGGACGAAACGTCGATAATAACCTGCCAAACCAATAAAACTACGTACCTCAGTTATAATCGTAGGTGCTGGCCATTCTTGGATTTCCTTGGTCTTAGAAGGATCAACAAGGATTCCATCTTTAGAGACAATCTGGCCAAGAAAAGAAATCTCATGAAGCCAGAATTCACACTTGCTAAACTTTCCATATAATTCATGCCTCCTAAGAGTCTTCAAGATAATGCGCAAGTGATTTTCATGATCTTCGTAGGTTTTGGAGTATACCAAGATATCATCAATAAATACCACCACAAATTCATTGCGATACTCCTTGAAAAATCTATTCATCAGATCCATGAATACATATGGTGCATTAGTCAATCCAAATGGCATTACAGTAAACTCGTAATGCCCGTACCTGGTTCGAAATGCTGTCTTCGGAATGTCTTCATTATTTACACACAACTGATGGTATCCAGATCGAAGGTAAATCTTTGAAAAGTATTGAGCTCCATGAAGGTGGTCAAATAAATCATCAATGTGTGGTAGGGGATACTTGTTCTTTATTGTTATAGCATTGATCTCCCTGCAGTCGATACATAACCTCATAGATCCATCTATCTTTTTAACAAAATGAACAGGGGCTCCCCATAGAGAAACACTAGGGTGAATAAATCCTTTATTACTCAATTCCTCTAGTTGTTTCTTTAGTTAGACTAATTCTACAGTATCCATTCTATAAGGGGTCTTCGATATAGGCCTTGATCTAGGAATCAAATCAATGGAAAACTCAACTTCTTGTTCTGGAGGATGTCCAGGTAAATCTTCCAGAAATACATCTACAAATTCTTTCACAATAGGTACATCCTCTATTTGAACATTCCTTTCCTCACCCACAGTTAGTTCATTCTCTTCCTACCCAATAATTGAATTTATTTGAGCTATTGAGGGTGGATCTAAATAAGAATTAGGTGGTGACGATTCTGCTCTAAAGATAAGGTGTTCCTTGTCATTATCATCAAGAATTGTAACCTCTTTCTTCTTACAATAAATATTCGCATCATAGTCTGAAATCTAGTCCATACCGAGGATTATATCAAACTCAATCATAGGTATGACGATGAGATCAGCAGATAACAAACATTTATGTGAACTAATGGGGACTGATTCACAAAACTTTGTTGCAATGATACTTCCCTTAGGAGTTTTAACTGACAACTCCCTTGTTAAATCAAATTGGAAATATCTAATTTTCTTATCAAACTGGGAAGATATGAAATAATGCGATGATCCAGAATCAAATAATGCATTTGCTAAACTTGAGGAAACCATTAAATTACCTGCCACCACGTCTTTCGGAGCTTCTACCTCAGCAGTAGTGATAGCATAAGACTGGCCTTGATCCCTTGGCCTTTTCTGAGGTAAGTTCTCCTGATGCTTAGGACATTCATTTGCATAATGTCCCATCTCCCTGCAATTGTAGCACTGAATATTGGTAGCTTCCTTCTTCCCTTTGCAATCACGAGCTTGGTGGCCTTTTTCACCACACTTGTAACAGACTCTCATTCCCTTCAAGCAAGTACCGGGGTGTTTCTTCCCACATTTACCACAGGATGGATATTCAACCTTTCCTTTCTTCCCCTTATTTCCATTCCCATATTGATCAGAAGACCTCTTCTTCTCTTGCTTTGCTTTAAAGTCATAAGACTTAGAGAATTCCTTTTCAGTCTTGATAGCACATGAGACAATGTCTTCGTACGATGAAAAGGATTGTGAGACTAATACTCGACAGAGAAATGGTTTTAACCCATCAAAGAAACGATAAATCATACTTCTTGGGTTACGTATATAATCTCCAGCATACCTTTCTAACCTTATAAAGTTAGCCTCATACTTTGTGACATTCTCATCCTCCTTCTGTCTCAGACTTAGAAATTGCCTTTCCATAATAACTTTTTCCCTTTCATTACTCCCCAAAGCCTGAAATATTTTCTCTAGGGAAAATATCCATTGCTCAGCTACTAAGGGATTTGTACTCCCATTGAACGTTGGTGGTTGTTGCCTCATGAATCGATCTAACATTGACCCTCCACACTGTGGATCAGGGTGCTCCATACGGGTAAGGTTATTATTCATAACCTGAGTAAGTTGTCCCAGTATGGTGATTAGCTGATCGGCACCAGTTGCATCACTAGATCCACTATAATTATCTTGAGCAGGAGGGAAATCCCTACATGGAGTGTCTGCATTGATACGGTTTCCATTTCTTCCACTAGGCGCCATTTCTAAACAATGGCATAAACTAGATCAGTTTATGAATCAAAATACTTATAAAACACTTAACATAAATTGAACTATTTATGGATATAATCCATAATCATAAAAATGTTTTCTTTGAGAATTATATACTCATAAAACCTTCATAATGATTTGTAAAGAAAATGAGAGTTATCCTAAGCATATCCCAAGGGAGTGTCGTAACCAAGAGTTCAGCAAGGCCCGTTGTCGTGCACCAGTTCACGTTCGAGTCTAGCTCAAAGCGGTGTTTTCGGGTTTTACCCCTAGGTACATCTGTGCCAGAGCCGCCTCTACCTGCTCGTATCCAGACAGGGATGTATTGCTCGGAAAACTCACAAAATCTCTACAATACCAAAATTTTAGGAAGTTCTTCTATACTAATCCTCAAAGTTCATCTTAGGTCTACGTGCTCTAATCAGAGTTTATCTAAATCTAGCTTCCAAGGTTTGTACTAAACTTTCTCTGATACCAACTGTAACGCCCCGACCCAAGTTACCCAGAGTCGGGGCATTATTACATAACATTGGCATGATCACAAGAAAGATCAAATCTCGAAAGACCAATTGGTTTAGTAGCCTTGGAAACACTAGATATATTCATAAGTTTTAAATTACACCATAAAATGAAAAACTACTACAACAACATAATGTCTCCACAGTCCACACTATTATCCCCTCATAATATCCCTGCAGGTCATTCATAACTTACTTCTTCACATACTGGGAAAAATAAAACATAGAAAAGGGGTGAGCTCAAATGCCCGGTAAGGATAAAAATATAGCAGAAACTTTCATAAATAAGAATAAACATTTAAGGCAATGTATAACTAAAACAAAAGCCTTTCAATCTTGAACTTTCAACATAGTATGGAATAAATAAAATGAAACAATTCCATTTACTTATTCACATGGATATTCTACTAATCGAATAATCACATGCAAAATCAATAACCACTTTCATAATAATGGAATGCATAATGCCAGACTATCATAACCACATAGCCAAGGCCTCGTGCCAAGACTACAAAAAAGATTTTGTCAAGGCCTTGTGCCAAGACACTAGTTTGTCTCATGAGACCTACCGATGCATCAAAGAGCTATAGCGGGCTCCACCCGTCACATATTAAGTCCAATGCATTCCCATATGAAAAGGTTTAAACATAACATAAACATTCGTATTATAACTAGCATACGAAATGTCAATAATTTCACCATAAACTATTAATGGTATAAAAATAGCACATCCACAGTCAAACATATCACAAAACCTTCAATACAATATAGAAGTTTTGTATCATAATAAATCAACTTCAAATAAGCATAAAATTGTAACACCCCAAGAATTCATAGTGTGTTATTTCTTCAAAATAATTCAATAACTTGCACTACACGCAACACCGAGTTCAATTACACCATGACATACCAAACAAGCCGTTCAAAAGAGGTTATGAATAGTATTAACTAAATTTTAAACTTTATATAATCCTTATAATTTTAGAATCCATATTATGAGTTTCTTAGACATAATGTAAGAACAAATTCATTTTCAGTATTGCACTTTTACCAACTTTTAATGGTGAACCCTTTTTAAATAAAATATTTTAATCTTTTTGACTAAATGGGGACATCAAAAAAATTAAAATGAAACATCCCAGGCTTCCACGGTACGCTTTCCTTTGAATAATACAGTAGCGTGTGTTGTACGCAACTTCGAGTTCTAACACACACCACAACCAATCAAACTAGCCGTCATGAATAGTAATACCTACTTTTTGAAATTATATATATTTTATATTTAAAAATGGACTTCATTTTTGGATTCGGAATATTGAATTTAGCCTAAGGTGAAATTTTGGTACTTTTCGGATAACTTTAATATTTTGATGAATAGTGAAAATTACTAAATTTTAATTAAAAACAACTTTTTTAATAAAAATAATTAATAGTGATAAATTATGAATTTGAGTGGTTTTAAAGTATATTTAGAATATATTTTTACCATTTAATATAATTTTGGTCATTGGACATAATTTTACAATTAAACTGAACATAAACAAGTGTCAATCTTTTGAAAGTTATTATCTCTTAAAAACACGCTTTTTGTTTTGACAGTGGGAATTAATTTTAAATTAATTTCTGCGACTTCTGTGTTTTGAATTTAGAAATATGGATTCCATATTTGGAATCAGGATGTTCAAATTGTGTAAATAGGTAACTTTTATTTTTAGACATTTTGAATAATTACTGCGGTAAATATTTTATTTACCATGGTTAAGGGTAAATCCGGTAAAAAAGGGTTAAAAAATAATATTATAATAATACTAAATTACCCTAAAACGTGTCCTAGCCTTATTGGTTGATACATTTTTGGACATAGGCATATTTAGGTTGATATAGGGACCCCATGGTGCCACTTGTAGGTGATAGGGACACTTTATTTTAATTATGTTAAAATGAATACAAAAATGACACAAGCATATATCTTTTAGCAAAACAATTTTTACATAGGGTTATATATGTTGGATTTTAGATTATAAATATTCATTAGAAAGATAAAAATATTTCCTAGATATTTATAGTTTATTTATAATTTTTATACATTAAATAAGTTAATTTATTTATGACACAATGATGATGCAGTAATTACTATAATGGTGAAAAATCAAAATAATTAATATTATAAATACCCAAAAAAATATAATATGAAACCTTTAATGAATTAAAATAATTTTCTAGGATAATATGACATATTAGGATTTATTTAATTAACTTTTCTCGAAGTAATAATTCTGTTATGAGTTTCACAAAAATCAACTATTGAATAGTGTCAAAATTGACATAAAATAGTTTTTTAAAAAAATATTATATTATTAATTAAAATTAAATTCCTAAAAATATAAGGTTCGGCCAAGAGACATATATCATGATAGGTGTATCATTAATGGACCACTTGAGGGTTGCTTGGATGTATATGGTAAGTTTATTAACCATATATTATAAAAATACAAAGAGACATTATAAAAGTGAAAATAATTAACTTATAGTTAATACATAAAGATAAGGTTAATATAAGTACCCAAACCTGTATAAATTCTATTGGTTGTGTTGTTTTCGACCTATCCCCACATTAACCTTTGAATAATCAACTTTTGAGCCATTAGAAACCGAATATGAATTTAATATAAACTAATATTTCTAGCTTTTCCAAAGGTGCCCCTCACCCCTCCTATAAAAGGGCACTCTTCCTTCCCATTTCATCACACCTTCAAAGCCTTTTGGTTCGGCCAAAATCTGACCAAATACTCTCCCAACATCCCTCAATACAACTTAGAGGCCTTAGTTTGATCAGAAAGCCAACCTAAGGAGCCCTTTTGATCAAATCAAAAGGAAGAACCTGAAGAAGAGGTAATGTTTTCACCACCCCTTTTCAAGTTCCTTTCTTCTTCCACTTCTTGTTTCTTTGTTATTACCATTCCAAAATAATAACTTCAGTATCTTATATATACTGTGATGTTATTATAAATATGGTACAACCATATTCAGTATTTTATCCACCCTTTGAATAACATGTCACCATACGTGCGTATGTACGGCTTACCGTCTCCACGTCGTGGTGTAATTGTTATTCAATATATTATTATTTGGATGGGTATAATAATGATGTGTAAATAATGTAAATAATAAATATAACATGTTAATGATTCTGTATATATGATATAACATCCATTTATATATTATTTTAATATCAAAAGAATGATATTGTTGCTCATGCGTACGTACGGACTACCGTCTCCATGAACGCGATGAGATTCATTCTCCATCGTATCCATTAAAGTATAATTATCATTTGATGATTTAAAAATTATTTTTAAGGACTTGATATCATTCTGGATATGAATAAGATACAACCTATCGATAACAAACACGGCTTATGTAACAAAACATATAAAATAAAATGAGTAAGTTAACACCCGAAACGACGATAATTAAAAGATATTATTAACAAATCAATGTTAAAAGATCATATATGATATCATATTAATATATATGATTCTTGAATAATTTAGTAACAATTATTACACCATTATACAGGAGGTTAACCTACCCCAACCAATGAAAAGTACAAGGTAAGGGGTTTTCATCTCACTCCTTATTCTCGTGAGATTCATGCCATATTGCCACCATCACCTTTTGTGTGGTGTATGTACTGCCCATAATTATATTCTTTGTGTAATAAACTCTAATTTATGTGTATTTTCATATTCATTGTATGATACCTCTTTCATGGGTTGTATGTTTCATAAGTTACCAAATTGGTAAGGGTTATTTCACAATCTCTTCATTATCTGAGGTTGTTTATGCGTAATAATCTACTGGGATCTCTTTATCATCCACATCCATGTTTCTTAAAAATGTATTTCAAAACATTTTTACTATTTACTATAATATGGGTTAAAGTCATTTATACACTTGTTTAACTTTTTACAAGAGGTTTATAAAAGAATCTTTCTGTCGTTTTCCAAAAAAGATGCTTTTTAACCTTTTCGACAAAATTAAGGTAAGAATTTTTTTTAACTTATACGGCGGGTGCGGTTATTTTCCGCCGTTATAAAATCGTCGAAGCTTCCCTTACAAGATAATAAAAATATTTTAAAAAAAATGTTTTATTTCATAAATATAAGACTCTTAAATGATTTCAAAATAGAAAGATATATTTTTCTAAAATAGTCTTGATTTCATCTATGTCAACATCCTTTGAGGGATTTTAAGCTTATTTGAAGTTGATTTATTATGATACAAAACATCCATATTTTATTGAAGGTTTCGTGATATTTTTGACTTTGGATAAGTTATTCTTATGTCACTCATGGTTTTTGTTTAAATTATTGACATTTCATAAGTTATTTGTAATCCGAATGTTTATGTTATATTTCAACCTTTCATTCAGATGAATGTGTTAGACAAGTATGTTCCGGGTTTGGGACCGGTAAAAGTAATCCCTCCTGTTTGGTCTCCAGTTATTAGAGGAACTCCGGTTTGGTCTCCGGTTATTAGAGGAACTCTGGGTTGGTGTCTGGTTATTAGAGGCACTCCGGGTTGGGTTCCGGTTACAGATAGCCCCAAGGTCTTGGGACGAGGCCTTGACAAAGAAATTAAAGTTCATGATTATGCATTCCATCATTATGAAAGTGGTTATTGATTTTGCATGAGATTATTCTATTAGTATAATATCCATGTGAATAAGTAAATGGAATTATTTCATTTTATTTATGACATACTATGTTGAAAGTTCAAGTTTGAAAGGCTTTTGTTTTAGTTATACATTGCCTTAAATGTTTATTCTTATTTATAAAAGTTTCCACTATATTGTTATCCTTACTCGGCATTTGAGCTCACCCCTTTTCTATGTTTTATTTATCCCAGGAAGTGAAAAAGTAAATTATGAATGACCTACAGGGATATTATGTGGGGATATGAGTGTGGATTATGGAGACAATATGTTGTAGTAGTAGTTTTTCATTTTATGATGTAATGTAAGACTTATGAATATATCTAGTGTTTCCAAGGCTACTAAACCAATCGGTCTTTCGAGATTTGATCTTTCTTGTGATCATGCTAATGTTATGTAATAATGAACCGACTCTGGGTAACTAGGGTCGGTGCATTACAGTTGGTATCAGAGGAATTTTAGTACAAACCTTTGAAGCTAGATTTAGAAAAACTCTGATTAGAGCACGTAGACCTAAGATGAACTTTGAGGATTAGTATATAAGAACTTCCTAGAATTTTGGTATTGTAGAGATTTTGTGAGTTTTCCGAGAAATACATCCCTGTCTGGATACGAGTAGGTAGAGGCGGCTCTGGCACCGATGTACCTAGGGGTAAAACCCGAAAACACCGCTTTGAGCTAGACTCGAATGGGAACTGGTTCACGACAACGGGCCTTGCTGCACTCTTGGTTACGACACTCCCGGGGGATATGCTTAGGATAATTCTCATTTTCTTTACAAACCATTATGAAGGGTTTATGTGGATTTACATCCTCAAAGGAGAAATTTTTATGATTATGGATTATATCCAAAAACTATTTAATTTATGTTATGTTTCTTACAAGTTTGGGATTAGGTATTGTTATTCATAAACTAATCTAGTGTATGCCATTGTTTAGAAATGGCGCCCAGTAGAAGGAATGAGAACTCCAGAAATGCACATGGTCCAAAGAGAAAGAAGGATCATATCTTTCATGGTCTTAAGCCAGAATTTATAAGAGAAATAGTCTCCCATGTATTATCATCATATGAAGAAATAATATCATGTGTTGATAAGATAAGTAAAGATTTTACTGAGTCCTATGGCTTTGAAGGGAAGCAAGAGAAGAAAAGGATGGAAGAGAGAAAGATGGATAAAGGAAAGAGGGAAAAGAAGAATTTTCCCATATGTGATAACTGTGGGAAGAAACACCATGGAACTTGCCTGAAAGGAATGGGAGTTTGTTATAAGTGTGGAGGAAAAGGTCACAAAGTACGTGACTGCAAGGGTAAGAAAATGGTTTCAAATGTACAATGCTTCATTTGCAAGCAGTTTGGACACTACGCGAACCTATGTCCCAGTCATCAAACCATGCCGCAAATGATGCTATTGGATAATAATCAAGTTATGATACTACCAAAGATGAAGAGGAATGATTAGAGTTCTTATGTTGATTGAGTGTTGTATCAATAATGTACTTGTTATAATAATTATGGAGTATATAAGGATTGTACTGCAGTACTATTTAATTTAGGACTTGAGATTGTGTGGAACAAAGAAAAGTGACTCAATAGCAGGATAATTTTTGGAAAATATATGGTTGAGAGAATGATAAACCATAATATAGTTTTGATACCGAGGTAGTGATTTTGGAATAATACATGATTGTTTTGGATAAATTATATTGGATATTCTTGAATACATTGAAACTGGTTAACGATTTGTATATTCCATCATTGTTGGGGTTTAAAACATTTTTGGATTGATGATGTATATCCATCATTCTATATGGAATAAGGGAGCATGAATGTAATCAATAAGGAATATGTTAATTCAGGATGTTTCAGTGTATTAAAAGAATACATGATGAAGGTATTCATATGCTATTACGGGGTAAAAAGGATCTACATTATGTTTACCTTCCTTATAAATGTTGGACTGTAAGTTTGGACAGAAGTATTTTGGATAGTTCTAGTTTGGATTATTTTGGATTGCAATAAAAGGACAACCTAGAGGTCGGGCGGCAACCGATCGCGTCCGGCAAGGCCGCGAGACTTGAACCCGCAACCGAAGGGCGACAAGGGTGTATCACCTACCAATGGCCCACGAGATGTCCTGGATTAAATAATGTAGTTTTTTTAAAAGATCTGGTAGATGAATTATAAATTCATTTATTTTGGAACCCTGTACGAATAGTATAAATAGAAAAAAATTTACATTCTATAATCTTTTAGAGTGAAAGATGAGTTTGTGGTAGAAATTTATTAATGGATAAAACTCTAATTATAAAGTAAGTATATCTCCTTATGATCTTAGCCAATCTCATAAATAAATTCCTCAACATTAAGAAAAGGAACTTAGAACAAAAATGTTGTCCTAGATGGTACCTTAAATCATCACTAATTTATGGCTTTGGGATTGTTGGCCTTTTCATAGCCATGTTCTCTACCACTCTCCATTAGATAATTGATGGTTAGATTTTTCTTCCATATCCATATTTTCCTACATGGAACCCTAGTATGTGTTATTTTCGGTAATCTTCATAATTTCCACTCTTTATTTTAAATAGAGGCCTCATTAAATCACTTTTCGATGTGGGATTTCAACTAAGATATTTTGAAACGTAAAAAATGTGTTATCCTAATACCCTATGTTTTGTTGAACCGATGGTATTTCAAATCATCATAGATTGATGAATTTAAGGACCTCAATTTTACACTTGTTTGTGATTGATGACCTCAATCACTACCTATAAATATTTACGTTTTTCCTCCAATTATATGTCTCTAATTGCCACCAATGTTCTCCTAATCGAGATCATAATTTGGTGGTGACCCTTTGATTTCTCTTTTCCTCATATTAAGACTAAATTTTAGTAACCCAATTTCTGATGTGGGTTTTTCCACAAATATATTTTCTATTTTCAACCTTTTATTTTCGAGAAACAATTTCAAATTGCGAGGACGCAATTTATTGAAGGAGGGGAGAATGTAACACCCCAAGAATTCATAGTGTGTTATTTCTTCAAAATAATTCAATAACTTGCACTACACGCAACACCGAGTTCAATTACACCATGACTTACCAAACAAGCCGTTCAAAAGAGGTTATGAATAGTATTAACTAAATATTAAACTTTATATAATCCTTATAATTTTAGAATCCATATTATGAGTTTCTTAGACATAATGTAAGAACAAATTCATTTTCAGTATTGCACTTTTACCAACTTTTAATGGTGAACCCTTTTTAAATAAAATATTTTAAACTTTTTGAATAAATGGGGACAACAAAAAAAATTAAAATGAAACATCCCAAACTTCCACGGTACGCTTTCCTTTGAATAATACAGTAGCGTGTGTTGTACGCAACTTCGAGTTCTAACACACACCATAACCAATCAAACTAGCCATTATGAATAGTGATACCTACTTTTTGAAATTATATATATTTTATATTTAAAAATGGACTTCATTTTTGGATTCAGAATATCGAATTTAGCCTAAGGTAAAATTTTTGTACTTTTCGGATAACATTAATATTTTGATGAACAGTGAAAATTACTAAATTTTAATTAAAAACAACTTTTTTAATCCAAATAATTAATAGTGATAAATTATGAATTTGAGTGGTTTTAAATTATATTTAGAATATATTTTTACCATTTAATATAATGTTGGTCATTGGACATAATTTTACAATTAAACCGAACATAAACAAGTGTCAATCTTTTGATTGTTATTATCTCTTAAAAACACGCTTTTTGTTTTGACAGCGGAATTAATTTTAAATTAATTTCTGCCACTTCTATGTTTTGAATTTAGAAAAATGGATTACATATTTGGAATCAGGATGTTCAAATTGTGTAAATAGGTAACTTTTATTTTTAGACATTTTGAATAATTACTGCGGTAAATATTTTATTTACCATGGTTAAGGGTAAATCCGGTAAAAAAGGGTTAAAAAATAATATTATAATAATACCAAATTACCCTAAAACGTGTCCTAGCCTTATTGGTTGATACATGTTCGGACATAGGAATATTTGGGTCGATTTAGGGACCCCATGGTGCCACTTGTAGGTGATAGGGACACTTTATTTTAATTATGTTAAAATGAATACAAAAATGACACAAGCATATATCTTTTAGCAAAACAATTTTTACATAGGGTTATATATGTTGGATTTTAGATTATAAATATTCATTAGAAAGCTAAAAGATTTCCTAAATATTTATAGTTTATTTATAATTTTTATACATTAAATAAGTTATTTTATTTATGACACAATGATGATGCAGTAATTACTATAATAGTAAAAAATAAAAATAATTGATATTATAAATACCCAAATAAATATAAAATGAAACTTTTAATGAATTAAACTAATTTTCTAGGATAATATGACATATTAGGATTGATTTAATTAACTTTGTTCGAAATAATCATTCTTTTATGAGTTTCACAAAAATGAACTATTGAATAGTGTCAAAATTGACATAAAAGAGTTTTTAAAATAAATATTATATTATTAATTGATATTAAATTCCTAAAAATCTAAGGTTCTGCCAAGAGACTTATATCATGATATTTGTATCATTAATGGGCCACTTTGGGGTCGCTTTGATGTATATGGTAAGTTTATTAACCATATAATATAAAAATACAAAGAGACATTGTAAAAGTGAAACTAATTAACATAGAGTTAATACTTAAAGATAAGGTTAATATAAGTACCCAAACCTGTATAAATTCTATTGGTTGTGTTGTTTTAGACCTATCCCCACCTTAACCTTTGAATAATCAACTTTGGATCCATTAGAAACCGAATATGAATTTAATATAAACTAATATTTCTAGCTTTTCCAAAGGTGCCCCTCACCCCTCTTATAAAAGGGCACTCTTCCTTCCCATTTCTTCACACCTTCAAAGCCTTTTGGTTCGGCCAAAATCTGCCCAAATACTCTCCCAACATCCCTCAATACAACCTAGAGGCCTTAGTTTGATCATAAAACCAACCTAAGGAGTCATTTTGATCAAATCAAAAGGAAGAACCTGAAGAAGAGGTAATGTTTTCACCACCCCTTTTCAAGTTCCTTTCTTCTTCCACTTCTTCTTTCATTGTTATTACCATTATAAAATAATAAATCAAGTATATTATATATACTGTGATGTTATTATAAATATGGTACAACCATATTCAGTATTTTATCCAACCTTTGAATAACATGTCACCATACATGCGTACGTACGGCTTACCGTCTCCACGTCGTGGAGTAATTGTTATTCAATATATTATTATTTGGATGGGTATAATAATGATGTGTAACTCATGTAAATAATAAATATAACATGTTAATGATTCTGTATATATGATATAACATCCATTTATATATTATTTTAATATCAAAATAAGGATATTGTCGCTCGTGCGTACGTACGGACTACCGTCTCCACGAACGCGATGAGATTCATTCTCCATCGTATCCATTAAATTATAATTATCATTTGATGATTTAAAAATGATGTTTAAGGACTCGATATCATTCTGTATATGAATAAGATACATCTTATCGATAACAAACATGTCTTACGTGACAAAACATATAAAAGAAAATGAGTAAGTTAACACCCGAAACGACGATAATTAAAAGATATTATTAACAAATCAATGTTAAAAGATCATATATGATATCATATTAATATATATGATTATTGAATAATTTAATAACAATTATTTCACCATTATACAGGAGGTTAACCTACCCCAACCAAGGAAAAGGTCAAGGTAAGGGGTTTTCATCTCACTCCTTATTCCCGTGAGATTCATGCCATATTGCCACCATCACCTTTTGTGTGGTGTATGTACTGCCCATAATTATATTCTTTGTGTAATACACTCTAATTTATGTGTATTTACATATTCATTGTATGATACCTCTTTCATGGGTTGTATGTTTTATAAGTTACCAAATTGGTAAGGGTTATTTCACAATATCTTCATTATCCGAGGTTGTTTATACGTAATAATCTACTAGGATCCCTTTATCATCCAAATCCATGTTTCTTAAAAATGTATTTCAAAACATTTTTAATATTTACTAGAATATGGGTTAAAGTCATTTATACCCTTGTTTAACTTTTTACAAGAGGTTTATAAAGGAATATTTTTGTTGTTTTCCAAACAAGATGCTTTTTATCCTTTTCGACAAAATTAAGGTAAGAATGTTTTTTTAACTTATACGGTGGGTGCGGTTAATTTCTGCCGTTATAAAATCGTCGAAGCTTCCCTTACAAGATAATAAGAATATTTTCAAAAAAATGTTTTATTTCATAAATATAAGACTCTTAAATGATTTCAAAATAGAAAGAGATATTTTTCTAAAATAGTCTTGATTTCATCTATGTCAACATCCTTTGATGGATTTTAAGCTTATTTGAAGTTGATTTATTATGATACAAAACATCCATATTTTATTGAAGGTTTTGTGATATTTTTGACTGTGGATAAGTTATTCTTATGTTACTCATGGTTTTTGTTTAAAGTATTGACATTTCATAAGTTATTTTTAATCCAAATGTTTATGTTATATTTCAACCTTTCATTCAGATGAATGTGTTAGACAAGTATGTTTCGGGTTGGGGACCGGTAAAATTAATCCCTCCGGTTTGGTCTCCGGTTATTAGAGGAACTCCGGTTTGGTCTCCATTTATTAGAGGAACTCCGGGTTGGTGTCCGGTTATTAGAGGCACTCCGGGTTGGGTTCCGGTTACAGATAGCCCCAAGGTCTTGGGACGAGGCCTTGACAAAGAAATTAAAGTTCAGCATTATTCATTCCATCATTATGAAAGTGGTTATTGATTTTGCATGTGATTATTCGATTAGTAGAATATCCATGTGAATAAGTAAATGGAATTATTTCATTTTATTTATGCCATACTATGTTGAAATTTCAAGTTTGAAAGGCTTTTGTTTTAGTTATACATTACCTTAAATGTTTATTCTTATTTATGAAAGTTTCCACTATATTGTTATCCTTACTGGGCATTTGAGCTCACCCCTTTTCTATGTTTTATTTATCCCAGGAAGTGAAGAAGTAAATTATTAATGACCAACAGGGATATTATGTGCGGATATGAGTGTGGATTATGGAGACAATATGTTGTTGTAGTAGTTTTTCATTTTATGATGTAATGTAAGACTTATGAATATATCTAGTGTTTCCAAGGCTACTAAACCAATCGGTCTTTCGAGATTTGATCTTTCTTGTGATCATTCCAATGTTATGTAATAATGCACCGACTCTGGGTAACTAGGGTCGGGGCGTTACAAAAATCCATCAAAGGATGTTGACATAGAAGAAATCAAAACTCTTTTTAGAAAAATATCTCTTTCTATTTTTGAAATCATTTAAGAGCCATATAAAATAAAAGTTTTTCTTTAAAAATATTCTTATAATCTTGTAAGGAAAGCTTTGAAAATTTTATAACGGTGGAAAATAACCGCACCCGCCGTATAAGTTAGAAAAAACATTCTTACCTTAATTCTGTCGAAAAGGTTAAAAAGGACCTTGTTTTGAAAACAACGGAAAGATTCCTCCTATAAAAAGTCAAACAAGGGTATAAATGACTTTAACCCATATTCTTGTAAATAATAAAAACGTTTTGAAATACATTTTTAAGAAAACATTGATGTGGATGATAAAGAGATCCCAGTAGATTATTACATATAAACAACCTCGGATAATGAAGAGATTGTGAAATAACCCTTACCTTGTACTTTTCCTTGGTTGGGGTAGTTTAACCTCCTGTATAATAGTGAAATAATTGTTATTAAATTATACAAGAATCATATACATTAATATGATATCATATATGATCTTTTAATATTGATTTGATAAAAATATCTTAGTATTATCGTTGTTTCGGGTGTTAACTTACTTGTTTTCTTTTATATGTTTTGTTAAGTAAGACATGTTTATAATGGATAGGTTGTATATTATTCATATCCAGAATGATATCAAGTATTTAAACATCATTTTTAAATCATCAAATGATAATAATACTTCAATGGATACGATGGAGAATGAATCTTATCGCGTTCGTGGAGATGGTAGTCCGTACGTACGCACGAGCGACAATATCATTCTTTTGATATTAAAATAATATATAAATGGATGGTATATCATATATACCGAATAATTAACATGTTATATTTATTATTTACATGAGTTACACATCATTATTATACCCATCCAAATAATAATATATTGAATAACAATTACACCACGACGTGGAGACGGTAAGCCGTACGTACGCACGTATGTTGACATGTTATTCAAAGGGTGGATAGAATACTGAATATGGTTATACCATATTTATAATAACATCAAAGTATATATATGATACTGGAGTTATTATTTTAGAATGGTAACAACAAAGGAAGAAGAAGTGGAAGAAGAAAGGAACTTGGAAAAGGGTGGTGAAATCATTACCTCTTCTTCGGGTTCTTCCTTTTGATTTGATCAAAAGGGGTCCTTAGGTGGCTTTATGATCAAACTAAGGCCTCTATGTTGTAGTGAGGGAAGTTGGGAGAGTATTTGGGCAGAGTTTGGCCGAACCAAAAGGCTTTGAAGGTGTGAAGAAATGAGAAGGAGGAGTGCCCTTTTATAAGAGGGGTGAGGGGCACCTTTGGAAAAGCTAGAAATATTAATTTATAATAAATTCATATTCGGTTTATAATGGCTCCAATGATGATTATTTAAATTTTAAGGTGGGGATAGGTCTAAAACAACTCAACCAATAGAATTTAGATAGGTTTGGGTACTTATATTAACCTTATCTTTAAGTATTAACTCTAAGTTAATTAGTTTCACTTTTACAATGTCTCTTTGTATTTTTATATAATATGGTTAATAAACTTACTATATACATCCAAGAGACCCCCAAGTGGTCCATTAATGATGAACCTATCATGATATATGTCTCTTTTCCAAACCTTAGATTTTTAGGAATTTAATATCAATTAATAATATAATATTGGTTTTAAGAACTCTTTTATGTCAATTTTGACACTATTCAAAAGTTGATTTTTGTGAAACTCATAACAGATTGATTACTTCGAACAAAGTCAATTAAATCAATCCAAATATATCATATTATCCTATATAATTAGTTTAATTCATTAAAATTTTCATATTATATTTATTTGGGTATTTATAATATCAATTATTTTAATTTTTGACTATTATAGTAATTAATTCATCATCATTGTGTCATAAATAAATTAAATTATTTAATTTCTAAAAATTATAAATAAAATAAGATTATGTAGGAAAATTGTTTATCTTTCTAATGAATATTTATAATCTAAAATCCAACATATATAACCCTATGTAAAAATTGTTTTGCTAAAAGATATATGCTTGTGTCATTTTCGTATTCATTTTAACTTAATTAAAATAAAGTGTCCCTATCACCTACAAGTGGCACCATGGGGTCCCAAAATCGACCCAAAGATGCCTATGGTCGAACATGTATCAACCAATAAGGATAGGACACGTTTTAGGGTAATTTAGTATTATTATAATATTATTTTTTAACCCTTATTTATCGGATTTACCCTTAACCATGGTAAATAAAATATTTACCGCAGTAATTATTCAAAATCTCTAAAAATAAAAGTTACCTATTTAAAAAATTTGGACATCCTGATTCCAAATATGGAATCCATTTTTCTAAATTCAAAACACAGAATTGGCAGAAATTAATTTAAAATTAATTCCCGCTGTCAAAACAAAAAGCGTGTTTTTAAGAGATAATAACTATCAAAAGATTGGCACTTGTTTATGTTCGGTTTAATTGTAAAATTATGTCTGATGACCAAAATTATATTAAATGGTAAAAATATATTCTAAATATAATTTAAAAACACTCAAATTCATAATTTATCACTATTAATTATTTTGATTAAAAAAGTTGTTTTTAATTAAAATTTAGTAATTTTCACTATTCATCAAAATATGAAAGTTATCCGAAAAGTACCAAAATTTCACCTTAGGATAAATTCGATAATCCGAATCCAGAAATGAATTCCATTTTAAAATATAAAATATATATAATTTCAAAAAGTAGGTATTACTATTCATAATGGCTAGTTTGATTGGTTATGGTGTGTTAGAACTCGGTGTTGCGTACAACACATGCTATCACATTATTCAAAGAGAAGCGTACCGTAGAAGCTTGGGGTGTTACATTAAATTTGGTAAAAAAAACCCACCATCTCACCTCCAGCTAACCCTACCATGTTGACAAAAACGTAGCCACCCACTATGATGCCATGACCGTTCTTATCTACGAAAAAAACATAGTCTACACAATACTGAAAGACAATGTAGGGTGATTTATAAATGTGATCTATATGAACCCATACAATTGATCCTTATCTTATCCCTATCAAATTATCCCAAAATAATAAATATTATTAAAACAGGGAATGATATTTTTCTAACATTTATATTAAAATAATGGAATAAAAGTCCTCTTTTCATAGTTATTAAATAAAATCTAGAAAATATACTTTCATATCACATCTCAAATAAACCATTTGACTATTATAAAAGAATTCATTATATTTCATTTCTTTTCCAAAATAATATAAAAACAATTATCAATAGAGATCACCCTAAGGATAATATATGTTTGGGAAGTCTATGCATATCATCCATCAATAAGAAATCAAGAATAAATTAGCATTATTCATGTACCATGGAAATATAAACTATATAGTATGTAAATGAAAAATGAGTGAACCCCCTACGGTTTTATATAACCGAATTCCAACAAGACAAGTACTAGGAAATATATGATCACCCCATGAGTGAACCCCAAATGAAAACTAGGAAAAGTCCCATTACTATACCCCAACCATTGTACCCAAGTCTCTCATATGGTGCATATGATACCTTAATGTAACATCCTAATGTTTTTTAAAATGAAACAGAATTAAAAATCTTACTTAAATGAACAACTAAATACTATGGGACCTTTATAACCTAGTCGTCAACTAAATGTTTCCGCTTCTATGATTTGAATTTTGAAAAACAGAAAAATACGGTTGGGATTAGTAATTTTTTTAGAGTCTATTAGGTAAAACAAAGTTTTTGGTGGATAGTAACATACCCTTATTAATAGTAATTTTACCCTTAGGAATATTAATATGACAAAATGAATAGTAAACTCACAAATGAGTAAATAATAAGAAGGAATATTATAAGTGACAATATAACCATAGTATAAGTGTTCGTAATTTTGTAAGACATAAATATTTAATTACTCTTTTGTTATTAACTTAATAATTCAAAATAAAATGTATTTTCATAATTTTTAATCATAAATTACTATTTTACGGAATTATAGTTATATGATAATTTTATGAGAGCTTAATTAACTTTTTGTGGTGTTGTAAAATGAGTTATAGTTTAAAAATTGTTATTTTATGAATAATTTATTATTTTATTTATAATTTAAATTTCTCATATTTAGAAAATTAATTACATAATATAGTTCTCATTTTTTAATTCTACACATTGAAAATTGTTTAGGGTGAATTGTTCATTTTTTCTGAAATACACGAATTTTGTGTGAATTGTGAAATACGGTATTTTACAAAATATGATAAATAAATGAATTTATGCATCATTATTGAGTCATGGATGATATAAATGGACATTATTTAGAAATAAAATTAAATCTTTAATATTTTTTGACATATTAATCTTGAATGTTCATGGTCTTGAGAAAAAATATTAAACTAAGGATTAAAATTATGGAAAACCCCTACTCTTCTACACTATAATAACCACACTCACACCCATATTTTCCTCACCCCTCTCATTCTTTAAGAATAGCCTAAATGATACTCAATACCCTTCCCAAGTCTCATCCCCATGTCTAAGACCTACTAGTCTCACTGAAAGGCCGAAACTAGAATCCTTAAGGAGGATCTCATGTTAAAGAGAGCCAGAGGTAAAAATCATCTTTCATTTTCTTTTCAATTATTTTCTTCTCTTATACTCTCTTAATCACCCCTTATCCAAGAGGAAACAAATATAAATATTTTATATATTCTTTATTTTTATCTTGTTGATGGAAAATTTCATCATCATTCATCATCTCTCCTTCCTCTAATTCTAAAAATAAAAACATTTTCTGTGATGTGTCAATTTACCGACATTGTGGATAATTTGTGATCAATTTACAATACTTATTTTAAAGATAGTTTAGAACCCATTTTAATGGTTGAAAAAAAATAATTTTAATGATAGAACCTCTTTTGTGTTCTGGAATTAAATTATTTTCATGATATTAAATTATAAAACAAAACAAATTTATGATTATCAAAGAACAACCAAAATGATCGAAACGAATTTCACTAATAATTTATCTAATGATTGATCCTCACATGATATAACAAAAATTATTTATTAAATAATATAATGTTATTGAGAAATATTAACACCATTTCCTTCCACTTTTGGAGTTTTTCTTCCATTCAACAAGAAAATCATTTACGAACCGACCATGGAAATCATGTGACCCAGGCACCAGATACAATGAAAATAACAAAATATAATTAAAAAATGGGCCAAATTATGTAATAAAATAATCATATAAGGTGATATAAACATGAATATGTTTCCTTAAAATATTATTAAATCTATTTTAACCATTATGCATGAGTTTAAAAAAATAATTGAGGAAAACCCAAGGTAAGGGAATTCTTAACCCAATTTCCATTCTTTTGGTTAGTATTCTACAATATTTATTTTTTCAGGCTATGTTTATTTGTGAAATTAATGTTTAATATATTATGTTTAATAATTTCTATTTACTATATTTTTTATTATTACTTTCATTTTTTTAATTATCTCTTCAATGATATGTTATATGTAAGGGACTCTTCTTTATAAATCACCTTTTAAATTTTTATTTCTACAAAACTCAAAATAAATGTGTTAATGAAATTATTCATAAATTTTGATTATGTTATGGTTCTCGGAAATTTTTTATGATGAATGGTGGGACCCATATCTCTCTCCAATTCATTAGCTATGATTTTGTTGGAGGTTGAATGTGTGTTTACTGTAAATGTATCTTTAATGGTTACACAATAAGGAAGTTGTGAGGGTAACATTATAATGTAATTTTGAGGGTTACATTGTAAGGTGGATGTGAGGGTTAAAAATCATACTGTAGCCTTTGGGGTTACAATATTATTTATTTAATTACTAATGTTAAAAATATGTTTTATTTATAGTTTTGATTCTATTAATGGAACCTCTTGTTTTTATAATTAATGATATTATGTTTATATACAAAGGAAAATGTATTATAAGTATTTATGGAATAACAATTTATTTCCTTCATTTTATAACCCTTAATTTGATTTTTGTGATCATCCCATGTTTTGAAAAAAAATCATACGATTCCTAATAAGTCCAATGGATAGTGGAGCTGCTAATGCTGATGAATCCAAAGAGTAATTTTGTACTTATTTTTGTAAACTCGGATTCTATTAGGTAATTTTTTGTCTAATTATTCCAAAACCTTGACCAGTACAAAATCCTGGATTGTATAATGTACAATGTATTATTATATTATCTTTTATAAGAAAAAATACACATCATTTTTTAATATTGAATTTGAAAGTGCGGGTTTAGGGCTTTGCATTTAGTATTAGAGCAATAGTCTAGACAACTTTGGAGATTAGACATTGTCGTTTTTTTATAAATAATTAAGCAATAGTGTTTACATTTAGACATCTATTTAATTTATTACACAAAAGAAAATATTTTTTTGATAATTATCAATATTTAAATTCAGAATTATAAAAATAATGAACGAATTGGGAGGGCACAATTCAATTAAGGGGTAGAATGTAATATCCAGATATATTTTAAATGAAAATACAATGCCACATCATGAAAAAATAAACTAATAAATACTATGTTACCTTTATATCATAGTCATTAAATTAAATGAACAACTAAATTTTTGGGTTTTCTTAAAATACTTTAATTTTGTGAATACTAAAATATAGTTATTTACAAAATATGGTAAATAAATGAATTCCTACATCATGTTTGAGTCATGACTTATGTAAATTGACATTGGTTAGAACTCACATGCACTCTTTACTCTTTGGGGTCACTAGAATAAATACTATTCATAGTCTTGAGAAAAAATATTAATCTAATGATTAATATAATGGAAAACCCCTCCTCTCCTCCACTATAGATACCACCCCTCCTAACCCTCTACCTATCACACCTATCAAGAATTGATAATTGTCTAATTTATACCCAATACCCTTCCCAAGGATCTTCCCCATGTAAAATACCTTCTATTATCACCAAAATACCAAAACCATAGGCCTTAAAGAGGATCTCATTGAGAATAGAGCTAGAGGTAAAAATCCTCTTTCATTTTATTATGTTCACTTTTCAATTATTTTCTTTTATTAAACTCTATTCACATCCAATTATCCAAGAGACATTAAATATATATTATTATATATATTCTATATTGTTATCATGTTTATGAAAAAAAATTCATTGTCATTATTTCTCTCATATTCCTCTTATTCTACAAATAAAAACAAAATCTATTATTTGTTGATTTACAGACATCATTGACAATGTGTCTTCAATTTCATTTAATTATTTCAAATATAGTTGTAAAACTATTTTAATGGTTGTAACATATTGTAATGTTTATGATATAACTTCTTTTTTTCTATAATTAACTTATATTCATGATATTAAATTATATAACGAAACTAGTATGTGATTATCGAAGAAGCACCAAAATGATCTAAACAAATATCACTAATAATTTATCTAATGATTCATTATCATTCCATATCACCAAACTTATTTATTGACTCATATAATATTATGGAACAAATATTAACACAATTTCATTCCACTTCTAGAGATTTCTTCCATTTGACAAGAAAATTCCCTATAAACATACCATGGAAATCATATAAAGAACACACCCGATAAAATGAAAATAACAAGACATTATTAACAAATTTGACGAATTATATAGTAAAATAATCATATAAGGTTGTATAAACATTAATAAGTTTATTTAAAATATTAAAAACACTATTTCAACCATTATACAAGAGTTTTAAATAAGTTTCAAGTAACAAAACCTGAGGTAATGGAATTCATAACTCAATTTCCTTTCGTTTGGTTAACCTTATACTTCATTGATTCATTCATACTTAGATTATTAGTGAAAATAATTTATAATATATTATGTTGTATAATGTTGATTTATAGTAAGCGTATTTATTCCTTCCATTTTACTAATTATCACTTCAATGATATGGTATATATAAGGGACTCTTCCTTAAAACCCCTCTTTTAAATTTCTATATTAACAAAAATAAAAGCAAATGTTTTTATGAATTTATTTGGTGTTTTCTTATTATTTTCTAGTTCATGGGAATTTTTTATAATGATGGGTGGGACATATATCTCCCTCTAATTCATTTGGTATGATTATGTTGGAACTCGACTTTATAGTTACTCTTAGTGAAACTATGATGGTTACACCATACGACAGTAGTGAGGGTTACATTATAAGGTGGTCATGATGGTAACATTGTAATGTAACTATGAGGGTTACAAATCATATGGTAGCTATCTAGGTTACAATATTATGTAAGTAATTTCCTAGGTTATGAATATGTTTTATTTATACTTTTGATTCTTTTATGGGAACATCCTATTTAAATAATAAATGTTATTCAATTTATGTTCAAAGGAAACTATTTTATAAGTATTTATGGACTAAAGGTTTCGTTCATTCCTTTTATAATCCTTGTTGAGATTTCTTTTTTCTCATCCCATGTTTTGAAATTATTTTTCACATGATTCTTTATAAGTTCCATGGATAGTTAAGGATCTAATATATATTAATATAATTAGTTATTTAGTAATTATTTTCATATACTATGATATAATTTACATAATTTTATCTCTAATTATTTCAAAACATAGACCGGTTTAAGTTCCTCAAATATATAATGTATTATGTACGTTTCTATTATCTTTTATAAAACAAGTACAGTGCATATTTTAGTACTGAATGTGAAAGTGTCAGTTTAGGCATTTACACTTATTGTATAATGAGATCATCACATTTTATATACAAATTCCATTAAACTATTTTCCCTCAAAATTGTGATTTGAAAACCCATTTCACGAACCATTTTAAAATGACCTAAAACCCATCATTTCTTTAGTAAAAATTATAATATGAACAATATTTTTTAATATTTAATTCATAAGTATATTCTAATTCATCATGGATTCTAAAAAACATAATTTTAAAAATAAATTATAAAAAAGATGTAATATATAGTTCACCATATATAATATTAAAAAAGAACCACATAGCTCACACTTGGGTCACACGAACCACATTGGGATCCACATTCTAGATGGAATAGAAACACTATAGTAGACCAGATGTGTTCCATAACATCATTTCACAAAAAATATAATTTATTTTCCATAAGTATAAGTTTAAAGGAGATTATTTGTCAATATGTACACCAGTGGCCACACATACCACACCACAATCATCAAAAGATCTATCCTCTATGATTGTAACATGTTTGGAAACTATAAGGGTTTAAGAGAGACCCTAAAATTATCAATATATTAATATAATGGATTTAATATCATTTCTTGATACCATGAATGATGTATAAATAGTTTGATAATCGATCAAGCATAAAACATTATGGATAACCAATCATTTTTTGATTGAAACTCTATGTAGAGATGTTCTAAGTTTCCCATAACCACAAATAAAGGCATATCCACATTCAAAAGCAAGATTTGGTTTGAAAATGGGGGATTAATGAGGTCATTATTAATTTTGGGAATATAAAATAATATTTATTCCCTTACTACACCATCCTAATCTGATGCCACTAGACACTAGTTGGTGGCCACCAGCCATCCCAAATCCTTTATATAAGTTCCTCGAAAACAATCTATCCCACCATTGGAAAAATGGATAATGAAATAATCCTTATAAAATAGTGTTTCCCAATGGATATCTCGTGACCCCACAAGCGATTCATTGCTATGTTCTAAGTCATAGGTTGGTTGATAGCTTCCTACATCAACCATTAAGGTTATGCCTCTTAGAAACATCATTAAAACACCCCATCCCCATCCAAACCTAAAATAAAAACTCATAAACTTAAATGTTGAATATTACTTCACAGTGATGTAACTATTATATTAAAAATTGGATATTCTATCATAATAATGTTATGTGAAATAAGGATTCTCCAAAAAAAATGGGATTCTATTATATCCTTTCTTATTATTCATGCTCTAAAGCCTCATGATAATCTACTCTGTGTTACTATAACTCATTGACCAATAGAATAAAATTCCCTTTTCTAATATTCATATGAGATTAAATGATCTACACTAGATATTAATAAACTAAAATTTTGGCCTCTAACTCAACATCATCATAATTCAAAACACCAGATGTTTTAAGTTGGTACATATTAAGATATGATATTTGGAAAAAATTATGTATACCTATAAACAGATTCATTAATTCTGATCAATAAGAAACATAACCAATTTTTCCAGTGATCTCAAATATTCCAACATATATTTGAGATTACTTCCCTTATTTCCCAATCCAATAGTGACCCATTCGAGTAGAAACATTCAAGAAGACTTGGTCAACTATAGAGAACTCAAAAATAGGGTTTTGAATAACCAAATATGATTTATACTGACTCTGATCTAAAAATATCATTGACATATATCTTTATTCCTTGTGGATGGATCCTAAATGATGCATGGACATAGTAGTGTGGTTATTATAACCTTTTTCAAACGAAGAGTTTAGCAAAACAAGTAGACCATGCCAATCCTCAATGGTAGCCATTATGATCATTGACCAGTAAAAATTATTATATAAAAATATGACCATAAAAAAATATCGAGCAATATCTATAGAAATACAAGTCATAAGAACCTAATATACCCTCATGAATATGAGTAACACAGACTTTCTGGTCATCAATATTTGAATTGTAGTCTATACCCAATTTTAATTGACTCACTATCACCACCTGTTGGATAGTTATCCAAAAACTAGTTTGTAATCCAAGGATCCCTATTAGAGAAAATTGAATAAGATATCCTATAACACCTAAAAATTTAATACATATACATGTTTCCTGTAGCATCCACCATAGTTATGTCCTTAATAATAATTAAACTATCCATGTTCATCAATAGATCAATCACCACCTAGGTAATATTCATTCCTCAGGGATTCCATGATATTTCAAGGATAAAGTCAATGTATACATCCTTTCAATTCAATACGGAAAATATAAGAGGATGAAGAAATCTAAAATACTTTTAGTTTTATGCCTTGATATGTTTTGTGATTTAATAATGAGATAATAATTAAAAAATGACTCACTTCATACCTGAGTATCAAAATCATTGTCTCGAGTGATAATACATATTTATAGTTATAAGATGGAAGGAACATAATGTACTATTAAAATATCTCATCATAAATTATTTTTAAGTGGAAGGGATGATGAATTGATTCCCAAAAAACCATAGTAAGGAAGAGAAAAAAAGGAATGATCTCCCATTATATAATGATTCTTAGATTCCTCTAAAATTTCCATCCTCCTACTTAACCAATAGAATAGACTGAAAGATGTATGAAGTCAAAAAAAATATAGGTTATGACCATTTAATAATAATTCTACATAGCATCAAGATGAAATTGAGAAACAATTCACATAATATTCACCTAATCCTTAACCTTCAGAATGGAATGAGAGGGGAAATTCCAAGTAATAGTTTAAGTGTTGAAATTCCCCTTTCCAAGAGTGTAGGACAAGTCTATGTCAAACGTGAGGAGGTACTCCACCCATCACCTCAACATGAGATTTTTGTCTACTGAAATGAAGACATAATTCATGTACTTATGGTCAGAATATACTGTGAAACCTCCCACAAAAATATAGTGTCCTTGTCACTTTGCAACATACAAACTTTCCAAAAACTCCATTTCCCAAGTATGATAATTCTTTTCATGTGTAATACATTGGTGATAATCATATGTTTCAACAAGTACATCATGTATAAGACCACACATCAAACCATCTTTAGAAGCCTAAAATTATATTACACTAACCAAATTAGATTCCGGAAAGATAAAAATAGGAGTTAACATCAGATTATATTTCAAATCATCAAAAGTGGAGTGAAACTTAATATATTTTTAGGATTTCACTGATTTCATTATAAGATCATTCAATGTTGATTCCACCTTTAACATCTATTAGTTTTCATCAACAACAAAATTCTGGAATTAGGAAGCTTCGTATCTTGAATAAATTCTATAGTTCTTCCAATAAATACCCAAAATTCACCTTTCCTAGATAAATTAAGAATCAATGATATGAAACCATGTTCTTTATTAAAATCAACTATCTTATCCCAAAATATAATATTATGACATATAATTATGGTAGTTAATGATCATGATTCTAAAAACTACAATATGTTGGTACTTTTGATACTTATCTATTATTTTATAAACCAAGATATCATCTATGAATACCCTAAATTGTTTTAAAAATACTAGTGAAATATCTTGTATATCAAAGAGATAAAAACTATATAGATATTAGTAAAAGAAAATGTAATCATATGATATTCATAGTCTCACTACCTTCTCTTGAAAGTGGTATTTTAGATATCTAACTCAATTTACCTGAGATGATGACAACATGAAAATATATAGTTCTCAAAAACCACCTTTTCAACTTTTACTGATAAAATAATTCATCCAAATTTAGAAAAGGATACATGTTATTATACATTAATTTTTGAAATAGTTTGTGCCCTAGACCCAACTATTTATAAATTTTGATTACCATATCATGTATACAATTAGCTATATATGATGTCATGTTACCATTATAGTGTAGACTGTTCTGTATCCACTATTGAAATGGCAATAGCCAAAGTTTAATAGTCGTATTGAAAGGTTATAGCAGTTCCTAGCCTACAATGAGAACCTATAGATAATATGACATTTATATTAATTATATCTTCTATAGTATGGATTCATCTTAATGATTGGACACAGTATATGTTTGACTATTAGGTGTTGGGGGCTCATAATCATTGAGAATTCTTCTCATGAAGTTCACACTTGGTGATCTCTTGTATGAGATCCTGAGGAATAACCTGCCAATAGGAACACAACAAGTCTCAGATGTCAATGGATGTTCCTATCTACGATCATGTGTAATGGTCCCCTAATTTGAGATCATTACAAATGTATGTCACTTGATTATGTACATAGATGGAAGATGAAATTGTATGAACCCGATTCTTGTTCCCGAGGTATGAGTTTCTTCTTTTCATTTTCCTTTAGTGTTTTTGAGAAAAAAAGGGAAATTTGAGGGAAAATCCCAAATTTATAGGTACACGCCATGTAATTTTCGACACGCGGTGTACTTTGACCATGTGGGATAAGTATATAGGGTATGTAGTCTTGTCGGCGATTAAGGGTGTAAAACTAACTACACACCATGTACTGAGTACCACACGTCATGTAATCAGTTGGGAGGTGAATAGTAAGGCGATGAATGTATCCACCTATGGAACGATAGTAAATGCCGTGTACTTAGTAATACACGTCGTGTAACCATGTTAGTAGATGAACAGTGAGGCAGTGGAAAGAAGCCGCCAGTAGAATAGTTAAAAAAAAGGGAAAGTACACGCTATGTACTTGAGAGTACCCACTATGTAGTTATGGTTTTTCATTATAAATAGGCAGTAGCCTCCTCATTTGGTAGAGGAGGCATATAACGCACCAGGATCCATGGGAGCGGAAGCCGAGGCTTAGAAGAGCTCTTGAATGCTCACTAGGACTCTGATTCTTCCGTTGTCGATCTCGTTTGAACCATGTGGGTGAGGGATTCCTTCTCCGTGAATCTTTCCTTCCAATTAAATCCATATGTGAAGTTATTTAGGTTTTAACGGGTAATCGATCATCTCTGATCTATGACGTTCTTGGTTGTTTCATGAGGCTCCTTTCACGTATATTGATCAGAGGAGATCGAGGTAGGTGGTCTTGTGTTTAATTACAACTATCGAGTTAATTTTATGTACCGTTGTGCCATGTGCCAATGATTGGGGTGTTGTTTGGTTGAGACCTTAACTATTGAGATACCTAGAATAGAATATGTGATCTAATGATTAAATATAAACTGCTGTTTGGGATAATTGTTTTGATCGAGGGCCACCCCGTGGGTGGGTTTCCCTGGTTTATCCGTTTGTCCAGGATACCTATTGGTATGCAATGATTATAGAATGTTTCGATTTTCTGGAGAGTAAACATATATGAATTAATTTTTTGTGCATTGGGATCAGCCCAATTACTTGTTTTACCTTCTAAATGCCTAAGGGCGGTATTTGTTTAGCCTGGGGGCAATGTTTCTTATGTCTAAGGGCAGTAATTTCCATGCCTGTGAGAAATATCTCATATACCTGAGGGAAATATTTGTTATGCATGTGGGAAGTCACCTGCGGGTTTCGATTCTTCTTGCCTGAGGGTAAGGATTTTCATGTCTAAGGACAATGTTTACTTTGAATATTAACAATGCTGATTACATATCATGCACCTACCAAGCTAAAGCACAAGCTTGGAATTGTTAAAAATTATTAAAATGGAAATGTAACTAGTAGAGATAGTTACTTTTGAGCACTTCCTAGTTTACTGCATTTTATTATTGCACACTTTTGTTGCACATTTTCACAAATAGTTGGGCACGACCCATTGGTGGTTGCCTATTGGGATTTATTTCTCACACCTTATTTGGGTCTTGTCTTGGGCCCAAACAGATTATAATGACGCAGGTGTCGATAAGGGAAAGGGTCCCTATACAGGTACATGATTTTTGTAGAGGAGTAGGAGACCATAGGACCAAGCGTAGGCTTGTGATGTTGTTGTGTTCCTATTGCACTATTTTTTTTAGTTTTGTTGTACTCTGTACATTGTGTTGTATTGTATCAGATTGGAGTGTATCCTATTTTGGATACTTTCTTAGAATAAGTGAAATGTTGCTCCATCATATATATGATTTATGGTTATATTTTATTTCATTTCTATTTTCCATTTCATCTCTATATTGTTTACTACTTCAGTTTTGGGGTATGTTTATATTTTTCCATTGTGCTACACTTTGAAAAATGAGGGCATAGTTTCCCCACTATCAGACCTAGGCCCTTGCTGCTAGTCGGCATCCTCTGGCATTTATGGAAATGCACTTGAGGTCATGTGACCAACCGTGTTCGGGGAACCCATTGTGTGGCTTCTAGAATTGGGATGTTACAAAGGGGTGTCAGATGTTTACTTTCCTTTAACTTAATGTTTTGATCCTATAGTCAGGGATAAGACGAAATTGGTATTTGGTAATAAGTTGTGCCTGGCAGTAGCTAACTCATGTACATGGAAAATCCAATCTACCTCATTTAATTTCAATTTATCTGGTTTTTCAATTTTACAGTTGATTTGATTTTCACCGTTGGGCGATGCACTGTTGGTGTGCTATTTATTTTTTTTCTTGGGTTCTATTTAGTTTCAACCCTATGATATGAGGGTATGCCATCACATGCATCATTTAAGCACATGTTAGAATCACATGTCATGCATAGTTTATATGCCATTTAGGTGCATTATAAATTTCATGTCATTGTGATAGATGTTGTGCTAGAGAATGCATGACGTTGTGATAAATGACTTGATAAAATACATTCTATTTGATAGTGTATTGTTATGTAAGGATTTGTGAATGAACACCATGATTTGGTTCATAAGGAGTATGGGCCCTCATCAACCGGAATTTAGTGGATCATCTACTTGTTTACTTTGTTATAACATTTATAAGATGTCAATCTATGATTCTCGGGGAGTATGGGCCCTCATGGATTGGAATTTGGCACTTAGGTGTTTTTCTCAGCGTTTTTCTTGGTTTTTGAGTAGTTTTTGATGCCGACATTCCTGAAAAACCCAGAATACATGCTGTGTGGTTTTGACTACACGTCATGTGTTCTTATGTTCGGGAAGAAACTGTTTTTCTTAAGTACATGTCATGTAGTCTCTAACCGTTTCATAGGCTGTGTGGGTTGAGACACAAGATGGGGAAGTTCTTGGGGAAATATGCCTTGTACCGGCTGTACACACCATTTAGGGTTGACCTTGCGTCTGCCTGTGTAACTAACAACATCGATGGGTAAAACCTAAGCTATACACATCGTATTAGGATTGAACATGCTGTGTAGTATGGCCCAGGTAATCGTCCATGTCACTAGCAACACAGGTCGGTGTTATCCTTTCATAGTACAATTTTTGTCTATCTAAAACACACCATGTAGTGTAACCTGGGTACACAGGTCGTGTCACTAAAAACACGGGCTGATAAATCTTGTCTAGTACACACCGTGTAGTCTTGTATTAGGAGGGCCATTTGGTTTAACCGTGTAGAAGGACTCAGGTGGGGAAAGAAGATTTAACTACATGTCATGTGTTAAAAAAAACACCCCATGTGGATGTGGTGTTACATGACCCTTTTTAGAGGAGGTACACGCCCATTTAATGGATTAAAGATACGCGATGTGTGGACATTATACACATTCCGTAGTATCTTTTTTCTAGTTCTTGTGTTTTTCATTTCCCTTTTTTCATGGGTGAACTTAACCAGACAAAAGAATCCTCGATAGTAAATTAAACTAAGGTGTGTGTTTGACATTGTAGAGTCATGCCTCCGAGAAGACCACATGTTGTTCACCAAGAGAGTGGCGATGAGTACACTCTAGAGATGGTAGGCCATGGGCTACCAGTGGATCCTCCAGCAGTTCCAGATGCGGCCCTAGGCGTTATACCATACACAGGCACGGATGCACAGTTCTGTGAAGGTTTCATGTGGTTCATGTAGACCTTTCAGGGAGTACCGCTAGTTTCCACATCTATAGAGGAGCTAACATGCATATTACAGCAGCAGCATCTGCCTATGTTTTCATGGGATGGCAGACTATGGGCTGTGGACTCATGTCTGGATTCGATGCAGATGATTTTTGAGCATCTGTAGATGCCTCCTAGGAGGAGGGTCGAGCTTCCTACTTACATTCTGTGTGATTCTGCCACGAGATGGTGGGATGTTACCACCCAGTCTGAGAATCACTAAGACATGGCATGGGAATATTTTCAAGAAGTCTTCTATGATGGTTTCTTTCCAAATACATTAATGGCAGATTGAGCTCAAGAGTTCATGAATCTACATTATGGCACCATGTCAGTGATGGACTATTCTGCCTGCTTCACCGAGCAATAGAGTTTTGCACATGCGCTGGTGGGTGATAAGACTTTGATTGATAGGCACATTGAGGATGGTCTTTGATATTACATTCGAGGACTGGTGAATGTTTCTATATTTCCTACAGTGCAAGCTATAGTGAACCAGGTTTTGATTACTGAGCAGAACCTGCGGGAAGCTAATGGTGCAAACCAAGAAAGTTCTGTACCGCTTTCTAGTACTATTTCTACTGGAAAGAGGAAGAAGAAGATGGATTTCTCTCACAATGGCAGTACTAGCTAGAAGAGTTCTTTATATGGTAAGGTTATGTGCTACTAGTGTCGTAAATAGGGGTACAAGAGACCTCAGTGTCCATGTGACCCATTGGAGTGCTGAGCTTGTGGTAGTATGGGTCATCGTCAGCATTGTTTTAGGGAATTTCCTCTAGTGACTACTGAGAGGGGTTCTCTACAGACTCCATGTGCAGGATAAGGGCTAGCAGCTTCTTACCAGTCAGGGAATTTGAATACGTCTGGACGTTCAGGCCGAGGTGGTGGTTGTAGTCATGGTAGCCAGACCCCTAGATCTGAGAGATAGTAGGGCGGGTCAGCTCAGGGTAACTAGGTTGTGTCAAAGGGACACAGCACTGGGCAGGAATATGAAGTGCAAGAGACCCAACAGAAGCCAGATTCCAGACCCTCCACTATCAGAGGTACTATTCTAGTTGCTTCTTTTTTATCGTCTGCACTTTTCTAGACTGGTGCTACACATAGCTTTATATTTTTGTCTGTTGTGGAGAGCCTTGGGCTCTATGTTTCTTCTACTTTGGATATCATTATGCTAGATACTCTGTTGGGAATTATAATGGTAGGTGTACGTTTGTGTAAGGAGTTCCCCCTATAGTTTGGTGGGTGTCACTTCCTATGGTACCCCTATGTCTTAGAGATGATGGGCTACGATGTCATTATCGGGGTGGTTTGGTTAGTACCCTTTCAAGACTTTATATATTTCTATCATTGCATGGTGAGTTTCAGGTCACAAGAGGATGGAAAGATTCTATACAAGGGCGAATGGGATGTCCAGGCAAGCTGAGCTAGACCCGAGAAACGTCGGTGACGTGGAGTGATAGTTCAGATTGCGAGTTTATATCTAGATGACTAGGGAACTTGTTAGAAGGATTTCCCTCCAGTGGTAAATCATTTCAGAGATGTTTTTCCAGAAAATTTTTCAGGTCTACCTCCATAGTGAGAGGTGTATTTCTCTGTTGAGCTTGTGCCAGTAGTGGCACCGGTGTGCATTCCTCCTTATAGGATGGCTACGCCAGAACTGCAGGAGCTCAAGAGGTAGTTGGAGGAGTTGCAGGAAAAGGGTTCTATCCAACCCAGTACTTATCCTTGGGGTTCTCTAGTCTTGTTTGCGAAGAAGGCAGACGGTACCCTCAGAATCTATGTGGATTATCAGAAACTATACCAGTAGACAGTTAAGAACCGATATCCCTTACCAAGTATTGATGATCTTTTTGATCAACTTTGACAAGCACGAGTGTTCATAAAGATTGACTTGGGACCCGGATATCATTAATTGCACATTAGACCATCAGAAATTCTACTTACATCCTTTCAAAGCAAGTATGGTCTATATGATTACTTGGTCATGCCGTTCGGACTCAAAAACACGCCATTAGTTTTGATGGATCTGATGAATCGTGTGTTCCACCCATATCTGGATTCTTATGTGGTAGTATTAATGGACTATATCTTGGTGTAATATCACACTCGACACGACCATGACACCCATATTGAGATTTTATTGAGTTCACTGAGAGAGAATTAGTTATATGATATGATCTCAAAGTGCCACTTTGGGATAGACCAACTTTAATTCCTGGGTAATATTATCTCAGACACAGAAGTTGTAGTAAACCCAGAGAAAGTGAGAGCAGTAGTTTCCTAGTAGTATCCTAAGAATGTGCTTGAAATACGAAGTTTCTTGGGGTTGGATGGTTACTAAAGGTGCTTTATACAGAACTTCTCCTGCTTATCAGTGTCGTTGATGGGTTTGAATAAGAAGGGAATAAATTTTGTTTGTTCAGAAGCTTGCGAAACATCCCTTGAAGAGTTGAAGGCAAGGATGACATCAGCACAGGTGCGAATACTTCCAAAGAAAGAGAGGATCTATTCAGTTTATTGTGATGCATCAAGTATTGGGATGGGAACAGTGTTGATGCAGGGTGATCGAGTAGTTGTGTACGAGTCTCGGTTGTTGAGGCCACATGAGAAGAATTACCCAACGCATGACCTCGATTTGGCTGTAGTTGTTCATGTGTTACGTTGTTAGAGACACTATCTCTTGGGAGAACATTTTGTGGTGTCTATAGACCAAAAGAGTCTAAAATACATCTTTACCCAGAGTGACTTGAATTTGAGATAGCGAGGTGGGTTGAGTACTTTCAGTCCTTCGACTTCGAGCTTTCCTGTAACCCTGGTAACTGTAATGCAGTAGCAAATGCACTGAGTAGGAGGACTCAGATACTGGAAGTGCAGGAGGCCAGTGGTGAATGGTAGCTTATGGATTTGTTCTCTGAGATGCATTTGGAGGTGCATAATGGTCATGGGAAAAACTATCTTGCATACTTAGCTGTGACTTCTACCTTTCTGGATAGAGTGAGGATGAGATATCTATCAGATTCAAAAGGCCCAGTTCTACGGGAGTTGAAGGAAAGTGAGGACTCTCCTCCTGGTTGGATGATAGGTTATGATGAGCTAATGTGTATCCATGGATAAGTGTGGGTTCTAAGGTATATTTGTAAGGAGTTGTTGTGGGAATTTCATGATTCATCTTGGGCAGTGTATCCTAGAGTTTCAAAAATGTACCGTGATTTGAGATGTCAGTATAGGTGGTCAGGAATGAAAATAGAGGTAGATGGTTTTATTACGATATGTTCCACCTGTCAGTAGGTGAAGGCGGAGCATTAGAGGCCAGCTGGACTGTTACAATAGTTACCCATTCCGAAATGGAAGTGGGATGATGTCGTGATGTACTTTGTGACCGAGTTTCCGAGGTCACCTCAAGCCAATGATGTCGTATGGTTTGTTGTGGACAGACTTACAAAGGTAGCTCATTTTTTTCCAATCAAGGATGCCTTCAATGTTGATGATCTCGGGAAGTTGTATATCTGAGAGGTAGTATGTCTTTATTGGGTCTCTCATTCTATCGTTTCAGAAAGGGACAACTATTTTATGTCTCATTTCTGGAAGAGTATTAAGAGGGAACTTGGTACACTGGTGCTTCTGAGCACAACTTACCACCCTTAGACCGATGGCTAGACAGAGCATACGTTACAGGTACTAGAGGACATGCTTCGTGGATTCATCCTAGACTTTGGGGGCTCTTGGAAGAAGCACATACCCTGGTTGAGTTTTCCTACAATAATATTTTTCAAGAAACTATTGAGATGGAATTTTATTAGGCTTTATATGGTAGGTCATGCCGATCACCCTTGTTCTGGTTGGATGCAGGTGAGGCAGCTTTACTGGGACCATGTGTTGAGAAGGAGACTTCATAGCAGGTCCAGTATATTCAGAAGAAGATGGATACTACACATTATCATCAGAAATCTTATAATGATTGTCGTAGATGACCATTGGAGTTTGTGGTTGGGGATCAGGTTTTCTTGCATGTTTCACCGAGGTTGGGACACAATGGGTAATCTTTCACCAAGTTATGTAGGACCGTTTGAGATTTTAGAGAGAGTCGGGCTGGTTTCCTATCAGTTGTAGTTACCATGGAGGTACTAGGTCATGCACGAAGTCTTCCACATATCATAGATGCACCATTATCACTCAGACTTGTCTCATGTTTTTTATCCCGAGGAGGTTGAACTGCAAGGTGATGCATCCTTTGAGGAGCATCTAATTCGTAGTGTTGATAGGATCACGAAGGTTCTACAAGGCCAGTCAGTTCCTCTCGTATGGGTGTTATGGAAACATAAATGAGTGTAGGATGAAACCTGGGAGCAAGAGAGCGACGTACAGGCTCAATGGCCAGAGTTGTTCTCAACATTATCTTCACCACCCTTGGAAATAAAATTCGGGGATGAATTTCTTTAATGGGGGAAGTTTGTAAGAACACGGTTCTTATTCTTGAGGTATGAGTTTCTTCTTTTCCTTTTCCTTTATTGTTTTTTAAAAAACAAGGGTAATGTGGGGAAAACCCCAAATTAATGGGTACATGACATGTAATTTTCCACACACCGTGTACATTGGCCGTGTGAGATGAGTATACAGGGCGTGTAGGCTTGTCGGCGATTAAGGGTGTAAAAACAAACTACACGTCGTTTACATAGTAATACACGTCGTGTAATCAGTCGGTAGGTGAATAGTAAAGCGGTGAACGTAGCCGCCAGTGGAACAATAGTACACGTCGTGTACTTAGTAATACATGTTGTGTAATCGAGTCAATTGATTAATAGTGAGGTGGTAGAATGAAGTCGCTAGTGGAAAAGTTAAAAAATTGGAAAGTACACACCATGTACTTGATATTACATGTTTTGTAGTTATTTTTTTCATTAAAAACATGCATTAGCCTCCTCATTCAACAGAGGAGGTATAGAACGCACCTGGAGCCGCGGGAGAGGAATATGAGGCTTGGAGGAGTTCCTGAACGCACACTGGGACTCTGATTCTTACGTCGTCGATCTCGTTTCAACCGCGCAGGTGAGGGCTTCCTTCTTCATGAGTCTTTCCATCCAATTCTTTCAATAATAGATGTTATTTAGGTGTGAACATGTAATCATTCATCTCATATCTATGACTTTCTTGGGTTTTTTGGGAGGCGCCTTTCACGAATATCGGTCAGAGGATATCGAGGTATGTGGTCTTGAATTTAATTACAATTGTCGAGTTGATTTTGTGTACCATTGGGCCACACGCCCATGTTCGGGGTGTCGTGTATTTGAGACCTTAAATTTTGAGATACCTATAATAGCTTAGGTGATATAATTATTAAATATAAATTGTAGTTTGGGATTGTTGTTTTGATCTAAGGCCACCCTGTGCATGCATTTCCCTTGTTTGGTCTTTTGGACATGATACCCATGGGTATGCCATGATTATAGGATGTTTCGAGTTTTATGGAGAGGAAACATATTTTAATTTCTTGGTTGTGAATTATACTTGGACTAGTAACTTATTTTCCATACTAAATACCTATGTGCACTATTTTTTTAGCCTGAGGGTTACGTTTCTTATGTCTGAGGGCAGCAATTTTCATGCGTGCGGGAGATATCTTGTATGCCTGAGCGAAATCTCCGTTATGACTTTGGGCAGTCACTTACTGGTTTGGATTCCTCTTGCCTAAGGGTAATGATTTTCATGTATGAGGACAACATATTCATTGAATATTCATGGTGATGATTTCATATGTTATACCTTCAAAGCTAATGCACTATCTTGGAGTTGATAAATAACTTTTAAAATGGAAATGTAACTGGTAGAGATAGTTACTTTTGATCACACTCTAGTTTACTGCATTTTATTATTGCACACTGATGTTTCACATTTTCACTGACAGTTGGTCATGGGCCTTTGGTGGTTGCCTACTAGGATTTATTTCTCACACCCTATTTGTGTCATGTCTTGGGCCCAAATAGATTATATTGTTGTAGGTGTTGATAAGGGAAAGGGTACCTATACAGGTACATGATTGTCCCAGAGGAGTAGGAGAGCATGGGACTGAGCTTAGGCTTTCAATGTTTCTACATTCCTGTTGCACTATTTTGGTTTAGTTTTGTTGTACTTTGTACCCTGTGTTGTATTGTATCAGATTGTTGGGTATCCTGTTTTGGATGCTTTCTTATAATTAGTGACATGCTGCATCATCATATATATGACTTCTGGTAATCTTTTATTTCAGTTCATTTTTCCATTTCACCTCTATATTGTTTACTGCTTTCACATTTGGGTATGTTTATATTGTTCCATTGTGCTACACTTTGACAAATGAGGGCATAGTTTTCCCACTATTAGACCTAGGCCCTCACTGCTAGTCAGAATCCTCTAGCATGTGGGGAAATGTGCTTGAGGTCATGTGACCAACTGAGTTCGGGGTACCCGTTGTCTGGCTTCCAGAACCAGTATGTTACAAAAACCACGGCAATGAAGTCGTGGTGAGGTAGTTTGTGTCAGGTTCGTCGTTTATGGCATGTCATTGGTTGAATGGTCAAGAAAGGATTTGTCGCTTCAGGGTTATGGATGTAATATATCTTGGGTCTTGTTGATAAGGTTGGCAGTACCTTAATAAAACCATGGCCATGGCAGTCAAGGGTAAATCCATCCAGTTAAATCAAAAAACTATGAATTAAGAAAAGGGTGATGACACGTGAGTGCATCCTTCTTTATGAGATATTACAAACAAAGATATAATATTACATAGTGCGTGTTTGTAGTTTGGTTATCTCTACTATGAAAATCTTTATTTCTTTAGGGGCCATGATGGTTTTCTAGATCCCACTCTTGGTCTGTGAATACTATTCACTACTTTCGAGATAAGGGCCTAGTGGGTCACACACAATAGCGTATTGAAGAATCTACCCTATTCAGTTGGATATGAGTTTTTGACATAGTACGCCCTGCCACATGGGTCCGGGATTTGTCCAGAGTTAAATGATCACCAATGAAATAAATAAATTCATGTTATTCATGTTTATAATAATGATTATTGAATTTATTTATTAAATGTATTTACAATTTTTATGTAAAAGCATGAAAAATATTAATTGATGAATATTAAATTATTCAAGGATCAATTAATATTTATGGGAGAAAAAAGTCATGTTAATGACTTAATTATTATCCTGAAATATATTTTAATATATTACAAGTGATAATAATATTTATGACTCAGTATAGTAGTCATTAAATGTATTTGAAAGTGCATTAATTATTCGGGGGTTGGGTTGGCATTTTCGGGTAATTAATTAACCACTATAAATATTATATGAGAGGATATTTCTAAATACTATTCTTGGAGATACTCTCTCCTCTCCTCTCTCCCATAATCTAGAGAGAGGTTCTCTGAATCCATGGAGTATGGATAAAGCACTCTCTCAAGCATCACCAGCGAAGCGGTGCAGTGATCATTGGAGCATCGAAGGCATCGTCACAATTCTGCGCTACCACCCAGATTATGATGAATGACACTCATGCGGATTCCTTGAAGCATTTTTGGATGATCTAGAATAATTAGACTTCATATTATTCGACATATGATCGCCAAAGACAAGTATACATTGTGCATGACTTTGGATTTATAATAGGTATTTTATAGTTTAATTTTGTGATTAAAACTCATCATGTGAGATCCTTGGCTTTAATCGGGCTGCTATTCACCGATGTTGACAAGTTTACATCAACCGTTGGTAGAAAAAATTAAAAACCCACCTATTTTGGGCTTCCGATGCTGGCCTGGTTCCAACATTAATATGTTTAGATTTTCATTTTATTTGTAGAGACAAAGATAAGTATCAAAAAAATTTGAAAAGTGTAGAGTTTTGATCCCTGATGAACCACTAGAAAACTAAAATACATTCTAAAACGTCTAATCCAACTAGATATTGACAATTTTCATGTTATTAGGTGAAATATGATAATAAGGAATAGAAATTATCTTCACACTTGGCACTAAATCAAGGTATAACTCTACCTCCATTTCTAAAAGAATATTGAAGATGTCATCTGGAAACAACTTATAAAAGAAATGAATAACCCATGGAATATTAAAAATGAAAAGATACAATATTGGTCTCAACCAAAATGTCATAAACAGACTTCTAAGCTCAGGTTATGAAATTCCTCCATGACTGTGGACTAAGATCTACTCTCCCTAAAACACCTAGGTTCTCCCATCAGTTGAAAATAAAATAACATAAGGATGATAATAATAAATCATAACACATTGATAAGACAACCTATATATCATGATGATATCATTAAAAATATCTATATCAATAACCATAATGGCCCAAATAACTCATTATCGGCTACAAAAAAATAGAACATAAATCAAAAAAATCCTGCACTTTGTTATTGGTATGTGGAATTTCCAACTCCATAACATAAGATATGAGGTCTGTCATAAGTTACAACACATCAAACAATGTATAGATATAAAATAATGGAAGTAACCAGTATAAAAAATACTTATATAGAAGACTCTAAAAAAGTGTACCTCTCACTGAAGTCATGTCTATATCAATATCCATCGATAGCTCACCAAGATATGTTAAATTGATTCATTCTAAAGTTCTGTAACTAAATATCTATTGTAATGGATTTTTCTAAATTTTGTAGAGTATCCTTGGGAGGTAAGGATCCCATGCCATATCTTGGGAAAGATTTAGTATAGATGAATATCTATAGATGACATCAATAACAACGTGGTATACTATTCTTTTGAGGTGAAGGGAAAGTATTCTGGGTGTTCCTTACCTTCCCATACTTGTTTAATGTCATGGGTATACATTTATCCACTGGTAAAAGATTTCAAAACTCCCACTATTTAAAACTACCTCCCCAACCATTAAAATAACTGATCAACTTTATCATCTTCCATGCACCGCACATGAACAACCACATGGTAGTATATAAGGTCCCAAAAAACCTATATCTCACACAATATCCATCACCACCGTCACACCTCTATTTAATTATTTTCATTATATTTTTAGAACATGAAAAAATATACCTATAATGAAATATTGGATCTCATGCTTGACTGGTAATTCTATTCCTTCATGTTATCATTCATCACCACCTCAAGATAAAAAAGAACTAATTGGAACATTGTTTTTATACTCTATCACCAAATTCTATCCCAACAGAAAATAATGGAACTAAAAATTCTTCCCCTTGATTATGGATTCTGAAAGTAACTAAAAAAATAATAGTTTCTTCATTTATTTACATTTTAATACCAATAACCAACTCACATAAACTATATAGTACCAATACTACTTATATAACTCCTCGGACCATTCAAACATAGATTTAATGTATAAATATATGAATATAATTAACATTTTATAATGATCCCAATAAAAAGATTATTGATCTAGTGAATTTTGAATCTGGGACAAAAAATATACTATTCATAAATAATTCTTATTATCTTCCACTATGTTCTCCATAATAAGAACCCATCATAATCATGACTTTTATAAAGGATTTTTTCATTTTCTATACAAAGGAAACATTAGAATGGGTGGGCTATGTTTCTTGTTAAGGGTAAACAAGGGAGATATAAATGAGAGCACACTCAAACCATGAAAATATGGGTTTGAGAACATAAGGATAACATTTGAAAACTAAACCTTCTGTATAAATAACATAATCCCGAGTCATGGAATAATGTTTGGAAGTTAATAAGGCATGGATAATAATAAAGAAAAATTACATGGGAATGGGATCATAAAATCTCTATAAGGAATTGAGTTTTGGTTTACATATATTCATATAACATTGTGAACATGTATAAATTGAAATAGGATCACTCCTTAGGTAAAGTTCATAAAAAATGGACCTCACATAAACTTATGGGAAAGAAACATGGTCAAGACATTATTTTAAGGAAATGAATACTATTTACAAACATATACTTATGAATATAAAATCTAGGTCCATATATATATTTTTCGACATGAATACCAGGTCAACACATAAAATTGTGAAAATGAAATGATGGTCATGAATTACATATTTACCTTGAGGGTCATCCATCCTTACCTAATGTTTTGGAGGGTGATAAATGTCCCACCAACCACTTAATTAAATGCATAAAAAATTTCAACATTATTATGAAAAATTAATCATCATGGAACTCATGATAATAACTAATTTCATCAACATTTTATCAAAAAATTACTGATGGAAAAAAGTAAATAGATTTTATTAAAATCATATCATCAAAATCATAAACTATAATGTGAAAGAGAAAGTACGGTATCCTTGGATAATAAAAATAATAAGTAATAATTATAATCAAGGGATATTTTCATTGATGAATAGTGATACTATAAATATTTCATTAAAACCTTCTTGAGGATGATACCATTGTAAATTTAAAACTAAATTTTCAAAATCAAAAAAATGTACATGTAATGAAAAAAAAGTTCCATAAAAACAATGTAAACATATAATGGATTCTTGAAATAATTGATGGTTCATGATGGTGGAAATTTATTTTCATTCCATATAGGATAAAAAACAATCCCTATATACTTTTTTCAAAAAAAAAATCACAAACTACCTCATTTACAAATTGACAAAAACATTCTTTTCTTACCATTTTGTAAAACATTATACATGGGATAAAATGAGATTAAAATCATAGAGGAATAGTACAACACTTCTTCAAATAAAATTGAAAAAATTTATATGAAATAAATATGTTTTTTACTAAATAGAAAAATAAATTTTATTTTCCATAAAGAACTATCTTTTGATATCTTTAATATATAAAGTGAGGAAAATTAAAGTAAAACATATAATCATATGAAACATCTAGAGGAGAATAAAATTAATGGGATTAATAAAACAATGATCGTATAATTTATTCAATGAAAATCCAAGTATAAAAATCATATTAAAAATATGACAATTTGATGTTGATGACATAATGTGGTGTGAAAAAATAAGGGAGGAGGTTCCCATTTATAATTGTGATGAGGGGAAAATTTAAAATTTCTAAAAAGATTAAATTATAATAAATTTATTACTAATCTGCATGGTTATAAATGGCCTATAAATGGGAAAGGGGTGACAGTTTTTACCATATATTATCTATTTTGTCCAAATATAAGATTTTATTATTTTTTAAGTAATTTAAAAAATATATTACCCTCATAAAATATCATTATTTTTAATTTACATAGTATTCCAATAATTTGACTAAAATTCATGAAAACAAAGTAAAATTTTGACTACAATCCTTTAACAAAACACTAGTATGTCACATTAACCTATAAAATTTGAGGAACATGTTAACAAAATCAAATTATATTTATTTTAAGACTTTTCAAATATTTGTATTTATTTTTTCATTAATTGAAGAAAAACTTCATTAGAGTTGTGTAATATTTAATGGAATTTACATAATTAACAAAATAAAATAATAAAATTTAATAATAAAAATAATTTTTTTAATCATAGAATTATTACTTATATTTTTTCAGAATTATTTTTTCCCCAATGGGAACACATGAGATATATTAAAAATTAAGAATGTGAAATTTTATAACTTTATTTTATTTGAATAATATATAAGACGATTTCATTGAAAATTTTCCATCAAGAAAATATTTTTCATCTTAAGGTGATGACATTCCAATTCCATTCACCAAAATATACACAATTTTTCTTCTATGTTTGTACCCTTAACTATTTTTAACCATTTACTAACCCTTTTAATAATTTTCCTAAACATAAGGCTTATTAATTATAGAGGGTCAATAAAGTTTTTATAAATGAAAAAATGTTCCATAAAAAGAAATTTATTTATATTTTCAAATATATTATCATAATTTTTCATAATATAAGTTTTTTGGGATTTTATATCATTAAAAAAATTAATATCATGATTCTCAATTTTTATAACTATTCATTGATTGACATTAATAACATCAAGAAAACATGTAAAATTAGAAATAAATATTCTAATACATTTAAAACATATCATATAATATATAAAATTCTATGTTAACATTAATTATCTCTAACAATAATACATGTGATATTTTTAGTATTATATATATTATTTATCAATTAATTTAATAATTACACTATTAGAAGTTAATAATAATTTATGTTATTCATTTATTAAGTAAAAATTATAAATAAATTAGCATAATTAAAATAAGGTTATAATTATCAAAATAAACTTTTACATTAATTTAATATTTATTTTAACTCATTTCTATTTCACAAAAAATTAATTATTATGTTATTTCTACTTTTTCTTCTATGTGCGAGCATTTCCATAATATTTGTATAATACACTTTTTATATAACTCCAAATTAATATATAATCTGAGAAAAATATAATCCATAATATTTTAAAACCAAATGGATTAAAGGATTATTTGATCTCTAATATTATCATTATATTTCTATATTTTACTTTTCCAGCACAACATTGGCTTTCCATTGACATTGAAAATGATTTTCATATTTATCATGGGAAAAAAATATTTTTTATTTATTTATTTATGATATTTTTAATGCTATATCACACTATAATCATTAAATTTGTTTCACATATTATTATAATATTTTTAGGTTATGGAAGATTCCTAAAAGATACCATAAGACTATAAAATTCTGTATTTTTCACTATTCATTGAAAAAAATCATAAAAATATCAAATATTCAACCATAGCTTATTTTTATAGGTTGATTTCGAAAATGATATATTTTAGTAAAATGAAACTTTAAAATTATCTATAAATTTATTATAATATTATCTCACAAAAACTAATAAAATCATTTTTGAGGAAGATATATTCTTTTAAGCATAAAATAACATTACTGAAAGGTGAGTGATTATTTATTAATAATTTTTCAATAAATTTATTTCGAATATCATATTTAAATATTTTTTATAAATTAATTAAAAAAAATTATATATGAAAAATTAAGGGTTAGGTTATAATAATATTTTAATAGTGTAAAATTATTCATTTTAACTATATGATTGTGTATATTCAAGCTAATAGAGAAAATAAAAAAATTAAAGAGATATATTTTCCGAAATATATGGGTGTTACATAATAACACATTAATAAATTAAATCACCTTAATTCTAACATTTTTTCTATAATCAAAGGATTTTTATTTGAAACTAATCCTTTGTTGAAAATCCAAATCATAAAAAGGGTTAATAAAACTTCCTCATAAAAGAGGTAAAGTGATGTAAGAAGGTCATATAGAGTTATACATAACTGGGTTTTCAAATTTGAGAACTTGGATGGAACATGGACTTAATGATATGGGATAATAATCTAACTCTTAATGACTGAAATAGTGAGATCGTGATCATTGTATCGATAAAGTTAACCCTAAAAGACTTTAAATCAATGATGAGTTAAAGGATAATAGATTTCTCATAAATAAAAGTAAAGTGATACATTTTTTTTCAAGGTAATTCTCTTAATTTATATGGAATATTTTACTATATAGGTAGGGCTCTTGAGGAAATAAACATAGTTTATTAAATTACATGTCATAATTATAATATCATCATTTGGTTGTTCTTTGACTAATATCCACCTCATTTTATATGAAATGTGGAAAATAATCAAGGAGAATTTTTCATGCTTGAAGAACTATTAATGAATCATGAGATCCATATGTTATTCCATTATCCTCTTAGTAATTACTTAAACAATAATGGTCAGTTTAGGTTATGATAAATAATAATCTATCATAAATAATTATACCCAAATAATTATACATCCCACAAGTAGTTACCCATAAGACTCCACCAAAATATTTCTCACGATATTCAAACCCTAAAAATAAATCAATCTCATTTCCTTATGTGATCAATGTAACATTATCTTAAATCACTAATAAATTATTATACCAAATGTATATACCTTGTTAATATTTTATCCAATGTACACTAATCATTTCCCAAATGTTCATAATAAATCATATATGCTTTAGAAATGTAAGTCATCGCCTTATTCTTTAAATAAGCTTTTATCATAGCCAACAATTTTTAAATTTGATTTTTGGGTTCACCATTATATTTCTAGATGATAATATATTGATTCAAAAAAAATATAATTAATTTATTTCATAACAATATATATGGAATCTATTGAGGGAGTGTGAATCAATGCTTATAATCACCTCAAATTACACTAAAGGATAATATTTTCTTATGGAATAATCATTCAAATGTCGACATGGGGCACCCTATTATAGAGTGGTGCATAATGTTTACCAAATAAACACGATTCACTTCAAATATTTTAATTGAATAATCATTCCCATTATCCATTAATGTTAGAAGACCTTTTTATTAATATATTTATTAGGACCTACATTAGTGTATTAATTCTATACTGCACAAACTCATTACATTAATCTAACTAAAGTTTTATTGGTTCATTTTGTAGATCTCTTTATGGATTAATTTAATTAATTGTCCTCTTAACATCACTATAACCTTCTTTTTCCTTATTTCCACTCTTCCCACACATTTCAAATGTTCTTGATCCTTTTAAACATTCAAATTTATTCTCCTTACCACATTTTTGGAAATTAAGCGTTTGAAAAATTTCTTTCCCTCAATGTGAAAAGCCAATATAATACCCAAGAAGCTATATCCTCCATTTCTTATCACCATTACAATGAGGGTTTTTATCTTAAATCTACACTATCATTGCACATCCAACAAATTTATAGATTCAAAATTAACTTTTGTCTAATGCCTTTCGAATACTTCTTTTTAAACCACCAATGAATTGATAAATTTTTGTTTTAGGGATGATGAATAAACTTTAATAACAGCCTTCAAGTATTTTAAAATTTATCTCATAATAACTCCTGGAATCATAATCCATATTATTAAGCTTATGTAATTAATTTTCCATTTTCTTATTTTGATTTCAAGAGAGGTACTTAATAAATAAATTCACTCAAACTCAACCAATTACATTAATCCAATTTCATTCTTTTTCCTCTTATACCTAATAATATTCCACCACTAAACTCCATCACCATCCAAATGATATTTAATTGGTAAAACATATTCAAACTATGATAACTAAAATATTGAAAATTTATTTTCCATAAACTAATCCATTTTAAGAAACAATTAGAATACAACACCCATAAAAATATGGTGTCCATTGTCACATAAAATATTCAATAACATGTTTCTCTCTACATAGACATTTAGATGTTAAACATAAATTATGTTACAACTAATGTATTGAGATATTTGATTGAGCATAATAAAAAGATAAAGCATCCTAGATCTTAAGAAACATTATTTTTTATAATTAAGTTAATTTAATTGTATATCAAATTCATTTTTCACATGATTACTTTATGTTCCATCTATTTACTAAAACTAAAACCGTAGTGTGAGAAATTATAATCATAGTGTGAAACCACATAATCTTGAAAAATAATTTATATAATGCATAAATAATGATAAATTCTTTTATGAAACCATAATTCTATCCTACTAAATTTGTAATAAATTGAAAATCCTTTGGATATTATACTACACAGAGACCCATCTCCATGGTTCTTAATAATGTTTTTCCATAAATGTTTCTATAGGATAAATAAAAATTATTATGAAACAAAAAAATAAATAAATACATATTTCATACATATATATTTCATCTAAATTGATGAATATTATTTATACAATAAAATGATCCATTCTACAGTTTCATAGTTCTAGTGCATTTGGAAACATGGAAACGTAAACAGATGGTTCATAAATGTTCTAAATCATCTCTCACTAAGTTCTTCATAACATGAACCCTTATTAGAAATATCATTTATAATTACTTTCTCCATAACCTAGGGAAAATAAAAATAACAAAAGATGTTCTAAAATGTTCATTAAGGGTAAAAAGGTAGATTTAAATGATCACATAAGCATAACATGAGCATAGGGGTGTGTAAACAATAGATTCAAACTTTAAGCCTACACCTTGAATATCATATTTCATAATATAGAGTCTTGAATTATTGAATTAATGTTCATAAGAAAAGAATCATAAAATAATCAAACAAAATAGTCCATGACAGAATAAAGTTGGTGTAAGGAATATAATTATTGCATAAAAATAGACTTATAACTTTGTGAACACATATAAATTGAAATAGGTTCACTCATTAGGTTAAAGATATGAAATAATTTCCTCATATAAACTTATCAAAATGAAACAATATTCATGGATGATCTTATGGATCTGAAATCTAGGTCCATGAATAAATATATGGACATAAAATCTGGGTATATAAAAAACTATTGATATTAAAACATAGTCTACAATAAAAAATCAGATCTTGAAATTAGGTTTACAAATACAATTTTTACATTATGAGTTATCTATATTTACTTGATGTGTTGGAGGGGGATATAGTTCATACACATCACATAATGAAAATCTTAAATATGTACGTCGTGATATCATAAAATATTCAACATCTTATAAATGATGAAATGATTTTAATTTCATTAAAATTTCATCAATGTATGACCTATGGAAAAATGGAACTGGTTTCCTCAGCATGTTTTCATAATAAATAAAAAACCCCATAGAGAAGGAATAATGATAGAATAATTGGATCATACCCAAATTAAATCTTTACAAGAAGTAAGAGGTATCTTTATTGAAGATTATAGTTACCATTAAATGGATATTAAATCCTTTTAGAGGAAAATGTGATTTGATATTTTAAAATAGATTTTCAAAATCTTAAAAATGGTCATGTAATAAATGAATCAATTTAGTTAATTATAACATTATATACAAATATAGGATTATTATGATAATTAAGGTATAATGGTAGTGAAAAATACTATTCATTTAGTATAAGATTCAATACCATTCAATAAATAATGTTTTTGAAAAAATCACAAAGTACCTCATTCGGAATACAAAAAACTGGTTCTTTTCATAAAAAATTAAAAAGTAAAAAAATTGGAATAATTTATTAAAATAATAATCATAGAATAGTAAAAAATATCATTAAAATATTTTTATAAAACATATATTTGGATGAAAATCGGTTTTTAACCAATGTGATAAATTATGATGATTTTATTAAAAAAACGTTTTTGATCTGATAAATTATTAAAATGAGGGAAATAGAAAATAAAAATATAACCAAAAAATTAAATAGTGTGGAATTAAATGAATGTGATTTATCATAAATTAAATAAATATTTTCTTTAATAAAAAATCTTTTATAAATAATCCTAATTAAATTTATATTGAATCATAAATCCCTTACCATAAGTCATACCATTCCTCGTTCACATTCAATCCTCCTCTTCTTCGATATTATTCCTTTTTATGTCTTCTAATTTCCTCTAGTGCTTCTCATTTGAGAATAATATCACCTTTAAATTGTTTCTTGGGATGTTTTGGAATTATATTGGTCGATTTTGGTTGATCCATAAGGCTCTATGTGGTGTGAAGAAGTGATGTAGGAGGTTCCATTTTATAATAGAAGAGAGGAGAACTTTTGGAATTTTTCAAAATATTAAAATGAAATAAATTCATTCTTAATAGAAATGTTTTTAAAAGGCATAAAAATGGAAATGGGATACTTTTTAAACCTTATATTATCTCCTTTGTCAAATTTAAATATTTTTATAATTTTAATGTAATTTAGTTAAATATTTTTTACATAAAATATCATTATTTTTTCTTTTGATAATATTAGCTTAATATAAAATAAAAGTCATAATAGTGAATTTTACATTTGAATATGATCATTTAACAAAATAAAAATATTTTTTTTTATATTCAAAAATTCATGGAACACTGTAAAATTCTCAAATGATAATTATTTAAATATTTTTAAAATTATTTTGTATATTTTTTTTTAATTTATTATATACTACATTGATGTTGTGTAAGCATTTATGGTAATTTAATAATTAAATAATTAGTCATAATTTTTCATCATAAAACAAAATTTTATTATCCACAAAATTAAGGTTATGATTCATTCATAATTTTTTTTCCTTTGGTAACACATATGATAGATTAAAAACTAATATAGGTACATTTTGTAACATTATTTGATTTTAGTAATCTATAAGTCATTTTCATGGTAAAGGGTCCATTAAATAATTAATTTATGAGCCTAAGGTGGTGAGTATGCATTAACTTTGACTAAGAAAAAATAGAATGATTTTGAGAATTTTTTTACCCTTATATTTTAGTTTTAACCCCTCTTTAACCCTTTTTAAACTTACTATGAAAACGAGGGTTTTTAGTCATTACAGCTCAATATATTTAATATAATTTGACAAATTTCCCATATAGGGACTTTGGATGATATTATAAATTATATCCAATTAAAATTTAAAAATATATAATTTTTAGGAATTTTAAATAATTTAATAAATTAATTTTTTTAATTACTATTATTTTCAATTTATATCATTATTCATTACATTGGCTATAATAACAACTTAACAACATGTAAAATTTGAAATAAAAAATTTATACATTCGACATATTTAATATTTATCAATAAAATTCATTTATCTCAATAATTATCTATAATTAAAGTACATTTATTTTTTTTAATTTCAATTATTTTATTTTTATATTAATTTAATAATTATTGTTTCAGTGTTGTATATGAACCCAATATACATATTTTATATTTAAAATTTATAAATAAATTACCATCATGAAAATAATATTAATATTCTATAAATATCTATTTATATTCAGTCATAATATTTTTTATATTGTATAATAGTCAACAAAAAGTTTTCAATATGTCATTTTGACTTTTTTGGAAGTGTGCATGATTCACAAAAGATTTAGGATAAGCTGTTTGTTGTATAACTCAAGATTCCATGTATTAAAATAAATATAATATATAATACTCTATATTTAACAATAATTTCATGGAAGTACTTATTTCACCTCAAATATTACCTTTAGGTTTCCAAAATTTACTTTTTGGGTATTGTGCATGCTCCTCATCAGAAATGAAAATGATTTACATATTAATCAAGGAATAAATTATAATTTATTCTTTAAATTACATGTGTATCTTATTTTTATTATTTTTTTATAAATGATTCACTTTTTAGGCTTTTTATATTTTTATATTTTTTGGGTCCTTTCAATAGCATAAAAGATACCATATTTCAATAAATAATCAATATTTATCACTAATCACAGAAAACCAATTTTTTGGAAAAATAAAAAAACCACATAATTTATTTTTTATATGATAATTTATAATTTAAAAACATTTATAGTAAATAAATTTTATAAAATATCTATAAATTAGATGTAATATTTTCACAAAAAAGTAATACAACCATTATTGAGGTAGTCGTATTATTTGTAGCATAAAATAAATTTATAAAAAATTTATAGATTATTTTAATAAGAATTATCAATAAATTTTTATTAATTAAAAAACTCATATATATTTCATAAAATATATAATCATATTAATACACACTAAATTAATGGCTACATTATAAATATATTATAATAGTGTATCACAGTTTTTTTAAACTCATTGATGCATGTAATGTAATATATTAATGAAATGAAAAACAATAATGTGAAATGTTTTCTAAACTCTCAGTTTGTAACATATTTATAGGACCATTGAGATTAGATCCTTCACAATACACCTTGAATAATTATTGTGTCTGTAGAAAATCGTAGCCCTGGTTAGTTTTTTCGGTCTTATACTCATCCTATTTTGGTTTATTCTGAACTATAAAAGAATGTTTATTTTATGTTAGTGACAATTATGATCATTATTATATCCTATATTTCCCAGTTTCACATCTCTAGCAGGGTTATAAAGAGGAGGTAGATTTTAATCCACTTAATGAACTACTCGCATGATATCCTCTATAATATTATAATCAAGAATAGGATTCCATTGAGAATAATTTCTCATTGTTCCCTCTTAAGTATCCATTGGATTTTGTCTCATATACATGATTATTCATTAAAATATAGATGGGTATTATAAGACAATAAAAATATCTTAGTTTAAACTCAATGGAACATAGAAAACATTGATATCTATATTAAAACCCAATATATGAGACACACATCCCAATATCATATGGTGGCATATCGTTCATTATAATGATATCTCAATATTTACACATTCAAAAAAAACCTTTTATGTATCAAAAATCATGTCTTCTATCTACCCACATACCATGAAAATTTACAACCATCCTTTGATGAAAATTTGTTTAAACCCCGCACCAACAACCCCCCTATCTAGGCTCCAACTAGATGGAGACTAAATCATAAGGGAGTTTGTGATCACCACATGATGGATACTATCACCTGGGAATCCAAAAAGAAAAATAGAGAACAATTTTCACAACATAAAAAATGATACATGGCATACATGTGTAGAAACATAATGCGATAAGAAATATTCAATAGTAAAAAGGAAAATGATTGTAGTGGTACAACCATGGATGTATTCCAAAAATATTGCACACATCTAAAAATAGACCCACAAGGACACGCCAATCAATAAAAATCTATGTAAATGTTGAATAACTCATTTTATGGTTTATTATAATTTTTGAATTAGATGGTTATATTATATATAAAAATATTAAGATAGATTTAAATCAAAAATAAAATAGCTTTATAAAATTTCATTAATAAATTGATTTATTGAATGGTTTCATTTTAAAATATATCAATTTAAATTTTTAAAAATTAATTTCATTATTTAATATATCATCTTATAATTATCCTATATGGAATTATTGAGAATTTCTTAAAAGTTTTTAATTATCAGTGAATATTGATAAAAAAAGTTTGAAAAGTATATTTTCTATTAAAGTATTTATCAATCCATAAACATTTTTTACTATTTTTAAAACGTAATTTGGTCTATTATTAATTAATTATGTCCAATTATAGTATTTAGAATCAAATTTATACATGAAATTAGTAAAAAAATATTTGTTATAATTAAGTAGGCATTTTTTTTTGGGAAACTTGTTTTTCCATGTTTTGTGGGAATAATTTTAAATAAAATTATACTATTTCTCTATTTTGAAACATTAAAAATTGATTCCATAACATTAATTATAAGGTACCAATTTTTTAAATATTTACCTTTCATTTTTATTCATTATGAATAGTAATCATAGTAAATTTTGTTACCATGTTAAAGGTAAAGTGGCCTAAATAAGGGTAAGGTTAATGTACTTTCAACTACAAACTACCCTAAAATATGACAAAATCTATTGTATTATTACAATTCATCTATATTCATAATAGAGAAATTATATGACATTATGTTTCTGTATTCTTATGATTTGGACCTTAATAATAATTTATTTGAGAAACTGAACAAAAGTACAAACTTCTTATTTTATTATTATTAGAATTAAGACTTAGGGATAAAAATAAGTTATACTTTTTTAGATATATCATTTTCATATAAACTATTTTTTTATCATGGTAATTTAGTTTTAATTTTTAGTGATGAAATAATTACCTAAAATTCCCACGAAATACCGATATAGTATTTATTTATTCAATTGAAAAATAAAGAAACTTATTTTATGTTTTTTAACAGTAATATATTATTAATTTTTTTTTATTTTAAAAGATTTTTTATATAATAATTACCTAATATATATTTATTAATTAATTATATTCTAAGTAAATTGTTTTCCTATATCTTTAAAAGTCCTAAAAATGAATATTTCCAAAATTGACATTAATGTAATTTAATAATAAATAATTTGTTTTAAAATTATTTTAAACTCAAAAAAATATTTTGTTCAATAGTCTGGTTAAAATATAGTTTAAATCATAAGAAAATTCGATTTATCATCTTAATTTATTTTTTATTAATTTTCTTCACCCCTCAAGTGTAAAATCTCTAGAACAATGGTAATTGTCTAAAATGACTAGAAAAGGATAAAATCATAAATCATAAAACCCCAATTAAACTATTAAATTCCTATTATATGATAGTATTTAAAATTATAAACATATTATTATCTAATATTATTAATTTTTATCCATTTAAAAATTAAAATTAATTTATATAGATTTAACTTTTTATTAAATTCAGAGAGTCCCACACCTATCACTTATAAAAAGCCACCTCTTCTTCTATTTTTTTACACTTCATGAACAATTTGGTTTAGAAAATAACTACCCAAATCCCTTATTATCATCAATTTTTTATAGATTCCATGTTTCAATTATATAAAGTTCCCATAAAATATTTTTTTGTAAACCATAAGAGGTTATACAAGGAAGAGGTATAGTTCTTAACCAAGAATTTTTGTTTTGTTTCATTTTTCTAACATTGTAAAATATTAATTGAACATTATAAAATAGAAAATCTGGTACCCCAAATATTATCAGATTTTATTATGTTAATTTAATGAAATATATCTACCTCATATTCCATCAAATTATTAATGAAACTAGGATTCATTTTTACATTAGAGTATCATATCGCAAACTAATATAACTCATTTTCAATGAAAGTCTCTTAACATAGGTTATAATGGTGTATTTAATAGAGATTAATGATTTACATGAAATATTTTTCAATCTAAAATATAATATATCTTTAAATATATTTCTATTCCACTCAATAAAAAATGATAGCTTCGTTCGTGCATACGTGTAGAATACTACCTTCACAAGGTCATGTGATTTGATTTTCATAAACACGTCATATTAATGACATATATAAAAGTATTTTTGAGAAATAATATTGTATTAATTGTATAATTATCATTATATAAAGAAAATATGACACATATATTCTTTTTTTAATGATTATAAAATATGTTAAATGTTACACCTATGATCTCTTAAAATGTAATATTGTTCACTTTTTGTAACAACAAATCATGATTTGTCATAGAAGTTAAATTTATGTAAAAAATAATAGTTATTTCATGATTTTTAGTCTTGAAATGATTTAATAATTACATCATTTAGAATATTCAACCTACCAAATCCATTTTGGACATTTGAGCCAAATATCTTCAAAATTCCAGATGTGAATTTGATCGATTAAGAAATTAATTATAACATCATAAAAGGAATAAAACACATGAAATATATTGTTAAAAATATAAATACTTAAAATTATATAACTATTTTATATGACAATGAATATAAATAATTAACATAATCTTAGGGGAATGGCTTTTAAAATAAATCCCTCTTATTGTTTCTATACAATATATTTTCTCCAATATCGACCTATATGTTTCATACAAAAGTATCACATATTTTTAGATTCTTATTCAAAACATTTCATAAAAACATTCCCAATGACCATAATATTTTATTTTATTTGGATACTAGGAATAAAATCATCTTCTTTATAGAAAGATCCTCAAAATATCCTAGAAATATCTTCTTACATAGTACTCCTCCTCTTAGGCACATCATACCTAAACCTTTCATCATAGACTAGGGAAATAAACATAAGAAAGGGTGATATCAGATTATCATTAAGTGTAAACATAATAGATTTCAATCTATTATAAAATTTTTCAACAATAATAAGGTTTTTGGATCATAAAAATAAAATAAGAATTTTGTACACAACCTTTCATAGATCAAAAACATGATTTAAGGACTAATACTCTATAATTTCAAAAACAATGGCTCAGAAGAGTTATAAATCGTCATAAAACAATCATGAACCATAATTTAATGTATAAAAGTGTTAAACCATAATAAATATACAAATACATTTCATATTACTAGGATATCTTATAATTACATCAAAATAGTTGATAATGAATTATCACCTATTTCAAATTTTTTATGAGGATGACCTTTTTTCTATAGTATATCATGATACACCGTTTTCCCATAGTGGATTAGGACTAACATTTTTGCCATAGTTGATGAAGAACATTTACTTGTTTCCCATTTCTATACATGATATATTAATCTATACCCCATAAATTGGAGGAAGATATATGTCCCACCCATCTCATAATTAAAACCATAGTTATGTGTGCAACAATATCATAAAACATTCATCATGTCATCACATTGAAAACCATGTAAATAAAATGGGTTTCATATATATTTTATCTCTATAAAAATATACCATAGAAATAAATAATTATGATGGTGTAATTTAATATCACACCCAAAAAAGAATAAGTATCATTAAATGATTTCATATTAAATTGAAAATTATTTTTGAAAGATCACATGGAACATTTCTTATGGATTATTTCCTTTATACTTTGAAAAAACATTTTTAAACTTAAATCTACCTACAAATACTTTTCATTAAAAATAATCTTTTGAAACGTTAGAAGGAAGACTTAAAAATAATTTAAAGAACTCCCTATAGAAAATATTCTCTCAAAATTGAAAAAATATTTTTTTAAGTTAAAATTTTTGAAAATGATTTTCTTAAAAAAATAAACGTGAAAAAAAATAAAGTAAGGATTAAATATCATTTAAAACATTTATAGAGGAAAAAATAAATTTCATGTTGAAAAAATTTTGGAACCTAAAAAGATTTTGATATAATTTTATTCGAAAAGAAAATATAAAAAATATTTAAGAATATTTAAAGTGAATAATGGTCAAGACTGCGGGAAATTTTTTCATGTTGTATAATTTAAAACAAATATTCTGTTCAAATATTTGGTAAAATCCATTTGGGAATTATTTTTGAAATGGCCTTAATATATATATTAAAACATTTTAAATATGAAAAAATGGTGAAAATTTCTTCAATAATCATTTTAATAATTCTAAAAAAATTATTAATTTTTTTCCGAAAACATTGGTTTTTAAGAAAAATGGTTTTCAACCGAAAATAAATTCATTTCATAAAAATATTATTTTGAATTATTGAGTATATAAAGGGGGGAAAATTATGGAAAATATTCATTCTAATGACAGAACTATTGGGGAATAAAATTCATGTTTTTATTGAGATATTTTCCATAAGATTTAATCATTAGAAGCATAATAAAACACAATCCTGATAAAATTGTGAGATTGTCACATAAAAATATTTCCACTTTGGTAGCATTGTATCATAACCCACCTAAAGGAATACAAATATATTAATGATTTAACATGATAACTTGGTAGCATAAATAACTTATTAATGAATATTTGTGCAGAACATAAGAAGTGTTACAAATAACGGAAATCAAGATTAAAAACCATTACCAATTAGGTAATATCTTGAATTATAAGCATCCTGATTTAGTGATTATAAAATGGATATGTAAATACAAATAATTTTAAGAATAATAATAATAAAATATATTCATGGGAAATATATACACAACATTAAAGAAACACTTGTTTTATATGGCCTGTGTCACACAGAAAATAAAAGATAGATTGAAATCCCTTAACTTAACTGTCAAATTCCTTCGTAAATGATCTGTGTTTTAGTATAATAAATATAAATTTATTAAAAATATATTAAATAACCATAAATATATATATTACACTATATAGTATTAACTTATTACTAGTTTATTAACATTTTCATGTTAATATCACATTTTGGTTAATAACTTTTTGTTTTTTGGGTATGTTTTGTTTTTAAATTTCTGTCATATTACATTCATCCTAGATAAATTATATACATAATATTTAACATGATATAAATATAATATATATTCATTATATGTTTCATTATATTAATATATAAAATATACAGATAAAAAATAAAATTCATCATTCATGGAGGCAGTAGGTAATACGTACACATGAACGATGTTAAAAGTTTCCCAATAGAAATAAAGATAGAAAGTAAAATAATATAATACCATTATAGAATGATTTTTATGTCATATATTTCATATATTATCTGTAAAACCATCCCTATTACATTTTAAATAAATCGTGAATGAACCACATCGCTTCTTGAGGTGCTAATCTACCGTACACATGAACAAGGTTATCATATTCCAACAGAATGAAATGTAAAATGGAAAATGTGATATCATGTTCCTAGAGTCATAATAATATTCTAAATATCATATATTAATATTAAATTCATCTTTATATCTATCCATTATAGGTGGTTATGGAAGATGAATAACATCAGTTCATGAGGCTGTAGTCCACTATAGACCCGAACGATGATTTTTACCCCATTTGATAGAATAAGAGAAAGATTTTTGTCATTACACTAACATAATAACATATAAGTATATGTAATATATTTAGTATATTATATCATAATGGTTTAATAGTTATTTAATTATTTTGAGTGTGAAATTAAATAAAATTTTTTATTAGGGATGTTACCCCTTCTTGAGACGGAATCATTTGGTTTTCATCGGAATGCTTATTAGGTTTCCTTTATGAAAAAAATAAGGATTTTAGGATTTTTATAGGGAATTAGGTAATTTATTTTGGTAGGAATTGGATAAAACAATGTGTTTTTCTGTGTAAAGTGGATAGACAAATCGGTGGCATCTAATAAGTTATGTGAGTTTCACTCTTGTAATTTTTTAAAAGAAAACGTTGTAAAAATATATTTCACATTCCACAGGGCTCCATAATTTCAATTCAAACAATTATACGATATAATATCTAAATATTTCCATTAAATGGTAGATTCAAAATTTTTGGATCATTTTTAACCCTTATATTTTTAATTTAACCCCTAAAAACCCAATTTTTAACTTAACCATGGTAAATAATGGTCTCTGTTTTTTCAATTAATTTTGGGAAAAAATTATCTTTACCATAATAATTAATATAAAATATTATTATTATTATTAATTTTGAATAATTGTTTTAAATTAAACTTGTAGAATTAGAAAATATAACATATCATTAATCCCGCAGATGCGACAAAATAGTAAGATTTCAAAGAAACAATGTTTAAAATATTAAAAAGTATTTAAATTATAATTAATTTTTAAAATGATTGCAATGACATAAATTGGTTTAATAGAAATAGTATATTACTAGTTTTTCATTTAAACCCATCTTAAATCATTTTTTATTTTATAAAAGCATTAAAATAAATGAAAATTCTTAATTAAAATATATATTACTCATTATTCGTAAAAAAATTGCATTTTTAAAAAATTCTAAAAAATTCTTTCTAAGGTAATTTTAAATAATGATTTAAAAAATGTGAATAAATTTGTCAAATAAATTTTCTAAAAAGAGTCAAAATTTAGTTTTAATGAAAGTGCGAAAAAAGAAAAAAACCTCTTTTAGAAAAATATTTTTTTAAGCACAAAATAAAAGTTACCTTTATATATTGTCTATAAAATGCATAAGTTTAATTTTAATCATTTTATTGAAAATGGGATATATAAACTTTACTAAAATTATTCACCAAAATTTGTTTAATTTATTGAGGTAAAACATATTTTTTAAAATTAAAATAGTTTTAAAGAAAAATATTTTATTTATTTTCAAATATTTTCAATTTCAATTTCTAATTAATTATAAAAATTTAATTTATTTTATGTGAAATTTTAAACCATATGTTTTTATAATTAAATTAAAATAATTTAAACCCTCTATTTCAATATTTAGGAGATAAATATTATATTAAATAATAATATTATAATAGTATGTCACATTTCATTTAATAATAATTTATCAAAAAACAGGGGTGTTACATTCTGCCCCTTTTAAATGAATCGTTACCTCAAAATTCATCACATTGGTACCACAAACCAAGCATACTTTTGTACCATTACATTATATATTTCTCCAATAGCTTCATGAAGATGGTACTTTGACGAAAAAATAGTAATCAGGTGTGCTGTCTTATATCATTAATCATTCTCTATTTGATACAAAATATATATTGGTAGTTCCTTATAATAAATATCATGCTCTAGTGACATGACCTCTAAGTTAGGTAAATGGGATGGATTAGGTGTATACTTCCTCGGGAGAGATAAAGGGAACACAGCACGAACCTGAGAGATGTTCAGTGGAAGTACCAACCAATAGGATACCATCCCGATAAGATCAATAATTTTAAAGTGACAAAAATACAAAGGGATTTTTATTCCTTTGTATCATAAGAATAATTTCATCCCTTGGTTGTGATTTAATCAATTTCCACATCATATATTAATCTAATAAATTAGTAAGAATTTTTATAAATAAAATCACTAATGAATCAAAATATCTATTTTATAATGATCATTTATTCCTTCTCTCTCTTATTATAACAAAATGGTTAACACTGGTTATCCAATATGGATAAGTGTTTATATGGTGAATTAATATATTAATCTCTACAAACTAATCCAATGTTCAACATGACCAATTACATAAATGGAATCCCTATGATCCTTCTGAAATATTTAAATGCAAACATTTAGAAATATGGCCACTAAATTTACAAAAATAAACATATAATTAGTCCCCCCAAAAGCATGAATAATCTCTTAATTTTCACTTCCAAACAAGTGAATACATTAATCATGTATTCTCTTCAAACATGGTTATTAACTAAATTACCATTAAAAATTATGAAAAAATATATGCTTCATTATTTGATAAATAAAACATAGATTATTTGATATATTCCTTAAATCAAAAAATTCATTAAAGTCCATCAATGATAACAAAAAAAATTTGTTAAAAGATCATTAATCTATTCATAAGAAATTAGTAATATAAAATTTATGTTATCCGTATAAATCACATCATTATCCCAAAATATTTACTTCAACATTTAGAACACATTAAAGGTTATTTTTCCCCAAATCACGTCTTTTTAAAGAAATATCACATTCTCATTAAATGAAATTTCAAAGTCTTTATAACCTTTCGATATATTCTATAATATATTTAATAGAAAACTTATACTGAAAAATCCTTATATATTTCATAATTCATGAATTCAAATACATTAACACTTTGAATAATTCTAATTTAGTTTTAAACTATTAACTAGTCTTTATCATATTATTTCCCAAAATCACTTTCCATTTAGATTTCATTTATTATCTCTTCATCATAAAAACCCATTACTCTTACCACCATTCTAACTGTCTTCATGAAAATTACAATTAGGAAATATTTTTTTATAATTTCCCTAATATCCAATTTTATAACATAAAACCATTGATAATTACTTATGGAAATCATTTTTCTCATTCACTGTGTTAATTGTACATTTTAATTTTTTCTTCATAATGCTCTTACTTTATTTCCTTCTCCACACATAAAACACCTTTTCATTCCTTTCTTAGATTCCCTAGAATGTTTCTCCACAAATTATTTATATATAAGAAACTAAGTCGTATTTTCTTCATGTAATCAACCACATGAGATATTTCTTTACTCTATATGTATCTTCCTCGGTGAGTTAGAATTTTGTATAAGGTTCATGTTGTTAATAATATATTTTTATAAATTAATAGTCATAATCACAATATGCTTCACTCCAATCATCATCACATTTGATTTATCATCATAATATTTTTTATCAAATTTATTTCTAATCCAATTCCTTTTTATTAATTCCATTGACAAAAACCAAAATCCATAGTTTAAATAATAATAGTCATAGTAAAGAAACCAAATAATCCTGAAAAATTACTTATAAGATATTTAAATCATTCACCTTATTTTAAATCATTAACCTCATAGGGTTTAACTAGTTCATTCATGAGAATTATTTAAATCCTTCAAAAATGTTAAAAAAGACATTGGGTATTTCAGAAGAATATCCCTAGATAGATTCAAACTTGGTCTTCATTAATGCTTATTATTGAGCACTTGTTGATGACTAATTAAATCCCAATGCACCCATTTTTTGAGTTATCACTCATAGTTACCTCTTTTTTAGATCCATTTCCATATATAATATCCTGACAAGGATGTAATTTCTTGGAATCCCTTTGATCTATCCATCACCAAAATTCTAGGATAAATTTCTATACGTAGAATTATCCATAGACATATCCTTAATGATATCCATAGAAATATCCTTAGAGAACTCATGAATGGTTTTTTATCAATGCTTCCAAATGTTATCTAATCATTTCCTTTGATACCAACTATAATGACATAGGTTTTTTATATATTAACATCACATATTTTTATATTAATATTCAATTCATTTAATAAAAACACACCCAATGGCCATAGTATTTTAGTGACATTGGAGACTATAAACATAATCATATTGTTTTCTAAATGATCATAAACATCTTCCACAAATATCTTACCACATATTACACCTCCTAATCCAACCATACATAACCCTTTCTTCATAACATGGGGAAGAAAAAATATTTAAGGGTTAGATCAGATGTGAAATAATGGTAAACATAAGAGATATACATATATGACCATATAAAATAATAATATAATCAAAGTGGAATTTGATGACTGAAATAAATTATGATGTTCATAACCAATCTATACTAGATCATAAACATTATTCTTGTAATAAACAATATCATTTTATCAAGAATTGTCAATAAGAGTGATAAATCATCATAGATCAATCATGAACTAGAATATCATGTCATAAATTTGTGGCACCATAATAAATATAGAAAATCATTTCATATTCTAGGGTTATCCAATAATAACATCAATATAGTAGATTAAGACTTGTCACCTTTTCCGATTGTGGATAAGTATGCAGCTGTTTTCCATAGTGTATTAAGACATGTAGCATCCCATCTTGAAAGAACACTAAACTAGTAGTCAAATCAGTCACCACATGGCCTCATGTGTGCCTCCAAATAAGTCAGAAGATGTTGTATAGAAGCAAAGGTTTGATGGTGGTACAGAGGGGAGATAATACCCTCATTGTTAGAGTCTCATAATGGTATATCCTGTGTAAAAAATTGATAATAGATAACACATTAATAATAAATGAAAAATTCGTGAAAGATAAATAAAATGGGTGAAATGTGTAAATGGACATTATCAATATGTATACTAATTCACCCATTTCTTGGTGGTCATAAAATAAACAAGAAGGCAGTATAATAGGTAGTAAAACACAAAAAAATGATCTCAAAGGATAACTCAGTGAGAATCCTGAGTACTAGATTAGTATTATACTCCCTATCTCCCAATTACACATCACTTCATAAGAATAAAATCCAAGGAAATGAAAGCATGAATATCTACTTTGGTACCCCTACGCAATGGTGGCTTAATTAGGGTATTGGATATAATCATATTAGGTCTCCATCAATGGTGTCTAGATCAAATTATTTCAATCACTATAAAATGAAAAGTGCTCCATCGTAGGTGAATACAAGCTGATAAAAAATAAATAAATAACACATCAGTATGTGTTCATAAATGTAAACTCGATGGATTATACTAGATTCAGCTTAAGATGGATGTATAGACCAAGGGGACCTATAGATTGAATATGGTATTATACATAGAATCATATAAAACTAAAAGTAATTGGGTCGACCCCATGCTCATGATTTGTCTTGGCAGTCACACTCCTAGGATATCATTCACATCATCTCTTCCCATAATCAAAACAAATATAATAATTAGTCACCACAAATAATCCATGAAAATTATCTGCCAAAACCAGTAGTGGCATCATGATCCCATCCAAGGTAATCCATAATGGAATCCCATGGGTCACTACAGAATCACATGATATTACCAATACCACATAGTCTATCCAGGGAAATGTATAACAACATCCCTTGTATCACTCATGGTTTTGTAAGCTCTGATTTCATATCAGGTATCTCACATAGGGGATCGAGTATCACTTGAGGAATGGATTACACATCTTTCTAATGAGTATATCCATGATTTCTCCACTAGGTAATATGTGTGGAATAAGAGTATGAATAAAAATCCCAAAGATCTCATACAAGGAAAACTAAGTACCTCTCCTGGTATGTCATGGAGTACCAATTCATGCACAGAAATTCCATCCATGGTTTCCATATTTCAGTACATAAGTCCAATCCCAAACCTCATGAAGATATAGAATAACATTTATAATCAAACATCATCATAAAAGAATTTCCATATCACTTTCCAAATAGGTTATCCAAGCATTTTATTCAAGACCAATAGTCATAACATAATTCATAAAGCACATGGAATAATGAAATAAGATTAAGGTGTAAGGAACATGTTAAGGAGTAAGTAACAATAATTAGAAATGAGGACCATGGAATAATTACAAAGAAAACATAATAATAAATGAACAAATTGAAACACATAAACTTTCATAAGAATTATAGAATAAGTATTAAGTGTGAGAAATTAAGCCTAAGTACAATGAAAATGATATAGGATGTAATCATAAAGCATAAGTAATTTCATAACTATTGTCAACTAATTTAATAAGATCCATTTCATTCAAAGAGTTTAAGAATGGCATGAAGAATATGATTTTATATTATGGACATAAATAATGGCCAATAATCTTTATAAATTCAATTTATTAATATATGTTATTTATTAAGGATTAAAAGAGTCTTCAATGGGGAAAAAATCCGGATTGGGGGTTATTTGGCCACATGTGAAGAACCAAGACCATCTATGTCGTAATAGTCTAGGAGATCAACATAAGGGTTGGTTTTCAACTAAAAATAGTCATACCAGGCATGGTAATGGGTTCAATTTAATTTATTTGAAAAAATATAGGCATCTCCAGAGGATTCTGGCATTTGGTACAATGATACACCATATAAAATAAAAGGAAACATCAAGATAGAAGTTATACCACCTACCTTAATCCAAGGAAGACCCACATTTCTGATATTAAGGCATGATTTGATCCAGTTTGAGAGATATTATAGAAAAATACGACTTACCTGCAAATATGTAAAATAAGGTCACACCAAATTAGCATATAGGGGGAGAATATAAATGTATAACAAAATTAATGTGAGTTGTAGAATTATCGAGGGTCCTCCAATGAACATGATAACACTCATATTAGAGGTTGGGTGAAGTTGATCCTTCCAAACCTATATGAGGATATGAGATCTATATGAAGGTAGTAATGGGCATGGGGTAGGGGAGAAAAAAAGGAGGAAGAAGAAAATTGTGATATTATGGGAAAATATTAAATTCAACCTTTTATTGAGGTTTATGGTTGGATAAACCATGTGAGAGTAGTGTGAGGTTCACTACATAAAGGGAATGGTCTCACATCTCATTTTCATACATTGTAAAACCTTGAAAAAACCATGTTTTTCCCATCTATTAAAGATCTGTAGAAGTCCAAATGACTATATAACCTAGTTTTCATGGTTTGAAAATTTTGTGAGACACCCACAATAACTGTTGACTAGTTTTACTATTACATCATGAGGGAAGAACTATTTCAGACTAGTCTTGTACCCCTGTCATCCCCTTCTGGATTGAGGTATCAGATTATGATTCTTTAAAAACATTATAGAATATATGAGACACCCCTCTATACTTCAGAACAGTCTAATAAAAATAATTTACATATTCCATCTCAGGTAATTCCATTCTGATTCTTCATTTACATAATAGACCATCCACTAAACGACAAAAATTCAATTTCTTTTGGAATTTCATCATGTCCAAAAAAATTAGATTCTATAATCTCCCCACACTAGAACATATTATACCAAATAAGCCATGGGTAAATCAAGATAAAATCACTCACCCTAATTGGGTTATTAAGTCTTGTTCAATTTTTCAGGTTTAATTTCCAAACTATAAACACATTTGGGAGTGTCACCATAAAATATGGTACATAAGACATATAAACTCAAGACAATGATTGTTTTTTTAACAAAAACAAACAAAAATCATTCCTATATGTGGTCTTCAAACCTCAGACACGATTACCTAATCATCTCCATTACAATATGGTTTTTGAATTTTTATGTCCAAAATCGAGTCATAGTATCCCACTAATGGAAATAATGATTTAGTCATTCCCTTTAGCACTCTAATAGTGCAATCGACGAGATTCCTATCTTAGGAAATCATTATACCCCAATCATCCTTAGAGACCTAGTCAATGTCAAATTTCATGAAATGTATCAAATGAAATTCACCTCATATTCGTTAAACCAAAAAATTTATATTACGTTGTTCCCCACCAACAGCATATGAAAAGAGAGATGTATGACATTTAGAATTGTCTCTTGTCGACTACTCTCAAAATAGTCATCTTAGAAAGTCATTGTACTCAAAAAAGAAAAGCAAATAATTTTTAATCAATTATCCCAAATATTTCCCTAATAATTCTCATCAGAACCTATAATTGGTTTCTAGGTACATCACTATACCAAACACCAACTTTATGTAATTCTGACCCAGTGTGAACATGTGTGCATGGAAGAACCAGAGCACATAGATTATTACCCATTAAACATATCAACCATGAAAAACTATAAATTTATGTAACCTAGTCATCATAAATTATATTTTAATGATATAAACCAAGGAAAACCTAAAAGTGATACTTTCAAGAGATATGTTAGTACATAATCGAATGTCAACACATCAAGAAAAATGATTGACTTTGAAGCAGAATCTGCATAATGATCAAGACGAACAGAAACAACTGGTGTCCACAAGTCTATCCATGGATCCCATGTATGGGAACATAGGTATCACTCTAGACCAACCATGCCTCTAAGGACATCCATTCTTCCTGGGAACATTCTTATAGAGACTACTAATCAGGCCCAATAAATACCAAATTTATCAGGATGTTTCACAAACTCTTCCTTGGTGTACCTAAATGGTTTCAATTTTGGGGACACGATAATAATTTATATTATAGTATAATAAGTGAATTTAAATAGTTTCTAAAAAATTCCTAAGATACTCCTTCGCACACAAGGTTAAAGGGTTCAGTATGGTTTCAATCTAACCATGACAACATCATAAAGAAAGATTAGTCGAATCTAATGGGTTGAATTCATTTGAAATGTTTTGGCTTCACCCACCAGTTCATTTCCATTTACTTATCATAATGCCTTATACCACTCAAATCATCTCATGGTCACTCATGGACAACCACTAGAGTCCTTCCCAGACTAACGACATATATAAAAGTTGCATTCAAAGACAACCACAAAATCAATGCACTAACGTAGTTGGGGTTTGGCTTAGTGGTAAGCACCCTGTAATACTACATGAAAAATGGGGGTTCAAAGCCCATTGGGCGAAGGTACTGTAGCAGTACTGTAGCATCGGTGGTACTATTGATCGGTGGGTACTGTAGCGGCTGCAGGTCACTGTAGCGGCATTGGTACTGTGCGGGTACTGTAGCGGCGGTGGTACTATGCGGGTACTATAGCAGCCGGGTTACTATTCACAGAATGGGTATTGGGCCAAAAATTTGGGCCTACGGGCTATGTAATGGGCTACAAGCCCACTGGGCATTCAGGCTATGTAATGGGTCTCCCTCTACCTAGTTAAAATCGTTCTTTTCTTTGCTTTATCAATAAAAATGAGGCTTCGGCCCCAACCTTAAAAAAAATCAATGTACTGGCTTGCACGAACCAACATAAAATGAGAGACTCCTAACACGTGGGACCATATTCAATGATAAACATTTCTATATGGTCCTTTCATGGTTTTGCTCCCTCTATTGGGAGAAATTCAATGACACTTTTTACATGGTGCTCTCCACCTTAAGAGTGTCAGAGTCATTGGTTCATGTGAAGGAGTGATCTCTTCCCATGGAACATGCGCCATCAACCACTGATCACAGGTCCAAGTGATAGACATGATGTTTTAGAATGTATTAAACCAAGAATATATAAAGTCATCCACTTATGAGTGTTATATTGGATTCAAATTTAGACGTAAAGGTGACTATCCTCCCATGTTATGTCCATGTGCAGCAAAGTATCAGTGGTAAAAGCAAAATCACATACCATCGTGTCAAGAACTAGATTCTCATTGAACATCATCCCTTGAATTTGGGTGATTTTTATTTCCCTAATGCCCAGGCCACTATACCTAGAGATAAACAGTGTTCGGTGTATCATAGAACAAGTCTTAAACATCTTACACCAATCCCAAATAGTTCTTTTTGGTATTCATTAACTAGATAGTATCATGTATGCTAACAAATACAACACCAAGATCACATGAGAAAACATCAAATCTTATATACTACTCAAAGGCTTATCGTACCAATGAATTCAAGTATATTTTGAACTATACAAAAGAACTAACAAAGAGTTTTGTTACTATGTGTGATATTAGAAAATTATGATAATCTCTTGAGACTTCCAACAATAAATAGGAAGGAAAAGAAGGATCACATGACCTTCTAAGAAGTCAACCATTTCCACAACATGTCTATCCCACTAGAACTAATCATTTCATAATGCTCATACTCATAGAAAAGGTAAAAAATCACATGTGAGCCCATCAAACAAGGGTATCATATTCAAAACTGACAGTCCTACACATACAATGACACCCAAATTGCACAACACAACAAACAGTTCATAGATTTATCAAGGATTTTAATGATATGAGGGTGTTGTCTATAGTTGTCTACCCCTTTAATGAAACTCAATGAATTGACCCAAATTGATTTTATGCCTATAACAAGTCACTAGAATTAAGATCATATCATTTAGGTTCATGATAAATGAGAAGAGTTTTATAGTTAAAGTTCAAATTCTCATTTCAAGGTAGCTGCTCAAGGAAAACAAAGAATGAATTTTAACTACCCTTACATGAGGGTTGAATCTAAAAACACACATTAAGGTTTCATTGAGGTGGTTCATTTATTTATATTTGAACTCAAACATTTTAATATTTTATTTTTAAAACAGGAGATATTAATAATATGAAAACATGATTTGGTACTCTATTTAGCTATAGCCACATGGAAAAATATGAAAGTTAAGCTAACTTACATTTAAACATTATCTTTTGATGACATCCCATTATAATCAGTTCATTTTATCACATAAACCCCACATTAAAAACCCAAAATTTATATATATGGCCTCACAAATTAAATATCAAAGTAGATTAAAATATCATCAAATAATTAAAGATGTATTAGTCCTAAAGAAATGCACCATATGTTTACATAAAAATCCACATAAGAAATTATAGGAATTTTAAATTACCCCCAACACATAGCCTAAAAAATATCCAATGGGGTTTAACCTTTAAGGCATATCAAATAAAAAGGCAACCTACATGGGTCTTTTCGATCCATTTTAGGTTCCCCTAGAAGAATCCAAAACATTTAAGAAATTAATTATTTAAATCACCCTTACTGGTTCATTTCTTAAGAAACATTCCCTATGTGAACTACATGGGTCTAGTTTTTCATTTACGGAATTAGAAACATGGATCATTAAAACTAGGAAATAAGGCTACAATCCTTATTAAGGATACTAAATCATTCAATGTCAAAAAATTGCAACATTTATATTTTCCACAGTTTCTAAGTATAAGGATCATAACAGATGTTCTGGGTAAATTTGTTACCACATATCAATTTATAAAGAACTCATACACTTTACAAATTATAGGTATATCCAATCTTATAGAAAACATATTATCTAAGATTAATAAGAAAATTCAACTTTCTTAATATTTTTTAAAAATACATTATGTTTATAAAGTGAATCTATAATGGTTCGATTATATGGGTCACCTTGTTCCATTTCATATATCACCCATACACATTACAAATTGGATATTGGATACCATTTAATGACAACCATAATGCTTCATCCCCTAGAAAAGATGGTCTGTGGGTCAAACATTTCGTAATTTATTAGTGATGTGCCACCATAAATAACCAATTGAACACGTTAAAATTTATAATTCATAATTCTCATTATTTAAATTATATATGGTTTAACATTGTATAAACCATTGAAGCATAAATAACATGAAAATCATAACACTAATATAATGGGTTCATGGCATAACACTCATTGAAAGCATATTCAATTACATATTAAACATGTTATAGAAAAACATGAAATGAAATGAATAATAAGTTAAAAACTATGAATGTTACTAAAAAATCCTCCCATAGTAGATAACATTTTGAAAAATAACAGACAAGTCACATAAAAATTCTGAATATCCCAACAATGTGACCTACTTTTCATGGAATATTCATGGAATGTGAATCATATGTGCCTATGATGATGAACGAAATTACACATCATTTCCAGACTAAAACAATGTAAAATAATATAAATCTCATGAATCAGTAATAATATGAAATTAATCATATCACACAAGGTGAAATAAAAATCAACTATAATAGAAAACAATATGAACAATAGTCCCGTCACTAGCCACATGGACTTTCCCCATATATGGGTTGATCAATCCCCTAAATAACTATTTACCAACAACCCAAAAATTCATAGTCTCCTTTATAATAGTGAAAAATAGTATGAAAAATGAAAATGATCTCTAATAACACTTTGTAATGTCCCGAACCGGCATAGGACTAAACCGATAGATGGATTGTTTTCCACAAGCCCTCAAGGATGCCTACTTGTACATTAGAGGCTACCGACTATCTTTGAGGTTCTAAAAATGGTATGTTGAGGATAATATACCATAATTTTCAGAGTCTCGCAATGGTATATCTTTTTTAAATCAATGGAAAATTGTTGAATCAGTTATAACAAGTGAAAAAATGAAGATAAATAAAATGGTTGAATAAAATATATGGACAAGTCCTGTAATTATAATAATGAAATCATATGCCAGAGATTCTATAAGAAACATAAAAGAGGTAAAATATAAATTACAACATAATGAAAATAAAAATATCTCAAAGTCAAAATCTATAATCATCCTAAGTACAAGTTCTGTCATGTGCTCCCTATCTCCCAAGAACACAACCCAACACAAGTAATAAATCAATAGACCAGAAAGGTCGAAGATCTATTTGTAAACTATAGTGAAATAGAATTTAGAGCAGGGTTACAGATATAATACCACTATTACACTGACAATGGTTTCTATATCAATCAATTTCATTCACTATAAAATTAATAGTGTGATGACATGGGTTAATACAAAGTGATCAACAAATAAATAAATGGAACTTCATTCTAGGTTCTTAAATGTATACTCAATTAATTATACCTACTTTGGTCTTTGAATGATGGATAAACCAACTGAGACTTTAGAAGTAATATTGTAATATACATAGTATCATATATAATGCTACATATTTTGAATGACTCTAAGATTGTGCATTAGAGTGGCGGTCACAACACTATGACATAATTCAAGAAATATATTACTATAATAATAACAATAATAATAACAAAGAACCACAAGTAACCAAAGAAAAGAATCAATCAAATTCAATAATGGTATCCTGAACACGAATAAGGCGATCTATAATGGAATCCCAAGAGTAACTATAGGAGCCCCTGATATATCCAATTCCACATTTCCCATCCATTGAAACCCATGAAGAAATACCATGTAACACTCTTGGTATGGTAAACTATGATTTTATACCATTTATCTCTCATAGGGGACCAGGTAACATCAAAGGCATGGCTTATCCATATTTATAATGATTTTATCCATGAATTCTCTAATGGGGAACTAATGTCACCCAATAATATGAATAATCCTCCTAGAGAGCCTATAGAGGGAAATCCATGTATCGATCTTGGCACACTAAGGAGTATTAATCCAAGTATGGGGATTCCATCCATAGTGTCTGTAGGATGAGACCTGAATTCACCCTCAACCAAAAATCATATAAGGAATACAATTTTCAATCACAAATCATCGTCACATAATTTATATATAACATGGAAAATAGGCTAGACAAGACTTTTATTCAATCACAAAAATCATTGCATAATGCATAAAGCGCAAGGAACTTGGAAATAAGATAAATGTTTAAGGAACTTAGAAAGGTATATGTAAAAAATCTTGAGCAATGAGGTACAAGGAATAAAGACAAGGAAAAGGATATAATCAATTCATAAAGAACAACACATTACAATTTAAAAACTAGCATATGAAATATAGAATTACTAGTAAGTTTGATCAATGAATCATAAGAACAAGGAAAATTGTATAAAAAATAAGAATAAAGAAAAATGAATTAAAATAGTTTCATCAAACAATTTAATATAATTCATTTCATTAAAAGTGTTCAACCATTTAATAAAGAATTGACATTACGCTTTAGGGCCTAACTCATGGATAATAATCCATATTAATTCAATTTATTAATGCAGATCACTTATCAAATAAGCAACACACCCTCAAGGGTGTTAAAAAAATAAAAAGTAGAGGGAATGTTTCCTTTATAGAGGAGATAAGCCCATCAAAGTTGAAAGGTTTAAGGCGATCAAGAAAATCGTTGGTTTACTACTCACAAGTGTCATATTGTACATGGTAATGGGTAGAAATTAATATATTTAATATAAAAATGCATTTCCCGAAGAGTCTAGTTGGTGGAACAGTGGTGAACCATATAAAAAACAATAAAACTTTGGGAAATAAAATAGACCACCAACATTATACCAAGGAAAATCCACATATTCAAAATAAAATCAAGATTTCATCTGGTTTGATAGAAATATGAGAAATTGAGGAACTATGAAAATAGGGAGAAATAGGTGTAATCAAAATAGTGCATATGTGGAGAATATAAATTAATATAATAATAAAGTGTAGTTTTATACTTATTGAGTTCTCTCAAAATCACATTAGGGCACTAAAATTAGAGTTTAGATGAAAAATATCATGAAAAAACTAGAAAATGATCTGAGATATCCATGAGGGTGGTATAGCATGTGGGTGGGGGAGAAGGAAAAGAGGATGGTTGAAATACGTAGGTAGGGGAAAACCCATAAATTCAACCCTTTAATGAGGTACATGGTTTGGTTGTACAATTTTTCAGACCATACAACAACTGTGAAAGGGTAACCGATTAAGTAGATGGTCCACATGGATCATGTGTATGGTTTGGGAAACCATATATAAACCATGTGATTCACATATATCCCATATTTTCATAAGACCACACAGTCTTGTGATATGGTGAACATAGTTTTAAAAAAACAATGTGACACACAAAATCCTTATGGAATAGCTGGAAGGTTATTGGGGGATGGCTGCACGGTTTCATATAAATCGTTCTACAATATTAGTTTCTCTCATCTTGAGGATTCAGAGTGTGGTACTACTGAACCATGAAAAAATACCTGCTAAAAAACTATGCCCCTTAAGAAAATATAAAAACAACACTTTTGTACTTTACAACTCACATCATTACATTCTAAATCTCAGTTTATAAAAAAACCATACACTAAATGACAAGAAATCAAATTCCATAGGAATTTCATCCAGTACAAAAAATATGGGATGCTACAAGACACAACTGTTTCCCATAGTGGATCATGAAATACCTATTTCCTATACTGGATCAAGTTGATCAACATTATTTACACTATTTTCTAATGAGATATAAATCTTTATGTAATTTATTAGAGGGAGTTATAGGTCCCATAAATATCCTAATAAAAAAATACTCATGTGTTCCAAAATATCAAAAAACATTCATCATATCACGACATCATAACCTTTGAAAAGAAAATTGGTTTCAAAGAAATTGGGAAATAATAAATATTTCATCATTCAATCTTATCCCTAATAAGTATAAGTATCATAAAAGGACTCTATCATTGATGGAAAATGATTTTGAAAGATAAATTAGAAAATTTATTATGGAATATCGAATTTCCACTTAAAAAAACATTTGAAAACATAAAACTGTTATAATATACATTTATTTGAAATGAAACATTGAAACTTATAAATTAAAATCAAAAATTTATTTAAAACTTTTCTGAAGGGAAATATCCATTCTTATTTTAAAAAAATCATTTTAAAAGATATAAAAATTTTATAATCATATTCTTTTAAAAAATGAAAATTTATTAAAAAAGCATTAATGAAAATAATGGTCATTATGGTAAGAAATTATGTTCACATCCTTTATGTTAAAACAATTATTCCATTCCCATTTAATGTAAAATACAAATAGGAATTGTTTGAAAAATGACATGAAGAATCACCTTAATACTTCTGTAAATATTAAAACTTGGATACAAATGTCTTTAATAAATCAGTTTAACAATGTCAAAAACATTTATTTAGAAAACATGTTTTTTGAAGAAAATGGGTTTTGATGAAAAAGAATATTTTTATTAAAAATGTTATTTGGATATCTTGTGTACATGAAGAGAGGGAAATTAAGGAAAAACATGTATTTTCATGACATAAATAAGGGATAGAAAATTATGAGTTTACAAATATATGAATTGTAAGATATAATCATTAGAATGATATTCATAAACAATTCCAATAAATGATGGGATTGAAACATAAAACTATTACAACATTGAGAACATTGAATCATAGGCCCCATAAAAGAATAACAATATATAAAACATATAATATAATTAATAGAAGATAAATAATGATATAACATAACAATGGTGAGTTATATACACACTATAAAAAATGATAGGTTCATAACACAACATATTTCTCAAAGAATGAATATCGAGACACAAATCCATTACCGCTTAGGGAATCTCTTGAATAGTAATCCCTGTGATAGAGAGATCCTAAAATGGATAGGTAAATGTAAATATTTTTAATGACATGAATCCTAAAATAAATTCAGGGGATGTATGTAGGTTGCGACCCCCTCCCTCTAAATATACTGCAATGAGGGAAGAGAGATAATGACTCCTGATTCTTGCCTCTTGTTGGCCTTGGTTTGGTGACTACCACCAATGATGTACAAATCTCAAAATGTGGGAGACAATTACCTTTATAATATAAATATGATCTGGAGATAGAATGAATAATACACAAAAAAATAAAAGACATAATGTAAAAGGGAAACCCAAACCATTCCAGATAGATATATAAATAAAACTGATACAAATAAATGTCTCTAAAGAAAATTCCCAAAAGTAAATCTAAAGTAGTGATAGAGAAACTATTAGCGATCCGAGCTTTTAATTTTTGTCACAGTCCATGAAATCCTCCTGGAAACTTGAAAACACTTTTATACACCTATGGTGAGAATACAAGTATACTCAATAGGAAAATATAACTCTATCATTCATATGTGAATGAAGAATACTAATGTACCTGTCAGAAAATAGTAGAACCATCTAGTAACTTTAGAAGTATACTAACCGTCTTAAACTCACTAAGGAATTCTCACTAAATAATGCATGAGAAGTAATATAATGTAAATTAAATCACATCGATGATAGGGTACCCAACACCACTTTCCAACAGATTAGCCACTATCAAAACCCAATGGAAAACATCATGGTGGTCCCACCACTTTTCAACATACCACGACGCATCTTGCATGCATACACCTAGGCCTCACAACAAATCCAACCCACACACACCACATCCACCAAACACATCACGTCTGCACAATGTTCGGCCTCACAATATATCCCGCTTGCACACATTTGGGACTCACAACACATCACACCTGCACATGTCTGGGCCTTACAACACATCACAACTCATACTAAAGACACATGGGATACTATATAACATCTCATCACCAAGTCACCTAGGAAATAAACTAAAAACTCATCCTGAATACTCCTAGGATATCACATCAGAAATTATCTAGAAGACACCTAGGATACCACATATCAATATCTAATGCACTAATGGAGTTCTGACCATCACAACATGTGAAATATTTACCTTTCATGGAAGAGGGGTCATGGAAGAGCAGGTCACGATCCATCTATCCCCCCACCAAGTTGTTAGGAAAGACACCCCCCATGCTACTATGTGGGTGTTCATCACATATTTCCCAACATGTGTGGGGTGAGTATAGAAATCAAAAGAATTTACAAGAAAACATATATAGTATCAAACACTCAATCCCAACCTATGGTTTCCCCAACAAACAACCAACTAAAAATTTTGTCAGATTTTTTTCCACCTCTAAATATAATTATTGGTATATTAAACAATAATTTTTGAAGTTGAAGAGTAATGATAAACTAATATGGATTCACATTTCCTCCTCATTTAAAACCCTTTTGATTTCATTATTTATCACCATCATATTTTAATCACACAACCCATCTATAAATTTTTTATTTGATAATTTCCATCCCATTAACCAAGACAACCCATTCCACTTAAAAAATTATTCAAAAAAATATTTATTCATTCCATCACTTATCAAGAATCTATCACAATCCAACCATATATCACAAACACCTCGAAATCCCCATCATCTTACTACCCCAAAAGCACGGCCCAGAAAGATAACCTCACTACCCTAAAATCACAGCCCACAAACAATCATCTCTACACCCTATTTCAACCACACACTGCCACCCCACATGCATGTCCTTTCTCAAAACACATCATGGTCCATTTTTTTATAAATTTCCAAAGAGCCTTTTTATCAAATTCCACTTCATTTTAGTGGTGTTTTGACTCAAACCAAAATCCCAAGGAACCAATTTCATTTTCCAAGAATAATTAATTAACCAATTTCGTTTTGGGGTAATATCAAAATAATCACAACAATCAGAACACATATATCTAATTCCAAAAGAATCCTCCAATGGTCTTAATTTTTTGTGTGGCATCAAGAACATACAATCCAAAATATCGCAATCATATCAAGGCTATAAAAACAGGATAAGTGTACACCTTTATAATACAATTTCAATTTAACCAATTCTCTATCTTGAATCGAGTCAGAGAAACAATAATCCATAGAAAAAAATGCAAAAATATCATGCATGATACATATATAAATAAAAACGTGGTAATCCCTACCCTGAGGAAGATTTTTTACTCGCCACACATTACATGGAGAAGAATAAACCACCATTGCAAAATAAACTTGTAGAGAAACAGAGACCACAGCAAAGGGTGGTAAAACTGAAATCCAAATGCACCCCAAACCAAATAAAGTCCACTATATCAGATCCTTTGGAGAAGGACAAAAGAAAAATGGTGGATAATGAGGGGGAAACTCACTACAAATCGAAGAGGGATCCTCAACAGACCACCACTGGGATCAATGGATCAAAGAGGGAGGAAAGGTCTTAAATAACACCTCGAGCACCTGTGGATTTTCCATAATAAGAGGAAGAAAAAAACATAGTCGAATGAAAGTGAATTAGGCTGAATTAAATTTTAAATCTGTACTGTATCGGGGGATTACCCAACTTGTAATCCCCTTTCACATTGTGTAGTACCCATGGTTAATTTTTTGTATAAAAATAATTCACCTATTAATTTGATTATTTATTTTTCAACCCCAATATATTAGACAATGTGAAACCCTATTTCATGTCACATAATTTTTCATGATGTGAACCCTACATTTTCATTGTGTAACATATTAACACAATGTGAAATCTCCCAAATTTCTGCCTTTTGCAACAGAAATTCTCAAGACTTCCTCTGAGCCTCCTTACAACACCTCCAACACAATAAATTGTAAATGTAATGGACCAGGATGGCATATTCCATTACATCAGATACCTCTCAATCAATTCTCACAATTGATAATCCAAAACCAAGCCCAAAAGAAAATGGGGTACAAACAACCACCACATGAGATACCTCTCAAGGATTCCATCATACATCAAACGCTACCACCATCCAAGTACACTAAACAAAACAACCACAAACATCCTCCATAACCTCATCACCATGAAACCATAACTACAAACAATCTCCTCTCACACAACAACATTTCCACTCAACCATTGCATGACTATCTCAACCTCCACACAGCCCAAAAAAACCACCAGAGCCCATCAACAAAACTATCCCAAAAACACAAAACAAGGAATTTCATCCTTCATTTCAATATATTATCCTCTTTAGATGGAACTGAGTCACCTGCATGGGTTTAATCTCATCACATTTAATGTGTCTCGATAAATAATATAGTCCTCCCCTTTATCATATGTCAATACTATATTAGACATCACACTAAACACATCATAAACCAAGGAAAACTACTCATATAATTAAACAATAAGGTCTAAAACATCACATCATGAGAAAAATATAGCAAGGAAAACTCAGAACAACTTTGAGTACTGGGAACACAATTGTGTCTCTCTCTCCAAAGTACTCTCCTCTTAGACACCATGCCTCCAAAACACACTTACCAAAGAATTGGTTTATCCACGTTGTGCCTTATCCTAATGATCATTGATCCTTATTGGATGCTCTATAAAGTTTTAATCATTCATGATATCCAATTCTCCCTAGTCATGGACATGGGAGTCATCATGAATATATTGATGAATATACGAGACATGGAAGATGTCATGGATCCTCTCCAACCATGGTGGTAATCCCCACTTGTATGCCACTTCACCAACTTGCACCAACACCTCAAATGTCCCATGAAACCGACGAAAAGGATTACCCACCCTTCCAAACCTATAATACCCATATCAAGGGAAATCCTTCAAGAAAACATTTTCCCAACCTAGAACTCTATGGGCCTCCTCCTATGACCAGAATAAGACATATTTTGATCCCGCACTATTTTCATCCTCTCCTGAATAAGCTAAACATTCTCTATCATGCTCTGCACCACATCATGACAAATATTTTCTCTCTCCACAACCTCTATCCAGTACAACGGTGAATGACATGGCCTTTCATAAAATACCTACAACTAATCCATGCCAATGGAAAAGTGATAGATATTATTCTAAGAAAACCCTATTAAAGGTAGGTATCATACCCAAGATCAACCAATGTCCAAGACGCATTCCGACATCATATCCTCCATGGTTTGGATAGTATCTTCCTTCTGACCAACTGTTTTGGGGGAGGAAAGTAATGATGAGGTGTAACTCTGTTCCAAAATCATGCTAAAATCCCCTTTAGACTCATGAGGTAAATAAAGTATCTTAATATGAGAAAATGGACCTTGAAACATCGTGAAACTACACCATGTCATCCATGTATTTCTTGTCCAAGGTATCTACTACACCTAAATCCATGATCTCTAAGTAGTATGATGATTTCATCAACCAGTCCATGATAACCCAGATAACAACACAACCTTCATATGCTCGAGGTAAACAGATGATAGAATCCATCAATATTTCATCCCATTTCCACTCAAGAACATCAGAGGTCTATAATAATCTACCAAGATCATGATGCTCGACATCTACATGCTGTAAAACCTATAACTTTTCCACAAACTCTATCACTTTCTACTTTATCATAGGCCAACAAAACTACACCCTCAATCCATGGTGCATCATAAAAATTCCTAGGTGTAATTCCAAAGATGAGTTATGAAAATCACGAATGTATCCATTATGAATCGCTACCGGAATGAATAGCCATCCTAGAAGTAACTTACGGTTCTTACTACCAACCGAGCATCCCTCTATACGATCACAATGTCCAACATGATCACAGATCACCATAACTTCTGATTACTCCCACTGAGACTCTCCCACCATCTTCATCAGAGAAAATTGTTCAATCATCTAGAATAAACAGCCTCTACCACCATCAACCATTTCATTTAAATTCAGGAATGCCAACTCTCCCATTGCTCTCTATGCATCTGAAGACTCATGAAAAAAACTATTACATAACTTCCTTTTAAAACCTTCATCCACAACATTCCCCTTTCCTGATTTATAAGGGATATCAAAATATTAATATTGAATAAACTATATCCACCTATGCTTACAAAAGTTCAAAATGCATTGGAAAAAATAACTCAATCACTTGTGATGTGTGAAGACCATGAAGTGATCCCAAATGAGGTAATGCCCCCACATATTTAGTGCAAACAGAACTAGTGATAGATCTAGATCTTTAGTGGCATAGTTATGTGCATGGGGATGTAACTGTCTAGAACCATAATAGATCCCTACATTCTACATCATCAAGAATCACCCTAATCTCAAATTGGAATCATCAACAAACACCTCAAGAATCACTCCTTCTTTGGGTAACTGGTGCACTAGGGTACAAAACAACATCCCCTTCGACTAATCAAATGTAGTATGGCTTTGTTCACTCCACACAAAATCTAGTTCTTTCCAATCCAATCATGTCAAAGTGAAAATAACATCAGAGAATTCAGGACCAAACCATCGATAATGTCCCGGGAGAAAAATGAAATTGTAAACCTCTACCATGTTATTGGGTACTTCCCATGAAAAAACTTCTTTATCATTCAATAGGTCTATTACCGACCCCTTTTAAGATACCCTATGACCGAGTAAATGCACCTCTATTTTCTAGAACATAAACTCGGACAATTTTCTATAAAGCTAGTGGAATCTAAGAACATACAAGATAGTTCTGAGATGATCAGCATGCTCCTCCTATGACTTTGAGTAGATAACGATATCATCAATGAATATGATGAATAAATAATCAGATAACTCATGGTATATAGTGTTCATAGTACCCATGAACGATATTATTGCATTCATAATACCAAATGTCATAACTTCAAACTCGAAGTTCCTATACCCACATCCAAAGGTAGTCTTCAGTATATCTACCTTCTTCATCCACAACTGGTGATATCCAGACCATATATTGATCATAGAAAACCAACTCTACCCACTTAGTTAGATGAAAATACCATATATCCATAGAAGAGGGTCAAGGTTCTCAACCTTTAATAGATTCAACATATAGTAGTCTATACATGAAATTATACTACCATCTTCCTTCTTAGAGAACAATACTTGAGCACCCCCTGGAGACACACTAGGCTAGATAAAATTATTCTATATCAGATCATCTTCATAAACCCTCAAAACCAGGAACTCAGAAAGTTTCAACCAATAAGGATTCATCAAAGATATTTAAGCCTCGGGTCGCATGTCTATCACAAACCCAACATCACATTTTGGTGGTAGTGTAAAAACCTCCTCAGGGAAACCATCAATGAACTCCCTGACAACCATAGGAACCTCTATCATCCGAGCATCCATTAATTCCACTGAAAAATCATCCAAAAAGTAAATAAGAGGCTCAACACACTTACGTCCCACCTAACAACTTTGCTTACAAATGAAAATCATGTGTTGGCCATCCAAATGTGAAATCATTAATTTCCTCCATAAGTAATCGATAACAGCACGTAAGAAATATAACTAGTAGATGTTGAGGATGAAATCATATGGCTTCATCTATGGAATGAAAATATTCACATGGGACTAATCCAGACCCATCATCATTTTACACTCCCAACACACATAAAAAAAACGTGTCTAGCCTCCAACTAGCATAGTCAACAGCAGGGGTATAGGAATACTCTCTATGTATAGTCCCAGTGTAAGGGCTAGAGTGGGTGTAACAAAGGGGTATGAATATCCTGAATCAAACAAGGCACAAAAAAGGGTAATAAACTAATTGATTATACCTCTAATGATCTATGGACCCTTTGGAACTGCAACCTCCACTATGTGCAACTAACCAAATATAGCTCCTCTACCTCTCTACAGATGACCACCTCCACCTAATTTATTTTCAGGAACCAGTGGGCACTAGATTTGGAAATACACATGAACCCCAAAACTAAAACACATAGGAATAAATCTATGAGGAATATAATCGAAACCACTAGCTCTAGAAGTTTGGAAAGAAATTTGTTGTGTTCAACTCCCTACCGGTTGAAGCATCAAAGTTCCTATAACCTGAGACATTCCACTGACAACTCTGCCCTCAAAGAAACCTATTGATTCCCTTGCCATGAAAAACCACCTCAATAGTGCATTCTCTCAATCACCTCTTCCTTATTTTGGACCTCCAGATACATTGGAAACATAATAAGATTAATTGCATACGTGATAGAAGGATAAATGTCCTCCTTGAGGTGTCTCGCATGAGACTCCTCATCTGGAAAACGTTATAGGGTAAAATAAAGAAGGCTCGTGAACTTAATTCTCATCTCTTGTATTGTTATTATCCCCTTCAAAAGAGAAAGAATATTTTTTCCACTAGAAATCATGAAATGTTCTCTAACATTGATCATCCTCCTCAACTAGATCAACCATTCGGTGATAAACTAAGTTGGCATATTGAACTGACACTGCGTGAGCTACATGAAGATGATGAAAGGGAGCCATAGCTGAATGAAAAAATAATAATTCCTAAGCCTGGTAGTGTGTAATTTTTTTAATATTTTTTTTGACTCATTTAATTCATCGTGATATCTATTCCAAATTTCCCAATAAAACCAAATTCAAAGAAGAACACAAGTAATTAGATTCATGTACATCTCATATGTCTCTACCTTGAATTAAGGTCAATCTCACTTTTTAATTAATTAATCGTAGAGTCCATGAACATGATCAAGGGGGCCTAAAATCATGTGTCATAGCCAGTATCCCTGACCTATGCCATGTAACAAGGTCAACTAGTACTATTTCCATACCAACCCATGAAATCCTTAATGTTCCTAAATCCAAACCTTATCATATCTCTCAACCATCAACAATTATACCACTATGTCCTGACCCCCTCCCTCTAAAGATACCACAATGAAAGGATATAGGTATTTGATCCCCAATTCCAACCTCCATTAGACCCATGGTTGGAAACTAGCACCAAGGGTGTGAAACTATCACAATATTGGAGTCATTACCCTTTATAATATAAATAAGAACTGAAGATATAATGAATCATCTATTATAAACTCCATGAAATAATATAAAAGAGAATAAAAATCAATCCCGCATGCATGTCTAAATACAAATGATATAAATAAAAGTCTCATAATTAAATACCCAAAAGCATGCTAAAGCAGAAATATAGAAATTATCAGGGATATGATCTAGTAAGGTCCAACATGTTCCATGAAATCCTCCTATAATAGTAAAAACATTTTTATATATGTTGGGTGAGCATAAAAGTATACTCAGTAGGAAAAAATCAAGTCTTTTAAGCACATGTGAATGAAGAATATTAATGAACCTGTGAGAAAGGAGCACAACCAATCCATACTTATACAAGTATACTAACCATTATAACCTCACCAAGGCACACTCACAAAATAATTAAATCCAATTAATATAATATAATTTAAATTACATCAATGATAGGGTACCCCACGCCACTTTCCAACTGATTATCCTCTCTAAACCCCAATGGTAAATATCCTAACGCTCCCACCCCTTCTAAAAATAACACATCACATCTCCCCCACACACATCTGGGCCTCAAAACACAACCCACCTAGACACACCTAGGTCTCACAACACATCCTGCCCACATACCCCTGGGCCTCACAACACATCTTTCCTTCAAACACCTAGAACTCACAACACATCGCATCTCCTCCTGAAGACACATAGGATATCGCATCATAACTCCTCTCAATGACTCTTCAGACATCACATCACAACTCATCCCAAATAAAACTTAGACACTACATAACAACATATCTTGAAGTAGCATATGATTCAACATCTCATCATCTAATGCAATATGGACCTCTATCCATCACAGCTTATGTAATACCTAACACACCTTGATTAGGGAGCAATGATGATCAGGTAGCTATCCATCTATTCACCCACAAGGATGTTGGGAAAACATTATTGTGTGACAATGTGGCTGTTTGGTGCATAGTTCTCTACATAGATGGGGTGCATATATAAATCACAAAAATATACATATATATATTATCAAACACTCAAGACCAACCAATGGGTTCTCAAACAACAAACTCACAACACCATTACCTTTGATGCCAGCAATAAAATTATTTATTTTTTTCTGTAATAGTCATTCCAGAAGGTGAAAAAACTTGATAATCTAATATAGCTCGAAATTTTCTCCTCGTTTAACACCCATTCATTTCATTATTTTTCACCAACCACTTTTAATCACACAGCCCATAATTAAATTTTCCATTAAAAATTATCATCCTTTTAACCAAACCATCCCATACCATTTAAAACATTATTAAACAATTATTTATTCATTCCTTCACTACTCAGGAATCTAGCATAAAGAAAACCACATATCAAAAATAACTCGTAGTCCACATGTCCTTTCCATCCCAAAAACACTATCCACAACGATTATCTCACCTCTTCGAAAGCACGAACCACAACCTATCATCCCCACTTCCCATTGCAACCATACAACACAACCCAACAAGTACGAATAGGCTTCACAACACATCAGGTGACATTGATTTAGATTTATAAAGGGGCTTTTATCACATTAACCTTCATTTTTGGGGAGTTATCACACAACAAAAAATCTTGGGGGAACCATTTCATTAGACCAGTATAAGTAATTTACCACTTTACTTTTTGAGTGATTGAAAAAAAATCACAAAAAATCAAAATGGTGAAGACATTGACAACACATATTTCTAGTGAAAACAAAACTATCAATGGACATAATTTTCAGTATGGCATCTGGCTTGTACAATCCAAGATATCACAATCATATCAAGGCTACAAAAACATGATAACCATACCCCCAATTTAACTTTAACAAATTTTTTATTTTCAATTAATCTGAAAAAAAACCATAATCCCTATATATATAAAATAAAACCCCTCCCGCATAACACAAAAATAAAGAGAACTAAGGGAACCCCTACCTTAAAGAAGCTTTTCAACTCAAGTTGCACCACAGTGAAAAGAAGAAACCGCTCAGAGACCACCATTGCACAAGAAACATGTGTATAAAACTAGAATATAGAGAATCGTGGTAAATATGCTACCCAAACACACCCAAAACCAAATAAACTCCATTGTAGTTGATCCCCAATAGAATAATAGAAGAAAAACATAGGAAAATGAGAGGAGAACTCCCCACTAATCGTAGATGGATCACCAATGGACAACCTCAAAGATAAAAAAATGAAGATAGAGGAAAATGGATAGAAGAATACATCTGGGTGCCTAGGTTTCATAAAAATTATAGAAATAATAATCCACAACTGAATGAATGATAATTCAGAAGAAAATAATTTTGAATCTATATTATATGAAGGTATTACACGACGTATAATCCCCTTTCATGTCGTGAAATCCTCAGGGTTTAGTTTCCACTGAATAACACATCACCTATAAATTTTATTATTTATTTTTAAACCCCAATAAATTATACATATTGAAACCCTCTTTCCCTTCGTGTAACATTTCACGACATGAACCCCTCTTTCATGTCTTGTAAAATGTTTACAGGTCATCAAATCTTTCTGATTCTAGCCTTTGGCAACAGAACTTCCCCATATATCTTTGAATACTCCACTTAATACCACCAATACTATATACTAGAAATATAATGTACTAGTAAGTAATAAAACATTAAAATATACACCACATTATAGAAACACATGGTGAACATGGCTTCTCTCTCATCGAAAGTATAAGTGAGATTGAAATACCTTCCTTAAGTCTGGACATCCATCATAAAAATTCAAAACTACATTATAATAAATATAATTTCAATATATATCTTTTTAAAATTATAAATATATATATGATTTCATAAATTATTTAATTATTATAATTTATTATCCCTTTTCGAACAATTCCATGATAAATCTTATTTTGGGTAATAACTGTGTTGTTTTTTCGGTATGCATTGATTTGGTATTTTAAATTATCTTAGATTAAGCCTGGTTCCATTATATAAATAATTTTAATCATGATATAAATATATTATATATTATTTTATATATATTACAGTAATCCAAAAAAGTTATATATAGAAAATGACATACATTGTTCATGGTGATGATAGGTTATACATACGCATGAACGTTGATTCTAACTTGCCAACTGAAATAAAGAAATGAATAAACATTATATATTAAAATTATATAATAATTTAAAATTCACATATATATATATATTATGTACATTATATCCATCCTTTTAACCTATTATGTAAATATTGAATGAATCGTGTCACTTCATGATGTCTGCCATAAATACAAACGATATTATCATATTCCCACTAAATCGAATGTAACAATAAACCTATGATATAATGATTCAAGATGAATAATAGTATATAAATATAATATATAAACAATAAATAAATCATAATATCCATTTGTGATAGGTGTTTATGGAAATAAGTTACATTAGTTCATGAGGCGGTAGTCCAGTTATAACACAAACCGTGATTTCATAACACATTTGATGGAAGAGAAAAAAATAGGTTTTTAAAATAACATAATAAAATATATTTATATGGAATAAACATGTGTTATTATATAATTATGTTTTAATATTAATTATAGAAAATGGAGAAATAAATAAAATAAAGCATTAATTAGGGACATTAACTCTTGTTCGGAAGACTTTATTATATTGCACCAAAGGGAATGTTAGGGTTACTTTATGACCAAACTATGGATTATAGTATTATATTAGGAAATTAAAATAACTTATTGGGTCGTGTATTTGTATAATCACTTGTTTTTGGAACTACAAAGTGGATAAAATAAGAGGTGACCTTTTATAAGTGAGGTTAGTAGAACACTTGTAGTTTTTGAAAAGAAAAAATTGTGCCAAAATTTTTCACATTCCAAAAATATCACACATGGTAAATTATAGAACATAAAATAGATAAGTTCTAAATATGGAAAAAATGAGTGTTGAAAATTCTTTGGTCTTTTTTAACCCTTATATATTTAGTTGAACCCTCAGGTAAACCCATTTTCACCTTAACGTTGTTAAATAATTATTTATTATTTTAACTATTTATTATTGTAAAAAAATAATTTTAACATTATTATATAATAAAAATTATTCTTATTTCAAATATGGAATACATTTTTCATAATTAAATTCTTAGGATTTAGAAAATTCTATTTGAAATTATTCCAGAAGACATAATGAGGAAGCAGGTTTTCAAAGAGAAAATGTTAACATGATCAAAAGGTTTTTATATCAAAATTAGATTTCAAAATTATTCAAATGAAATATATTGGAAGAATAGATATATTATTGAGATAATTATTCTTTGAAAACTATATTAATAGTTTTTTTTATTTTTCTAAATACATTAAAAAAATTAACTTATTAATAAAAACTCGTATGTTGTCACTATTCATCAAAATATTTATATTATGAAAAAATTATCAAAAATACAACAAAATATAATTTTGAAGTTATGATTTAAAATTTAAAATTTATTTTTTAAAATATTTTTTACAAATAATTCAAAAATTAAAATAAAAATAAGTGTTCAAAAGGAGGCAAAACATCTTTTTATAAAAATACATTTTTTCAATGTGAAATTACATTGACTTTTATCTCTTTTATAGAAAAAAATCATCATTAATTTTAAAAATCTGATTGAATATATGGTATATACATCTCATCAAACTAATTCAATAAAATTGGTATGTTTCATTTATTAAGGTAAAATTAATTTTTTTAATAAAAATAGTTTTTTCATAAAAATATCTCCATTATTTTCAAATAGTTATTTTTCATTTATATTTAATTGGTATCTATAGAAATCATTTTTTTTCATGATTAAACCATATAATTTCAAAAATTATTTAATCATATTCATAATTTCTAATTACATGGCTTGTTGATAATTACAATATTAAATAATAATATTTTAATAATATGCTACTTTTCATTTAAACTAAGTGTTATTCGTAAAGAAATTTGAAATATATGTTTCATGTGACACAAGATAAACTCATATTTGTGCGTATTGGAAAATATTATAAAGATAAAATTTACCTAAAATAAATAGTTCAAAAAATATTAGGGTGTTACATCATCCATGTCCATATTTTTTAAAAAAAATCTTATTAATGGATTTATAAGGAGAAAAAATATCTATAAATGACATTTTATGTCTAATATGACATTCATCAAATTTATTTTAAAAGAAATATTTTAAAAAAATTACATTCATTACAATGGAGAAAATATATATCATATTTTAACGTATATAAAAACACTAACTTTTCCCTCCATAAAAGTCATTGTTTTATTTTTTTTATTCCATCAAATATATTCATTTTTTCTTGAAATAAAACCCCTATTTTTATTCTTCTATATTTTTGACTTTTGAAAATGGTTTTTTTAATAATGGGTATTTAAATATCTGAATGGGTTTTTCTTATAGTTTTATATGAGGTTTTCGTATGTATTATAATGAAAGGAAGAAACCATAATATTTTTTATGAAATGGGTTGGACTAATATAGATTAAAAAATAAATTCACCCCCATTATATCATAAGATGAAGGGGTGAGCCTAATATATCTTATTTTGGTGGGTGCACCTCTAGGGTTCTGCATTTCATAAATTAATGTTCTTTTTTTAATTGGAATGAAGGATAGAATTATTTGGGATGTTTCTACAATGGATTCAAATGGGATACATAAATTTCAAAACTATGTTATGAATATAATTCCTCTACATTTAATGAAAGGGGGTTTATTTTATTTTTATTGATTTTATTTTCTTTACATGAGAAAAAACATTTTTCTTTTTTCATGTTACTGTTTTTTCATAAATTATATTAATAATCATTGAAATATACATAGAAATGTAATATTTTACATGTTTTTTCTCTATATTAATTCATTTCTTATTTTTTCCCTTACTGATAATTTTTTATCTTCTTAAATTTTAAAATGTTTTTTCATTTTTTTTATTGATGCATAAGGTAAATAAAGAATCCAAATTGTTTGTTTTGATGATTTTTAATGAAAATAAAAACAAGTTTCATTTTAAATTATAAATGTTATAGGAAAAATGGATACTAAGTATATGGGTCTCCTTATAATTTATGGCATTATTTGGTAACATTGATGAAGTAATTCTATAAAACTCTTGGTTTTAATAATCCTCAAAGGTAAAATAAAATGATTTCCTAAATAAAAAATCACGTTTATTTAATATTTAAGGTCAGGTATTTGTATTTGATACTAGGGGAAAGGAATAAGTAATTTTTTGACATAAAAATATAATTAAACACCGTTTAGTGTTGTTAATTTATGTTTGCCATGTTATATAAATTTAATATTACCATATGGCTTCATGAAAACAGTGTTTGTTCAGAATATTTTTCAATAGAGGAAATAAGGAACCTTTATTTATAAGGAACCAAGATGAGAATGTACTTATAAATTAATATGATGTAATAGATAGAATTGGGAACATAGAAGTTTTTTCTATGATCACTCCATTTACGTAGGCTATAAATGGTGGTGGTATCCATGATAGATTGAAAAATGATCTACAACAAAGTAAAATGTCGATAGTTGAGAAATTCATGAAAAAAAACCTCCATTATTAGTAGGAATCACATATCCATTGGAATATTGTGTATGGATCAATACACTAAAAAATTCATTTGATGTCATGGGATGTTAATAATTTTAATAGATAACTATTTCAGTTTATCATTTTAAAGGTGAGGTGATCGATGGAGGACTTTGGTCAAGAATACTAATGAAAGGGATGAGCTTAACTCCATGAAAAAGGAAACTATTCATAAAATTTTTGTAGACAAATATTCTTCTATGATTTTTCAACTCATAATGGATAATCTATATATCCATGGACATAAACATTACATAACATTTATTTTGTAAATGAATTTAATTTCATTCTATTTGATAATTATTTTTGGTTTTTAGTTTTAGAGAACAATTTCATAACTCATTCATTACAAAACCATATAAAAAATGGATACATATGATTAGTTTTCATTTTTTATATAATATAAAAGTTTTGAAATTAATCATGATTTCATTCTTGAAAAATATTCACAACATTAATCATGGTTTCCTAAATATCATTAATTGTCCTTAAATCTTGTGAAAAACATTTAAAAACATGGGATAAGAAAAAAAATCTAAGGGATATAAAAGGTTGGAAACACATTAGTCCAGTGAAAACATTAAAAATCATATAATTTTTACCTTTATTTTTATTTTTAACTAATCACAATAAATAATAATTGTTCACATGAAAATCTCACAGACTTTTTTCCTCAAACAAAATCATTAATTCCCATTGAATTTAATTAAAAACCCTTCTCGGTAACATTGAATAGAAAAATAATAAACAATTTTTTTTAAAAAATTACAAATAGATGATGCCCAATTAAATCCATAAGAGAAAAAAATTTGTACCTCCCTATCTTAAAAAAGTTAATACAAGTAACATTACCCAATTAATTAGAGCCCTATCTAGGTGCACCCAACATTTAAGCTATAATGGGATCACCCAGTACTATCTAGGCCACCTAATTTTATAATTTGTAATGGGATCACTTAGCTCTATATGGTATACTCCATCATATAAGCATTAAAGGGCTCACTTTGATCTATTAGGTCCACCCCATAGTAAAATTTTTAAGTATTATTATATGAATACAAAATGTTTAGGCTTTCACTTTTGATAAACTCATTTAAAATCATAAAAAAATATCTTTTAGATATAAAAATACCATTTCATTTTAAAAACCATTTTCAATACCAAAATAACCATTTCATTTTGAAAACCTTTTTCAATAAAAAATTACCTAAAATAAAAAAATTTGGGTTTTCATTTGAGAAAACAAGTAATCTTAGAAATAAATATCGGAATTAAATAACATTCTTTATGGCTGGAAAAGTTTTTGTCATCGTATAGTTTAAAATACATAATAGTATTAATTTTATAAAACATTAAAATATGGTACATGATAGACAAAATAGTCTTCATAAATATATTATTTCCATATAAAATTTTGCAAAATTTATTTTACAACGTGGACACCGAATAAAAAGTGGGTTTTACGCTAAATAGTACAAGAGTATTTTTTTAATTGAAATTTACCTTATCACTTTTTAAACACTTGAATCATAATCCATATTAAATAATTACATTTAAAAAACCTTAAATACCATGATAATAATGAAATTCATTATATAATATATAATAGGGGTTGTATATACACCTTGAAAAAGAATATAGGTTTATAAAATCATGATATGCTTCAATGAAATGAGATTGAGATGAAATCACATACCACGAGCCAAACATGTCATGTATGTCTTTCAATTCATGTATAATAAAAAAATGTTAATTATTTTATTTATTCAGAACCTCTTTCATGTTTATTATTATATTATTTCACTTATTAAAATGTAATATAAAATTACATATTCAATTAAATTTATATCATATGATTTTATTATATTAGATATATGTATCAAAAAAACATTAGTAGGTCAAATATGGTAAAATAGTTCATTATATAAATATACCCATAATAATAATAATGAAATAATTAACATTATTTTGGTCAATTATTTTTTTTAAACCAATCATGTAGGGTGGTTATGTAAAATGATCTGACATTATGTTCATGGATGCGATTGGCTATACATATGAATGAGTAACATTTCCATTATCCAATGACCATTATATAAATAAGGTATGTAATATTTTTAATTACAATAATTATTATTATATCATATATAAAATATTATTTAATTAAATCGAATTGTATTTATATAATTCTTGTGATGTTGTGAAGATAAAATGAATCATATAACTTCAAGGAGGTGGAAGTCCACATGTCCACAAATGACATTATCACATTTTTAGTAAGTAAAATATTAAAGAAAATATTATATTGTAGTTAAATAATTATAAATATGTAATTAATATCAATATAATATATTTATATCATTTATATGTATTATTAATACCCTTATTAACTTTCATGTAACAGTTTAGTGAAAACAACTCACATCACTTCGTGAGGTGGTATCCCACCGTACACACAAACGATGTTATCATATCCATTATGTGTTGTAATATAAAAAGTTTATTTAGGATATAATGGCTCAAAAGATATAATAATGTCATAAATATCATATATAAATTTTATATCCATCGATATACCAAACTGGGATATGTGGTAGAAGAAAAAATGATGTTGTTTGGTGAGGTGGTATTACTCCGTACACACAAATGATGATTTGATAACCCATTTTATGGAAGTGTGTGTAGGGTTAGTCATACCCTTAATATAAAAACTTATCATTATATTTAGGATAATAAAAATTTATAATCAATTGAATATAATAATTTAATGTTTTGGAGAAAAAAAAATATTAAAAATACAAGTTGATGAACATTACCTCTTCCTTTGATTACTAATTTTGATTAGCACAGAAGGCCCTACTTGGATTGATTTAAACAAAACGTAATAATTCTTGGATTATTGGAGGGAATTTAATAACTTATTTTGGTATTTATTGTATGAAAAATTATTCTTTGAGGGGTCAATATTGCAGAGGGGGCGGGCATTTATAAGTGGTGTGAGTGGGAAACATGTAAGTTTTTGAAAGAGAGAATTCCACCTATGTTTTTTTCATGTCACTATGCCCCAATAATTAAAAACAATATAATATAAGGTATAAGGTATAAATATGTATATAAAAAAGTTTTTTGATAATTTCATAAGTCATTTGGTCCCATAATATTATTGTTTAAGAAAAAAAGTAAACTCATTTTACTTTAATCACTATAATTAATTTAAATTGCATCCACTAATATTTTAATTGAAAAAATATAACCTTACTAGAAATTATAAATTATTTTTATTTAAAATACTTAATCCATTTTTAAAAAATAAATTCATAGAGGTTAAAAAATTAAATCTAATATTAATCCTGCGGATTCAGCGAGACAATAGGTTTTTAATAAGTGTATTTTTTTTAAAGATGACTTTATATTAACTCGATAACTAATTATAATCAATACATGAAAATAAATTAATATTTACTGATATATAAATATAACTACTATTTAAAAAATTCCCCATTATGGATTATTTTAATTAATTAAAAAGTAGAAACATTATCCTTTTTGAAAACAATTTTATGAAAAACCCATTTTTAAACCCAAAAAAATATACTACAAACCAATATAATGATGATTGAAAAGTAATTAATATGATTTAAAATAAATAAATAATTATTATTCTACATTAATTCATATTAAAAACATATGATGACACTTAAAATAATTAATTTATTAAAAAGAAAAGATTTAAAAAAAATAGATTTTATTCATTATTCACTAAAAATCAATTTTATTAAAAAATCATAAAAATTTCACCCAAAGTAAATTTTTATATGTTGAATTCCAAAATTATATTAATTTTATCAAAATAAAATTCTAAATTTTATAAATTATTCTTTTAAACAAATCATTCTATGAAATGAGTTTGAATAAACTATTTATACCTTTTCATCCATTTCATCTACCAATTTTGAAACACTTTCTCTCTAAATATTAGCTGTGATGTCCTCATGTGTTACTGAATCAAATACACCTTTTCATCTGTTTCCTCTACCAAATTTCATCCCATCAACTCCCTTTCTCTTTATTCATTAGAAAAAAAAGGTGACTGACACCGGTTTCAATATAATTTATCAAATGGTGTCATCTTTATACTAGAATGAAAATAATTATTATAAGAAATCTCAAACAAAGAAAGATAATGATCCAAAATTCCATGATAATCCATTGAACAAGAACAAATCATATCATCCATGGTATGAATCATCTGTTCATTATATACATCATATCATTGATAAAAATTTGTACTAGTATTTAATTCAGTACCAAAAAACATCTGAAACCCATTCCATAAATTGGATGTGAACATGTAATCATGTTCTAATATAATTGAGAGAGGTTCTCCATGTAATTTGACTGTAACCTTTATATACTATTGATAAGGATAATATACATACATTTTATCTAAAATTAGAAGTAAATTTTACTATTAAGATAATTGATCAACAAATACCAAAATTATATTATTTCCTAATGATTTCCTAATAAATATCATAATGAATTCCATAGATATATTTTCCCATTTCCACTCCATCATTATAAAAGGTTGAATAATCTTTTTTGGTTGTAATAATTCAGTTTTAAACTACTAACAAGTCAAACACTTCTTGGTTTAGTCATTAATATTTCTTTTCATTCCATCCCACCATTAATACTTGTGATGGTCTCGGTGTATCTGAATCTTACCCAGATGAATATAAAATAGAAAATAATGAAATTGAGTCAAAAAATCTATCCTCAACTATGAATCACAAGGCACACATAATCTTTTTTAAAATCATAAATCACCTACTTCATCAATATTAAAATCATGAAACATAACATTCTTAATGGATTCTAACTTTTTTGGCAAAGATTCATCCTTTTTATGATATATATTAATTAGTTTTTAAAAAGTTTATTGTACCGAAACATGAAAAAAATAGAGGATGTCCCTATACCCACAACCTCAATTCCAAAATTCATTAAATCATTATCCAAAGGATGATATTCCAAACAAAATATTGGTAATGTATCATAAATATTTTGCCACAAAGCATAAACCACATTGTTTTTTTTTCTGTGAAGATAATCAGTCATGAAATCATACTTTTTGATTAGTTTTAGACAAATTTTATATATCTTGCTCAATTAATTTAGAGTGAATATATAATTCAAACTTTTGTGATCATTATATATCTCACACATTACTCCTTTAACAATATTCCTCTAATTTGTTTTGAAGAAAAAACCATAGAATATAATTACAATTCATGTGTATTATAATTTAACTCAAAAAGATTTTACTAACGTGAAGATTAAGAATTTAATTGATCATTCTAAATTAGTAAGAAAAGAATTCCTTTAAATTAAGAATAACTTTGGATGATGAATTATCCATTTCTCGAACTAAGGGTCAAAATTAGAGAATCTATCAAAATTATTTTCAGTTCTTATCACCAATTCATTTGATGGCCCACAAATCAACTATATTAGTATAAAATTCACCTTACTAAACATTTTTGTTCTTGATAATAATGATTTCCATTCAATGAAACTATCTTCAAACTTTTATTATCATAATGACCCAACTCATTGCAACAAAAAGACCTTAGTATTATAAGGCTATCATTTACCCCATTCTTTGATTCATTTGTATTTGTTTCCTTGCATTCATGGACCATATGGCCAAACACATGATCCTCGTCCCAGTTGGTGAGGTCTCTCTAAGTGCATCAACGAGTCTTAGGTTCAAAACTAGGAGGAGGCTTAATTTTAGGGATACTGTAGTATTATTCTATCAGGAATGTAGCAGTTCTTGTAGAAATTACTATAGTAGTACTGTAGCATGAAATGTAGAAGTTATTGTAGCAGTACGGTACCAGGTACTATTTGGTACTATGGCTACCAGAACTATTCACCTTGGGCCACCAGTTTGGGCTTGGAGTCTGTAAGGCCATCAGGTGACCTAAGGCCTTCGGGTCAGTAAGGCTTTCGGTCCACCTCATGGCCTTCATGCCACTTCATCGATTTCAGGGCCACCGGATTTGCAGTTTCACAGATATATTCTACAAGGAACCGCTCTAGAGGAGGAAAAGAGAAAGTCATATCCACCAGAGTAGGGATAAATGGACTTTATATGAATGAGAGGGTATAGCATCTTTCATCGGTACTATTCCTGTGCACCTTGCACATGGAAATACTAGCCAAACAATCATGCAAAGGTGTAGAGATGATCATGATGCAGATGCTGGGGAGGAGCAGTTTCAAGTAGTCATTGTCTAAATGATTTCCTTAAGACCAATGGGTTATGTAATGTCTCCATAGACTATGGGTAATGTAATTATTAAGCCTACGGGCCTTATAAGGGTTCCCCCTCATCCCTTGAAGGAGGGGTTATCAGAAAATAAATAAATAAAGAAGGCCTTCGGGCCATTCAATCATGGACTGTTGGCCAAACATCGCATATCTGTAACACTTCCCAAATCATGTCATGTATTACATGAAATTTAATTTTCTATGTAACTTCCCTTGTTTTGTAGAGGAAACACTATGTTTGATAATGTACATGATACACCACATCGAACATAAGAAAATGACTAACTATTATTATTTCAATCATATATTTATAACTTAGCGATTATAATGGTGGGTATAAATAATATTAAATAATATATGAACTTTTTTTACCGATATATATATATACAATTTTTTACCAATTAATTATAAATTAGTGTAAACACATTTTTAAAATAAAATGAAATTTTTTTTTCTAGAAAAACTAGTTAAATGGGCACAAGTGTGTTTTATACCAATAAGAAATAACAATTTTATATTTTATTAATAAAATATAAAATTAATTTATTCAATATAATTCTTAACATTCATCTTATGTGTTTTCTACACATTATTTAAGAACAAAAAAATTTTATGCATAAATGATATATTTTTCTAAATAGACAATTTAGCCACTTTTTGATGGGGAACCCATTTTAAATATAGTTTTTGTCACTTTTACTAATTATATTTTTAAAAAAAGTACATTATTCTTTGAAATAACTATATCCAAATTCACCTTGGTTTAATATTTTTATTTTTTTGATAAGTTTTATGTTTTGGTTAATATTGAAAAAAATATTGCATTTTAATTAAAAACATCATTTTCATTATATTTATTTGTTATGTTAAAATATATTTTTAATTTTTTTTAACATATAATTAGGTAAATATTTCATCATTTAATGCAACTAATTCAATTCTGATAAAATTCACATTGAATTTGGATTAAAAACATTGCAATCTTTTGAAGGTATTTCCATTAAAAACATTTTTTATCGTATCGTCAATGGGAATAATTTTTAATTAATTTCTACCTATTATATATTTCGAATTATAAAATGTAGATAAAATATTTAAAATAAATATTTCCAAATTGTTTAAATATTTCCCTTTTATATTTGAACAATATGCATACTAAATTAAGAATTTTTTTATTAACGCGGTTAAAGGTAAATCAAGTAATTGAGGGTAAAAATAATATTGAAAATATTATAAAATTACCCTAACACTTATCCTAATTTTATTGTGTGTGTATTTTTAATCCTTATGCATTTAATTATTTGTTGTGAGACCATTCATGTCATCTTAGATGAGAATATATGTTTTAAAATATTATATTCAATAGAAAGTAAATTTTGGAACACTTTTGTTTTTAACACGTGGAATATTTTTAATATTATTTTATATAAGTGATATATTTTACTATAAATAATAAATAAAATTATAAAATATTTATATATATTATGTTAAATTATTTATAATTTTTATTGATAAACTAATTTCCTTAAATGGTGACATAATGATGATATAGTAATTATTTAACTAATGGTAGAGTCAAATAAATTATATTAAAAATATTAAAATAAATTTAATTTCATATAATTAATTTCATCCAAAAACTTTAGGTAATCCTTTGAGATGTTAATAATATTTAAAATAAATTTTTAGAAGATATAATTTAGGTATGATATGTTTAAATATTCATGTAATGAATAGTTTCAAAATTGACCTTAATGATATTTTAAAATAATTAATATTGTATTAATCGATGTGGAATTTCTAGAGATATATATTACCATAAACTTATTGGGATATGAATTAAAATTTCATAAATTAATCATTAATGGTTCTTTTAGAATTTTATACTAACTATATTCAACCTTAAATGATGAAAATACAAACTTTCATTGTAAGAGTTAAAGAGATAAAATTAGAGTTAAAGAAACAAATCAGGATTAAAAAATATACAAAACATATCTAATTTTTGTTGGAATATTTTTATTTCAAAAAAAATATCATATATTATTGATAAATCAGTTTTTATACATTTTTAATAGAAAATTAATTTATTGTAATTTAATATTTTTGAATAATTCCAAGAGTGCCCCTCCCCCTTCTATAAAAAGGAAATCATACTTCACTTTTCTCACACATCAAACCTTATTAGTTTCATCCAATATCAATCCAAATCCATTCATATAATCCATCCCAAAATTCAATATATTTTACTATAATCATAACAACAACCATATAGGTGTTAAGGTGTAAATCAAAATAAGCTTGTTTGAGGAAAAGAAATTGATTTTAATTAAGTGTTTTCGTTTTGTTTTCTCATCCACATCCGTCAAATAATCATAAAAAATGATGAAATAATAACATAACTATCCAAAATATAATGATATGTTATTCTGTTAATATCATCACATACATAAATCTCATTTTCTATCAAATAAGAGAAGAAATATTCATTTATCCGTATGTGTGAACAATTACGTCCGCAAATCGATATAATTTGTTTTCCATAATTGTCTCTCAAAACTAGTTATAATGATGGAATTATCATTTCTATATGATATTTCTCACATTTTTACATTATGAAGGAATAATATTTCATTTATGTTCTTACCTTTCCATGCACATGAAAATGATAATGTCGTTCATGCCTATGTTTAAACTATAAGCTTCATGAAGCGATGTTATTCATTTTTAATCACCACATAATAATTATTAAATATGTAATTATATTTAAATTTTTAATATTATATGATTTATATTATTATAATTTTTTAAAGATAAGATAACAATTACCTTCATCCATAACGATCATTGAATAATAGAAATGTTTCTCATGCATACGTATGACCTATCATCAAAATGATTGTAATGTGGTTTATTTTTTATAACGATACATAATAGTTTGATTTAATAGATTAATTTATGTATTAAAATGATAACAATTTCATGAATACTATTTTGTATATGATGTATATTTGACAACTTTGGCTATAGGCATCTTATCAAATTCATTTTGGAATCATTTATCGTATATCATCAGAAAACTCAATGTAAACATAAATAATTAAGTAATTTTTGTAACATGATAATGAGAAATATAAAAGGAAAAAAACATTAAAAAGTTTATATATAAATTAAACAAACTATTTTTATTCTTAAGAAATATAAATAATATACATGATGAGTCGGACTCAAGGAAAGCGACTCTTTATCTTAAAAAACATTTTAAATGTTTCAATGATTTATTCCTATAAATATTTCAATTTCATGTCCATGTTTTCAAAATGATTTCTCTGAATTTATTTATATAGAAATGAATATTTTAAAATGAATATTTTAAAATGAATATTTTAAAATGAATATTTTAAAATGATAATTTTCTAATTTCTCTCACATTTTTCAATGTGGTATAGGACACTTTGATTAAAAATCTCTTTTTAAATGTTTTAAATGGGTTTTAAAAATTAACTAATTGCTTCCATAACTTTCATTGTTTTTTTGACAAACAAGACATGAATGGAATTTACATATCTCATGAGACATTAATTATTTTCTTTTTCATTTGTATATTTTCTTATTTATTTCCAAATACTGTGGTTCCATTATTATTTATGTGGTTTTTAAATTTTTTAAAGTGATTCTACGAGAAAATGGTATTTTGATATCTGGAAGTGTTTTTCACAAGGGTTCGAAAGATATTTCAAGGATATTTTTAATGATTCAGTCATTGAATATTATATATGGAGTTTTGATCACTATTATATCCCATGTTTGAGCTAAATATAACTTATATAAAGGGTTGACCCTAAACATATCTCATGAAAAAAAGGGGTGAGCCCAATATAGCTTATAAGAAGGGTGGGGGATCTTATATCTCTCCAACACATTGTCTATTCCATAGGTGGAACTCAATGAAATAATTAGTCCATTTTAGGGGTAAATTTATGAATTATATGGTAAAACTGACCTAAAGAACCTGTTTTATTTTCATATTATTTTTAATTAGATTTTAAGAAATGGTTTTAAATGGGTTTTCATGTTTTCTTTGGAAAAATGATTCTCTTACTTTATGTCACTTACTGAGATTTGTTTTCTCATCCAAATTTTTTAAAAAGTTCATAGTTATTCCGATTGGTAATGTCAGAGAAGATTTCATGATGATATTAATGAATATGTCTCTTGAAAAATAAATCATTTTTTATTTTAAAAGGATTTCTCTTTCTGAGAAATGGTTTTTAATAATAAGTTTCCACTTATAATATATGGGTTTTTTTAATAGTTTTCTATAATTAAGTAAAATTATAAACTAAAAATAGCATAAAATGTGAATTATAGTTCAAAACCACTAGAATAATTTATGTCTATCATAAGGGACTTACAGTTGTATCAAAGGATAGATTATACAACTTTATATATTAATATGTCTTTATGTTAGATAATCTTAAGAGTAGAGATATCAAAATAGATTTATAATTTTCATGTTGATCATATGTTTAGTGTCATAGAAACCACTTTTGAGAATTTCTGTTATGAAATTTTAAGGTGGATAATGGTATTTTTGGATACATTTATGTTTGATTTAATTATGGGTTATTACTTTTTGGGATGAATAATGAAAGGTGTGAGATAAAAATCGAGGTTAAAACATGTTATGGTTATATTTTCTAGAAATTATCATGTTTTAGTAATTTTATAATAATTAGATAGTTTTAGAAAAATCGAAACTCATAGGATGGGTCCAAACTCATTGTGTCCGGCAAGGCCATAGTAATCAAACCCACAATTGAAGGGAGACAAGGGTGCATTGCCTACCTATGGCCTACATGAAGTCCCTATATGTACGACTTTTTCTTTTTAGCTAAATAGTAATATTTATGATGAATAGGTTTATTTTTGAACCATAATTTTTGATCATATAGAAAACATTTTGATTGTAAAATTATAAGGTGATTAAGTGATTAATATTATTTCAGAAGACATTTTATATTTTCAGAACATTATATAATTAAGGTTCATAAAATACTATGGGATTTTATTTCAGGAATAAAGGTTGAATGTCACGACCCATCCCCGGTGCCCATGTCGAGACTACCCGAAGCCTGCCTTCCATATGCTAGGGGCTAGCGACTTGAACCAAAAGAGTATTCCATAAAAATTTGGAAGGGGTTTCCTTTATAACCTATAATCTCACACAACCAAACACATAGAAAGATACGAATACAAGTCAACTTTATATCCAAAAGAGTACTGAAAGTAAAAAGGGGGCCAGAATATATGCCCAGCAGTAAAGGTACAAGTGTAACTGAAATACAATACAATTGAAATAAGAGAAAAGAACAGATGAGGAGGAGATCTGTACATACCCTTTAGGTAGGAACTTTGGAGGATGATCAAGTAGTTGTTATTTTCACTTTCTTCAGTTGTATTGTATTTCAGTTGTAATTGTACCTTCACTGTTGGGCTTGTATTATTGCCCCCTTTTTACTTTCAACACTCTTTTGGTTGTACAGTTAACTCTCATTCGTATCTTATTGTGTGTTTGGTTGCATGTGTTTATAGGTTATAAAGGCAATGCCTTCCCAGTTTTTAGGGATTACACCTTTGGTTCCAGTCTCTAACCCCTAGCCTAGGGAAGGCATGCTTGGGGTAGTCTCAGCACAGGCCTCGGGGGATGGGTCGTGACATCGAATTATATTTTAGAGGAATAGATTATTTTATTATGGACATATAGTGATTCTATAAATAGTTATCATATCATGTATATTATGTGAATAAGGTAATTATATTTTTAGTATGATACATTAGGAGTGATTATTCTCATTTCAAGACAAATGTTAAAATTTATCTTTGAAAAATATGTGATCAAATCATTTTGGGTTTTGGCTTTTAATCCGAGTTAGAATATTTTTTTATTAATTTTAATGATATTTATTTTCTTAGTTGTTTATGTTGAACATTTGGTAATACTATAGAATTTTGGAGATTAATGTAGTTTTTATTATAAAAATGATTGTTGTTTTTGGAGAATTGTTTTTTCTTATCATAACCATTTTAGTTTTGGTTAATGTATAATGAAAGGATAAGTAGATAGTTAATCTTCTGTAGATTATAAGATTCTCTAGAAGTTGATTCTAGTGATTTAGGGGTGAAAACTCACCTTGAATACTCATCATGTGGAGAAAAAGTTGGTTTTGTGGTAGAAATTGAACAAAGGATGAAACTCAAATTTTCATGTATGTATATTTATATAAATTCTTAGTCTAGGTAATAAAATAATTATTCAAACATATGAAAAGGATATTGAAACAAAAATGTTATATATTTACTTTTATCAATGATTTTTTGACCAATAACATATTTATGGATTTTTTTAATAACTTTTCCATGAACATGTTCTCTATATCTATCTATTAGTCAAAGAGACTTATTTTTCTCTCCCATTTCTATGGTTTCAAATATAAAAACCTAGTAATTGTTATCTCATGTGACCTTCATACTTCAATTTCATGCTTTCAAAGTGAAATCTTTATTAAACTTTTTTCTGATATGGGATTTCAATAATGGTATTTTGAAACGTCAAACCTTAGTTGCCACACCAAAATTCAAAATTATGAGGACTCAAAATACAGAAGTGGGGATGTAACTTCCAATGTTTTTAAAAGGAAATACTATGTTTCATATTTTACATGGTATGTTATATCGATCTTAAGTGAACGAATAACTATTATTATTTAAATATTACCATTATAACCTAACTGTTAGAATAGTGTGTATGAACAGTATTAACTGAATTATGAAAATAAGTTTTACAAATGTATATATAGAATTTTTACTAATTATTTATAAATTAGTGTAAAACCCTATTTAAAATAAAATAAAATGTCGTTCATAAAACAATTTAAATGTACAGTGATAGTGTTTTATACCAAAAAATATACCAATAACTATTTTTGGATATCATTAATTAAATAAATATACATATATATTTATAATATATTCAATATAATTTTTAACATTCATCTTATGTGTTTTATAGACATGATATAAGCGAAAAACCAATTTTATTGATAAAATATGTATTTTTAAAATTGGTCATTTGGTTGTCTTTTGATGGAAAAACTATTTTAAAACCAGTTTTTGCACATATATAAATTATATTTAAAATAAATTATTCCTTTAAATTTTAATATCATAATTTACTTTTGATTGATTGTGTCTTGTTTTTCTAATACCTATCATGTTTCAATGAATAGTGAAAAAAATTTCATTTTTATTGAAAACATCATTTTCATCAAATTAATTTATATTGTTAAAATATATATTTATTGGTTTTGATGTATAATTAGGTCAATATTTTATTATTTAATGCAATTAGGTTCATTGGAATAAATTTGAAATTGAATTTGGATATAAAAACACATGAACCTTCTAAAGTGTTATACTTTAAAAACACATTTTCTTATTCCATCAATTGTATTAATATCTAATTAATTTCATATAATTAAATTTTTTGAATTTAGAAAATAAATATACAATATTTGGAATTAAAATATAAAAATTGTGTAAATATGTCTATTTTAGTTTTGGACAATATGAATAGTAACTTTAGTATTTTTTTCTTATTAACAACATTGAAGGTAAATATAGTAATTAATTTTAAACTAAATATTATAGATATTATATGTAAAGACCTGACCCTAGTTTCTAAGAGTCTGCTTCCTTGTTAAATTATATTGGAATGATTATAATAAAGTCATATCATGAAATAACGAATAGTTTAGAAGATTTGGAAATCTAGATACATACATAAGTTCAACATTACAACTTGAAATTAAATACAACATATATGTTTTTTTGGGAATATTCACAACTCTAATTTTAACCATACGGGTCACTCATAATAAACTTCTTCATGTATTGAGAAAAAGAAAAATAATAAAGGGTTGTGCTCAATTACTCGGTACGAGAAATAATTAAAGTGGAAGATATCATAATCATAAACATTAGGCATGGTTAATAACTAAAATACATGCTTTTAAAATAAATCTAATATTGAACATAATATGGATTGTATAAGAGGTGAATAAATAATGCCATAATAATGCATAATAATGGGTATTCTACTAGTCTAATAACCACATGAACTACCAATAATAATTTCATAATGAGGGAAATCCACACGCTATACATTCTAAAACATACCTTCAATGTCTCGGCCAAGACATCTAAAAATGATTAAGGTCTCAGCAAAAACCATATCTAAAAATGGGAAAGACCTCAGCCAAGTCTATATCTATTTGTCTCATTAAACCTACTGATGTATCAAGGGGATATAAGAGGACCCACTAATTATATAATAAGTCTAATTCATCCCTCATATTTATGGGGATAAAAATAAAAAACATATACATTCATATTGAAGCTAACATATGAAATGTAAATAACATCCTCGAATATTAAGCATAGACACTAACCATTGGGTGTAAATTGGTGAATGGTTTTACGATAGTAAATCCATAGTAAAAAATAATCATAACTCATTCAATTAAATATGGTATATGATATCATAAAATATTAATCCCAATGATACATACTAATCAATAATATTGTGGAATCATATTATGATACTCTAGTAAAATCGTCGAGTAATTTTTGAGGTAAACACTCTTTCACTTTGAGAAGAAGAGTTCTTTTAGAAAACTATTTTTATAAAACCAAATTTAAGTAAGATTGTATTTTCCTAATAAAATGAGTTATTTTAGAAAGATAATGGTTGCTAAAACATAATATAGAGTGCCCTTGAAAATAGGTAAGAATTGGAGAAATTCCCTTGAATTGAGCTTGTATTTTGGGAAAACATTCTGAAAGATACTTTTAAAACATATAACTCCCATAAAATAAATATAGATTATGGTTTGTACACATACATATAATCATTCACACAAATATTATGATTAGTATATAATAATATTTATGAAATTAATTGGGATTAATAGAGACAATGAGTAACCCAAATGAAAATGGATGTTCAGTTTGGAAAACCCTTACCTTATGTCTGAAGGTGTTACTAACTTGATCTTAATAATATGAATAATAAAATAATGGTTAATAAATTAATGATTCCATAACCTATTATGTATTTAATTAATTTAGTAAAATCTTATTAGGTTCATCCATGGCCTTTTATGGGTTAAGAGATTCAATTTCATTATTTGGGAGCATTTTCTTCCTTTTTTCATGATTGGTTTTACTATATTCTTGTATGGAAAAACATGTAGAATTAGAATGGTTATACATAATATAATATTTATTTTATTAGTGAACAATAATAATATTACATGCTTATAAAAAAATTGGTTATTTAGAGTGAATATTAATAATTATACAGAACTTTAATGACAATCGTTTGGGTTTATTGGCGGTTTTTTATCACAATGGACTCATTTTGATTGATAATATTATATCATGTGTAAAAAACGATTCCAAAACCTTAAATAATATATATATTATATATTATATTCTGGTTCAACCATTAAAATTATTTCATGAACATAATAGAATATGGTAATAGAAATTAAATACTCATCATACCTATATATGATAAGTTAAAGCAACTCAAAAGGTGTTTTCATTTCCAATCTAAAATAATGTTAAAGGAGATATAATGAAGAATTATTACACTATATTAAAAAAATATAGTATATGTAAGGTACTAGAGTTTTCACAACATTTTGATGAAAGTAGGTACGGAATGAAAAAGAATAGAATTGAACTAGAAATATAAGAAATGAAAAGAGGAACTTACCTCTTGAAGTAATCTTCCTTGATAGCCTCTATATGGGTGATGTTTTTGTATTTTAATATAAACAAGGGATGTGGGACTTTTTTGAGGATCGTGGGAGGATATTTGAGTAGAATTTACACAAGTAATATGTCTTGAGAGGAGTGAAGAGAAGAGGGAGTGAGGGTGGTTATAGTGGAGGAGAGGAGGGTTTTCCCATTATTTCACACATTATTTAATTATTTCATAGAAGACAATGAATAGTTTTGATTCTGGTGACCAACAATAGTAATATTTTAATGTTATTCCCAACTAAGTGGTCTTAAAACATCCTTACATCACCTATTATTCAATAAATCATGTATTTAGCATTTATTATAAATTATCATATTTTTCTGTTCACCCAATATTTAGGTATTTTATAAAACCCCCCAAAATTCACTACAACAATTTTTTGATGTGTAAAATTCCAAAAAAAGTATTTTTTTGCAAATAATTCATCAAATATTTTTAATTTAATTTATAAATAAAATCATAATATATTCCAAAAAACATTTCAATTATAACACTTTTTATAACACTGTGAAAATTTAATCAATGTCTAGTAATTTTTTCTTATAACCATAACACAATGAAATTAGAATTTATTGTTACAATTTATGAAAATAAATTTCCATTTTAAATTATTAAATTAATAATTAAATATTAATTAAAATATTTATGAAATACAAAAATACCAATCCTTATACTATGATCTTTTCTTCACTTATAAGATGTCTAAATTGTATTTATACATTTATGGGGGGAGTTTCTATTTCTTTCTAATTTAAATTTCATTAATATTAATTACTATTCATAAGGAAATGATTCGATTTATAAGGTTATATTACTATTCACCAAAAATTATTTTTGTATTATCAGACTCTAAATATCTTACTGAACGCAGCTATGTATGTCAGTTTTTTGAAATTCCAATCATAGAGGTGGAAAAATTATGTTTACTGGCTAGGTTTTAACAATGTGGTGTTTTTTTAGAGACGTTTTGTTTCATTCATTCAATATTAAATTTATTTACAAAATCATTGGGTGTTACATTATCCCTTCTATACAAAACTTTCTTCCTTAAAAATATCAGGATGTTACCTCACAAAAATATTTTTGATATTCTTTATCATAAGATCCTCAAGATCCCATATTGCCTCTTCAATTTGATGGTATTTAAATATTATCTTTACAAGTCGAGTCATACTATTCCTCTACACTTTTTCTTTACTATCAATAATCAGGATATGCTCTTTAGAGTAAGATAGGTCAGGGTCCAATTCAATACCTTCATAAGTGAAGACATGCATTGGGTCTAGCATGTACTTTCTCAGCAATAAGACATGGAACACATTGTATACTTTAGACAGGCTAGGTGGCATAGCCAAATTCTAAGAAATAGCTCCAATTATCTCTAAAATTCTAAAAATTCCTATGTACCTACAGCTCATTTTCCCTTTCTTCCCAAATCATATAACACCAATCCATATAGATACTTTTACAAAAAATGTGACTTCTTGCATGAAATTAAAAATCCTTCCTTATATTATAACCATAGCTTTTCTGTCTACTTTGAGCTGCTTTGATATGGCCTTGAATAGTCTATACCTTTTCTATTGTTTCCTACACATTCTCTAGGCCCAAAAGCTTCCTTTATCCAACTTCATCCAAATAATTTTGTGTACGACTTTTCTTTCCGTACAATGATTCATATAGTTCCATTTGAATACTTGAATGGAAACTATTATTTTATAAAAAATCAACTTAAGTTAAATAGTGATCCAAAAAACCTTGAAAGTCTTGTGAATATGATCTCAACATATCCTCTAAGGTTTGGGTCCTCCTTTAGGATTACCCGTCAGTTTGTGGGTTATAAGTAGTACTCAATAGAAGCTCAGTATCCAATGATTTTTTAATAATTTTCCATAATTTCGATTTAAATTGTGGATGGTGATCAGAAAAAATTGGGATATGTGCTCTATGAAGTGTCACAGCATTATTGATATAGAGTATTCTTAGGCAATATAGTGGAAAATCCTCCCTTATACTGAAAACATTTGAATATTTCATTAGTTGATCAACAATTACCCATATCATATCACTATTCCTTGTCTTTTTGGGTAATCTAGTAACAAAATACATGTTCATGTCATCCCACTTCCGTGTAGTAATATATAAAGTTTTCATGACCACTCTAAGATTTTTTTTTCCTTTACATGTTAACAAACTAGACATCTTAATAAATAATCCGAAATTTCCCTCTTCATGTTATCCCGATATAAATGATCTTTCAAATATCTATACATTTTATAGAAAATAGGGTTTATAGAGAAATTAGATCTATGAGCATCATCCAAAAACACCCTTTTTAGCTTAGGTTTAGATGGAACACAGAGCCTCTTCCCATATTTTATAATTCTAACTTCACACATAAAGTCAACTAACTTCCCATCTTTCATAGCATTAATTTTCTTTTGAATTTTCTCATTATCAGACTAGGAAGTATTAATTATTTCCAATAAAGTTGGTTGTGTAACCATTTGAAAAAGTAGTGATGGTTTACCTTCTTTTATAATTCCCATAATAATAAACATGGTTTCTTTGAGGAAAACATTACATTTAAATCCTTCATAATGGCTTGAAAATAAAATATGAATTATCATAACAATAGCCCCTTGGATTTTCAAACCATGTGTGTAGTAAGGCATGTTGTCAGGTAACAAGATACACTGGGTCAAGCCTGAAACTCATTGTCTAATTTTTCACTCATAGGTACATTTGTGATAGAACTATGTCCATTTGTAGTATGGAAATAGGGATGTATTTGCAAGAAATATCCACATAAACTATTCCTTACCAAAATAATAGTATGTTCTTGTAAGTGTATCCTCAAATACTATCATAGGGGTTTGTTTCGTAAAATAATTTTTCAAAATCTAGTTTTCACATTTTCTACTAAACTCCCTCTGATACCAACTGTAAATACACGATGCTAGTTTGTCAGAGAAGGCACCTTGTTAAATTATATTGGCATGATTACAATAAATTCATATCCCAAAGGAATTAATATTTCAATAGATTTGGAAATCTAGACACTTACATAAGATCAACATTATATGTCAAAATAAAATATAACAAATACGCTTTATTGGGAACATCCACATCTCAATGTTTATCCCTACAGGTCATTCATAAGATACTTATTCATGTCCTGAGAAAAAGAATCATAATAAAGGGGTGAGCTCTAATTCACAGAAAGGGTAATAAATAATGTGGAAGATATCCTAATCATAAACATTAGTAATAGTGAATAACTAAAATAAATTCATTTAAAAATAAAATAACTTGAAAATAATATGGAAAGAATAAGAGATGAATAAATAATTCCATAATAAAACATAATCATGAGTATTTTAATAGTCTAATAACCACATGAACTATCAATACTAGATTCATAATAAGGGAAATGAATTTTCTGGACATTCTGCAATATACCTTCAAGGCCCCATCAACGACATCTAAAAATTATTAAGGCCTCGGCCAAAACCATATCTCAAAATTGGAAAAGCCTCAACCAAGTCCATATATATTTGTCTCATGAGACCTATCGATGCATTGAGAGGATATATCTGGCCAAACCCTTCACAAGATAAGTCCAATTAATTCCTCATATAGATAGGGATAAACATAAACAGTATATACATTCATACTAAAACTAGCATATGAAATGTAAATAACTTCCCTGAATATTATGCATAAACACTGTCCAAATGGTTTTAGGATAGCACAACCACAGTCAAACTAATCATAAAACATTAAATTAAATATGGTATATGATATTATAAAAGATTAATCCCAGTGATACATAATAATCAACAAGAGTGTTGGAAAAAATGAAGATACTCTTTTAAAATCATCGAGTAATTCATGAGATAAATAATATTTCACTAGAAATGAAGTAAGATGTTATTTTTATAATAAAATTACAGATTTTAGAAATCTAATGGTTTTTAAAAACAGATTATATGGTTCCTTTGAAAACATGTAAGAATTTATTTAATTCCCTTGAATCGGGCTTGTTTTTCGGGAAGAATTTTTTAAAGATCCTTTTCAAACATATAAATACCATGAAAGAAATAAGGATTATGGTTTTTAAAAATACATAAAATAATTAATATATAAATTATGAATATTATATAAGGATATATAAGAAATTAATTGTGATTAAGAGAGACCAATAGTAATCCGAAATAAAATGGAGGTTCATGTAGGAAAACCCTTACCTTAAGCATAAAGGCATTCCTCACTTGATCTTAACATACAGAATAATAAAATTTAGGCTCATAAATTAATTATTCCAGAACATACTATATATTTAATTTATTTAGTATAACCTTATTTGGTTCATCCCTGTCCCTTTTATAGGTTAAGAGATTCGATTTCTTTTTTTGGGAGTGTTTTCTTCCATGGTTTTCATGATCGGTTTACTTATATTCATACATGGATAAACATGTAGAATGAGAATGGTTTTCCAAAATAGATGTTTTATATTATTATTTAACAACTATAATATTACATGGAAATAAATTTTTTTTGGTTATTATGAGTGAAGATGAATCATTATATAAACCATTAATCAAAATTGTTTCGGTTATTTTGTGGGTTTTTATCCCAATGACCTCATTTTGATTTATAAATTTAAATCAATTGTAAAAAAGGATTATAGAACAAAAAATATATATAATAAATATATTAATGTCTGGTTCAACCATTAAAATGATTTCATGGCCATAATTGAAGACAATAATAGAAATTGAAAACCCATCATCCTTGAATATGATAATTTAACACATCTCAAATTGTGTTTTCATTTTCAGTATAAAAGAAGTGGAAAGGAGATATGATGAATAATAATAACTTTATCCCAAATTAATCTTGTACATGTAAGTTATTAGATTCATCAAAACATTTTTATAAAAGGAGGCGATGAAAAAAAAGAAAAATAATTGATCATTAAATAAAGGAAATGAAAATTGGAATTTACCCCTTGAAGTAATCATCCATGAGAGCCTCTTTAAGGGAGAGGTTTTGGTCTTTTTATGAGACCAAAAGCATATGGACTTGAGGGAGGATATTGAGAGGATATTTGAGCATAATTTAGACATGTTTTGAGTCTTGAAAGGAGTAAAGAGAAGAGGGGGTGAGGGGGTTTATAGTGGAGGAGAGGAGGGTTTCCCCATTATTTTACTCATCATTTAATTATTTGGACAAATACCACCAACATTATTTATTGATGTGACCAAGGCTAGTAATATTTTCAAGTTATTTCAAACTAAGTGGTCTCACATCTTCCTTACAACACCTATTACCCAATAAATCATGTATTTACCATTTATCACAAATTGTCTTATTTTTCTATTCCCCCAAAATTCATGTATTTTAAAAAAATCCCAAAACTTCACCCCAACAATTTCTCGATGTGTTGAATTAAAAAATGAAATCCATTTTTGAAAATTAATTCTCTGAATATTTTTAATTTAATTTATAAATAAAATCATTATTTATTTGAAACAAACTATATTTAAAATATAACTAATTTTTTAACTCCTTAAAAAATTAATCAAGGTCCCATAAATTTATCTAATAACCATAAGAGTGAAATAAAAAATTATGATTACATTTTATGAAAATATATTTCCATTTTAAATTATTAAATTAATCATAAAATTTTAATTAAAATATTTATGACAAATATAAATACTGATCCTTAAACAGTGATCGCTTCATCACATATATGATTTCTAAATTGTATTTATACATTCATGGGTGAAGTTTATAATTTTTTAACTTATCTATTATTCATTAACTTTTATAACTATTCATAAGGGTATGTTATTATTCATAATGGTATGTTATTATTCATAAGGGAATATTACTATTCACCAAAAATTAATTTTGTCTTACCAGACTCTAACAATATTTCTAAACACAACTGTGTATGTTAGTTTTCTAAAATTCAAATCACAGAGGGGAAGAAATTTTGTTTACTCGCTAGGTTATAACAAAGTGGTGTTTTGTAGAGACTTATTGATTCATGCATTCAATATAAAACCTTTTCCTAAAATCTTCAGGTGTTACTTTATAAAATTACCATAACACATGTAATAATTTTATTAAATGATTAATTTTCATCTCTAAGAATTAAAGGATTGGTTATGAGTACATTCATTTCTTTTTGGTTGATAATATAACCCTTATAATTTTATTTTCAAAGGATAGTCAATTTTTTCACACTTTTTTTAATATGGGAAATTTTTTTAATATGTGGATATATGAGTGATATGGCCTACAATAAATAGTAATAGGAATTATAAAAGATTTATAAACATAATGGAAATTTATTTATAATTATTTTTGATAATATAATTATCTTAGATTTTGAGAAGATGATGATGCAGTAATTGTTTAATTAATGGAAGAATCAAATAAATGATATTGAAAAATGAAAATAATTATAATTTGATATATTAATGTTCTAAAATAATATTATTGAATTATTTGACATGTTATTTATGATTTAAAATATATTTTTTAATTTATCATATAGTTATGATAATTTAAAAAGTCATGTAATGAATCGGGTCAAAATTGACATTTCTGATATTTTAAAATAAATAATATTTCATTAAATAATATAAAATTTATTGAAGTTTATATTTTGGAAAAAAGATGCACATTAGTCTTAATATGTTATTAATGACTCATTTATGTTTTTTTTCATTTTATAGTAACAATATTAAACCTTAAAGACTAAAAATAGAAATTGTCATTGTACGAGATAAAGAGGTCAAATAAGGGTTAAAGCCAAAAGATAAGGATTAAAAATAGAAAAAACACTTATAATTTAATGTTTATGAATAATATGAAACCCAAAATCATCATATCTTATAAAGAAATTATTTTTGATAAATTTTTACTAAAAAACTAATTTGTATTAATTTAATATTTTGAAGAATTACAAGAGTGCCCCTCCTCCTTCTATAAAAGGGAACCCATTATTCTCTTTTATTAACACCTAAAAACCTATTTATTTTTGGCCAATTTCTATCCAAATATCATGCTATAATGACTCCACACATTATTGATCTCTTAATTTAATCGTAACACCCACCATAAAGGAGGAAAGGTCTTAATCAAAGGATATTGTCTGGAGAAAAGGTATCATTTGTAATTTAGTATTTTGGATTTGTTTATTATTAAAATTTATTTAAATATTCTAAAAAAATTAAGAAATAATAAATCTTGTATCCTCAATATACTAATATTTTATTATGTTAATATCATCACCCATATCCATCTCCTTTTCCAACAATTGTGGAAATAATTATTCTTTCGTGCGTATGTGTAAACTATCAGCACCACGAATAGATATAATTAGTTTTCCATCCCCATCTCAAAAGAATAGTTATAATGATGGAAATAATGTTTTAATATGATATTATTAAATTATTTATCATTATAAAAGAATATTATATCATTAACTTTCTTACCTTTCCAACCACATGAAAATGATAATGTCGTTGGTGCGTATGTGTGAATTATCAACCCACGAAGTAGTGTGATTCATTTTTAATCACCACATCACATGAATGATATATATAAGTATGATAAAATTATTAAATTTAAATTATTTAAATTTTTATAATTATAGAAATAAAATATAATAATTACTTTGTTTCCATAACGATCATTGAGAAATGGAAATGTTACTCATGCGTACGTATGGCCTATAATCTCTTTGATTATAACGTAGTTCATTTTTAATAATGATTCATAATTGTTCAATTTAAATGTATAATTGATGTATAAAAATGATAATTATTTTTTGAATATTATTCAATATATGATTTTATTATGACCACTTTAACTATAGGCATCATGTCAATGTCATTTTGGACTCTTGTACCGAATATCATCAAAACATCCGACATTATTTTAAATTATTTAGAAATTTTCATAACATGATAAAAAAAGTTATATGAAATTAATAATACTCTTTTAAAAAGATTATAATGAATGTAAATAAACTATATTTATTATTTAATAATATATTCAACATATGGGATGAGTCAGACTCATGTTATGGGACTCATTAGCTAAAAACATCATTTTGAATGTGTTAAAGATTTATTCCTCTAATTATTTCTATTTAATTCCCATTTTTTAAAAATTATTTTAATGAATTTATATATACGAATGTAAATATTGTAATATTTTAATATTATATTTTCTCTCAAATGATTCAATGTTTTTTGGAATACTGGTATTCAAAAATCTCATTTTTACATGTTTTAAATGGGTTTCACAAAACGAATGATTATTTCAATAACATGGAATGTTTTTTAACATATATTGTATGAAAAGGTTTTACGACTTTCATGAACCATTAAATATTTAATTTGTACTTTGTAATTTTTAATAGATCTTTCCAAATAATTTGGTTTCTTTATTATGTTCAATGTTTTAAGATTTTTTTAATTTATTATAAATAAAAAGGGAATTTTGATATCTGAATGTTCTTTATAATTTGTTTTAAAATATTTTTCAAGGGTTCTATTAATGATTTTTTTCCTTGGACATTATCTAAGAGTTCTTTAGTCCCATTATAGATCAAATATTATCCCGATAAGTCTTATATTAAAGGTTGATCCTTAATAGAGCTCATGAAAAATAGGTGAGCCTAATATAGATAATAGGAAGGGTGGGAGCCAATATAGCTCCCTAAAGCATTGGGTATTTCGATGATGGAAGTCAAACATATGGTTATTACATTTGTAATTTTTATTGTTTGAGTGATATTTTAATGATGACCCATGTTTGCTATGTAATTTTATAATTAATGTTCATGATTTTTTAAGAAAGCGATCTAAATGGATTTTCATGTTTTCATTGGACTAATGATTCTCTTTCATTATGTCCCTTAATAATATTTTTGGGATCATCCCATGTTTAAAAATGTTTTTCATAAGTATTATGATTGACAAGAACAAATAATATGCCATGATGAAATTTTGGAAGATGCATCTTAAAAGTAAATCATTTTTTATTTTAAATTTGTTTTCCATAGTGAAAAAATATATACTGAGAATAAATGTCAACTTGTAATATATGGGTCTAATTTGTTAGAGTTTGTCCCAATTATCTAAAAATCTAAACTAAACATATCCTGAAATTTTTATTCTAGTTAAAATAATATAATATGTAATATATATGGTTGGGGAATTACAGTTTTAATCAAATGATAGTTTAGGAAACATTAATGATTAGGATGTCTTTTAGTGAGGTAATATTAAGTGTTAGGGATACCATCACGAGTTTATAATTTTTAGGTTTATCATATTATCATAATAATAGAAAACCCATTTTTGGGATTTGAGTTATTAAATTTGAATATTACTTCTGATATTTTTTGAGACATTTATTTTTTTTCTAATTATGTGTTATTACTTTTTAGAACGAAAAATGAAACATTTGAGATAATATTTGAGGTTTAAACATGTTACGTATTTTTCAAGAAATTATAATATTTTAGGAATGTTATAAGTATTATATAGTTTTAGAAAAATTAAAACCCCCAAGATTCATGACAACATGTCATATCTGGAAAGGTTGTATGAATTATACCCATGACCGAAGGGCGATATGGACGCATCACCTACCATTGGCCTATGTGAAGACTCAGTTAGTATGATTTTTTTATTTTTATTTATATAGTTTCATGTATGTTTAATAACTTTATTTTTAAGACAAATATTTTTTCAAATATTTATCATTGTTATTTGAAAATGATATGGTGATTAAGTGATTAATGTTATTTCAGAATATGTTATCTATTTTTTGAAACATCAAATGATTAATGTTAATAGAAAAATATGGGATTTTATTTGAGTAATTATTGTTGAATTATATTTTGTAAGAATGTATTACTTTATGGTGGATGTATGGTGATTCATAAATTAGTTAAAATATCATGGGGATTATCTAAATTAGGAAATTATATTTTTAGTATGATATAATATGAGTGACTCTCTTAATTTAGAGATAAGTGTTAAAATTTATCCTATATGACTACATGATCAAATCCTACTAGATTTTAGTTTTGAATTATAGCTAGATTAGTTTTTAATTAATTTGAAATATAGTTATTTTTTTAATAGCATATGTTTAACTTTGGGTAATAACATTTAAATTTGGTGATAAATGTTGTTTTTTATCGGATACAAGTTTATTCTTTTTGGAGATTTTTTTTCTTCTCCAAACCATTTTTGTATTAGTTAAAGTATAAATACAAAGAGAAATAGATATTTAATCTTTTATGGATTATGTGATTCTCTAGATGTTGATTCTAGTTCATCAGGCATGAAAACTTCATCTTGAATACTCATCATAAAGGGTAAAAGATGAGTTTTGAGGTCTAAATTGATTAAAGGATAAATTGATACATTTAAAATATATACATTTCTGTATATTATTATTCCAGGTAATAAAATAATTCCACAAATCAATTAAAAGGACCTTGAAAAAAAAAATTTATCTGTTTACTTTTATCAACACTAATTTTACGCATCATATATTTATGTCTTTGTTATGGTTAATTTTCCAATGATCATGTTCTATATAACATTATATTAGTCTCTGAGAGTTTGTTTTCTCTTCCACATCCTTGTTTTCCTACATGGAACCCTATTAATTATGACCTCAGATGACCTATATTCTTCTTTTTTCTTTCTTGTAATGCATAATTTTTATTAATCATTTTTCTAAAGTGGGGTTTCAATAAATGTATTTTGAAAAGTAAAACAATAGTTACCAAGCTGAAAATCAAAATTATGTGGACAAAATATAAAAAATTGGGCGATAATGTATCATACCATGTTTTTAAATGCAAAAATTTTGTTCGATAGTGTACAAGATATACCACATGGAGCTTTGGTGAATTAATAAGTATTATTATTTAAATGATAATATTATAACCTAGACTTTATAATGGTGGTTATGAATTTTATTAATTGAATTGTGAAATTATAATTACACAGATATATATAATATTTATTCCAATTAATTAAATATGGGTTTAAACCATTTTTAAAAATAAAATGAAGAGTTTTCCTGAAAACTATTTAAATATAACCAAGTATGTTTCATTCCAATAAATAAAAAAATCACAATTTTTATTTTATTAATGAAATTTATTCATAATATATTCAATATAATGTTTAACATTCATATTAGGTTTTTTCTATATATTTTATATGAACAAATCCAATTTTACGGATAAAAGAAGTATTTTTCTAAATAGGTATTTTTGAAATCTTTTGATGGTGCCCAAGTTTTAAATATAGTTTTTTACTATTTTATAAATTTTACTTAATAAAATAAACTTCTTAATTGAAAGTGTAATATAAAAATTTATGATTATGGGATTTTTGGTATTTTTTGATAAGTTTCATGTTTGGAAGAATTTGTAAGAAATGTGCATTATAATTAAACATAGAATTTTCATCAATTTAATTAATAGTAATAAAATATATTTTTTCCGGGTTTTAAGATATAAATTTAGAAATTCTTTATCAATAAATTTAATTATGCCCTTTGGAATAAATTTCACATTGAATTTGGATATAAAAATAATTCAATCTTATGTAGGGTTTTACTTTAAAAACATGTTTTCTTATTTCATAAACATGATTAATTTATAATTAATTTCTCCCAATTATGTGTTTTAATTTTGAAAAAATGGATTCCATATTTTGAATAAAAATTTCCAAATTATATAAATATTTAACTTTTATTTTTTTTTTGAAAAAAATGATTAGTATCTTTACTGATCTTTCTTATTGACACGATTGAAGTACATCTAGAGATTAATGGTAAAATAATATTATAAATATAATAAAATTACACTAACACTTGTCCCAATTTTATTGTATGCATATTTTTTATTTCTAAGCATTAAAGAATTTTTTTTAATGCAATTTATGGAATTTTGGATGATAATATAACATTTATAAAATTATATTCAATGGAAAATCATCTTTGTGAAAATTTTATTTATAATAAGGTAAATATTTTTAATATGGTTTTATATAGGTGATATTTTCAAAAATAAATTTTAATTAGAAATTTAAATTAAATATATATATATATATATATATATATTAGTAATTTATTTATAATTTTTATTGATAACATAAGTACATTTAATGGTGACACAATGATGATGTAGTAATTGTTCAATTAATGGAACAATCAAATAAATAATATTAAAAATTATAAAATAAATTTAATTTGATATAATTAATATTGTCCAATATTTTTATATAATAATTTAATATGTTATATATAATTTAATAGAGTTTTTTCAAGATTCCATGTACTTATTATATGTTTTATAAGTCATGTAATTTATAGAGTCAAAACTGGCATTAAGGAAAATTTAAAAAATATATTAAATGATATAAAATTTATCAAAATATTCATTTTTGAAAACAATTTTGGGTTTGTTTTAATGTAAAATATGGATCATATAGTGTTGTTATTTTAATTTTTTTGTAACTATCTTTAATCTTAAAGAGTGAAGATACAAATTGTCATGGTAAGAGTTAAAGAGGTTAAATAATGGTTAAATCCAGAAGATAAGGATTCAAAAATAGAAAAAACTTATATAAATTTAGTTTTATTAATGTTATTCACCCCAAAATAATCTATTATTTGAACTAAATCTGTTTTGAGCTAGTTTTAAATGAAAATATATTATTATATAAATTTAATATTTTGAATAATTCAAAGACTTCCTCACCCATATTTTATAAAAGGGTACTCATTATTCTCTTTTATTAAAAACTAAAAACATATATTTTCATCCCATATCTACCCCAATATTTTCCTAAAATCCTGCACAAATTTTAGATCTCATATTATAATTATAACACCCACATTAGTTTTGTTAAGGTGTTAATCAAAAAAGATAGTCCGAATAAAATGTATTGTTTTTAATTAAGTGTTTTTTGTTTTGTTTCTTCTTCCACATCCTTAAATTATTATTCCACAGAGATTAAATAATAACTATACTATAATCAATATATTTTGATGTTACTTTTTTACTATCATTGCCTATATCCATCTCATTTTCAATTAAATTGGAAAATAAGTATTCTTTCGTGCATACGTTTGAACTATCACCTCCACGAACAAATATAATTTATTTTCAATCACCATCTCTTAGAACTTATTATAATTAGGAAATTAATGTTTATTTTTTATATTAATAACAATTATATCCTTATAAAATAATAGTAATTTCATTTACGTACTTACATTTCCATAAACATGAAAATGATAACGCTGTTTGTGTGTACGTATGAACTATCACCTCTACATAGTAATGTGATACATCTATCATAACCACATCACATTAATGATATATATTTTTATATTAAAATCATTAATATTATTTTATTTATATTATCATAATTCTGAAAATATAATATAATTGCTACTTTTTTCCATAATTATCATTGAAAAATGGAAATGTTACTCGTGCATGTGTACAAATTATATTCTCCATGATTATAATGTAGTTCATTTTTCCTAATGATACCTAATGGATTAATTTAAAATTAAAATTTATGTATAAAAATGATAATAATCTCATTTATATTATTATATATATTAGGTATATATTACCACATTGACTATAAACATCATAATAAAGTCCTTTTGGACTCATGTACCAAATATAATCAGAACATCCGAAATAAACTTAAATAATTAAGTAATTATTATAGAAAGATAATAAGTTGTATAAAAGGAATAATAAACATTAAAAAATTTAATAAAGAAATATAATACCCTATGTTTTTTGTTTAGAGAGATAAAGAACGTGTGTGACGACTCAGACTCATGGTAAGGGACTATTTAACTAAAAACATCATTTTCAATGTTTTACATATATATTCCTATAAATTATTCTCTTTCATTTTCACGTAATCAAAATTATGTTTATTAATTTTTTTATATGGACATTAATATTATAAAAAAATTCACCCTAAAAATCTAATATAGGAATATCGTATTTGATAGCATGTTTGACACGAAACACCAAGCACATAAGGGAATATAATATCCTGAGAATTTATAATACATTTTCTATTAAAAATAAATTAAATATTTTCTCAATAATTTAATTAACATGACACCGAGTTTTCATAATTTTCAATCATTAATTAGTTTCTTTAATAGATTCCACTATATGCAGGACAGATTTTTACCGATCAGTAATATATTATTAAAATATTACTATTTGATCTAATAAAACATAAACTAGTCATCATAAAAACTAATAACTGAATTATAAAAATATATTGTTTAAAAAACTAATTCATTATGTATAAATTAATTAGAAATTAATATAAGAACCATCTACAAATAAATAGAATATTTTATAGAAATCTAATTTTATGCTCATAATGGTGGTTAAGCCAAATAAAATTAATTAATTATAATTATTGAATTATATTAATGTAATATAAGTATTTATATATATATATATATATATATTATTCGGTAAAATATTTTGTATATCCATCCAGTATTTTTGATAGACATAATATAAGAACAACCCCAATTTTATTCATAAAATACTACATTTTTTTAATGTACTTTTACTACCTTTTAATGGAGAACTAATTTAAAATATAATTTTTGTAACATTATTAAATATTATATATAACAATATCCTTAATATTTTAAATGGAAACATAAAAATTATTAAGGATAAATTTTTGGTATTTTTCAATAAAGATTCATTTTTTTAAGAATAATGAAAAATACAGAGTTTTAAATCAAAACATCTTTTTCATCTAAATTATTTATAATGGTTAATTATATTTTATATTTTTTAAAAATTCCAACTAATTTTTTTTGATGTAATATAATTTAGTTGATTGGAATCAATTTCACATTTAAAATGAATATACAAATACGGACAACTTTTGAACCTATTTACATTAAAAACAAATATTATTATCTTGTCTCTGGGATTAAATTAAAATCCATTTAATCCACTTATATAATTGGAATTTGAAAAAATTGATTCAATATTTGGAATCATAATAATTTATATTTTCTGATAAGTTTAAATTATTTATCTACAAAGAAAATATTAGTGAAAGTGATTAAAATTAATTACAATAATTAAGTTGAAATTAAGTTTAACAATGGACTAAACCTTGAACATAAGGGCCAAAATGACCTAGAAAGTTTTCCAAAATCCAATTTATTGTAATATTGACACAATATTCTCCCTTGTATCTAAATATTTCCATTATTGGTTCCACTTTCAATGTTAAAACAATGGTTTAATTCCTTTTCTAAAATATACATGAGTGTCACTCCTCCTCTACTATAAAAAGGCCTCCTCTACTCCCACTTACTCAAACCTCTTGAGCCAAATTGGATCGATAATGATCTATAAAAATATATCCTCAAAATCCCTATAATTATACTATATTCCTATCCTTGGTCTAAAATCCATCCAAGGAGGCCCTTTGGGGCAAACCAAAAGGAGTTACCCAAAGAAGAGTTAATATCTTTCCCCAAACTCTTTAGTTTTATATAATTCCACACTCCCTCAAATATAATTATTCTATAATTATATAAAAAACTAGTATAATTAATATATTTATATTTTTTATTCTATATTTTCAACCTACACTTACACACACTTCAATTTAATGGGTAACAAACATACCATATATATGTACGGTGAATTATCGCCCAACGAAACGATTTTTTTTTCATTTACCACCTTCAATTGTAGGGAATTATGATAGAAAAATTTTTTATATGATATATATGATAATCATTGTGTATTTACTCTACTATAATTATTTTTTACCGCATACCCTTATACTTTCCATTTTGTGAAAATACAATAACATCATTTTTTGGAGTGTGGACTACTGCCTCCTAAAAGTGATGAAATTCGATCACATGATGCATGGATTGTATAAAAGAAGGTATAAATTAATAAAATGTGACATAACACACATTTATATGATATGAATTTCATAATTAAATTTATTTAAAAATAATATATAATTTCTGTTATTACCCTTTCACATACTGAAATGTGATGACGTCAGTCATGGACGTATGGACCACTGCCTCCTTGACACGATGTGATTCTTTTAATATCAGAAGATTTATATATTTAAGTAAATATGATTAAAATAAAATGTATTTATTATATAATTATCCATCTTTAGAGATATAGTGTCACATACCTTCTTTCCATAAGGATTATTGAAAAATGGGAACGTTACTCATGTGTGCATACGACCTACCATATCCATGATTGTAACGTTGGTTAATTTTTCATAACCAATTTTAATGATTAGATTTAAAAGTATAATATATGTATAAATATAACAATAATTTCACAATTATTATTCTGTAGATTTCATATAATATACACTTTGACTATAGTTGACCAAAAAAAGTTATTTTTGACACAAATACAAAATTTGTTCAAAACACCTGATGTAAACATAATGGATTAAGTAGTTATATATAAAATTTTAATATGTAAAATAAAAAATATTATAAACATGAAAAATTTTATAAAATAACAAAAATATTAAAATATTTTTACTATTCAATAATATAATGACACAGAAGACAAGTCGGACTCAAGGTAATGGATTTTTTATAAATTTACCTTCCATTAAGACTTATTTGTTTCTTTGCACTTAGTTTATTTTATATTTTTTATGTGTGGAAAATTAAATTTTTATATTTTGAATAAAATTATTCTATTTATATTACATCTTTCATTTAATTTTCTTCATTCATGTAAATTATGATTCAGATGTTTCAACGTGTTTTGGGATACTTCAGAATGTTTAAAGATTATTTTCCCCAAGAATAATTTTAATGATCATTCATTTAATTTCAAAGATATTATATAAACTTTATTCTACATTCCCATTCATTTTCCTCTACTCTAGTTATTCATAAACCCTTTTATTTATTATTATTATTTTTAAACTCTTTGGTATGCATGTTTTTTAGAAATTTGTTTTAAGAAAACTCGAATTCATAACTCTATTTTTCAGAGAACCTATTTTCTTCTAAAGTTAATATTTTATTAAAATGATTTCAAAAATGTTTTTAACCTTTTTATAATAATATAATAAAGTAATTTTAACAATTTTTTTATTTTACTCGTTTTTTCAAGGTAATTTTCTTTTCTCTTTATGAACAAGTAATTTTATAACCTTTTTATTGTGCAAAAGATATATTGTTTTTAAATCATATGGCATGTATGGATTTACCCACCATAACTTATTTTAATATTAATTTTAATGTTTAAAATGTTAATTATTTAATAAAAAAAATTCCATAGTTATTTTCAAAAAAAATCAAAAGATTTTTCAAAATAGAATGATATTTTCTTCAATTGTTTTAAGATGACTTTAATTTTATATCAATTCATCAATGATAATAAGACATTATTTTACTCTACTTGGTATAATATGTATTTATACAATCCTTAATCTTCATTTTTATGGTTAATTATTTATTTGAAAAAGGATAGTATTCATATTTAATTCCTTATTCCTTTTAGTCCCCTTCAAATTGTTAATTTTCTATAATCATTTGACATTGAAATTACCCAAAATATGTATATCATTTTTAGTGGATATGATTATTACCTGAACTATATAAAATTTTCCATAAAATGTTATCAATGAATGTTATTTTATTATTTGGGTAAATATTGATAAATCTATATCCTTTAATCTACATGAATCTTTGATAATTCATAATCTTTATTTGATAAGATCAATGCTTAGGACATGAAAGACACGGGTTGTAGACCATTTAATGAAATAACTAAGGGGTAGGGGACCAGTTAATGTAATCCTTTGGATGCATCAATAGTCTCATTAGAATAAAATTTTCTATGGAAACCCCTTAGAGTTTGATTCCAACCAAATATACTAGTTTATACACATATTTTTTAACTGTCTAGAGGATAGATTTGACTGTAGAGGTTTTCATGTGCCTTAGACATGACATCCAAAAATCAAGTATTTCCTTTATTTTGGATCAGTTATTATTTATCCAAGAGAATTTTCATCAACATATCTATGGTTTAATTTCCTTCCAATATTATTGATTAAACGACATGTGTTTTCATTATCCTATCTTTACGTATTTATTTCACCTTATCTAGTTATTTGAATGGAATTTTTTCATTTATTTACATTTTCATTTGATTTTTCTCATTGATTCATTATTTATTCCACCTTAATTTACCCTTACTAATAATTTTTTATCACCCATGTTATGATTCATTTCCCAATTAATCAAATAATAATAATAAGAAATATATTTATTAATATCATTGATAGAATAAAGCTATCCTCAAAAGAAAAAAATTATTGTGTAACTAATTTATTTATTTTTAAAACAAGACTCATGTATGTATCTAGGTTTCCAAAACTACTAAACTCTATGATCCATCAATATTTTATACATTCTAATAATTCCAATTTAATGGTATTAGATGACGGATCAGGGATTTATGTAGTCAGGCTGCTACAAAAATTGTAATTTTCAAATTTCTCTCAGATGTTTCAAACTAGTGTGGGAAACAGTTATTCAAAAATAATTTTTTTAAAATATTAAAATGGGTTTTAAAAATAGATTGATTATGTCAATAAAATTAATTGTTTTTAATATATATCACATGAATAGAATTTCCCTCTTTCGTGATGCTTTAACTATTTAACTTTAACTTTATAATTTTTTATAGTTCTTTCCAAGTATTTTGGTTTACTTATTACATGAGAAATTTTTAGATTCTTAAAAATAATTTTACATGAAAAATGAATTTTGATATCTAGAAGTGTTTTACACATGAGTTTAAAATATTTTTCAATAATTTAATTAATTATTTGGTCCTTGGATATTATATATCAAGGGTTAAGCCACATTATAGCTCATGGGTGGGCCCAATATAGCTTATACAAATGGTTGATCCCCAATATAGATCATGAAAAATGGGTGATCCCAATATAGACTATAAAAAGAGTTATCTACATTATATCTCACTAATGTATTGGGTATACCATAAATTAAAGTCGACCATATGGTTATTACATTTGTAAGGGTGAATGTAAGAGTGATATGATAATGATGTCCCAAGAAACCTATTTCATTTTTATATGCTTGTTAGTGAGTTTTTATGAAAGGTTTTTAAATGGGTTTTCATTTTTTCAATAGACTAACGATTCTATTTCCTTATACCCCTTACTGATTTTTTTTCATCCTATGCTTTAAAAAAATCATAGGTCTTATGATTGGTAAGTAAAAATAAAATTTCATAATGAAATTATTGATGATGATTATAGAAATGAAATCATGTTTTATTTTAAAAAGGGTTCCCTTAGTGAAAAATGGATACTAAGAATAAGTGTCAGCTTTTGGTGTGTGGGATTACATTGTAAGAGTTTTCCCTATTTCTCTATAAATATTAACTGAAATGATCCTAGAATGTGAATTGTTGTTCAAAAACACTAGAATATTTTATGTTTAAGGTCAGCGTCGTACATTCCACACTTGTAACATTTTTTTAGTATTACCTTTAGAATTATCGGATGGTTGTTTATCTATTTCCTTAAAATTTGACCTTTTATTAATATTTTTATCTCAATGTACATAAGTATTATCAAACTCCAACTTAACTTTTTTTTGAACAACAAACCATATTATCATAAATGTAAAGTTTTCATATAGATAATGATTATCATAAATTTTGTTTCAAATCTTAGTAAAAAATACTAGTTTCTTAAAATAGGTCCCCAATAAAATATGCCACATACCTGGCCAATCTAGTGAATTTTTCTTCATATGAATCTATACAATAATCATATTTTTCCTGAATTCTATGAATTTTCATTCCATCCTTATTCAAACAACCATAGGGAAATATTTTTAAAGGAATTGATCTTTCAATTTTTACTATTCCATGGAATCAAGATCGTCTTTCTCTCTAGTATTCATAACCAAAGACCAAAATTGATTAAATTCACATTCAAAATGGTAAATGAAAAGAGTTACATTTTGATATTCTAAACATCGTGTGACCTAAAATATGTTTTCAAAATCATTGATCCATCCCTCTACAACCACTTAGTCAAATGATCGACTTAATGATACATGATATTTCATCCTAAAATTATCTACAAATTTCATGTTCCTTCATTGTATATTTGGTTCACCTATAGCATGGATACTACCACTACTTATATCTTGTTTCAACAAATCCATAACTCCAACAAAATATTCAGTTTCAATTCCAACTGCAACTACCCGAACATTTATTAAAAAAATTCCCTTTCTATTGACTTAATTAAATGTTTTATGGATATATAAAACACATGCACTTATTTTATTATATAAAATTGGATTCTAAATGATCTTTTTGTATCTTTATCATTGATAATATTGACTTTAAACAGTGATCACATTACTATTATTAGTACATTGTTTTAGAAAATACTTTTGCTAGAGACAAAGGAAGTGATGGCCTCATCTGATAAAAGTATACCCTATGAAGCCCATTTATTTGAGCTTCTGGGGAGATATCATTTCTAAAATTTTCCCTATACTAATCCCAATCCAAGATCCAACAATATAATCATGAGATAAACCATTAATGGGAGAATTTCAATCTCATCAAGATCACGGCTCAAACCATGCTCACTGAATGACCCTATGAAATCCCCACCATCAGGCACCTTACACTTAGAAATTATACTATTTTAATATTGGGATATCTATAAATACCCTAGGGATAAGATTATGAACATTACTTTTTATATAATAATTAATACATTATCTTTCTATTATTGTTACATTGTAAATGATTTGTAATGAAAAAATTGTATTTTTGGTTAATTATGAAATATATTTTGATGAATTAATTGATTTTTGAAATAAATAATATTATAATAATATATTATTTTTAAATAATTTTTATTAAATATATATTATCATATAATTTTATGAATCCAAAAATAATTTTCATTAAGGTTTGAAAAACAAAACATTTGTCAAAACCCTTCAGTTTTCAATAAATGTTGGGTTTTATTTTAAAAGAAAAATTCATATATTTAAAAAAAAACTATTTACATAAAATAAATATTGTTTTTGGTATCATGATGTCTATATTATCCAATTATTAATTTTTAATACTTTTCTGAGACAGTCAAATTTTCAGGTCGAAATTAAATACCGTAAAAATATATAGAGTGTTTTATGACATCATAATGGCCCAATAATGATGTAATAAATACCATAAAAGGTATATTCGGACAAATATAAGTTTTTCCTTTAAAATAATTTTATTTTAGGTTTATTTTATTTATTTTATAAAGCCTTAGTGATTCATACAAGACTTATAATATATTTTAATAATTTAAAATCATTTCCTTGAGAGTGTAACTCACCTCCATATAAGTATGGGAATTATTTTAATATGTTTAGACCATGTCCATTTAAAATATTTTAATCCACTCCCCTTTTTAAAAAACTATGTTCAAAAGTCATGGGATGATTTGCGATTTTGAATATTTTATTCGGAAGTGTCCAAAACCAAAATAATAAAGAAATCCCCCTGATTTCCTATAAATACCCACCCATGTTCGAATTAATCTTCACTCAACCCCCATTAAGCTCATCTAAAATCATTGATATAATCCCTAGAATTCTCCCATGGCGCCCAAATCCCCCAAGAATCCTCTCCCAAGCATTTGGTGTCACACATCCAAGTAAGGGATCCTCACCTTCCTCTCCTCCTTCCAAATTCAAGCATCTTAGTTGAAATTTATTCTTGTAATTTCAAATGGGGTTATTGTATTTATTTTATTATTTTACCATTAATTTATAATTTAGGATATTTTAATAAGGTATTATTTATCCTCTCCATTTTGGACCCTTTACATAATTCGTCACTATGCCAAAATTCTGTAACGGATTTCTCTCTTCACATATCCATTTAAGCACTTTTTATAGTGTGCTTCTTAAATTACATTTTCATATTTTTGGATATGATTTCCAATGATCACTTAACATTCCATTTGACTTATAAATTATGGGAGATTCATTTCACTCCCATTGTACCCCTATATGATCCTTTAATCCCACATATTACCATGCCTAAATTCTGTAAGGGATCTTCTACCCATCTCTTTTACCAAGCATACCTTTTATGTTATTTTTTATAATTTCATTTTTCCTATGTTGGGATATGTTGTTAAATATTTCTCTTACAATCTATTTATTTTCTATTTTATCAGACACCCATTTCTATCTTATCAATCCCTTTTGTGAATTTCTATTTGATGTTGTTATGCTGCCAAAATTGCACCATGATTTACAATTTATAGATAATGGTTTAGTGAATGCCATACCCATATCTCTACGAAGGGTATTCACCTTATTTCACATGTTTCTATTTATTAGGTACCTAAATGTTTTTATTCCACATTTTTAGATCGTAGAATAATGTTATGATTTTGAATGAATCCATGTATATGATATATGTGGAACACTTAAGCATGATATTGAAATGTTTATGAAGGGTGAACCCTGATAGAGCTCAAATGAATTGGGTAATGTTTAGTATAATTCTACATCATGTTGGGATGGGAGTTTACCAGATTTATTTATGATAATTTTTTGCACCATGAAGACTTTAAGGTTTATCTTTGGCATATGTTTATGATGCATTGTTTTAACTTGTTGCCACATTTCCCATGTTATGATTGTCATGATAAATCATGCCTTATTATTAAATTTCCTTTATGACTTGCGGATATTCCTTGTCTAACATGTACTACTGTCATTATGTTATTCCATGTTTACTCTCTTACTAGGATTTATTTCTTACCCATTAATTATGTATGTCCTCAGGTTATCCCATGTATTATAAAGTATGATGGGATATAGTAGTCATGTGAAATAATTTTTCAATGAAGATGTTGTTGTATATTATGTTTTCAGTTGTTATGTAATGTTACTAAACCCCAAAGGCACTGGTCCTATCGATCATCAGAGTTATATTAAGTGTAATTTTATGTAATAATTCATAATTAAATGATAAATAAATATCATTGTTATTACATTTGTTATCGAAGGATACGTTTAGTTACTTTTGGGATTAAGATTAGAAAAATCAAGTGAAACCCCTTAGGGATAAAACTAAGTGTAAGAAAACATCCATGAATATTGGTAAGTATAGAGTAAGTGGTTTATCAATCAAATACATCCATGTCTGGATACTATAATTAGAAGTGGTTCTCACACAAATATAATTAGGTGTAACAACTTTGATATGATGTTCCAGTCTTTACTTGGGGTAACCTGGTACATGACAACAGACCTTACTGCTACACCTGGTTTGACACTCCTGAGGGATTTTCTTTTGTAAATTCATGATCTCATTACAAACCATTATTATGAGAATAAGAAAAAAATTACCATAAGAATATAAATTAGGAAGTAAATCATGGATAACATTGACTAAATCATAGAGATTCATAAGTTATAGAGATAAATTTAATTTATTATTTATCACTTTATCATCATTGGATTACCATTTAAGTGTATAATGGTTCAAAAGTACACATACCTATGTCTATATTAGATAATGAAGAGCCCGAATCATGAAGTGAAAGGTAGGTTTATCATCCATATTTCTACATATTCCTTTATATAAAAAACTTTTAGTAGAACTATTCAAACACTACCACAAATCATGGAAGTAGAGTTGTACATGAAGATGGAAAATGGGTAAACTATTGAAACCCATGAATATAACTCCTTATCTATCAAAATTAGGGGATTTAACTTCCTGGTGAATGTTTTTATACATTACATTGTGTAAATTGATGCAATTTTGGGCAAGTATTGGCTTTCCCTTTATAGTGCAAACATAAATTGCCACGAGAGAAAAATCACTCTACATTTGGCGAATCGACCCATTATTATATACAAGTGAAATGAGAGGAATGAATCTTATTTATCACCATTATCTCAATCATTTATATTATTTCCATAAGATAAAGCATATCTAGATTAAATGATTAGACCTAATGAATGATCCATTTTCAAAGATATGCCTATTGTGAGGGAATTCACTGATGTGTTTCTGGAAAAATCTCTTGGTCTTCCTTCTAGTCGAGAGGTCAAATTTTGTAATGAGATTATACATAGATCAATACCAATATCCAAGAATCCTTATAGGATGGTTATTGTCGAACTTTAGGAATCAGAGGAACAACTACAGAAGAATATGGATAATGATTTTATAATCCCAATTTCTTCACCCTAGGGTGCACCGGTCCTCTTCATCAAGAATAAGCATGGGTTAATGAACCTTTATATTGATTATCGTGAGATCAAAAAATCAGGATAAATAATAAGTATAATTTTCCCCAAATTCATGACTTGTTCGATCAGCTATGTGGAGTACAATACTTCTCCATCGCGGATCTGTAGTCTACCTATTAATAACTAAGTGTAAATAGGTAAGATATCTCCAAGACTATATTTCGTACTAGGTACGGGCACTTTCAGTTCAAATGGATGCTTTTAGGACTCACTAATGCCCTATAAATCATCATGGACTTGATGAATAGAGTCTTCTAAGATTACCTCCAAAACGTTTTGGTAGTCATAATATAAAAAATTCTAATATACTCTAAAACCAAGGAGGGGCATGAGGAACATCGAATCACTATGAAAGAGACCATGTAAAAGGATAAGCCCTGTGAAAATCACATCAAGTGTGATCTATGGTTGAAGAAAGTCTAATTCTTGGGATATATAACCAAAAGAAATGGGATATCTATGGATCCTGCCAAGATAAAAGAAGTTGAGGGATGTCCAAGGACATCATCTAGGACAGATTTCCATAGCTTGCATGGGATATCTAGATATTATCATTGATTTGTGATAAATTTACCATGATTTTCAAACCCTATTAACATGATAACACAATAGGGATTCAAATTTTCATGAAATGATTAATGTGAATAAACCTTCATGGAGTTGAAAAAGACGGTTGTCACTACCCCTGTGCTCATACTTCCCAAAAGTGGGGAAATTTTTTTAATCTTCACCAATGCTTAAATGAAGGTATTGGGATGTGTGTTTATGTAAAATGAAAATTTCATTACATATGCCTCAATGATGATGAAAATTTAAGAGAAAAACTATCCCACGCAAGATCAAGATTTTGAATCTATGATCTTTGTGTTTAAAATATTTTGGCATTTTCTCTTTGGGAGGAAGTGTAATATATATATGGATCACAAAAGTCTCAAATATATATATTAAAATTGAAGGATCTAAATATGCACGACCGAAGATAGTTAAAGATCATCAAGGATTACGAATGCTCAATCCACTACCATCCTGGGAAAGTGAAAAAGGTAACAGATGCTCTAAGTAGAAAGGACCCATAAATTCTATCATTGATGAGAATTGAGAAGGATCTAATTTTCTTATACTTGAAACATATGAACATAAGAATCATAAATAAATAATAATCATCAATCATTTCACAAATTATTTCTCAACTATGACTTTTGGTAATGTTAAAGGATTCTCAAAATGATGATGTGGGAATTTAGTAAAATTAGAAACTATTAGAAAAGGGAAATCCTCGGAGTTCCATTCTAATCAAAGAAGGAATTACAAGATTTTGGTTAAAGAATACATGGTCTATAAAATCCTAAGTTAAAGAAAGAACATTTAAATTATGCACATAGATCAACTTTCTCTAATCACCTAAGAAACACAAAGATGTATCTAGATATTTGAGAGAACTATTGTTGGGATAACATGAAGAAGGTGATCGCTGAATATACATCAAAGTGCCTAGTAAGTTAGAAAGTGAAGGATTAATGGTATAAGTATAAAGGGATGATGTAATCATTAACCATACAATCATGGAAATGAGAAAACATCCCCAGATACATTTTCACTCAACATCCAAAGACAACCAAGGGAAACAATGCTATATTTTTTTAGTGGATCATCTAACCAAGATTTCACACATCATTGTGATTTAAGAGTATTTCTCAATATATCATCTAGAATAGATATAAATCAGATAATTCATAAGGGTAAATAGAGTACCACTATCGATTTTATCCAATCTCGGTCCAATTGTTACCGCTATGTTTTGGAAAATCCTTCAGTATTCTCTGAAAACAAATCTTAACATCAATATGTCTTATCACCCATAAACTAAGAGATAATATGAGTGGACTATCCAAAAAAATTGAGGACATTTTTATAGATTTCTCAATGGACATCAAAGGCAGATGGGACCAACATCTTTCTTTGATTGAGTTCTCTTACAACAATAGTTTCCACTCAAGCATCAAAATGGATTCTTATGAATCCCTTTATAGGATGAGGTGAAAAACACTGGCATGTTGGGATGATGTTTTGGAGTAAAATCTTATTTGTCCATAAATGGTCAAAAAATTGTAGAAAAGGTTAAGACTATCCAGTTCCACATCAAATATACTCAAAGTCAAAAAAATATTTTTGATGAAAACCGTCAATGAGACGTATAGTTTTATATTGGAGACATGATTTTCCTTTACATATCAATAAGGAAAATATTTATTAGATGTGGAAAGAAGTAAAAGTTTATTCCATGTTAAATTGGCCTTTTTGAGATCCCTAGTCACATTGGAGTAGTGGCATATCGACTAGCACTCACACCAAACCTATCTCATGTACATGATGTAATCCATGAATCCCTTTTAATGAAGTACATACTAGACCCATAACATGTTCTCAATAAAATTGTGGTACCATTGTAGAATTAACATTCATGTGAGGAGAAATCGTTGAAGATCTTTTATCATAGAGAAAAAGTTCTATGAAATAAGACTTTGCCCCTCATCAAAGTGTTGTGGTGAAACTACATGATTGAATAAGTAATGCCAGAACCAAAGGAGGTGATGAAACAAATTTACCAACATATTTTTTAGTGTGGGAAAAGAAAATGTTTATGGATAAATTTCAAAAAGGGGGGGTTGTGACAACTCAAGAATTTATTAATAAAATTCCCTTTGTTTTGCCTTTATTAAATGTCTTATTCTTATAAAAAACACATGAACTTATTTTATTATATCTAATTGGATTACAAATGAATTTTATTTATATTTACCATTGATAATATAGTTTTCAATCAGTGATCACATGATTAGTATAAATATAGGGTTTAAACAAATCATTTTGGTAAAGACAAGGGAAGTGAAGAAATCATCCAATAATATTGTACCCTATAAATCCCATTTATTGGAGCTTCTAATGGAGAAAGAATTTATGGGATTTTTCCTATACCAAGACCAAACTGTGATCCAAAAATTTATGTATGATCAAAACCGTTTACGGGGGTAGATCATGGTCCTCGAGATCATAGTCCAAACAATGTTCATTGAATGGCCCCATGAAAGCTCCATAATCACGAACCTTTATATTATAGAATATACTAGTGTAATAAAGGGATATTAATAAATAACCTATAAATAATATTATGTACATTATTTTTTATAGAATAATGAATATTTTTTTCTTCCGATTATTTTCACTTAGTAAATGATTTTTAATGAATAAATAGTATTTTTGGTTAACTCAGAAATCAATTTTTATGAATTAATGGATTTTTGAAATAAATAATATGATAATGAAATATTATTATTAATAAAATTAGATAAAATATAAATGATAATATAATTTTAATGTAGTCAAAATTAATTTTTATTATGGTTTGAAAACAATTGTTTTCAAAACTTGTCAATTTTCAATAAATGTTGGTTTTTATTTTAAAATTGGAAATTCACATATTAAGAAAAAAATTAGATGTAATGAATATTATTTTTTGTAATAATTTTTTCATAGTTATCCAATGGATAATTTTTCATAATTCTCTCTCATAGTTGAATTTTTGGGTAAAAATAAAATACTATATAAATATATGGTGTGTTTTATGACATTATAATGGCCCAATAATGATGTAATAAATACCATAAAAGGAATATTTGTAAAAATATACTTTTCTCATTTAAAATAATTTAATTTTATATAAACTTGATTTGCTTTGTAAAGTCATGGTGAATCCCCCAAGACATATAATGTATTTTAATATTTTAAAATCATTTTCGTGAGAGTGTGAGTCACCTCCACATAAGAAAGAGAATTATTTTAATATTTTCGGACCATAGACCTGTAAAATAATTTAATCTACTCACCTTTTCCAGAATCTATAGTCCAAAACAATGGTATGGTTTTTGGTTTTGAATATTTTATTGTGAAGTGTCCAAAACCAAAATAATAAAGAAATCATCATCCTTTGTTATATAATCCCACACAAGCTCCCATTTTATTAAGGTTGGGGCCGAAGCCTCATTTTTATAAATAAAGTAAAGAAAATACCTCTTTTAACTGGGTAGAGGGAGACACACAAGCTCCCATTTCTCTTCCCTATAACTCTTTAAATATCATCCACACTCTTATCTATACTCCCTATAGTCCTCCCAAGATTCCCCATGATCCCAATAAGTCTCTCCAAGCCCATTGTATTCACACATCCAAGTAAGGGATCCTCACTCTCATATCCTCCATTCAAATTCAAGCATCTTATATGAAATTAGTTCTTGTAATTTTGAATTGTTTTAAATAAGTTCATTTATAATAATAAAATTAACATAAATTTGTTTTTATTTTAATGAGGGATCATTGATCCTCCCCCATTTAGACCTTTTACCTAAGCTATTACTATGCCAAAATTCCATAATGGATTTCTCTCTTCACATTTTCATTATGCACTTATTTTATATTATGCATCTAAAATCACAATTTCATTTGTTTGAATATGATTTTATATGATCCCTTTACTTTACATTTAATGTATAAATTATTAGATCTTCATTTCACTCCCATTAATCCCCCCCATGATCCTTTAATCCCACACATTACTATGTCAAATGTTTGTTAGGTATTTTACACCTATCTCCTTCACCATGCAACCCTTTTATGTTATGTATTATAATATCTGTTTTCCTATGTTGGGATATGTTCTTAAATATTTATCTTAGTACAAATTTCATGTATATGTGATGGGATACCCATTTCGCTGCCATCATCATATTTTTTGAATTTCTATATGACATCATTTCGTTGCCGAAATTTCACTATGATCTTACATGCCAAGATAATAGTGTACTGAATACCATAACTATTTCATTATCAAGGTTATTCACCTTTAATCATGTAATACTATTTATTTCGGACTTACATGTATGTATTCCACATTTCTATATCATGTAATAATGTTATGATGTTGAATGAATCCATGTATATGATCTATTTTCATACTTAAGCATGAGATTGAAATATTTATGAAGGGTGTGCTCATGTGGCACTTTTATGCATTGGATATTGTTTAGTATAATGATATGGAATTTTGGGATAGGGGTTTACCAAATTTTTAACTTTAAATTTTTTCCACCAAGAATTCTTGTAGTTTTATCTATGACTTATGTTTATGATTCGGTGTTTTAAGTAATTGGCACATTTCCCATGTTATGATTGTCTTACTAAATCATGCTTTATTTTTCGTGTTCTATTATTCCTTGTTGATTTTCCTGGTTTAAAATATATTTTTATACTTATGTTATTCAATCTATACTTCCTTACTATGCTTTATAGATCGCCCACATCTTATATATGTCCTCGAGTTATCCCATGTAGTGTTATATATGAAGGATTGGTGTGGCCATGTCAATGAATTTTTCAACAAATATGTTGTTATATTTCATGCTTAAAGTTATTATATAATGTTCATAAACCCAAAAAAACACTAGAAATATTTATTTTTAGAGTTTTATTAGTTGATATTTTATGTAATATGTCATGTTTAAATATGCAATAAAGAGCAGGTTTTTTTCACCAACAATTTTAGGATTATTTTTTTGAAATATCATCTCCAATCGGTTCCTTAAATCAACAACATCCCAATTTAAAATGTCGAAAACCATTAGTAATATAATTATTTTAGTGGAAAAGTCATAGTAATCTGGAAAATCTATATAATTTAAACTTATCCTTAAGGTAAAATCATTCATGAGAAATTTATTAACATTATAATTACATCTAAAGTTATCTAAAACTTTCCTTTGATTCCAACTATAAGGCCTTGGATATAAAAAGTTCATAATCATTATTTTTGGTTAAGAATTTACTATTTCCCCTTTGAGTATCTTTTTAGTTTTGTAGTTTCAATGAATTAGCTCATAATTAATACATTAAAACCCCATATAATATAAAGTGGACACTTCTGAATATTATCCATTTTCTATAATATATAAAACTTTAAAAATAAAACATGATGTATTCCATTTATAATCATCACAATATTTAACAAATCTTCTTTCATTCCCCAAACCATCTTTTAATTATATTAAAAACCTCTAAAATTCTTCTATGAGCCGAAAAATCACTAAGTGATACACAAAGAAGGTAAATCATAATCCTATTGAAAAAACTAAAAATCAAAAAAGTTATACCTTTATCATCAATGTTATTTGAGCATATAAACTAAAAAATATATCCTTAGAAAATAACACTAGACCTTTTTCACAAATAAAATCATTAAATCACATATTATTTAATTAAAAATCTTCTTGGTAACTTAGAGGATAACATTCATAAACAATTTTAAACACATGTAAGATTTAATTGGAGCCCAATTAAATCAATCTAAGAAAGCCTTTGGAATCTCCCTCTATATTTCCATTTTATTAAAAGTTACATTAACTAATGAATTCGAGCGCTATCTGGGTGAAGCCATTATTTAGGATATGATAGGCTCACCTGGTGCCATATGTTCTACCTCATTTAATATATTGTAGCAAGTTCACCATATGGTTTTTGTGCCACCCCATCACATAGGGTTTAATAGGATCACCATGATATTATCTGGGTCTCTTCATCATATAATTATCAAATACCATTACATTAATAAAAATATTTTATGCTTTCAGTTTTGAAAAAAAAATCATTCAAGCAAGTAAACAAAATACTTGTGAATATAAAAACCTGTTTTCTTTTAAAAAACCATTTTCAATACCAAAATAAACTGTTCTTTTGAAACCAAATTTTAAATACCAAATTACAGAAAAAAAATAAATGTGTGTTTTTTCATTAAGAAAACAAGTAAGAATACAATGGAACCTATGAATGAAATAATAGTCAAAATGGCATGAAAAGTAATTTCCATAATTCCCTTTAAATCATGTAAAAGCCTTCTTTTTGAAAAACATTAAAATAATGTAATAGAGACATAAAATTAATTTTATGAATATTTTATTTCTATAAAAAACCTAAAAAATCATTTTACAAACATGGACACATAAGATAAATAGTGATTGAATGAAGTCATTAAAAGATGATTTTTAAGGAAAATCACATCATCACTTGGGAAACACTTGATTCCAACATCCAGTAAAAGATTATAAATAAAATAAAAAATAAATAAATTTATAATAAATAAATTCATGATATTACTATAATAGGGGTTCTGCATACACCTCATAAAAGAATATAGGTGTGTGAAATCAAGATATTCCTCAATAAAAAAAGATTGAGAAGAAGTACCTTACCTTGAATCCGACATGTCAAGTGTGTATTTATATACCTGGATAATAAAATTATGTAAATATTTTACCTACATTAAAAAAATTTAAGATTTTATTATTAATTTTATTTCACATAATAGTTTTTATATAAAATTACATAATCTATTGTGTTTGGGTTGGATTTTTTTACCATATTTGGCTTATATGTAAAAAATGACTTTTGTTGGTCAACTACTATCAAATAGGTCATTATAGAAATAGCTTTAGAATAATAATCAAGACCTATTTAGCATATGTATTGATAAATTTTTTTTTGAAATCAATCATGGATGATGGTTTTGAAAATTTAAATAACGTTACAATCATTAACACAATAGTCTATATGTAAGCATAAGTAACATCTCTATTTTTTATCGAAAATTATAGAAAGAATGTAAGTAATATTTTTTTTAGAAAATGAAAATTTTATCATAAATACTATATTGTTTTATTATATATATATGTGTATATATATATATGTATATATCATTCTTGTGATGTGGTGATCATTAAAATAATCACATCTTTCAAGGTGGCAGTAGTCCACACATCCACAAACGATTTTATCATTCTTACAATGAGTAAAAATAAAAGAAAGAAACTATTCTATTATAATCAAAGAATGATTAATATGTCATTGATATCATAACCATTTATGTATATCACATATTTTCATGAACCATCTCAAGTACCCTTGTAACCTGATAACTGAGCCAGCCCGAACCTGTAACATCCCATCCCGGGAGCCACACAACAGTGCCCCGAGCAGATAGATCACATTACATTAGGCGCACCTCCATGTATGCAAGATGCTCCCTACTAGCAGCGAGGGTCTAGTAAGTCAGTAATAGGGAGAATATACCATCTTTTTTCAGATTAAAACACCAGTTGAAATTGATACAAAATGAAAAATCATATATAACCATAATAATACCGATGCCATTAGATAACCAAAATACCAAATAAAAAATTCAACTAAAAGGAAAATATATATATGAAAATATAAGTTGGGTGTTCCTAAAAACACAAATGAAAAATAAATACACTAACGACTCCCAAGAGAGTACTAAACCACATTTGTTTCCCTCATCCAATCTTCATTCCTAATCAGCAATCTAACATAAGGGCCCTTTCCATTCTCCATTCCTGCAATAGTAATGTCTATTTAGTTACAGGTCGGGAAGACCGAGTTGGGTTTGAGTAAAATGTAATATTCCACCACAAAAAGTGTCTAAAACAAATCTAGTGAAAAGATAGTTTAATAATTTCTATAAATAAATGAAGGCAATGCATAAATAAATTGTTATCAAATTATCATTTCTTCTTTATTTATTCAATTAACTCCAAGGTTCACAGGGATACCCATACTTCTATATAGCTTTGTCTTATATCAGAGCCCAACATTTTACCTATGTAATATCATATATTATTACCTGCTTTGACCCTTGCTATATCATGTATTATTCAACGGTGATATGATATATCAATACCTAATTTGATTCAAGTTAGAACTCGAAGTACTATCATGTGAGGCCATATCTCATATTTCCTTTATTACAATTCATTAAATTGACACATAAAATTTAAAGTTATCAATAACAAATTCACATGTAAGATAAATGTGGTGCCATTCTTACTTCTCAATAGAATGACCATGTTCCCATTATTTTACACAAAAGTCCAATGTCCATGTTACCATTTATACTTATTATTTAAATGACCATGTTACCATTCCTTTACACGTAATTACACTGAATATGATACAATTTATACATCTCAATTTAGAATGATCATGTTCACATTATTTCACACATAATAAATTCAAAATTAATTATCCACCTTAATCCCATTACTAATTCAACAATTATTTTAATACATCAATATCTTTAATTGAATCCCCAATTAATAGAGTACACCAATCCCATTAATCAATTATTCAATTAATTAGTTAATAATACAATTTTATGTCCCATAAATAATTTCCTTGAATTAATTATCTCATTATAGATCTCAACTATTCATAAATAATTCCAAAATTAATTATATAGATCATAATATCAATGAACATAATTAAATCATGATTAATTATCTCAATCTAAAAAATTAAATATCTTAGAATTAATCCTGTGATTAATTATATAGATTACAAACCCTATCCCTCATAATCAATTCCCCAAATTAATTATCTAATAGGAAATCCCCTTAATCTTGTGATTATTTATTTAATTTATCATATATTTCAACAATGCTTCGATAAATCAATTGGTCAACCAAATTAATCCAAAATAGGAATTAAAGTCCTAAATAATGCTAGAAATTCTACAATTTTCCATACACTCATCAAATCCATGACTATGGGAATTATATTTTAGACCACGTACCTCAATTAATTTATTAATGTTCATTCAATAGAAATCCCCGAAATCTGTACAGCCCAATGATGTAGATATAAGTCCCAGATCTAAATCCCAAAATCAATATCATACATATCAAGATCATATCAATCAATATCTCGATCTAAAATCCTAGATCTAGATCTCACTAATTGGGTTTATATATAAAGAAATGGAGGATAAAATCAACCAAAATATCTAGGAAAGAGATAGCGAGATAGGCATCAAGATGAGATCGACGTACTAGGAGAGGAGCAGATCTTCGATCTGGGCCATGAATCTTTAAGAAAGGAGGTCGGATGGCCTTGGAACCCGTCCATAAAGATCTGGAATTGCCCTAAAATGTTTATACCCAATCAAGGGTTGAAATAGAGGTTTTTTTGTGGTTTTATATATTTAAAAAAAATTAGTTATTTAAAAACCATGTGCATAGTTTTCTAGGTAGCGGAACATTGTTTGGTAAATCATGTGCCAACCATGTGGCCCTAACTATCAAGTGTTATGTTGTTACCTATGATAGGGTGCATATTTTTCTAAAATAATGAGCCAACCTTGATCAATCTATTTTTCTTAAATGTATCTTAAAACTCCATCCAAACTCACCCTATGTCATAACTCCAATCAAAGGTACATAAAAAATAAAAAGTACCTAAAATCTTAATCGAGTTAAATCCAGAAAATTTTGGGATCTAAGAATATCCTCAACTTATAATAGCTCTTCCTCGAGCTGTAATTCCAATATTTTCTATTATTCTAAGCCAAAAATATCATTCCATTGATCCCTCGTATTTTCTTACCTTTACCATGTTTCATATTTTATACATCTATGTTTCCATCATACACAAACTATTGGCATGGCCTTTCCCCATAACACTTTCTCACTGTGATCCAAGACATGTATCGAACGATCCTCAAAATACGCATTTATATCCATGTAAACCTCTTCTACATAGATCACATTATAAGTTTTGGGGTGATAGATTCATCATTGTGACACATGGAAGACATCATGCATAGTGCTATATTTTTTTGGAAGAGCCCATCGGTACGTTGTTGGCCTGATTCTCTCCACTAACTGAAATGGTCCAACAAACCTGGGTGCCAACATTCCCTAACTCCCTATCATGTGGTGACCCAACCAAGTATAAAACTAAATAAACACACGACCAACCTCTAAAAATTATAGGGTTCATCTTTATCTATCAATGTAGTACTTCTACCCTCTCTGAGTTTTAGCCATAAATTTTCAAATCAAATATATCAGCTCGAATGTTTTTCGCACGAGACTCGGTCCCAAAACTCTGACTCGCCTACTTTCATCCATAAAAATTGTGATCTACATGGCCTACCAAAAATATCCTAATATTATTCCATATGAATAGTTTCATGATTACTATTATTATGGTAAAACTCCCCTAAATCCATGTGCATATCCCAAGACCCACCAAATGCAAGCACACATTCCCATAGCATATCCTCAAGAACCTATATTGTTTGGTCTTACATCCCATCTATTTGTGGGTGTAATGTTTTACTCAATAAAACATGTATAATGAGCGATTTCTACAAGACCTTCCAAAAGAGTGAAGTAAATCGTGAATCATTATCTGAAACTATAGTTTTTGTAACCCCATAAAGACATACTATTTCTCAAACATATTTTTATTCCAACAACTCTTCTATAAATGTTTCACTTATAAGTAATAAATGTACTACCTTTTTTGGTGATCCACAATGACCCAAATAGAGTCATTCTTCTGATGTGTCATCAGAATACCAACCAAAAATTCCATAGTCAATTCATACCCCTTCCATTCTAGAATGGGTAAAGGTTGTAGAAAACCTCTTGGTCATTGATGCTCTGCCTTCACCTACCAATAGGTGTAGCATCATGTCATAAAACCTGTTATTTCCCTTTTTATGCCTAGCCACCAAAAAAATTATTATAGGTCACGATAAATTTTCTTCACCCTTAGATACACCACCAACTTTGAGGCATGAAATTATCTCATGAGCTCATCTCATATTATCATAGGTACTAAAACTCGATTCTTCAAATAGACGAACTCATCCTCATCAATCAACCAATCTGAAGGTGTTTCCCCTACATAAAATTACTCACTCTATGATAAGAACTTCAGATCCTCATACAATCTATTCTTAATTAATCTCAACAGTGTTGAATAAATTGTAACTAAAACCAGATTTATATGCTTCTGACTCTCTTAAACCACCATATGCATTTCAACTTGAAATTTCATTATATTCCACTCTACACTTGACTCTTGAACCATCCGAGTCTCAGTTTTTCTTCTCAAATCATTATCCACACAATTTCCCTTCTTGGGTTAATATGCTAGTTCAAAATCAAAAGACTATATATTCTCTACCCATCTCTACTTCTGAATATTTGAATTACACTTTGAAAAGATATATTTCAAGAACTTCTAATCCATATAAACTGTAAAATTTTCTCCCAAAAGTTAGGGTCACCAACACGTAAGAGAAAAATCTATTGCTGCCAACTCGAGATCATGTGTAGGGTAGTTCCATTCATTGGGCCTCAGCTGCCAAGACCCATATTTCAAAACTCTATCTCCTTGCATTATCAAAGTTCCGAGTCTAATCCCAGAAGCGTCACAATAAACCATGTAATCTTCACCTGATTCAGGTAGGATCAAAATTGGGGTCGTCACAAAAATTTTCTTCAACTTCTGAAAAGCATTCTCATATGTTTTCATCCACTAAAAATCTACCATTTTCTTTGTCAAGCATGGAAGATTCACTTCCAAATGAGAAAAGTCTTAGATGAATCTCTTATAATATCCAGCTAATCCAAAAAATCCTCGAATATCAAAAACATTCTTGGGATAATCCCAAAAAACCACTTCCTAAACATTCTCTGGGTGAACTTCCACACCGTCCTCTGAGATGATGTATCCAAAGAAGTGTATATGGTCAATCCAAAACTAACACTTAGATAGCTTTGCGTATAACTGATTCTCTTTCAGTGTATCTAAGATGATGTTATGATTTTGGGCCTGATTGTCATGAGTCTTTGAGTACACCAAGATTCAATCCAAAAACACCACCACAAACTAATCTAGATACAGATAAAATATCTTGGTCATCAAATCTGTAAACACTACTGGTACATTTTCCAACCAAAATGGGATAATGAAAAGCTCGTAAAGACCATTCCTGGTCCTGAAAGTAGTCCTCAGTATATTTGAAGTCTGAACTCTCAACTGATGATACCCCAATCTCATATCGATATTCTAGAAAACAAAATCTACATTCAACTTGTAGTGCCCCGACCCCAGCTACCCAGAGTCGGTGCATTACTTCGTAACATCGGAATGATCACAAAAGATCAAGTCTCGAAAGACCGATTAGTTTAGTAGCCTTGGAAACACTAGATACATTCACAAGTCTTACATTACATCATAATGTGAAAAACTAATAACAAAGTCTTCATAGTCCACACTCATATCCTCTTCTAACTATCCCTGCATGTCATTCATAAAATACTTCTTCACATCCTAGAAAGTATTAAAACATTGAAAGGGGTGAGCTCAGATGCTCAGTAAGGATAACAATATTGCGGAAGCTTTCATAAATAAACATTAACATTTAAGGCAATGTATAACTAAAACAAAAGCCTTTTAAACATGAACTTCAACATAATATGGCAAAATTAAAATGAGATAATGCCATTTACTTCTTCACATGGATATTCTACTGGTCGAAAAATCACATGCAATATCAATAACCACTTTCATAATGAGGGAATGTATAATGCCAGACATTCTGAAACATTTTGTCAAGGCCTCGGCCAAGACGTCTAAAATGATTAAGGCCTCGGCCAAAACTATAAATCAAATTGGGAAAGGGCCTCGGCCAATTCCACGTCTAGTTGTCTCATGAGACCTACCGATGCATCGAGGAGCTATAGCGGGCTCCACCCGTCACTTATTAAGTCCAATACATCACTCATATGAAAAGGTTTAAACATCTCATAAACCATAACATAATCGTATCACATAAAACATGCATAAAGAAAACATAACATTTCCACATTTCAATCACAAGATATCAATACAACACATTGATATAATAAAAACGCTTTCAAAACCATTTTCAATACCAAAATAAAAGAAAAGTATAACATGGTATTTATTTTTCATTAAAAAAAAGTGTATGGCTTGTAGAGGAAGCTGAAACTCAAATAGTGGTCACGGCAGTGGAGAAGTCATTTTCGCCGCATACGTACGACAAAAACATTCCCTTTTGTCGTTTAGTAAACGCTTCGTATAAAAAATATTCCTTTTGAATAAACGTAAAAGTCAAAGTTGTTTACACACCGTATAAAAGAAATTTGTGTATAAAACCAAATATGCCTCAATGAAAGGAGATTGAGACGAAGTCCTTACAAAGATCATTTTTAAAATAAAATAGATATATTATGTGTATTCACTATAGGTACACATAAATAAAGTAAAAATACAAAATAATACATAATAATATCATGACATAATTTGAAAGTAGGAGATTAACCCAAAGAATGGAAGTTGGGTTAAGAAGTTCCCTTACCTCATGTCTGACTTGACTCAACCATTCTTTAACCTCCTGAATAATAAACTAGAGTTAATATATACATTATTAAGAACCATTTTCAATTTCATTATCCTTTTTATATCACTTATTACAATGATATGAACATTATGTAATTATTTAAGTTAATAACGGTGGTTTTGTCGATCTTTGGTACTTGAGTCAAAAATAAACTTCTTATAATTACAAGTTGTTCATGTGGTGAAATATCCATTATATCCAGAATTATATTCATGATTTAGATATCATATATATCAAATATACAGTATATACATTCATTCATAATGTCACGTAACATTTAGAGGTAAGAAATGAAATGCACCGTTCATGGAGACGGTAAGCCGTACGTACGCATGAACGCTACTTTCATTTCAATTTCATATTTAATGGAACTAAATCATAATGATATAAATGTATAATATAATTCCAGTATAATATAGTGTATAATATCATTTAATCCATCCTTTATACATCCCAAATATGGCATTAACCATTCAAATCACTTTGAGGGGGCGGTAGTCCGCACTTCCTAAAATGAAATTATCGCGTTTTACCCATAATGGAAATCATAAAGTATGCCATAAATGAGAAATACAGAAACATAAGTAAAACATAAACATATTATATATCATATATAAAAATAGTGACATCTTAATGGCCACCTTTGAAGTTTTTATATGAGTGTTGAACAATCATCGTTTCGTGAGGCAGAAATTCGCCATCCACAGAAACCGTATGTTTTGTAACCATTAGATGTAGGTGTGTGTAAGTGTAGCTCGAATCCTTCTTATAACAAAATCCTATTATATTGAGGATACTGGTGTTGTTACAAAAGAAATGAATAAAAAGAGTTTAGGGGGTTGGAGAAGAAAACAAAACAAAACAACATTAGAGAGGACATTACCTCAAAATTGGGTAACTCTTTTTGATTTGAGCCAAAGGCTTCCTTGGGAAGAGTTCTGCCCAAATTGAGGCTTCTAGGAGTAAGAGGGGGAAGTTGGGAGAGTATTTGGGCAGAGTTTGGCCGAGCCAAATGGCTTGAAAGTGTAAATGAGGTGGGAGAGGTGGGGGCCTTTTATAAGTGGAGAGGAGGGGCACTCTTGGAAAGTAAAGAAAAGTCACTTTATTATAAAATGAGTTTCGGATTTTAGAGGTCCCAAACTTATATAATTCTAGGATAAGATGATAAGGGTTCGAAATATACTCATCCAATAGGATTTGGACAAGTGTAAGCCTTGGATTTTGCATTATCTTCTCATTTTATTTAAATCGTTAAATAATGAGGTCATCGCCGCATCATAATGATGTCATAAAAAATTTAATTTATTTAATGTCTAAAAATTATTAAAAAAATACTATGATGTAGGAAATCTTTTTAGCTTTCTAATGAATATTTATAATCAAAATTTGGACTTGTGTAACCCCACTTAAAAACTGTGTTAGTAAAACAACTCATGTTTGTGTCAATTTAATTTTAACATTAAATAAATATATATTAATGTCATTTTCCAACTAAAGTGGCTCCATGGGGTCCCCAAGTTGACCCATGTGTTGTATTGGTCGGCCATGACTCATCCAATAGTAGTAGGACAAGTGTCAAGCTCATATCATATTTTTAAAACATTGTTTTTACCTTAAACTACACTAATTACCTCTAATCGCGATTAAGAACTTAAAAGTTACTATTCACCAAAAAATTATTTTAATCTCATTGAACCACATTTTACTTCTTAATGACAACCATGTATGTAGGATTTTTTAAAATCAAATCATAGAAGTGGTAATATTTCATTTAAACGAAAGATCAGTTATTTAACTACCACTTAGTGGTTTCACTATTCATCAAAAATTGATGTTTTTCAGAACAATGCCAAAATTTCACCCCAAGCTATAATTGATATTCTGAATTCAAAAATGATGTCTATTTTACAAAATTTCAAACATATAAGATTCATTAATTAATTTTATAATTAATTCCCGCTGTCACAACAAATAGCGTGTTTTTAAGAAACTATTTATATCAAAAGATTGGCAATTGTTTATGTCCAATTTCAATGTTAAAATAATTCTAATGACCACCATTGGATAAAATGGTAAAAATATATTCTAATTATACTTTAAAACCACTAAATAGTATAACTTATCACTATAAATTATTTTGATTAAAAAAGTTGTTTTTAAGTATTTTTCACTATTCAAAAATTAGAAGTTCTCAGAAAAATACCAAAATTCAACATAGGCTAATTTCGATATTCCAAATCCAAAAATGAAGTCCATTTTGAAATATAAAATTTCTATAATTTTAAAAAGTGGTTATTACTATTCATAATGGCTACTTTGATTAGTCGCGGTGTTTTAGAACTCGAAGTTGCGTACAATGCAAGCTATTGCATTATTGAATGAGAAGCGTATCGTGGAAGCTCGGGGTGTTACATTCTCCCCTCCTTCAATAAATTGTGTCCTCGCAATTTGAAATTTTTCTTTGAAAATAAAAGGTTGAAAAGAGAAAATACCTTTGTGGAAAACCCACATCGGAAATAAGGTTAATAAAATTTAGTCTTAATAAGATGGAAATGGAAATAAGAAAGTCACCACCAAATTATGATCTCGATAAGGAGAACATTGGTGGCAATTAGAGACAAATAATTGGAGGAAAAACGTAAATATTTGTAGGGAGTGATTGAGGTCATCAATCACAATCAACTGTCAAATTGAGGGCCTCAAATCCTTCAATCTATGTTGATTTAAAATATCATCAGTTCAACAAGACATAAGGTATTAGGATAACACATTTTTTGTTTTAATATCCTTTTACTAAAGTTTAAGAATTAATTTATTCATTTAATAAGAGATAGGTATATATATATTTATGCTTGACAACTAGAGTTTCAACCTTCAACTCATCTTTCACTCAAAAAGATAATAGAACTCGAAAATATTATACTTATCCTAATTTTATAAGGTTCCAAATGTTAACACCTACCATTTAGATTAGTAAAATTATTTTGTAATAATCAGGGACTTCCTGTAGGCTAGTGGTAGGAAATAAAGGTCTGTCGCACTATGATTGTGGGTTCGATTCCTGCAGCTTTGTCCGACGCGACAGGTTATGCCCCACCCTGCAGGTTGTCCTTTTCCTAAAACTATAGTATAAAAAAATAATCTTCAGAAATGCTTTAACCTTAAACAATACTATCCAAAGATTAACTTAATCCACTCCATCCTTTATAGTTATCCAAAATACCTCTGTCCAGACTTTCTCTAAAAGGTCTCTTAATTCCAAAATCAATTTATCAGATTCCCCAAACAAAGTAAAGTTTTTCTTATTGTCACATACTAAAAATATAATTACCTTCATCATATTAAAACCTTACTGAAATCAACAAGTACTGCAGTACAATCCTTATATATATATCACATTATTCTAATAACCAAAATATAATCCATGAGTCCAAAAGCACCAATACATTAGTTATTCTGCTTCAACTGTAGTAATAGCATAAGATTGTCCTTGATCCCTTGGCCTTTTCTGAGGTAAGTTTCGCTGACGCTTAGGACATTCATTTGCATAATGACCCATTTCTCTACATTTATAGCATTCAACTTTGATAGCCTCTTTCTTTCCCTTGCAATCACGAGCCTGGTGACCCTTTTCTCCACATTTATAACAAACTCCCATTCCTTTTAGGCACGTACCAGGGTGATTCTTCCCACAATTATCACATAATGGAAAATACTTCTTTCCCTTTTTCCCTTTATCTGTCTCTTGTTCCACCGTTCTCTTCTTCTCTTGCTTTACTTTGTTGTCATAAGACTTAGAGAATCCCTTTTCTGTCTTGATAGCACACGAGACAATATCTTCGTATGATGAGAAGGATTGTGATACTAAAGCTCAACGGAGAAATGGTTTTAACCCATCAAATAAACGATCAATCTTACTCCTTGGGTTACGTATATAATCGGAAGCATACCTCGCTAACCTTGTAAAGTTAGCCTCATACTTTGCGACATTCTCATCCTCCTTCTGCCTCAGACTCAGAAATTGCCTTTCCATGTCTGCTCGATGGTCACGAGGAAAGTATTTTTCTAAGAAAAGCTCTTTGAACTCCCTCCATTCCATATTCGATACGTCATCATCTTCCTTTGTGTTTTGAATCAGCGACCACCACTGATCGGCATCTCCAGTGAGGCGGTAAACTGCCATGACAACCTTCTCCCTTTCACTACTCCCCAAGGCATGGAATATTTTCTCTAATGAATTTACCCATTGCTCAGCTACTACAGGATTTGTACTCCCATTGAAGGTTGGTGGTTGTTGCCTCATGAAACGGTCTAGCATTGATCCTCCACGTTGCGGATCAGGGTGCTCCATACGAGTAAGGTTATTATTCATAACCTGAGTGAGTTGTCCCAGTATGGTAATAAGTTAATCAGCACCAGTTGTATCTCCAGATCCACAATAATTATCTTGAGCAGGAGGGCAATCCCTACACGGAGTGCGTGCATTGATACTTTTTCCATTCCTTCCACTAGGCGCCATTTCTATACAATGGCATAAACTAGATTAGTTTATGAATCAAAAAACATAATTCCATACTTATAAAATACTTAACATAAATTGAACTATTTATGGATATAATCCATAATCATAAAAATGTTTTCTTTGAGAAAGTATATAATCATAAACCCTTCATAATGATTTGTAAAGAATATGAGAATTATCCAAAGCACATCCCCCGGGAGTGTCGTAACCAAGAGTGCAGCAAGGCCAGTTGTCGTGCACCAGTTCCCGTTCGAGTCTAGCTCAAAGCGGTGTTTTCGGGTTTTACCCCTAGGTACATCTGTGCCAGAGCCGCCTCTACCTGCTCGTATCCAGACAGGGATGTATTGCTTGGAAAACTCACAACATCTCTACAATACCAAAATTCTAGGAAGTTCTTCTATACTAATCCTCAAAGTCTATATTCGGGCTATGTGCTCTAATCAGAGTTTATCTAAATCTAGCTTCCAAGGTTTGTACTAAACTTCCTCTGATACCAACTGTAGCACCCCGACCCCAGCTACCCAGAGTCGGTGCATTACTTCGTAACATCGGAATGATCACAAAAGATCAAGTCTCGAAAGACCGATTAGTTTAGTAGCCTTGGAAACACTAGATACATTCACAAGTCTTACATTACATCATAATGTGAAAAACTAATAACAAATTCTTCATAGTCCACACTCATATCCTCTTCTGACTATCCCTACAGGTCATTCATAAAATACTTCTTCACATCCTGGAATGTATTAAAACATTGAAAGGGGTGAGCTCAGATGCTCAGTAAGGATAACAATATTGCGGAAGCTTTCATAAATAAACATTAACATTTAAGGCAATGTATAACTAAAACAAAAGCCTTTTAAACATGAACTTCAACATAATATGGAAAAAGTAAAATTAGATAATGCCATTTACTTCTTCACATGGATATTCTACTGGTCGAATAATCACATGCAATATCAATAACCACTTTCATAATGAGGGAATGTATAATGCCAGACATTCTGAAACATTTTGTCAAGGCCTCGGCCAAGACGTCTAAAATGATTAAGGCCTCGGCCAAAACCATAAATCAAATTGGGAAAGGGCCTCAGCCAATTCCACGTCTAGTTGTCTCATGAGACCTACTGATTCATCTAGGAGCTATAGCGGGCTCCACCCGTCACTTATTAAGTACAATACATTCCTCATATGAAAAGGTTTAAACATCTCATAAACTATTACATAATCATATCACATAAAACATGAATAAAGGAAACATAACATTTCAACATTTCAATCACAAGATATCAATACAACACATTGATATAATAAAAACTCTTTCAAAACCATTTTCAATACCAAAATAAAAGAAAAGTATAACATGGTATTTATTTTTCATTAAAAAAAAGGGTATGGCTTGTAGAGGAAGCCGAAACTCAAATAGTGGTCACGGCGGTGGAGAAGTCGTTATCGCCTCATACGTACGACAAAAACATTCCCTTTTTTCGTTTAGTAAACGCTTCGTATAAAAAATATTCCTTTTGAATAAACGTAAAAGTCAAAGTTGTTTATACACCGTATAAAAGAAATTTGTGTATAAAACCAAATATGCCTCAATGAAAGGAGATTGAGACAATTTCCTTACAAAGATCATTTTTAAAATAAAATAGATATATTATGTGTATTCACTATAGGTACACATAAAGAAAGTAAAAATACAAAATAAGACATAATAATATCATGACATAATTTGAAAGTAGGAGATTAACCCAAAGAATGGAAGTTGGGTTAAGAAGTTCCCTTACCTCGTGTCTGACTTGACTCAACCGTTCTTTAACCTCCTGAATAATAAACTAGAGTTAATATATACATTATTAAGAACCATTTTTAATTTCATTATCCTTTTTATATCACTTATTACAATGATATGAACATTATGTAATTATTTAAGTTAATAACGGTGGTTTTGTCAATCTTTGGTACTTGAGTCAAAAATAAACTTCTTATAATTACAAGTTTTTAGTGTGGTGAAATATCCATTATATCCAGAATTATATTCATGATGTAGATATCATATATATCAAATATACAGTACATACATTCATTCATAATGTCACGTAACATTTAGAGTTAAGAAATGAAATGCACCGTTCATGGAGACGGTAAGCCGTACGTACGCATGAACGCTACTTTCATTTCAATTTCATATTTAATGGAACTAAATCATAATGATAGAAATTTATAATATAATTCCAGTATAATATAGTGTATAATACCATTTACTCCATCCTTTATACATCCCAAATATGGCATTAACGATTCAAATCACTTTGAGGGGGCGGTAGTCCGCACTTCCTAAAATGAAATTATCGCGTTTTACCCATAATGGAAATCATAAAGTATGCCATAAATGAGAAATACAGAAGAATAATTAAAACATAAACATATTATATATCATATATAAAAATTGTTACATCTTAATGGCCACCTTTGAAGGTGTTATATGAGTGTTGAAACATCATTGTTTCGTGAGGCAGAAATTCGCCATCCACAGAAACCGTACGTTCTGTAACCATTAGATGTAGGTGTGTGTAAGTGTAGCTCGAATACTTCTTATAACAACATCCTAGTATATTGAGGATACTGGTTTTGTTACAAAATAAATGAATAAAAAGAGTTTAGGGGGTTGGAGAAGAAAACAAAACAAAACAACATTAGAGAGGACATTACCTCAAACTCGGGTAACTCTTTTTGATTTGAGCCAAAGGCTTACTTGGGAAAAGTTATGCCCAAATTGAGGCTTCTAGGAGTAATAGGGGGAAGTTGGGAGAGTATTTGGGCAGAGTTTGGACGAGCCAAATGGCTTGAAAGTGTAAATGAGGTGGGAGAGGTGGGGGCCTTTTATAAGTGGAGAGGAGGGGCACTCTTGGAAAGTAAAGAAAAGTCACTTTATTATAAAATGAGTTTCGTATTTTAGAGGTCCCAAACTTATATAATTCGAGGATAAGATGATAAGGGTTCGAAATATACTCATCCAATAGGCTTTCAACAAGTGTAAGCCTTGTATTTTTCATTATCTTCTCATTTTATTTAAATCGTTAAATAATGAGGTCATCGCCGCATCATAATGATGTCATAAATAATTTAATTTATTTAATGTCTAAAAATTATTAAACAAATACTATGATGTAGGAAATCTTTTTAGATTTCTAATGAATATTTATAATCAAATTTTTGACTTGTGTAACCCCACTTAAAAATTGTTTTAGTAAAACAACTCATGTTTGTGTCAGTTTAATTTTAACATTAAATAAATATATATTAATGTCATTTTCCATCTAAAGTGGCTCCATGGGGTCCCCAAGTTGACCCATTGGTTGTCTTGGTCGGCCATGACTCATCCAATAGGAGTAGTACAAGTGTCAAGCTCATATCATATTATTAAAACATTATTTTTACCTTAAACTACACTAATTACCTCTAATCGCGATTAAGAACTTAAAAGTTACTATTCACCAAAAAAATTATTTTAATCTCATTGAACCACATTTTACTTCTTAATGACAACCATGTATGTCGGATTTTTGAAAATCAAATCACAGAAGTGGTAATATTTCATTTAAACGAAAAATTAGTTATTTAACTACCACTTAGTGGTTTCACTATTCATCAAAAATTGAAGTTTTTCAGAACAATGCCAAAATTTCACCCTAAGCTATAATTGATATTCCGAATTCAAAAATGATCTCTATTTTACAAAATTTAAAACATATAAGTTGCATTAATTAATTTTATAATTAATTCCCGCTGTCACAACAAATAGCGTGTTTTTAAGAAACTATTTATATCAAAATATTGGCAATTGTTTATGTCCAATTTCAATGTTAAAATAATTCTAATGACCACCATTGGATAAAATGGTAAAAGGAATTTTGCATCTCTCTCAGGTGGTATCCTTAAGAAGTCTTTAGGAAATATATCCTGAACTAGTTCAACTACTAGTGGAAGTAAATATTATCTAACACCCCCATCCTCCCATAATAGACATGAAAATTGGGTAGTGATATCTGCCTACTCCTGAGTAATTAGCCCTGATCGGCCCGCTTGGGTATCCCACTATCCAAGTTGAATGTACGGGTCACCCTAAGGAGATGTAAATATTACTCTCCTATGGTAACATTCGATATGGGATTAGTATTTGACTGTCCAATCCATACACATAATTAGGTCAAAGCATGCCATATCAAGAATATATAGATTCCATATAAAATGATATTCCTCAATATCTTGTAAACAACTCTTTCATAGGTAGATGTCTCTATACTGGGTTCCCAATGGTGTATCGATATTCATTACTCTTCTCACAAACTCCACCTCCAGGATCAAACCATTAACAAGTTTTGAATATATAAAGAATCAGAGGCATCAGTATCAAATAAATCACTTTCTAATGTAGAATATACTAGAATAGTACCTCTCACTAGTGATTTCCCAGCCTCACTCTCCACAAGTGTAGGATGCACAACATGTTACTAGCATATCCCTCTCCACTGTGATGCTATCTAAATCTTGTGAGTAGCACCACTATACTGATAAAGGCACTCCAGTCCTGTAGCGAAACATCTACTACCTCTACCACCTTATTCAGTAGAACCCCATCTACTAGACCAATATGGTTTAGAATACCCACTTCCCATTCTCTAACACTGATGAAAGATCACCCCAGTAAAGTCATGTGACCTACAAAACATCAATAGGTGTTTCATTTGGCCTCAAGACCAATACTCTACTAGTGGTCAAGGAAATTTTCGATGATAGTTTCTCGGCCTACCATAGTAATGGAATATCACCCTAGTAAGGTCATGTCTAACCGACCCTCATGTTTATGTAGACTTCATCCCACTACCTTGGATAAATTCTTCATAATGATGCTTCCAACTCTCAAGTATTTCACCTCATGTTCATCTATTAATAACTACATATCCAACACAGTAATCCTCCCTCGAGTTCCCTTCAACTATTAGATACTGATCCACAACATTATTAAACTTATTTAATCAAAAAAGATTGACATGGGACTTATTCCCACACTTAAGTCTATCCTAAATTTATTTTTTCATAGATGTTTCATCTCCTATTAATTTTGTGTCCACTACTAGAAGCTTAGGCTATACCAATGGTTTTAAACCATTGGTATTCGATGGAAAACCATTGGTATACCCTATACCAATGGTTTTCCAAACTATTGGGTGTTGAGGCATGGTTATAGCCTAATAACAATGGTTATTCTTTAACTATTGCTATTGGATAATAGAAATATCACTATCCTAATGGTATGTTGATAACCATTGGAATATATATTTACCTACGGTTTTCTACCATTTGTATATATCGAGCCTTAAAACTATACCAATGATTTATAAACTTTTATTATAATTACTATTTTCAAATCTATACTAATGGTTTATAATACATTAGTATATATTTTTACCAATAATTTGATAAGAAATGTGGGTATAGATACTATTTTCATATCTACAACAACGGTTTAGAAACCATCGGTATAGAGTACTCTAATTCCAAAATGCAGCATACAACAACATCATCTCTACAATTACAGCCTCACCCCTGCAATTACATAAATAAAATCTACAGAATACCAAAAATGAAAAATGTAAATTATTGATTTAATTAATTTTTTTATGAAAATTGTAGTGTTTCCATTTGATTATATATAAATAATTATATAGTTTTATGGATTCTCAATGATGTTTTTTGAAACATGTATCTTAAGGGACAAAATATTTTCTGGTTGTGAATAATTTGAATTTGTTAATGTGAATTTTTTATTAACACTTTTTATTTTAAAAAAAATTTGTAAATAAAGTGGTTTGGGTTTTTCAAAGGTGTTTTAAACTTGGTTATTCTCTTAGAGGTTTTTAATGGGTATATACAAAATGTGTAGAAAATTAACTTAATTTTTGAATCATATAAAATCTCAATTTTATGAGAGATTTTGGATTATAGTGGTTTCAAAGTGAAGGAATGATGCTTGGTAATTTTTTAATGTAAGAAGTTTTTTCATGGTTTCATCCTAGTTATAATAGTTTTGAAAATGAAATACTTTTATAATGTGGTGTATTGGATTTAGTTTCTAAAATGGTCATTGAAATGTTTTTTTAAATAAATCTATTTCATGGATTCGTGTTGGAAAATAAGTATACTTCTAAAGTGTTCTAATTTTTTTTTGGTATTTTTGAAAAATATGGTGGGAGTCTACGTTTTAATGAGGTAATTATGAATATTTAAGAATTTAGGATGAAATAATGGGGATATTTTCATTTTCGGTTAAAACAATTACTTAAAATGGTTTTTTAAATAGATGAATAAAATATGTGTGTTCTAGAGTAACTTTATGATGTTAACTTTTGTGGTTTTAATAAAAACCCATCTCGTAAGATTAATGTTTTTAATATGGGTAGGTGAAACATGAAATTTTCTTACTATTAAGTTGTTTTTAGAATAATGTATTTGACATATATGAACATTGTTTTCATTGATATCAGAGTCTTGGATTTAAAAAAAATTGGAATATTGAAATTGTGTTTAAAGTGGTTTTGAGAAGATGTATTGTTTGATATCTTTTTGGTTTTTGATTCAAAAAGTTATTTTTCTATTAATATAGTTTGCATGTATAATTTTCATTGATCCTTGAATTATTGTTATGGGGTAGAGTGGCGATTCATAATTTGGAATGTTGTTCTGATAGTGAGTTTTTGAGCCTGGGATAGTGGTAGTTTTCTCATTGGTAAGTTATTAATAGTGGTCGGTTCAGCCACAGGTAGAGTCAATTGTCTCATTTATTTTCTTATGTATGAATACTACATATAAGATAGAGTTTTGTCAGTGAATATTGATGGGTGATGATTCTAGTTTGGTTTATAAGAATATTTTGTAATGCTCTTAAATAATGTGTATATGCATTTGGTTGGTTGTTTTTGGGTCCCTTAAAGAAGGGGAAAACATATTGAGTTATTCCATGAAGAGGGTTAGTGTATTGAACCAAATATATGGTTTTTAGGGTTTTATATTGATGTTTTAATGTTGGATGTTGTTTTGATATAGGGATTTCGTCGTGGTATTTAGCTGATTATTTTTGTAAAAGAATAGTTTAGTAAATTTAGGGGATCTTTTTTGTTTTTATTTATTTTTCTAGGTTGGAAATAGGTTAGGGTATGTTTGAATAGTAGTATTTGGGTTTTTTTGTTTGTAAAATTGTATAATATGTCTCTTTACTATGTGAATTAACTATATTAGGTAAGCTAGTTATTTATTATAGAAATGTAGATAAATATTAGGTAGTGTGAGATAAGGTGTGAAGTGTGAGAAATTGGCTCAGTAAGACATTGTTGGTGTGGTGATAGTAGGTTCAATGAGTGAGTAAGTTTTTTTTTATAGTTGTTAATGGCTGCTTATGATTATTTAAAGGGGTTGGGATTTTTGGTTGGTCAGACTAATATGTGGGAATTTGGATGGTCTACTTGGAATCATATGATTATAGATTCTTTCTAGGTATTGTTGGTTGTATATCGAGGGATCTGCATGAGACAAATAATGATTTATCAAATTATAAATCTTGATGGGGTTGTATTTTCACCTAGAATATTTAGGAAGGGTATGGTTGGATATCCATCATTGGATTCATGGGGTGGATTTCGGAAACTGGCTGCATTTTGTTATGGTGGTTTTAATATGGTGGATGATTTTTCATGATTTACTTGATAGACATCAGTTGTTGGGATAGATGAACCAATATTTTTTATGGTGTCTCAAGTGAGAATAATATAATTTTTGTGTAATGAAATAATTTTATCTTAGATATTCAATGGTGGGGTGTTGGGAACGAAATATGGGAAATGGGATCTTGTGTATGATTATTGTAGTGTTTATTTTGGCTAAAGAATTTCATGTGTGCAAATGAAAGGTATATGCATTTTAAAATTGGAAAATATTATGAATATTCACATCGTCTTATGTACTTGTTAGTTTTAGGGTTTCTCTTTCAGTTTTGGTGGATTATAGGTGTTAAGATCTATTGGGAAAGAACATATATTAACCATGAGGTTAGTGATCATTTTGGGTTTTTCATTTTTTTATTGAGTCAGGTTGACGTGATGGATTTTGTATATAAGATCTTATTGAAATGATATGTCAAGGTTGATGAATTTAGTTTCGATTTTTTTGGGAAAATCCTGCTATTATAATCTCTTTACTTTGTGATAAAATTTAATTGAATGTGTTTTTAGACTTTTATTCCATCTTATAAACTTATTATGTGAGTGTAGATATGGGTACCATAGATTTAGGTGGATATTCAAATGGAATGGTATAAACTAGTGTGGGTTCTAGATCTCTTGTATGTATGGTTAGAAAGAAGATTTAAATCATCCATGGTTTAGTGTATTTCCCTTGACTAAGAATATTCTTGATGGTGGAGAGAATATTGAAGATTATCATTCCCATAAAAAAAGATTTCTAAATTTGGAATTTTTACCAGCCTATTGAGTGTGAAAATAGAAATGGTGGGGAGATTTTTTATACACAGACAATATAAAAAACCCCACATAGGAAATAACAACACCTAAAAATACCCTAAAGCATCTACAAAAACACTACAAAATAATGATAATAAAACAGCAGAAAAAAAAATACAACACTTGGGACAACACCACACTGAAAATAGTAAGGGATTCTAGAGACATTTTTTATAATCTATAAACACTGTATAAATTAATTCACCATAAAAAATATATTTGGGTGAACATTATTACCTAATGTTTTAAATTTTAAATTTCATCATACCCTACGTGATAAATAACTACCTAAAATGCAATGCACCTTATCACCTGAAATGCACCTAAAAATCACCTACAATCAGAACCTAATTCACTACCTGTAAAACAAAATTACCTACAATTAAATGAACCAAATAAAAACATAATAACATAATTCACCTAAAATTAGAACTACAAGCAATAAAATTAAAAAGTAGTAAATAATGAAACAAACTAACCACTACAATCAAAAAACCAACAGAACGTCTGCAACATATAATGAAACCAACAAAACATCCTGAACAAAAAAACTGAAATGAAACCAATAAAGCATCCTAAAATACCAACAGACCAATACATAAATAATGATAATTGAATAAATCAATAGATTAATTTAACCATTGATAAAAAATAAACAAAATATCACAAATGTATGCAGTCACTGTAAATCATCAAACATCAAAGGTAATAAATATTAGTCAAAAATGTAACGAATCAATTCACCCCTCATCACCATAACTATTTTCATTGTCATCATCATCCTCACCCTCGTCCTCATCCCTATCTGTATCCTCAACCCTATCCTCATCCTAATCCTCATCCTTGACCTTATCCATTCCCTTGTCCTTTAAATCATCCTCTACCTTAGCCTCAATCTCAGCATCATCATCATCCTTGGCCTCTTCCTCACCATCATCATCACCAAGAAGGACATCATCTCAACCACCACTAGGAATTCCTCCAATTTCATTATATAATGAATGTATCAATGACATATATTCATCACAATCCCCGTTGGTCTCTGGTAGAAGTGATGGACATAAAACATTCAACAATATCATAAATTTAGTTTTTATTCTTTCAAATCGTTCTTCCATCTATGTGACCCTTATTCAGCATCTTCTACTTATTCCTAAACCCTTTCCAACTCAGTGGTACTACAAATGGTACCTGAAGAGGGTCAATACATCATCAAGACTATACTCTTCCCAGGTCGACTGCGTACTTTTCCATGGTACTCATCTCCCATAACTTGATGCAAGTGATCATTTGGCCCAAAATAGTCAAGTTCTTAAGAATAAAGGGCCTCCAAAGAAGAATGTTAAAATTATAAATATATTATTAAGTAAAAAATAGATATTAAATTTTGAAATCAATAAAGTAAAACTTTCAATCTGCTGTTGTGTCGATTTTTTAACCGTACTTCTATTTTTTTCTTTCTCTTCGAGAAAAACAATTTTCTCTAGGCACATATCCTTCAATATTCAACACCTTCCTCTATAATGACATTAATTATAAGAAGATTGAATTAAATATAGGTTACCAATTTTAACACCCTGACCCTAGTTACCTAGATTCGGTGCTTTATTTTAATACATTGGCCTGATTATGAGGAATCTAATCCTAAATGACTCATCAGTTTAATTGTCATAGAAGTAAAAGATACATACATATTTTTTACATTACATCATGAAATAAAAACTAATATAACATTTTTTCCCTATTTACCACATCCATATCCATTATCCTATCACTACAAGTCAACTATAAAATACTTCCTCACATCCTAGGAAAAATAAAACATAGAAATGGGTGAGGTCCGATGCTCAGTAAGGATAACAGTATAGTGGAAACTTTAATAAATAAATAAAAACATTTAAGGTAATGTATAAAACAAAAACAAAATCATTTTAATCATAAACATCAGTATAATATGGAAAATATAAATTAAATAATGTCATTTACTTATTCACATAGATATTATACTAGTTGAATAATCACATGTAATATCAATAACAAATTATATAATGATGGGATACATAATGCCAAACTTCATAACCACATAGTGAGGGCCTCGTTCCAAGACTGCAAATAAGATTTTGTCACGGCCTTGTGCCAAGAAACTTTTTTGTCACATGAGACTTATCGATTTATGGAAGAGCTATTGCAGGATCCACCCATCACTTACTAAATCCAATGCATTCCTCATATGAAAAGGTTGAAACATAACATAAACATTCATATTAAAACTAGCAGATAAAATGTTAATACATTAACCATAAACCATGAATGGTATAAAAATAAAACATCCCCAGTCAAACATATAACAGAACCTTCAATACAATAAGGATTATTTGTATCTTAATAAATCAACTTCAAAAAAATTTATATTCTATTAATGGATGTCAACATATATTAAATCCAAATTATTTAAGAGAAATGTCAGTTTTTATTTGGAAATCATTTAAAATTCATGTAATTATAAAAGAAAACATTTATTTTGAAAATATACTTATAATCTTATAAGGCAAGATTTAATGTTTTTATAATGGTGGAGAATAACCGCACTCTCCGTATAAGTTAAAAAACATTCTTACCTTAATTTATCAAAAAGGTCATAAAGTACCTTGTTTGAAAAACTACATAATGATTTCTTTCAAACCGTTTTATAAAATGTAAAACAAGGGTATAAATGAAATTAATCCATAGTATATAAAATAGTAAAAATGTTTTGAAATACATTTTTAGGAAACATGGATGTGGATGATAAAGAGGTCTCAGTAGACACTTATGTTAAAACAACCTTTGGTAATAAAGAGATTATGAAATTAACTGTTACCTTGTAATTTTCCATGGACAAGGGTATGCTAAACTCATATATAATAGTTAAATAATTTTTATTAAATTATAAAAGAACAAAATATATAAATATGATATCATATATGATCTCATAATATTTCTTTTTTAATAATATTTTAGTAGTATCATTGTTTTGGGTGTTAACTGACTTTTTTCCTTTATATTTTTTGTTACATAAGTCATGTTTGTTATGAAAATGATGTATTTTATTCATATATAGTATGATATCAAGTCCATAAATATTATTTTTAATAATAAAATTAAAATTATTCTTGAATGGTTGTGATGGTGAATAATCGCATCGCGTCCGTGGAGAGGGAAATATGTATGTACGCACGAACGCAACATCCATTTCATTTTTTTATTTTAAAAGGAAATAAGACCAAATGATACCTAGGTATATTATTATTCTAGTATTATATAATATTTCATATACGTTATATAATTTCATTAACACCAACCTGTATACGTTCCATGTATGGTATGAATGAGTCATAACACTTTGAGGGGGTGACAGTCTGCACTTCCTCAAATGAAATTATTGTATATATAAAACATGAAAATAATAAAGGTATGATATAAAATATAATTACATAAGATTATATAAAAAATAAATTTTATATTTATCATATATATCATATATAATTACATTTCCTTCATAGTGGCCACCATAATTGGAGGTAGTAGAAAATTGAACAATCATCGTTTCGTGAGGCAGTACTTCACCATCCACATAAACATTATGTTCTATACCCAGTAGATGGTGGTGTGTGTATGTTTAGATCAAATACATATCATAGAAACAACTTAGTATATTTATGATACTTTTTTTGTTATAAAATAGAGGAATAAATATATTTTAGGGGGTTAGAGAAGTAAAATAAAATAAAAGAACTTAAGAGGAGATGTTTCCTTTAAATCAGGTAACTCCCTTTGGATTGAAACCAATGGATTCCTTGAAGTGACTTATGTATACATTAAGGCTTCTAAGAGGAATATAGGAATGTAGGGAGCTTAATTTGGCAATGGTTGGATGAGCTAAGGGGATTGAGAGGTGTGATAAATGAGTTAGAGGTGAGGGATTTTTATAAGGTGGAGGATGGGCTCTTTATAAATGTTTAAAAAAACATTTTTTTATATACTGATTTTCGGTTTCTAAAAGTCCAAAACTACTTAAAGTCAAAGATAAGATGACTCATATTAGAAATAAAATCATCCAACAATAATTGGATAGGTTTTGGTTATTTTTGTAATTTTTATAATCTCATTTATTTAAATGATTCTTTAATGAGGTAAACACTATATCATTATTGTGTCATAAAAAAATTTATTTATTTGATGTATAAAATTTATAAATAAAATACCATTATGTAGGAAATATTTTTATATTTAAAATGAATATTTATAGTCGAAATGTTTACTTATATAACCCATTGTAAAAATTATTTTACTAAATGATATATGTTTGGGTCATTTTTGTCTTTACATTAAATTATATAATATAAAGTGTCATTGTCACTCTCAAGTGGCTCCATGTGGTCCAAAAAAAGACACAAGGATGCCCATGGTCGGAAATGTATCAAAAAATAAGAATAGGACAAAAGTTAGGGTAATATAATATTATTATAATAATATTAGTTTACCTTTATTTTCCATATTTACCCTTTAACCATGGTAAATAAAATATTTACTGAAATAAATATTCATAATTTCTAAAGATAAAAGTTACCTATATAAAAAATATGGACCCCTTGATTATAAATATGGAATCCATTTTTACTAATTCAAAATAAATAAGTGGCAGAAAATATTGTAAAATTAATCCTTGTGAAAACAAAACGCGTGTTTTTCTGTAATAATAACTATCAAAAGATTGACACTTGTTTATGTACAGTTTAAATGTAAAATTACATAAAATGACCTAAATTATATTAAATTATAAAAATAAAAAACTAATTATACTTTAAAACAAATAAAATGTATAATTTGACACTACAAATTAGTTCGATTAAAAAAGTTATTTTTAATTAAAATTTAGTATTTTTCACTCTTCATCAAAATATGAAAGTGATCAGAAAAGTACGAAAAATTTATCCAAAATAAATTTTTATTCCTCACGTCTAAATAATAATTTAATTTCATGAAATTTAATATATAAAAGTGTCAAATATTGGTTTTAATAAAGTTTCAACATTAAAAGGTGGTAAAATTACATTCCTTGATAATTTTTCTTTTATCTAAAAAAATTAATTTGTTCTTATATTATGTATAAGAAAAACATAATATGGATTCTAAAATTATATAGATTATATAAAATTAAAAATTCTGTTAATACTATTCATAACTGATTTTTGAATGGCAAGTTTTGTATGTCTGGTGCGCTCGAACTCGGTGTTGGGTGTAGCGCAAGTTATTGAATTTCTTTGAAGAGATAACGTAATATGAGATCTTAGGGTGTTAAATTATTCCCTCCTTCAACAAATTGTATCCTCGCAATTTGAAATTTTCCTTTTAAAATAAAATTTTTAAAATAGAAAAATACCATTGTGGAAAACCCACATTAAAAATTGGGTTAATGAAATTTAGTCTTCATGAGAGGGAAAGATAAATGAAAAAAGTCACCACCAAATTATAATCTTGATTTGGAGAACATTGGAGGAAATTAGAGACTCGTAATTATAAGAAAAATGTAAATATTTATAGGGATTGATTGAGGTTACCAATCACAAACAAGTGTAAAATTAAGGGCCTCAAAACCATCAATCTATGCAGATTTTAAATATCTTCGGTTCAACAAAACATAATGTATTAGGATAACACATTTTTGGTTTAAAAATCCCTTATCTAAAGTTTAATAATTCATTTATACATAGAATAAGAGGAAAAAAATATACATGAAAAGTAGAGTTTCATCCTTCAACTAATTCTTACCACAAACTTATCTTTCACTCCAAAAGTTAATAGAATTCAAAAATATTCTATTTATTCAAATTGTATAGGGTTCCAAAAATACTGAATTTAAAATTCATATGTCAAAATATTTAAAAAACTACATTATACAAACTTTGACATCACATAGGATATTAGTAGGTGATGTACCCTTGTCACCCTTCAGTTGCGGGTTCAAGTCTCACGGCCTTGCTGGACGCGATGGGTTGTCGCCCAACCTCTAGGTTGTTCTTTTTATGACAATAAAAAAATAATCTTAAGAAATTATTTAACCATAACAATGGTATCCAATGTCAAACTTAATCTATTCCAATATTTAGACATATCCACAATACTTTTGTCCAAACTCATAGTCCAAAATTTACAAGGAAGGTCACATAATATACATGTGAATACCTAGATCATGAATTCTCCTAAAATTTGGTAATAAAATGAATTTCCAGAAACCCATATTTGAATAGGTATGTACTTCTCTATTCCTTTCTTAAAACATAGAATATTATATATACTCCTTAAATACAAAAAATTTTGTAATCAACAACAATGATGGAATAAAAAACCATTAATTAGTTCCAAGATAGTCAATAATATTTAATATAATTTATCCAAATCAATCATCTCTTATTCCAAAATCAATACCACAGTATGAGGACCATATTAAATTTTATCTTTCCTTCAACCATGTATTTTCAAAAAATATTAACTTTCTATTGAGTCACATTTCTTGATACTACACAATCTCAAATCCTTAATTAAATAGTACTGCAGTACAATACTTATATACTCAATAATTATTATAACTAGTACATCTTTGATACAAAAATCAAATGATATAATTATTTAATATCAATATAAGAACACTAGTCACTACTCTTCATCTATGGTAATATCATAACTTGATTATTATCCAATAACATCATTTGAGGTATACTTGGATGATTGGGGAATTGATTCGCTTAGTGTCCCAACTCATTGTAGATGAAGCAGTGTACATTTGAAACCTTTTTCTTACCCTTTCAATCACGCACTTGGGGTAATTTTTCTCCACACTTATAACAAACTCCCATTACCTTCAGTCATTTACCAAGGTTATTCTTTCCATAGTTATCACATATGGGAAACTCCTTCTTTCCATTATTCCTTATATCCATCTTTCTATCTACCATCCTTTTCTTCTCTTCCTTCCCTTCAAAGCCATAGGACTTATAGAATTATTTACTTATCTTATTAACACGTGATATTATTTCTTCACATGATGATAATATGTGGGAGACTATTTCAATTATAAATGTTAGCTTAATACCACGAATTATATGATCCTTATTACTCTTTGGATCATGCATATTGCCAGAGTTCTCATTCTATCTACTGGGTACCATTTCTAAACAATGGCATACTCTAGGTTAGTTTATGAATTGAAATTCATAATTCCAAACCTGTAAAATAACTAACATAAATTGAAAAGATTAGGCATATAATATATAATCATAAAAATGTTTTCTTTGAGAATTATATACTCCTAAATCCTTCATAATGGCTTGTAAAGAAAATGTGAATTATCCTAAGCATATCCCCTAGGAGTTTCATAACCAAGAGTGCAATAAGGCCTATTTTTGGGTACTAGGATACCACTGGTCAAACCCGAAACTCCTTGTCAGAGTTTTCACTCCTAGTTATATATGTTCCAGAACCGCCTCTACCCGCTCGTATCAAAAAAGGGATGTATTGCATGGAAAATTCACAAAATATATACATTACCAAAATTATAGGATGTTCTTCTATACTAATCTTCAATGATTCTCTTAGGGTAATGTTCTCTAATCAGATTTTTTCTAAATTTAGTTTCCAAGGTTATTATTAAACATCCTCTGATACCAACTGTAACACCCTGACCCCAATTACCAAGATTCGGTGTATTATTTTATTATATTTTAATGATGACAAGGAATCAAGTCCGGAAGGACCGATCATTTTTACATTCTTGGAAGTAATAGATGCTTACATAAGTTCTAAATTACATCATGAAATAAAAACAACAACAACATTTTGTCCTTATTGACCACATTCATATCCTATAGCCTATCCCTACAGGTCTACCATAAAATACTTCTTCAAATCCTTGTAAAAATAAAACATAGAAAGGGGTGATCTCATAAGCTTAGTAAAGATAACATTATAGAGAATCTTTTATAAATAAACATAAACATTTAAGGCAATGTATAAAACTGAAACAAAATCCTTTTAAACATAAACATCAGAATAATATGAAAAACATCAATCAAATAATTCCATTAACTTATTCACATGGATATTCTACAAGTTGAATAATCACATGTAATATCAATAGATAATTTCATAAATATGGAATCCATAATACCAGACCTCATAGCCTCATAGTCAAGGCCTCGTTCCAAGACTACAAATAAGATTTTGTAAAGGCTTTATTTCATGACACTAGTTTGTCTCATGAGACATACCGATGCATTGAGGATCTACATTGGGCTCCACCCATCACTTACTAAGTCCAATGCATTCCTCATATGAAAAGGTTGAACCATAACAAAAACATTCATTTTAAAAATATCATACATAATGTTAATACATTAACCATAAACCATTAATGGTATAAAAATAAAACATCCACTATCAAACATATAAAAAAACCTTTAACACAATATGGAAGATTTGTATCATAATAAATTGACTAAAAACAAGTATAAAATCCATTAAAGGATGTTGACATGGATGAAATCAAAATTATTTATGAGAAATATCTCTTTCTATTTTGAAATCTTTTAAAAGTCATGTAATTATAAAAGAAAACGTTTAGTTTGAAAATATTCTTATAATCTTGTAAGGGGAGATTCAAAGATGTTATAATGGTGGAGAATAACCACACCAGCTATATAAGTTAAAAAAACATTCTTTCCTTAATTTGTCGAAAAGGTCATAAAGTACATTTTTTGGAAAACAAAGGAAAGATTCTTTTCAAACCATTTTATAAAAAGTAAAACAAGGGTATAAATTAATTTAATCCATAGTCTGGTAAATAGTAAAAATGTTTTGAAATAAATTTTTAAGAAACACATATGTGGATGATAAAGAGGTCCTAGTAGACACTTATGTAAAAACAACTTTGGATAATAAAGAGATTGTGAAATTAACTCTTACCATGTACTTTTCCTTGGTTATGGGTAAGTTACCCTCATGTATAATAGTTAAATCATTGTTATTAAATTATTAATGAACTACATACATAAATATGATATCATATATGATCTTCTAATATTTCTTTGTTAATAATATTTTAGTAGTATCATTGATTCGGGTGTAAATGGATTCATTTTCATTTATATGTTTTGTTACGCAAGTCTTGTTTATTATGGATAGGATGTATTGGATTCATATCCATAATGATATAATGTTATTAAATATTATTTTTAATAATAAAATTAAAATTATTCTTTAATGGTTACGATGATGAATGAATCTCCTCGTGTTCTTGGAAAGGGTAATATGTACCCACAAACGAACGCTACTTCCATTTCATTTTTTTTATTTTAAAAGGAAAGAAGACAAAATGATACAAAGGTATATTATTATTCCAGTATAATATAATATTTTATATATGTTACATAAGTTCATTAACACTATGCTTTATACGTTCCAAGTATGGTATGAATGAGTCATAGCACTTTGAGGGGTTTTTAGTCCGCAATTCTTTAAATGAAATTATCGTATATATACAACTTGAAAAAAAAGGTATGACATAAAAGAGAACTACTAAAGATTATAGAAAAAATAAATAACATAAATATCATATATAATTACAGTGACTTATTAATAGCCACCATAAGAGGTTGTAATAGAAGATTGAACAATCATCGTTTCATGAGGCAGTAGTTCGTCGTCCACAGAAACATTATGTTCTATACCAATTAGATAGAGGTTTTTTTAAGTGTAATTCAAATTAATATCATAAAAACAACATAGTATATTTAGGATAATGGTTTTTTTAAAAATAAATAAATAAAGAGAGTTTAGGGGGATGGAGAAGTAAAATAAAAGAAAAAAACTTAAAAGGAGATGTTACATTTAAATTGGGTAACTCCCTTTGGTTTGAACCCAAAGGCTTCCTTGAAGTTATATATGCCTAAGGTGAAGCCTCTAAGAGAAATATAGGGATGTAGGTTTCTTAATTTAATAGAGTTTGAACGAGCCAAGGGGCTTGAGATGTGTGAGAAATGGGTTAGATGTGAGGAATTTTTATTAGGGGGAGGAGGGGCTCTTTAGGAAAGTTTGAAAATATTATTTTATTATATAATGATTCTCGGTTTATAAAGGTCCAAAACTCATTAATGTCTACTATAAGATTACTTATGTTATAAATAAAATCATCCAATAAAAATTGGATATATTTTGGATATTGTTTTAATTTTTATAATCTCATTTATTGAAAACATTCTTTAATGTGATAAACACTTCATCATTATTGTGTCATAAATAATTTTATTTATTTGATATATAGAAATTATTAAAGATGAACCATGATGTATTAAATCTTTTTTTCTTTCTAATTAATATTTATAGTCTAAAAGATAACTTATATAACCCCTTTTAAATGTGATTTTACTAAAAGATATATGTGTATGTTATTTTTGTATTTACTTTAAATTATTTAATATAATGTGTCATTATCACTCTCACATGGCTCTATGTAGTCCCAAAATCGACCCAAGGATTCCCATGGTAGGACATATATCAAAAAATAAGAATAGAATACATGTTAGGGTAATTTAATATTATTATAATAGTATTAGTTTACCCTTATTTACGAGATTAAGAATTTAACCATGGTAAATAACATATTTACTTAAGTAAATATTCATAATTTATGACAATAAAAGTTACCTATTTACAAAATTTAGAACTCCTAATTCCAAATATGGAATCCATTTTTTCAAATTCAAAACATATAAGTGGCGGAAATTTATTTAAAATTAATTCCCGTTGTCAAAACACAAAGTGTGTTTTTATTAAATAATATCTATCAAAAAATTGAAACTTGTTTCTGTCCAGTTTAAATTTGAAAATATATCCAATGACCAAAATTATATTAAATGATAAAAATAAAAACTAATTATACTTTAAAACTACTCAAATGTATAATTTAACACTGTAAATTATTTCAATTAAAAAATTTGTTTTAAATTAAAATTAATATTTTTCATTATGCATCAAAATATGAAAGTTATCAGAAAAGGACAAAGAATTTATCCAAACTAAATTTTTAGGTCCTTATTCTGAAGAATGATTTAATTTAAATAAATTTATTATATAAATGTGTCTAATGTTGGTGTTAAAAAACTTTCTCATTTAAAGGTGGCAAAATTGCATTGTTTTTTAAGAATACTTCTTTTATCAGAAAAAATGAATTTGTTCTTATATTATGTGTAATAAACACATAATATAAATTATAAAATTATATGGTGTATATAAAATTAAAAATTCAGTTAATATTATTCATAGCTTCTTTTTGAACGGCAAGTTTAGTAAGTCGTGGTGTGCTCGAACTCGATGTTGCGTGTAGTGCAAGTTATTAAATTTCTTTAAAGAGATAACGTACTATGAAATCTTGGGGTGTTACACTAAAAAAGAATTTAATCACTAAAATTATATAAAAACATTTTAAATCGAATTAATTATATAATAAAGAAAAAATAATTAATTTATGATATGGATGGGGAGTGAGAATCATCATCGGATAAGGTAATGATGGGTGAGGAGGCTCAGATGTAAAGGGTGGTGAAAAAATGAGAGGCCTAAATACCCCATGTGTCCCTAATGACACAATGGGATTATAATGTGTAGAATATGGTATTCCAGTGAGAGGGGAAGGTTCTAATTGTTTATGCCGACTAGAGCGCATATCCCTCATACCATAGCCCAGAGTACAGGGGCCTATATTAGGCTGCTTATTGAATAATTAGCACCAAAGTAGTGGATCCTGTATAAATTTTAAAATAAAATTAATCACATGAAATTATATGTTATTGATATATATATATATATGAAATATAATACTCAAAAAAATAAATAATGGATGAATTCCCATCTCATCCATTCAGTGATTCTAGTTCATCATCCTTTTTCTTTGCTGCTCCTTAATAGGTTTCCTTTACATAAATTGAAAACAAATATAGAAGTAGTTAGAATAGGATAACAACTATGTAACCCTGGAAAAAAAATATGAGACATGACTTATTTTCTTTAGGTAATTTGGTTATATTTTCAGTTAGATAATTTATCTATTTTCATTAGGTCATTATTTTCAATTGTTTGGATTTTCATATCACAATTTTAATATGTCCAATTAAATTCCTTTTTTTATTATAATTTTATTGTTTCAGTTGTGTTTTGTTTTTTTGGTTTGAATATCGTAGAAAATGAAAGTCAAATAAAACTAATACCAATAAATGTTCAAAATTAACATTAATGTCAAGTCAGATAAAAAATATTTGTAGTCAATATAAAATTATTTAAAATAGTATCAACCTTAACAACACGAGTCAGGATAAATTAAAATAACTAAGAACACGGATGGATGATTCAATATATTTCCCACCACAACTTTGGGTTCATAATCAACTCTGAAAATTTAACTTTTGGAGTCATCCTGAGTAACAAATGGACTGGGGCCAATGGTAGTAGGGATGGTGTAAATTCCATCATTAGCATCATTAAAACATGTATTGTAATTACTTCAATAATGAAATGATATTTAGGTCGAAGATGATCTTTGTCAAAAAAACATGTTTTTTCATTGATTCAAATACATATGGAGAATTGGTAGCAAGAGTGAGATCAATGTTAATTACTCAAAATCCCCAATCATCAATAATGGTATCATTCCTCGTCATCAAATAAAACCACTAGAATTTCATCATTGTGACTCAGAGATGAGAGTAATAATACAATATTATTATAATTTCAATGACTCTATAATAAGCTACATATTCAAAATGAGGTCTATTATCAGATGAACTAGCTTAACAGTCTATTGTGGTAGTTAGTATAACACCATTATGTTTTTTTTCTCATCTTCATTTCTAATTTAGTGATAATAAATATATACACATTAATCACAATTTATTTACATTCACAAACAATGGTATTGGGATCAAAAGCCAATGATCTTATTTCCTTAGAGATAGATTCTTACAGAAAACTCGATACCTGAAATATTAATAAATATTAAACTTAATTAAATATTTTGTTTAATTTATTTTTTATAGAAATATTTCTACCTTCAATTTCAACCAAGTAGATATCACTTTTCTATGAAAAGTCTCTCTCCTTATCAAATATTAAGAATAATGATTTCTATTTATCATTTCTTTATGATCCCTATATATAAAAAATATAAATAGATTAACATGTATTTAAAATTACAAGAGATTAGATAATATATACAGATTCAATTTACTTACTTGATATAGTCGCCAAAAAAATCATAGTTGAACAACATTGTGTGATGTTTCATCTCCCGCTCTTGAAGGATTAATGTCATCTATGTATATAATACAAGAATTCCTAATATTGGAGGAATTGAAGGAAAATAGGGTTCAAATTTCTCATACTATAACACCCCAATATTTCATCTCATTAATGTAATTCAATATCTTGCGCTACACATAACACGGAGTTCGAGCGCACCACAACTTACCAAACAAGCCGTTCGGAAAAGTGGTTATGAATAGTGTTAACTTAATTTTGAATCTCATATACTCTAAATAATCTTAACATCCATATTATGTATTTCCTATAGATAATATATAATAAATTAATTTCTTCAGATAAAAGAAGTATTTTATCAAACAATGCATCTTTACCACCTTTTAATGGTGAATCCTTTTTAAAACCAATGTTTGAAAATTTTATATATTCAATTTAATGAAATAAAATTCTTCTTTATAAGAGGGAAATAAAATTTTAATTTGGATAAATTTTTGGTACTTTCCTAATAACTTTCCTATTTTGACGAATAGTGAAAAATACTATGTTTTAATTGAAAACAACTTTTTTAATCGAAATAATTTATTGTGTTAAATTATTCCTTTGAGAGGGTTTGAATTATAATTAGATTATATTTTTATCATTTAATACAATTTAAGTCATTATAAGTAATTTCACATTTAAATTTGACATAAACACTTGTCAATCTTTTGATAGTTTTTACTTTTTTTGCACCCATTTTTTGGTTTTGACAACAAGAATTAATTCTAAATTAATAAATGAAACTTCTATGTTTTTAATTTGGTAAAATAGACTTAATTTTTCATTTCATAATATCAAAATTAACTTTGAGTGAATTTTTAGTGTTTTTAGGAAAACATTCAATTTTTGATGAATAGTGAAAAAACACTCCGTTATTGGTTAAAACTGATTTTTTTAAATAATTAGTTATTTAATTATAAATTATTTTAGGTAAAAATATATAACTAATACCTATATAGGTTAAACTTAATTCATTAGAGTCATTTTATAATTAGATTAAATATATAAAATTTTATCGAACTTTTTACCGTCTTTTACCCACCTCATAGGAGCATTTGCAAATTTGTATAAAACATAATTTTACTGCTTTTTTCAGTCAAATTTAAAATATCCAAGAGACTTGGTTAATATCAGTAAGTAAAATTTGGTTCAATAAGATGAAAATAATTTTTGGTGAATAGTAACTTTTGACTTTTATTTACCGCAGTTAAAAGTAAATTCGGTAATTAAGGGTAAAAATAATATCATAATTACCCTAAAACATATTTTAATTCTAGTGTATAAGTATAATTTGAACAAAAATAACCATAGGAATAAAATATCATCCTCTTTGGCCCACTTTTATTAGATTAGAACATTTATTATTATTTTATTTAAAGAAGAGTTAGAAAAGTTAAAATCAATGTTTAATAAATACACCATTTTTAATATAGGGTTACACACAATATAAATTAGACAATAAATATTCATTATAAATCTAAAAATATTTCCTATATGATGATATTTTATTTATAATTTTTATAAATTAAATAATTTAATTTATTTATGACACAATTATGACGCAATAATTACCATATTAACAAAATATTAAAATAATTGATTTTATAAATATCCAAATAAATGTAAATTGAGACTTCTGATTAATTCCACTTATTTTCTAGGTTAATATGACATTTTAGGGTTCGTTAAATAAATTTTATTTTAAGTGATGGTATTTTTATGGCTTTCAAAAAAATGAAATACTAAATAGTGTAAAAATTGACATAATTGAGTTTTTAAAAAAATATTATATTATTAATTGATATAATATTCCTAAAAATATAAGGTTTCCCATAAGAACTTAGATAAGGTTATATATATTAATAATTAACCACATAAGGTTCTCTTGGAATGTTATAGTATGTTTATTAACCATAGGATATAAAAATACAAAGATATATGGTAAATCTCAAACAATTTAACTAAGAGTTCAATATTAAAGATAAGGTTAATATGATGAACTAAACATGTCTAAAACCTATTTTTTGAAATGAATTTTATCCATAATCACCTTATACTTTAAATAATTCATTTTTGATCCATTAGAAACAAAAAATGATTTCATTATAAAATAATATTTCTAGTTTTTCCTAAAGTGACTATCACCTCTCTTATAAAAGGGAACTTCCCCTTCTCTTAATTTCACACCTCCAAAGCCTTTTGTCTCAGCCAACCCCTACCCAAATATCCTCCCAAACATTCTTCCCTTCATCATAGAGGCCTTTATTTGGTCAGAAAGCCAATATATAGATCCATTTTGATCAAATCAAAAGGAATAACCTGAAAACGAGGTAAATATTTCATCACCACTTTCAGGTTCTTTTCTTCTTCCACTTCCTCTTCTTTGTTGTTTCCATTCTAAAATAATAACTATAGTATCCTATATATACTGTGATGTTATTATAAAAATGGTACAACCATATTCATTATTCTCTCCATCCTATAAATGACAAAGTCACCATACGTGAGTACGTACGGATTACTGTCTCCACGTTGTGGTGTACTTTGTTATTCAAACGCATCATTATTTGGATGTGAATAATAATGAGTATAACAGATGTAAATAATAAATATAACATTTTAATTATTATTTATATATGGTATATCATACAATTACATATGATTTTTCCATCATTATAATGATACTGTTGCTCGTGCGTACAAACAGATTATTGTCTCCACGAACGCAATGAGATTCATTCCCCGTCGTAATAATTCAAGAATAATTTTCATTTTATGATTAAAAATAATGTCTATGAACATATTATCATTCTGTATATGAATCAAATACCTCTTATCTATAACAAACATGGATTACGTAACCAAGCATATAAAGGAAAACGAATCAGTTAACGCCTGAAACGATGATACTACTAAAATATTATTAATAAATAAATGTTATATGATAATATATGATATCATATTTATGTATATAGTTCTTTTATAATTTAATAACAATGTTTTAACTATTTTATAGGAGTTTAACATACCATATACTAAGTAAAATTACAAGATAAGGGTTAATTTCACAATCTCTTTATTATCCAAGTTTGTTTTTTACGTAAGTATCTACTAGGATATATTTATTATCCATGTCCATGTTTCATAAAGGATTTTTAAAATGAATCATTTTTAGGGGAATTTTTTACTAAAAATCATTTTAAATGTTTTAAATATTTATTCTTCTAAACCTTTCTCATTAATGTTCATGTTTTTAAAATTGTTGTAAGGATTTATTTTTATGAACATGATTGTTTTAAAATGTTAATTCCTTTCAAAAGTTTCAAAGTGGTATGAGACACTTTGATTAGAAACTATCTTTTAAATGAAATCCTTTATAAATTATGTGACATTTAAATTATTTCATGAAAAAGGTATTTTTCTCTCAAACATTTTTACTAATTATTTTCAACTATGTCAACATCTTTTACGGGATATTATTCTTGATCGAGGCTGATTTATTATGATACAAATATTCCATATTTTATTGAAGGTTTTGTGATATTTTTGACTATGAATGTGTTATTTATATACCATTCATGGTTTATGGATAAAGTATTGGAATTTTGTATGCTAGTTTTAATATGAATGTTTATGTTATGTATAAATGTTTTCATATAAGGAATGCATTGGAATTAGTATGTGACAGGTGGAGCCCGATATAGCTCCTTGATGCATCGGTAGGTCTCATGGGACAAACTAGTTTCTTGGCATAAGGCCTTGACAAAGTATTATTTATAGTCTTGGCACAAGTCCTTGACTATGTGGTTATGAAGTGTGGCATTATGGATTCCATCATTATGAAAGTGTCTATTGATATTCCATGTGATTATTCGACTAGTATAATATCCATTCGAATAAGTAAATGGTATTATTTGATTTCAGATTTTCCATATTACACTGAAATTTAAGTTTTAAAGGCTTTTGTTTTTGTCTAATACATTTCCTTAAATGTTTATGCTTATTTCTGAAGGTTTCTGCTATATTGATATCCTTATTATGCATTTGAGCTCATGCCTTTCTATGTTTTATTTTTCCCAAGATGTGAAGAAGTATTTTATGGTTGACCTGGAGGGATAGTCTAAGGATATAAGTGGGTTCAAAAGGGGACAAAAAAATTTCGATATTTTTATTTCATGATATAATGTAAAACATATGAATGTATCTTGTACTTCAAAGGCTACTAAACTGATCGGTCTTTTGGGACATGATTCCTTATATCATGTCTATGTTATGTAATAATGCACCAAATCTGGGAAACTGGGGTCGGGGAGTTAAAGTTTGTATCATAAAAGTTTAGTAAAAAACTTGGAAACTATATTTAAAAAAACTATGATTAGAAAACACTACCCTAAGATAGACTTTGAGGATTAATATAGAATAACTTCCAAGAATTTTGGTACTGTATAGATTTAGTGAGTTTTCCAAGAAATACATCCCTGTCTTGATACCGGCAGGTAGAGGTGGATCTGACACATATGTACCTAGGGGGTAAAACCTGAAAACACCGCTTTGAGCTAGACTCCAACAAAAACTAGTGCCTGACAACGGACCTTGCTGCACTCTTGGATACAACACTCCCAGGGGATATGCTTAAGTTAATTCTCATTTTCTTTACCAGCCATTATGAAGAGTTTATGAGTATATACTTTCTCAAAAAATATTTTTATGATTATGGATTATATCCATAAACAGTTCAATTTATGTTAAGTGTTTTACATGTTTGGAATTATGCATTGTGATTCATAAACTAACCTGGTGTATGCCATTTTTTAGAAATTGTTGATAGAAGGAGAAATGAGATTTACAGCAATATGGAAGATTGAATGATTATGAAGGATCATATCTATCATTGTATTAAGCCCAAATTTAAAAGTGAAATATTCTCATGTGTATTGTCATCATATGAAGAAATAGTATCATGTGTTAATAAGATAAGTAAATAATTCTCTGAGTCCTATGGCTTTGAAGGGAAGCAAGAGAAGAAAATGATGGTAGAGAAAAATATGGATAAAAGGAATAGTGGAAAGAAAGATTTTTCTCATATCTGATAAATGTGGAAAGAATCACCTTGGTAAATTCTTTAAGAGAATGGGAGTTTTTTATAAGTGTGGAGAAAAAGGATACAAATTACATGATTGGTAGGGTAAGAAAAAGGTTTCAAATGTACAATGCTTCATCTGAAAATAGTTTGGACACTATGAGAATCAGTGTCCAAATCATCAGAGTATACCCAAAATGATATTTTTCGATTATAATCATGTTATGATACTACCAGAGATGAAGCGGAATGAATAGTGTAATTTTGTTGTATTTCATTTTAGTATTGTATCAATGATTTACTAGTTATATGAATTATGGAAATAAATAAGGATTGTATTACGGTACTATTTCAATAAGGATTTGAGATTGTATGGCACCGAGTACAGTGACATAGTTTAGGTTTAATCATTTTGGATAATACATGGTTGATGGAAAGGTATACCATAATATGGTCCTGATACTGAGGTAGTGATTTTAGAATAAGAGATGGTCGATTTGGATAATTTATATTGAATATTCTTGACTACCTTGGAACTGATTAATGGTTTTTTTATTCCATCATTGTTGGAATATTCAAAATTTTTGGATATAAAGAATATATCAAGTATTATATAAGGAATAAGGGAGAATTAATGTAATCAATTTGGTTGTATGGTAATTCAGGGTGTTACCATGATTTAAAATAATACATGATGAAGAAATTCATACGTTATTACGTGGCAAAAGAGATCTTCATTTTGTTTACATTCCTTATAAATTTGGTAATGTGAGTTTGGACAGAAGTATTTTTGGATAAGTCTAACGGTTGGAATGGATTATGTTTTATGTTTGATACTATTATTAAGTTTAAATCATTTCTTAAGATTATTTTTTTCTTGTTATAAAAATGACAACCCGGAGGTCGGGGGATAACCCGTCACGTCCGGCAAAGCTGTGAGACTTGAACCTACAACCGAAGGGTGACAAGGGTGGATCATCTACCACAAGAATACGTGATGTCCTAGTTTGTATTATGTGGTTTTTTTTAATAGTCAGACAAATGAATTATAAATTCATCGTTTTTTGAACCCTATATGATTAGGATTAATAAAATATTTTTTATTTCTATCATCTTTTGAAGTTAAAGAAGAGTTTGTGGTTGGAATTAGTTGAAGGATGAAACTCTACTTATAAAGTATATAAATATATAAATTTTTCCTCTTATTATATGAATAGATTAATTCTTAAACTTTACTTAAGGGATCTTTAAACCAAAAATGTGTTATCCTTATACCATATGTTTTTTTGAAACAATGATATTTTACATCATCTTAAATTGATGGATTTGAGTCCCTCAATTTTACACTTTTTTATGATTGATGACCTCAATCACTTCTTAAAAAAATTTACGTTTTCCATCCAATTATGTGTCTCTAATTTCCACCAATGTTCTCCTAATCTAGATCATTATTTGGTCGTAACTTTTTCATTCCCTTTCCCTCTTATTAAGACTAAATTTTATTTACCCAATTTCCGATTTGGGTTTTCCACAAAGGTATTTATCTATTTTTAACCTTTTATTTTAGAAAAAAAATTTCAAATTTTGAGGAATCAAGTTATTGAAGGAGGGTAGAATGTAACACCCCAAGATTTCTTCTCATTAATGTAATTCAATAGCTTGCGCTACACGTAACACGGAATTCAAGCGCACCACAACTTACCAAACTAACTGTTCAAAAAGAGGTTATGAATAGTATTAACTACATTATCAATATTTTATACTCTATATAATTTTATCATCCATATTATGTGTTTCATAGACCTAATATAAGAACATATTCATTTTTTCAAATAAAAGAAGTATTTTTTCGAAAAATGCAACTTTACCGCCTTTTAATGGAGTACCCATTTTAAAACCAGTAATTGACACTTTTATAGATTAAATTTAGTGAAATTAAATTCTTATTTAGAAGTGGGATATAAAAATTTAGTTTGGATAAATATATGGTACTTTTCTGAAAACTTTCATATTTGATGAATAGTAAAAAAATACTATGTTTTAATTGAAAACAACTTTTTTAACCGAAATAATTTTTTTGTTAAATTATGAATTTCAATGGTTTTGAAGTATAATTAGATTATATTTATTTCATTTAATACAATTTAGGTCATTATAAGTAATTTCACATTTAAATTTGACATACACACATGTTAATCTTTTAGTAGTTTTTACTTTAAAAAACCCGCCTTTTCATTTTGACAATAAGAATTAATTTTAAATTAATAAATGAAACTTATATGTTTTTAATTTGGTAAAATAGACTTCATTTTTTAATTCATAATATCAAATTTATCTTTGGGTGAACTTTTGGTATTTTTATGAAAGCATTCAATTTTTGATGAATAGTGAAAAAACAATGCGTTATTGGTTAAAACTGACTATTTATTTAAATAATTAGTTATTTTATTTTAATTTATTTTATTTCAAAATTGATACATAATACCTATTTATGTTAAACATAATTCATTGAGGCCATTTTATACTAATTTTAGATATATAAAATATTATCGAACTTTTTACCGTCTTTTACCCACCTCCTAGGAGCATTGGAAAATTTGTATAAAACATAATTTTACTACTTCTATGAGTGGATTTTCAAAAATCTAAGAGAAATAGTTAATATCATTAAGTATAATTTGGTTCAATAAGATTAAAATAATTTTTGTTGAATAGTAACTTTTTCCTTTTATTTACCACGGCTAAAAGTATATAGGGTAATTAAGGGTAAAAATAATATCTTAATTACCATAACACATGTCCTAATTCTATTGGATGAGTATAATTAGACCCAAAAAACATTCTGAATAATATATTGTCTTCTTTTATCCACTTGGATTAGATTAGGACATTTATTATAATTTTAATTTAAGAAGATTTAAAAGAGTTAAAATCAATGCTTAATAACTAACCAATTTTTAAAATAGGGTTTCACACAATATAAATTCAACTATAAATATTAATTAGAAAGCTATAAATATTTCATACTTAATGGTATTTTATTTATAATTGTTAGACATTAAATATTTTAATTTATTTGTGACACAATGATGATGCAATAATTACCTTATTAATGAAATATTAAAATAATTGATATTATAAATATCCAAATAAATTTAAATTAATACTTCTGATGAATTATAATAATTTTATAGGTTAATATCACATGTTAGTGTTGGTTAAATAAACATTATTCTAAGTGATAATATTTTTATGGCTTCCAAAAAAATAGTGTCAAAATTGACCTAATTGAGTTTTTAAAATAAATATTATATTATTAATTGATATAATATTCTTAAAAAATTATGGTTCCAACAAAGAACTTATATAAGGTTATATTTATTAATAATTAACCACATTCTGTTCTCTTGGTATGTTATAGTAATTTTATTACCCATATAATATAAAAATATGAAGAGACATGGTAAATGGAAAACTATTTAACTAGGAGGTAAATCTAAAAGATAAGGTTAATATGATGACCTAAACCTATCTAAAAACCATTCTTTGAGAGTTTTTAGACCCATACCCACCTTTTTATTTAAATAATTCATTTTCGAGACATTAAAAACTGAAAATGGTATTATTATAAAATAATATTTCAAGCATTTCATAAATTGACCCTCACCTCTCTTGTAAAAGGGTAATTCCCCTTCTCTTAATTTCACACCTCCAAAGCCTTTTGGCTCGGAAAAACCCAGCCCAAATATCCTCCAAACTTTCCTCCCTTCATCCTAGAGTCCATCCTTTTGTCAGAAAGCCAAATATGGAGTATTTTTTATCTAATCAATAAGAAGAACCCGAAGAAGAGGTAAATATTTCGTCACCTCTTTCAAGTTCTTTTCATCTTCCACTTCCTCTTTCTTTGTTATTTCCATTCTAAAATAATAACTCAAGTATATTCTATATACTTTTATTTTATTATAAAAATGGTGAAACCGTACTCATTATTCTACCAATTCTATAAATGAAAAAGTCACCATACGTGCGTACGTACGGATTACCATCTCCATATCGTGGTGTTTTTTGTTATTCAAACAGTTAATTATTTTAATGGGTATAATAATGAGTATAACTGAGGTAAATAATAAATATAACATGTTAATGATTCTTTATATATGATATATCATCCAATTACATAGGATTTTGTCATCAATATAATGATATTTTTGCTCTTATGTACGTACGGATTATCGTCCCCATGAACACGATGAGATTCATTCCCATCGTAATAATTCATTAATAAATATCATTTTATGATTAAAAATAATGTTTATTAACATAATATCATTATATATATGAATCAAATACATCCTATCCATTACAAACATGCCTTACATAACCAAGCATATAAAGGAAAACAAATTAGTTCATACCTAAAACAATGATACTATGAAAATACTATTAACAAATCAATATTATAAGATCATATATGATATTCTATTTATGTATATAGTTCTTTTATAATTTATTAAAAAAATTTAACTATTATACAAGAGTTTAGCATACCATCGACTAAGGAAAATTACAAGGTAAGGGTTATTTTCATAATATTTTTATTATCCGATGTTGTTTTTACGTAAATATCTACTGGGACATATTTATTATCCATGTCCATGTTTCATAAAATATTTTTCAAAGGGATTATTTTTAAGAGACTATTTTACTAAAACATCATTTTAAATATTTTAAAGATTTTTTCTTCTAAACCTTTCTCATTAATGTCCATGTTTTTAAAATGGATTTAAGGATTTATTTATATGGACATAAAAGTTTTAAATTGTTAATTTTTTTCAAAAGTTTCAAAGCGGTATGAGACACTTTCATTCAAAACTATATTTTAAATGACATACTTTATAAATTATGTGGCTTTTAAATGATTTAATGGAAAATTGATTTTTCTCTCAAAGATTTTTACTGATCATTTTGAACAATTTCCACATTCTTTACAGGATATTATTCTTGATCGAGGTTGATTTATTATGATATAAATCTTCCATATTTTATTAAAATTTTTGTGATATGTTTGACTTTGGATGTGTTATTTTTATACCAATCATGGTTTATGGATAAATTTTGATATTTTTTATGCTATTTTTAACCCCGAATGTTTGTGTTATGTTTAAACCTTTTCATAAGGGGAATGCATTGGAATTATTAAGTGATAGGTGGATCCCACTATAGCTCCTCGATGCATCGGTAGGTCTCATTAGACAAACTACTGTCTTGGAGCAAGGGCTTGACAAAATCTTATCTATAGTCATGGTACACAGCCTTGACTATATGGTTATGAAGTCTGACATTATGCATTCCATCATTTTGAAATTAGATATTGATACTGTATGTGATTATTTTACTAGTAGAATATCAATGAAAATATGTAAATGGAATTATTTGGTTTTATATTTTCCATATTATACTGAAGTTTAAGTTTAAAAGGATTTTGTTTTAGTCTAATACACTGCCTTAAATATTTATTCTTATTTATGAAAGTTTCCACTATATTGTTATCCTTACTGAGCATCTGAGCTCACAACTTTTATGTTTTATTTTTCCCAGGATGTGAAGTAGTATTTTATGGTTGACCTGGAGAGATAGGCTAAGGATATAATTGTGTTCAAAAGGAAAAAAATGTTTTTGATGGTTTTATTTCATGATGTAATGTAAAACTTATGAATATATCTAGTACTTCCAAGGCAGCTGAACTGATCAGTCATTCGTGACATGATTCTTTATATCAGGCCAATGTTATGAAATAATACATAGACTCTGGGTAACTAGGGTCGAGGCATTACACATATTGTTCTTTTACATTTCTCATTGGTCTATTCATTCTCATAGTAATATCATATAAATACATTGAGCATAAATCTACATATTCTTGAGCCCAGTTACCATTGATGATAGAACCATCATGATGATGCTTGTTCCGGACATAAGATTTCAATGTGTACATATTTTTTTCAATTGGATACATACAATAAAATGTAACAAGTCATCTGATAAGTATTTTGGTTGTAAAATGGATAGTTAGATGCACCATGCATGTGAAAAATGATGAAGGAAATATTTTCTCTTACTCACACAAAATTAATGGTATCTCAGCCAACATTTTTTATCAGGAAAGACTTGGAAAACTTCTTAGTAAAACAATCTCAAAATAAATGGCACAACAGAATAACTAACACCCATACATTATTTGACAAAAGATAACGGATTGATATTGGAATCAACTCATGAAAATGTTTGAGATAATCATGGATCTTCAAAGATTTCAACTTCAACTCTCTTTAGTTGACCCGTTTTGATATATTGCATCAATATCCATCATGAATTTTAATAGTCTCTAATACTTATAGAAGGTAATTTTTTTCTATAGGTTTAATCACATAAGAAGAACATAGAACTTTCCATTTATTTTCATTGATACACACTGGATACAATTATAGTCTGGTACCCCAATCCACCAAGTCATGCAGAGATCATAAATAATATTAGGTATTTCCCGTTACATTTAGATGAATCAAAAACAACATTTCACATATATTCTTTTCAATTTTCATTATGTTTAAGCAATAATATAACAAATTGGTTAACCAATATGGAAAATCAAAGAAGATACACCTCTTCCTCCAATTTTAATAGGTATCATTGGAAACATTTTTCCTTTTTCCAGATTTTATTTGACCCTTCCCAAATTAAAATGGAAATCTTGAAATTCAATAAGCACATAAGTTCCAAACATATGCTGAGGTGGATTTTTCATCTCCATGGTATTGTCAAATCATTGAAGATTATTTTTATATGGATGGTCCATTTGAAAGAAATTCCCATGTCCCGTAAAACTAAAAATATGATGATATTTTAGTCTTCTAGTCAAGTATTCTTTATACAAATAGTACATGATAGTTTTCCCTTTATGCTCCATCCAGACATTTTTTCATAAGTAGGAAAATCATTGATCATCCACATATGTGTATAATGAATCTAAAATATTTCTTTTGAACATGCCTGATATGTGCACATTCCTATATACCAAATGAATTTCAACTTTTTTATTAAATGTTTCATGTACACATATATATCATTTTTAGAATCAGAAGGTCCATAAAGGAGTATACTCAGGAAAGTGAAAGGATTTTTCATACACATCCATGGGTGGAGGTTATAAATTTGCATAAAAATTGGAAATGTGATGTAATAAGTAAACATCTTCCCAAAGGGATTAAAAACATCACATGAAAGACCCATCCTTAAATTATGCATGTTATCTATAAAATTAGGATATTGAGCATCAAATATCTTCCATGAAAATCAATATGCAGGGTGAACCAACTCTTCCTTAGTCTTATTTCTCACATTATCATTCCATCAAATTTTTATTTATATTTCATTAGATATGAAAATACTATGGAGTCTGGGGATCAATGGGAAGTTCCACAATACTTTCTGTGGCACACAGGGTGGTGGTCAATCAGCTCATTGCTTCCATCAGTATGTTCCACATTTTATACCATCATTTCATTCAGAATCTTCCTCCCAAAATAATCTGTAATTTTTGGAAAAATAAGATTTTTTTTCTTGAAAATCTATTTTCTTCAACTAACATACATTCCATATAGTGGTTTAAAGTAATATCTACATAATTTAGAAGTAATTCCTTCAAGAAGTTATTAATCTAGTCGATGTTAGTATTAGATATTCCATACATGGTTTTCTTTTGAAAATATAAGATTAAAATTTCCATATTTTTCATTTTACCACATTTTCATTATACTTTAGTCGTGGCATCATCATTAAATTGTTTTCACTCTATCAACATCGTCATTTTCATTGGATGCATCATGTTTTCTCGTATTAAAGTCTTCTGGAGTCGACATCCTTTCCTTCTTATGATGAAGAATAAATAGAAACCATTCATATAACAAATTCTCTAATCTAGTCCTCTCATTTGGATCATTAGCATTTGGAGACTCCATTTTATACCCATTGTTTTACTATACATAGTAGTTTTTTTGAGAACCATATTTTGGTTATATGGTAGAAAACCTCTTCATGGATCAACCATGGTCTTCTAACACAATTATTACATGGTCAATATATGTGACCACTATCTAAAGCATTAGTAAATGAAAAATTTAAAAATCTCTCCAATGTTTTTTTTGAAAATACCATGAGGTCCAATTGGTTTCATACATCCATATTTTTACCATTATGTAAAAAAATTGTAATAAGTTATTTCATTAATGCAATTTTATAAGATTGAAGTTTAATCTAAAATATATTTTAGTAAATGAGAATTTTACATATTATATAAAACCATAACTGACAACGTACACTATATGAGAATCCTAATATGAAATAAAACAAAATACAATATATATAGGATTTGTTAAGTAACTGAGAATTGCTCAAATCAGTTCATTTTTTATCATTACAATAGAATTTATTTCAGTTAGGTTCACTTTAGTTCACTTCTTTTTATTTTAGTTTAGTTTGATGTAGTATTGTTTTGTTTGGATCTACTCAAGTATAATTTGGTCAAATCAAGTCATTTCAATACAATTAAATTGGTTTGTTCTAGTCGGTTCAGTTCTGATGTAGATAGGATTTGTTAGTTTGATTAGGTTTTAGTATAAAGGGTTAACAGGTTCAGTTCATTTATTTTCAAGACTGGATAGGTTGATTTGGTACAATTTAGTTTTCATAGGGTCTAATTAATTCATTTTAATTTATTATATTTAGTGGGTCATCACAAAAGAATAAATTAATAGATTAAGTGAAACATAGTGGATGTTATAGAAAATAATTGTATAAAGACCATATTAGTGGATGATTTGCTTATATCCTAACTATGAAACATCCCCTATTAGCTCTATATTTTCTCTCACTCATTTCATAATAAAACCCAATATTTAAAAACTTCTATAAATAGTAATATTAACATGATTTAAAAAGTATTATAGAGCTTAAATATTTAAATCTTTATTAAACTAATTTTATAGCATGTATATATCATTAAATACATTTTCAATCATTACTACATCACTGTATATGAATAGTTTTTATAGTCGATACATAATGAGTTAAAATGAAAAAAAATATAGACAAAAAGTATCCCCATGACTTAAGGTCACAATCCCGCCCAAACACTCCCTGAGAATCCCAAAGGAACAAGTCCACCATACTAAAACATTCATGAAACCAAAACCTACAAGAAATCCACTCAGTTTATTGACATCTATTGGGGAAAAAATAGTGTGAGCATAATTTCTCCACAAGATTTCACCAAATATTTCATGTATTTAATTTTTAAAAACATTACATAAAAATAGTTTGACATAAAATATTTAAAAATTGGTTTTTTATCACTTTTGGAAATCAAGTCCATGAGATTTTTTAAAACCCAATTTTTGAATCCAAATGATGCTTCAAACCAAATAAATAGATTTTCATTTTAAATAGATTTAAAATTATACATTCCAAAAAATATTTCCAAAACCACCTTTAGAGAAATATTTGAATGAAACTTTATCCCAAATAAACACCAATCACACAAATTAAACAAAATAGTGGAAATACAAAAAAACAAGAGGTGAGATATTTCACGATCAAAAGTAGTCATAAAATAGATGAAAGTATCAATCAATTTCTACTTAGAAAAGGATATTTTAAAACATCTATAAAGTAGATAAGGATCAATGATGCAAAAAATGATATAATAATAATAAAATAATGTTGGAACAGAATCATCAATCATCATAATGAGGGAGTAAAACAATGTACATATAATTATAGTAAACTCCTAAACATCTAGTGAGAATATCCAAGATGTACTCGGGTTGAACCATATATCAACCAATTAATGCAGCCCTAGTCTATAACCAATTTTCCAATCCTAACTAGCCCCACCAGTTACATTCCCCTGAGGTCAGGATGTGTCCCACACAAGGGGGATCCAATCATTATCATCATAACTAGATTGTAACCATATATCAATCACCCCCTAAAATTAAACAAATTCAAATAATTCAAGAAATATAGGGTTATGATGGATATCTTACATAGAAAACACACATTAAAAATAAAACACTCATCAAAATTATTGATCAAAAAACCAGATTCACCATAGGTAAAAATTACCATGCATCAAAATTCTTAATCAAAACACAAAAAAACAACCCTATATTAAAATCAATACAAGTGGAAAATGATAAAATAAATTGAGGTAGAACATATAACATAGTTATAACTTCTATATTTGAAGTGGAAGAATAAAACAAATACTTGATTATCGATCCCCAGTAGGGAATAATGGTTTTCAAGCTAAGAAGAAGAAGGGAGGTGTAGGTTAGGTCAAATCAAAACACAAAACAAAAAAATCAATGTACAACATTATAACTAAGTTAGAACATAAAAATTTAAAGTTGTAGAACAAAAAATGTATTTAATCAAGATGTATCAACTGTTGAGAAGAAGGTTTACAGGCTGGGGAATATGGGAGCTCCAGTTTTGGGCAACACATAACTAGAGGGGAAATCTGGGGGATGTTTCATTTTTGGGGCTAAATTTCTCAATGGTTTTAAAAAATTATTGGGATATATTGACATAAAGTACCACAACCCAATGGTTTATTCAAACCATTGGAATAGGGTGGTATTATTCCAATGGTTTTCTGAAGCAATTGGGAAATTAGTCTCCAAACAGCCTTATACCAACAGTTTGTGAAAACCATTGGTATAGGGGCCATATACCATTGTTTTTTTCAAACTGTTGGTATAGGGGGGTTGGTATAGAGTATATTTATGTAGTGATAAAATAATTACAAATATGTAAATCATCTAGCATAATACATCAAAGACATGCTCTGTTGAGTTAGATATATTAACACTAGAACTTTTTCAAATCTCAGCATCTCTAGATAGAAATGCCCTAAGAACATCTCCATGAAGTCATTCCATGACATACGGTTAGTTTTTCCACTTCATACTTGAATGTCCCACCAGCACTTCATTAACCCTTATAGCATATAATCAGCTAGCTTGACCCTTATCTCAATTGGAGATTCCAAATGGGCAAGTATTATCTCGATGGACTTAACCCAAAAATAAGCTCCCTTAGGTCCACCCTCAACCATAAAAGTCAGATTGTGTTGCAACTGAAACTCCCAAGTAAACTCATACAATCTTTTCACAACCCACCCTATGTTTCTTTCCATGAATCTCATGAGGCGATAAATGTTCTCCTAGAATTTCTCCCCTTCATCTTTATATGAAACCATAGGTTTCATAAGTTCCCTAACTGGAATACCATTCCATATCCATGCCCTACATTAGAACCCTCCACAAGCGTCCTGGAGGCATACTCTCTACAATGACAATCACATGTGTTAGGTATCAAAACCCAACCTTATAACATTTATGTAAGTGGAATAATCACAATATGTCACAACATGTATTTTCCCCACCTCTCTTTTCATGGTCAAACAGAGGCGCTATCACTACCCTTAACCATCCTACTCCTAGGATTTTGTTAAAATGGGTAAACCCACTATCATAATCAAGTTTCACATTTAGACAACCAATTATTCTCATTATTCATCATTTTACAATCTTCATCAACTCATGTTAGGAACTGTTTTTAATTTTTATCTATCAAAAAAGGAGAATAATTCAAGTTCCAAAAATTACCCATAACCCATTTTCCAATGGGTTCCTAAAATGATGCATGTCAAAAAAACACCGTGTGTCTAGAATAATTCAAGAAACCTCTACTCGTGTTTCATTCCATGACTCAAATCATTACTCCAAAATTCCAAAAAAAACAATAATCACATAACACGATAAGTGCATCACCCAAGGTGAGATAATATTCAACAATAAAAGGAAACAACAATAATAATAATCCAACCAGGAGTACTCGGTTTTTCCCTCACACATGGGTTTGAAACTCCCATGAATGATCTCATTACCAAGACACAACTCTTTCTATTCTTCTATCTACATTTCACCTAACAGTAAGACAAAATAAGAAGAATGAAAATTGGATTTATGGTACCACTTTTTAATGTCTCGATATTGGAGCCCTATGACAGTTCCCTGAGTCAGTCATTCACATGACGTCAGTCGTACCTCCCCAAACATTAGAAGTTTTTGACTAGTATAAAGGGTCTGGTAAGTCAGTCATGGGGAGACTTTACCATCCTCTATCAGAGTAAACCCCCATTTTAAATAGGAAACAAATTATTAATCATATATAACCATAAGAGTAAATTTTTCATAAGATACCCAAAATAGAAAATACAATATTCAATCGAAAGGGAGAACATGAAATACAAAAATAAGTGTAAAGTGCTTAAAAACCCAAATAAAAAAATAAATACACTAATGAATCCCAAAAGTGTCTCAACCCACATCTAGTTCCCTCTTCCATGCTCCAATCCGAAACAGCAATCTAACATATTTCCCTTTCCCATAACCTATCCCGCAATAGTAATGTCTATTTGGGTACGGATCAGGTATCCCAAGTAGGGTGTGAGTAGAAATCTGTATACCACCACCAATGGTGTCTAAAACAAATCCAATCAAAAGACTGTGTAAGATGTTCTACAAAGGAATGAATATAGTTCATAAATAAACATTTATCAAATTATCATTTATTATTTATTTATTCATATTAACTCTAGGGTTCTTGGGGATACCCATACCTCTAAACTCACTTCAGATCATGCCATAGACTAAAGTATTCCATAGGTAATATCATATCAAAATACATGCTTTGAAGCATGCTAGAGCTCAATGTATTCAGATATGATATGATATCTCCGTACCAGATTCGACTCATGCCGAAGTTTGAAGTATTATTATGTGAGGCCATATCTTGGAGTGTCTTTGTAACCATTCTTTGAATTCACATATAAAATCCAAATTTACCAATAAAAAATTCATATGTAAGATGACCATGTTACCATTCTTACTTCTTAATAGAATTAACATGTTTTCATTCTTTTATACATAAGTACAATGACCATGTTACCAGTTATACTTATCATTTGAATGACCATGTTTCCATTCTTTTACTCACCAGTACAATGACCATGTTACCATTTATACTTCTAAATTTTAGAATTACTAGTTACCATTATTTCACACACAATTAATTCATAATTAATTCGTAATTAATTATCCACCTCAATACAATTACTAATTCAACAATTAGTTTCATACATCAATATACTTTATTAACTCACCCAATTAACTAAGTATGCCAATGCCATTAATTAATTCATTAATTAATTAATCAATAACAAAAATTATATCCCATGATTAATTTTCTAGAATTAATTATCTCATTTTAATCCCACCTATTTATAATTAATTTTATTATTAATTATCTAGATCATAATATCGAGGCACATAATTAATTAATTATTAATTATCTCAATATATCAAATTCATTATCTCATAATTAATCCACTAATTAATTATCTAGATTACAAACCCAGGATCTCATAATAAATTTCCAAAATTAATTAACTTATTGGAAAACCCCTTAGTATCCTAATTAATTCTTCAATTATTCATTTATTTCAATATTACTTTTATAAATCAATCTATCAACATAATTAACCCAATTTAGGAATTTAATTACCAAATAATGCTATAAATTTTACAATTTTTCATACACACATAATATCCACAACTATTGGAATTATATTTTAGATCACCAACCTTGATTCATTGATGGACATTCATACAATGGAAATCCGCAAAAATCTAAGCCTCATAATGTCGTAGATCTGAGTTCTGAATCTAAATCCATAAATCAAGATCAAGGATATAAAAATCCTATCAATATAGATCTTGATATATAATCCTAGATCTAGGACTCAACAATTATGTTTATATCTAAATAAATAAAGTATGAAATCCACCAAAATATCCAGGAAAGTGAGAAGAATGAATGGGATATGAATCAGGATTGGATCCACTTACTAGGAGAAGAGTGGATCTTCGATTCTGGCCTTGAATATTGAATAATGGATGTCTAGTGGCCTTATAGCCCCTTTGGAAGGCTTTAGAGTTTCCCAAAACTGTTTTTTCATGAGGTAAGGTCATAATAGAGGTGTTTTAGGGGTTTTTGGGAATTTAAAATAATTTTTAAGGTTATTAAAAATTGCACACATAATTTTCTAGGAAGGGGTGTATGGTTAGTTAAATTCTGTGCCAACTCTGCAACCCTTACTATCTAGGGTCACAAGAATACCTATTTTTTGGAACATGGTTTTCTCTAACAATACGCAACCCCTATTTAAAATATTTCTCAAAACACCACCCAAATGCACCCCAAGTCATAACTCCAATCAAAGGTACTACAAACACCAAGGGTCTAAAATCACAACCAAGATAACTCCGTAAAAAGTAGAGATATTACACGAAATAGCCCAAAGAGAATTTCTGATCCCCAAGGGTTAGTGCCTAGAACCTGACATCACTAAAACTGAAAGTGGGAATGGTTTTTCCAGAAACATTATGGAAGTAAAACCTTACAATATGGTATGAATATCCAAGGAAAATCCACTAGGAGTAATGTACTAGAAGTTGAGAAGGTAATAAATCCCAAAGTAATATAACAAAAGTACCAAAATAGGGAGAACAGCCTAATTTCCAAAGGGCACTACTCACCATGTCCAAGGTTTAACAGCTAGATCCACCTCTAAGAGATCCATTTCCATTAATCGAACCTAGAAGGATATAATCTAAAAACACATGAAGGCACAAGAAGAGTGTTATCCAGAGCCCATTATTATTTCACCCATGGATTCCATAATAATATGCTAATATCAAATTAACTATGAAAGTGCATTTAATATTCAAAAAAATAGGTTTTCCATTTATGAAATCATATTAAAACAAATGGTGCTTAATAATTTAAAAGATTTAAATACCTTAGAAATTCATGGTTCACATTTCAAATGGTGGAAATACATTTCAAAAGATATAACATACATTTAATCAAATGGTGATTTACCAAAATGGCACTTTTCATAAAAATAGCACAAGTAAAAAAATTATGTAAAACATTTTATATAATTTCTCAAAGAATTTAACATAGTTACAACAATGGAATTTATATATTTGAAATAAAAATAATAAATCAACATGGTCATGTTTCAAATAGGTATGATAGTTTCAGGCTATAGGGATCCAACACTCTGAAATGGAAAGTATGTGCATATACCCCATTAGGCCTAAGGAAAAGGGGAATTATAACCATCACCTAAGGAATTATAACGTAGTGATATTATTTTTTAGAATGTCTTATGTCGTAAAGCTCCATCCACAATAAATCACTAACTACCTAAGGCTTTCATGTACTCAAATACAGATCAATGATGGGAAATTTATTTGGGGAATTTATAAAATAAAATTAAATCCAATTCTCTATTTCAAATATTCCAATTATTTATTTAAAACACATAATAGGTTTTTAATCAAAATCATTCCTTTTCACCATGATAAAGCCCTATGGTGTCCATCAAAATCTTTTTATGACAATTTTCATAAATAAGGATTTGAAACCAAATCATGCAGTTTCAAAATTCATTTCACAATTAAATTCAACAATTTAACATTCATACGATTCCATAAATTTTATTACAAACCCCCAATTCACTGCTGTTGGGGTTTTCACAATTTTATATCAAAACCAATTCCACAATTAAATTCAATAATTTAATTGATTCAATTTCCAACAATTTTATCACAAACACCAATTCAATGGAATTAGTGTTTTTAACAGTTTTCCATCAAAATCAAATCCATAATTTAATTCTATAATTTAATTTGTTAAATTTCTATCAAAACCAATATTTAATTAAAAAAAAGTAAAACTCACTAATTTCCAATTCAATGACAAAAATCCATTTTTCTCAAAAAAAACACAATTCACAGGAATTAGTTTTTTTCAAAAAACCAATTGAAATACATATAATAAAAATCCAATCCATTGAATTTAAATTAAAACAATTTAAATTTAAACAAACCAATTTTGGTTAATGAAAATTGAGATTCATAATAGAACCACCTGCCTCGGGATCAACAGATCTCAGATCACCAAAACCAAGATAGTGTTTTTCAATGAAAATAAATGATCAATGAATAAAATAAACAAGGATAAAGCATAGGATTATTATGCCAAAATAGAGATTGTCAGATCCATAATAAATCTGAATGATCTATAGAACCTAAGAGAGAAGAATAGATATCATGAGAGATCATGGTCAGGGTGAAGAAACTAATTGTGAGGAGATAGAAGGATGTTACTCTTGATTCAAATTACATCCAAGAGATAACTGAGGGTAAAAGAAATATTATTGGGAGCTCCATGGTTAGGAGAAATTATTTTTGGTTGAAGGAGATCAGTTGAGGACCTAAAATAGGGGTTTAGAAATTTTTAATAAAAATTTGGATCTCCTAAAATCCACTACGCATGGTTTCCCAAGTAGACATGCATGGTTAGAAATAATTATGTGACCTATTCATGCACCCTTATTAAATGGGCCACATGGTTTCTACTAAGAAGAAACATGGAATTACTAACCATGTAAAAACTATTCAAAATTAACTACCTTGGGTTGCATGGTTTTCTCTGATTGGGAACACAGTTTGGGAAAACCATGCACCAACCATCCACTATCCCATAATACTAAAAACTCATAAAATTTTATCCCAATAAAACCCAAAACGAAACCCAAAAAAAAGATAAAAAAAATATGAGGTTTATGAATATGATAAAATAGTAATGAGATGTCGCAAACTCACCACCATAAAAACATTTTATCCCAAGAAATTCTACAATAAGGATTCCATGCCAAAAATTTGAGGCCACAGCTCTTTCATCAATGCCTCCCTCTCCCATGTCTCATTAGAATAAAAACAACAATTACATAGCACTAGGACCAAAGGTATTTTCCTCTGGTGACGCACCTTAGCCTCAGAATCAAATATCTGATGGTCCATTCAGTCATAGATATATCAGGTTCAGCTTCATGATCATGCCAACACAAAACATGAGTTGGATCTGATAGATAATTTCATGGATAGGATACATGCAACATGTTATGTATCGATGTTAGCTGCAATGGAAGTTATAAATGGTATAAAAATTTACCTAGCCTCTCAACAACCTCAAAAGGTCCCAAAAAATGTGGAGCAAGCTTCCTTTTCCTCCCAAGTCATCGATGACCCACCCAGAGTGAAGCTTTCAATAACACATATTCACCAACTGAAAACACCAATGATCTGTGGTAATTATCTTTATAACACATATATAAGCTCTATGTTGTCCACATTCTCTGATGAATCAACTATATCTCTGAGGTCATATCTTATACCAAACTTGTTCCAACTAAGGAACTGTCACCAATATCTGACCAACATAATTGAGATTTACAAGGTCAATCAAACAAGGCCTGAAAAAGAGCCATTCTGATTATGAACTGGTAAATCTTGTTATAAGTAAACTTAATCATCCCCAAATGATCTTCCCAAGGTATAAAAAACTTGAGAACATAAGAACGAATCATATCCTCAAGAATATATAGATCTCTTTCTATCTTCCCATCCGAGTGTAGATGGTATTCTGTACTTAAATGGATGTAAGATACCAGTGCCTCTAGAAGGACTCTGCAAAATTGAGAAGTGAATCTAGGATCCCTATCTGGTACTATAGAATAAGGAATACTATGAAAAAGAATGATCTCTTTCACATAGAGATTTCCCAACTCCTCGAATTTGGTTGTATCACTATTGGGTATAAATTGAGTCGATTTTTTCTGCCTATTGATCAAGACCCAAATCGCATTCCTCTTTCTATGGGTACATGTAAACCCAACCAAAAATTCCATATATATTTCATCCCACTTCCATTTAGGGACTAGAAGTTGTTAAAGAAAACTTGAAGGTTTGTGGTGCTCAGACTAAACCTGCTGGCATGCATATCAACGAGAGACAAACTTAATAATGCCTCATCTCATACCTATCCACTTGAACTTTCACAACATGTCATAAAACATATTTGGGGTTCCGGGGTGCACTTCCCACTAGGAATTGCGACGACCCCCCATCACAAAAAAAATTTTTGCTAATGACATAACAATGCGATTCTATCAACAAATAAACCCTCTTTGGAGAATGACCCCTGAGAAATTATCTCCCCACCATAAATAGAGTCTTTAATTATTTTAAATTCATCATTAAGATATTGGTTAAAAATAAAGATTCTGATAAGATCAGATTTCAACTGTATGATGTCTAATGAAACTCATCCTCTTTCTCTTAAACTCTAATATGCAACTGTGAATACAGATCTAAAAAATTCCACTAATCAGAAGATTAATTCATGGCCTTGGTCAAGATATTTCCTACTTAAATTATCAGTAAAAACAATCCCTTTCCCCTTGGAATATCAGATATCAAAATAAACAGATTATAGTTATTCCAACAAACACCTCTTTCAGAGATTCAAGTCTTTTTGAGAGAAGATATAACACAATATCTTATGTTATGAAAACACGGTAAATATTTCTTGATAAATTTAATATTTCTAACTCTTAAACCCATGCATCATAGTTGCATGTTCAAGATCAGCGGTCAAATAATTCTTCTCATATGTCTTAAGCTGGTGAGAAAAATAGGCAATAATCTGATTACCTTGCATAAGAACACTACCCAAACCAGAACCTGATGCATCATAGAGGACCACATAGCCCTACTTGGCCTCTTTAAGAGTCAACAGTGGCATATTTTGTAAGAGACTCTTTATCCTAACAAAATAAATATGACATTTTTCATTCCAAGAAAACATTAATCTTTTCTGAGTGAGAGCAGTTATCAGAGAATCCAACTTTGAGAATACTTTCATGAACCAACGATTGTATCTGTCTAAGCACAAGAAGATAAAAATCATGAAGAGGATCCCTAGTTGTTACCATGTCATAAAATATTTCATCTTATCATGTTCAAATGAAATATGATGTTCCAGAACCATGAGTCCCAATAATTTCACTTCCCTAATCCATAAATCACACTTTAAATGTTTTGCATAGATTTAGGGATTTCTCAAAAAAATCATACCTGCTCTCAAATGATGCACATGACCCACCTAGTAAATATAGTAAATTATAATTTAATCTAAAAATACTACCATGAAATTATCGATATACTCAGGTAAAATATTTTTTATTAATTCCATGAAAACTATAGGATCATTGTCTAGACCAAAGGGCATAACAAGTTACTCATAATGGTCATACATGATCTGAAAGGTGGTTTTATGAATGTAATATTCTTTTATCCTCAACTGATGGTTACTAGGGAAAAGATCAATCATTGAGAACTACTTTCACCTTTCAACTGATCAAACAAATGATCAATTAGTGGAAATAGATACTTTTTCATTACCATCGCTCGATTGATATTTTGGTAATCAACGCATAAGACAAGTGAACCATAATATTACTTAGAAAAGATAATGGTAACTACCCAAGGTGACACACTTGGGAATATAAATCCTTACTATAGAAGATCTTACAACTGGGACGTCAGCTATTTCATTTTATTTGTTTCCATATGGTATGAATGAATAGAAACTAGTTGAGTACCAATCATGAATTCAATGGAGAACATAATGTCACTTACCAGTGAAAACCCCATGAATTTTGAAGGAAACACATCAGGAAACTTGATGACTACTTAAGGGAGATAATCATCCAAAGCTTCCCACTCCATATCAAAGGCAGCCAAAAATATCACATTCCCAAACTCTGGATAAGAATATCTGCCTCTGCTTGACCTTGGGTCACATTCTTATTAGAAGATACAATACATGCCACTGGGTGTAGTATATGAGACCGATCAAAGATAAAAATAAATCTGAGCTTTATTGGTAATGATCCAATCCTTATTCAAAATGATGTTGATAGATTTCAAGTCAAGAACCAGGAATGTCCATGAAATCTCAACATTTGATAGAGAGAAAACACAAGTTGGACTATTGAAACCCTTCACTCTCTTCATACCAAGGGGTGTAGAAATATCCATTGAACAAGATCAAATATCCATAAGAAATTTTAGTATATTAATAATATGGGTTGAAATAAATTAATGAGATACACCAAAATCAAATAAAGAAGTCACTAATGATGAAACTATCTTAATGGTACCTCTCACGATCGTTGGCCCTATATTCACATCCTCTATAGACTCTTCCATTACATGATGAAGCTTCGATCTAGATGTTTTGGGTAATAACTATATTACACATGAAGCATTTGATTTCCCCTATAGTTTTTGGAGGATCAGATGGTCTTGCTCTATTTTGTGGAGTAGAATAAATATAGAAGAATCATTACAAATGCCCAGAATTTCTATAAGAGATATAGTTATTGGGTGCCCCAATGCAGACCCACATTGAATGTACAAGATTTCCACACTAGTAGAAAACCATAAGACCTCTTTTGGGAATTATAGGAGGTCTAGAATGAACCTACTATTGAGAACGTAAATTAGAACCACCATGTTTCTATTTTCTCATGAAGGAACTCGCACAACTACTGAGAAAACAATAATTTCCAGATAATCCAAACGTGCAAGAGAGGTCCATCTCTACCATCAATTCTCTATCCCGAACATCATTATAAGTATGAAGATTCAACCAAAAAACTTGAGAATGAATATCTGGTCGAAGTACCGACTCAAACTGTTGATTTTTTATCCTTTCATTTGATATTATCTCAAGAAAAAGTGAACGAGGTTAGCCAAATGGTTTGTATACTATATCATGATATTGTAATCCAATTCATGTTTGAAGAACTGAGTGGACTTGGATAACAACATTGACTCTGTATATAACTAGTCAGTGAAAATAACCATGAAGTCCTTCCACTCAAATCCCTCATGCTTCTTCGCTATCACTAGTGTCATGTCATCTTCTTGTTATTCCTTGCATCACGAGGGTGTAACCCTTCACATTTATCTCATCGGGTGTATCTATAAACCAAAACAATCATTAAATATAAATCAACCATTCCCAAGACTCTTGAGGATAATTTGGGGCATTAGACATTGTTGGTTTCCAGAAAAGGAGCTCTTGATAACTAAACTTTAGAATTACCCACTAAGGTTTCACAGTTGGATCCTGAACGAGAATTGGAGGTTTTCCCAGTCCCAAATCTTATATAGTTTTCATGATCACCTCAAATAGATTTCAATAAAAAAATATGATTCTCCCACTCAGTTCCAACAACATCCTCCTCCTAGATCTTATTTGCAGATCTTCTGAGAGGCATGATGCTACACAACATCAGTAGAACCTAAGGAAAACGTAATATTTACACTCAAACATAGTAACAAGGGAAGAAAATTCCAATAGATAGATTGAGAATATTTTGATTTCAATATATCCAAATCCAAATAGGTAAAATAATAGAACTAATTTATAATACATCTTTCCATAACCACCCATGGATACATAATGTTTATTATAGTGAGAGATGGCCAGGAACTGAATCGTAACTACCTCCTAAGTCATGATTAGATCACACAATTCATACTGAGTTAAAGAAAAGAAGTTCAACTGGCCTCTCATACAACATTTTCATGAACCAGCCTGGTTACCCTAGTCACCCAGTAACTAAGCCTATCCTGACATGGCCTGAAGTCCATTTTTTATCCCCATTGGTCTGCAACTATCACTTAGCATCACTCAAACTGAAAGTGGAAACAATTTCCCCACAAACATTGCACAAGTAAAAGAAAACCAGAGAGTATGAATGTAAACAAAAAATCCATTTGGAGTAATTTTCTAGAATTTAACATGTAAATTAAACACAAATTAATAAAACCAAAGTACCAAAATATGGAAAACAACCCATGTCCAAAAGGACACAACTCACCAAGTCCAAGGTTCAATAGCCAGATCCACCTACAGAAGATCCCTTTACCTTTCTTAAACTTAGATGGAGAAAATCTAAAAACACCTAAAGAAAAAAGTAGGGTTTAATCTGAATCCCTGTAGTATTTCACCCAAGGATTCCAAAATAATTTCCCAATATCAAATTATCCAAGAAATTGAATTCAATTTTTAAATAAATTGGTTTTTAATTTTCCAAAGAATATTTAAATTAATCAGGACTTAAAATTTAATAAATGGAAATACATTATAAATTAATGCTTCAAATTTTAAATGATGGAAATACATTTCAGAGATGGAATATACCTTTAATCAAAAGGTGCTTTACACAAACGGAACTTTTAACAAAAACGGATCGAGTAAAAACATCTATATAAGAGATTTTATATACATTCTCAAGGAATATTAAATAGTTTCAAATATTGAATTTACACATTTGAAAAAAAATGTAGAAACATAGTCATGAGACAAATAGGTATGAAAGTTCAAGAATATAGCGATCTAACAATATGAAATAGCAAGTATGTACGTACACCCCTTTGGGCCTAAGGAAAATGGAACTCATCACCATCACCTATGGAATGATTATGTGTTGACATAATGTTTGATAAAGTTGTAATTTTTAATGTACCTCCTAAAATAACTCACTTATTATCTAAGGCTTGCATGTTCTCAAATACAAATCAATGATGGGAAATTTATTTCAAGACTGCTTAAAATAAAATTAAGTCTCATTATCCAATTAAAATATACCAATTTTCTTTTTGAAAAATTTAATGTGTTTTATTGAAAAGCATAAACATTCCCCAAGATTAAACCCTATGGTTTCCATAAAAAAATTAATCAATTTTTCACAAATAATGATTTTAAACCAAATCATGAAACTTTACAATCCATTAGAAAATTAAATCCAACAATTTAATTTTTATACAATTCCTTCAATTTCATCGCAAACCCCAAATTTACTGGAATTGTGGTTTTCATAATTTCCCATCAGAACTAATTCTACAATTAAATCCCAAAATTTAATTGACTCAATATCAATAAATTTAATCACAATCCCCCAGTTTACTAGAAATTGAGTTTTTCAAAATTTTCCATAAAAACCAATTGAAAAATTAAATTAAAAATTAAAATTGATTTAATTTGTTTGAAAAAAATATATAATTAAACATTTTAAGTCTCAAAAATTTCATATTCAATGCCAAAAACCAATTTTTCTCAAAAACACCAATTCATTGGAATTGTGTTTTTCAAAAAAAACTAATTGAAATATTTGTAAACCAAATCCCAAAAATTTGATTTAAATTCCAATAATTTAAATTTAAAAAAAATCAATTTGGTTTAAAATAAATTTGGAATTTTAATGGATCCATCTGTCTCGGGGTCAATGGATATCAATTCACCAAATCCTAGCCATGGTTCATAAATGAATAACGATGATCAAGGAATCAGGTAAACATGGATCAAACTTAGGTTTATTGACCCAAAAAAGTGGTTATTAAATCCATAATAAATCATAAGGATCTATAAAACCCTAGAGATAATAATAGGTATCAAGGGAGCTCTAGATCGGGATGAGGAAACTAACGGTGATAAGCTCGACGGGAGTTCCTATAACTTTGTATTGCATCTGGGGGATATGAGGGGACATGAATCCTTCTTTAGAGCTCTAAAGATGCGATAAATGAGTTTGGGTAAAAGGAGGTCTATCTAAGAGATAAAATAGAGGTTTCAAAAATTTTAATGCAAATTTATATCCTTTAATATCCCATATGCATAGTTTCCAAGGTAGACACACACTACTTGACCAAACTGTATGGCCTGGTTATGCACAAGTTTCAATTGGGTCGCACTGTTTCTACTAAGAGGGTGAAATGATTGAATTTCTTTGAACCAACTATGAAAAATACCACTCCCTTGGGTTGTAAGTTTTTCTCTGATAGGGAAAATGGCTTGGGAAAACCATGCACCAACCATGCAGTAGCCCATAATTTTCAAAATTCAAAACAAAATTAACCAGAAGAAACCCCAAATGAAACTAAACCAAAGCTCAAAAATATGAGGGTTTAGGAATGAAATAAAAATATCATTATGTTACACATATATTCATTATCGTCACATTTATTACATTCCATGTGATTTGTTTGTTAAAACGAATCGCATCGCTTCATTAGGTGGTAGTCCATCATACACACGAATGACATTATAATACCCATTACACATTGGAATATAAAAAGGGTATATATGATTTTATTACTAAATAGTTATAATAATGTTACAAATACCATATATACTTTATATACATCATTATACCCAACTAGGATAGGTGGTAATGGAAAAATAAATGACATCATTTCTCTGGCAGTAGTCCACTGTAAACACGAATCAGAATTTCATAACCCATTTTACAAAATTTTATACGGGTGTTGGTTTTACCCTTCACATAAAAAAATCTCATCATATTTTTTATACTGATTTTTGGATAAAATCTTGGTATTATTAGAATTTGATGATGTGGATAAAGAAAGAAAACAAATATTCATGTTGATAAACATTACCTCTCTCTCATCTAACTCATTTTATTTTTCACCAAATGCCTTCTTTTGATGGATTCCTACCCAAAGTAAGGCTTATGGGATGAGGAGGAGGTAATTGGAGAGGTTTTTTTCTAGGTTTTTTCTAAACCAATTGGTTTTAAATGTTTGAAGAGAGGAGTAGAGATGTGGTCCTTTTTAAGTAGGGAGAATGAAAAACTTGTGATTTTTAAAAATATAGAATTCCACACACATTTTTTCATCTCACCAACACCCAATAATGAACCGAAATTGATAATATAAATGATAAGGTAAAAATATGAACATAAAATGGGATTTTAAATAGTTTTTAAGTTATTGGGACCCTTAATATTAATGATTAGCAACTATATAAAATCTTTATTAACTTAATCACTGTAATTATATTTAATTACTTTAACCTATATTTATGTTAAAAAGTATGATTAAATTTCTAAAAATAGTAAATTATTATAATAAACAATATTTAAATTTTTAAAAAAAATTCAGTCTGTAGATTTGTAATTTCTTACTTTAAAATTTATCCCCTAGATGCAGCAAGACATTCTGTAATTAAGAACAGTGTTTTTAAGAAAACTATGATCCCATATTAACTCCATGTCTAATAATATTAAATACATGAAACTCAATTAATATTTACTTATGTATATTATATAAATTAAATTATAAACATTCCACATTATTGACTAATTTAATTAATTAAAATGGGGAAAAATTATTCATTTTTTAATTATTTTTCTCAAAACTACTTTTAAACTGAATAACAAACATATAATGAAAACAAATATGAAGTTGATTAAATATTAATTAAGTAGATTAAATATAACTAAAAAAAATAGGTTATATTAAATAATATTCAAGAAATATTGGTACTATTAAATTACTTAATTTATTAAAAGGAAACAACTTCTTATAAAATTTTGTATTTTTTATTATTCACAAAAAATCAATATTTTTTAAAAATGTCCAATTTTTCACTAAAATTTAAATATTTCTTTATATAGTAATATTCATTTAACAAAATTAAAATTATATAATTTATAAATTACTATTTTAAATAAAAGAATATATATAATGATTTTTAAATTATTTTCTTTTTGATTTAAAAAAATTACTTAATATTTCTATAACAAATATAACTATCCAATTCATATTAATAAATATGGAAATGATTAATTATATTATTACCATGGTCGCTTTATGATTCCCTATTTATTAAATTGAATCCTCAAAATTTTATTCACTTACAAAATAGGTGGGGATATCTTTCCCTCATAGTAGTTTTATATTCCCATGTTACCTCTTCAACCATATTTTTTTTCATAAAACCTTAACCATAATAATAACTTTATTTCAAAAAAAATCTCTTTGTGATCATGAATATGAACTGGATATTCCCCATGTGAATGATTATATTCTAAAAACTACTTCATGGATCAAAAATGAGATGACTTTATCACATAATTACTTGACATTGAAACATGAAATAAGTTTTATACCTAAGATAAAATCTGGGTAAAAGTTACTCGATAAGAAACTAATCAAAAATTTCCCAAAATTCAATACGGTCCAATGAACCATGGACTTATCTTCCCCTTTTTTCAAAAATTCATAACACTATTCCATGGAGAACGTTTTAGAAATAAATTATCACCAACCTTGAATGAAAAATCATTCACCTTCTTATTCATATAATTTTTTTTCTTTCACTGAGTTTTCCTCATGTATCGTTGAATCAAATGCACTTTGTAAAACATTTTATCTACCAACTCTGGTCATGTCAACTATATTTCTCAAACTTCATCACAAATATATGGTTTCCAAAATTGATCTACATATAATTCCTCAAATGGTGCCATCGGTATACTGGAATGAAACCTATTATTATAAAAAAATTCAACCAAAAAAATATGTTAATCTGAACTTCCCAAGTGATCCATTGAAAAAGTACAAATCATATCATCCATGCTTGGAATATTCCACTCCAACTATCTATAGGATTTATGAATAAGAGCTATACTAAAACTAAATTCAATACCCAATGACTTCTAAAGTACCTTCAAAAAATTAGATTTTAACTTGAGAACATGGTATGATAAAATAGAGATATGAAATCAATGTAACTTGACTATCTTTTTTAGATACAGTCAAGAAATATGAGCTAAATACATTTTATCTCAAATGGGAAATAAATGTGAATATTTAGTTAATCTATTGACAATATCCTAAATTGAATTGTTATCTTATAATGTCAATGGAAATACAACCAAGAAATCCATTGTTATATTTTTCCCATTTCCACAATGGCACTATTAGTGCATTAAAAATACTATTAGGTAACTGTCATTCTTCATTAATATTTTTTAAATTCAAACACATAATGATGATGTAAGAAAATTTTCTTTTCATTGCATCCCATCTGTAATACACTTGGTGGTCTCTTTAAATCTTAGTGCTACCAAGTTAATAGAAAATGGAGAACTATGATACTTAATCGACAACTCTTTCCTCAATAGAGAATCGCAAGTCCCATAAAATATTTTTCCAAATCATAAAACACCCTCTTAATCATTATTAAAATAAAGAATCATGCCTTTCTTAATATTTTATACATTTTCCTACAATTATTGATCCTCCTTCTAAGATCTATTAAATATTTATGATAAAGGTGAGTACCCTGAAACCGAAAATATAATAGATGATGCCCCTATAACATTAATTTCTTGGCCAAAATTCATAAAAATAATTATCAATTGGTTCATGTTAAAAACATAACACAATCAATGTAGAATTAATTTTTGACTCAATTTATATGCATTTTTTCTTTCTTTTACGGGATGATAATGAATCATGCAACCATGGTCATTGATTTGTTCTAGCCATATTATATTTCTCATAATCAATTATTTTTAGGTGAATATATACTTCAATTTTTTGGGATCAGTATATATGTGACACTTTAATCCATAAAAATGATTCCTAAAATATTTTAAATAAAATTTCATATTATATAATTCCAAATCTTGTGTAGGGTAATTTAACTCAATATGATTCAACTGATATGATGTATAGCCAACTACCTGATCATTATGCAATATGATTCAACCAAGTCATATCGAAGAAGAATAACTGTAGATGATGAATTTTCCATTTCTTGAAGGAATGGTAAAGACTGTGGTATTCACCAATATTCTTTTCAGTTCCTATCACCACTAAATTTGTTGTCTTATCATCAACAGTAGTAGTAGAAAATTACTTCACTACACCTTTATTTTTCTGATCAAGATGATTTCTATCGTGTGAAACTATCTTTGTATAATCATTATCATAATGAAACAACTCAATGTAACTAAAAACCACACCATTTGATGGATTTTATTTTCCACATTCATTGCATATTCGGTATTCTTCTCCTTGCACTCATAAACCATGTCCCAAAAAATTTCACATTTGTGAAACTTCCCTTATCTCATAATACTTTTTTTTAATTATCTTTTTCTACACTTGGAACATTTTAGGGCATTACCTCTTATCTTATAGGATAATTTTTTTTTTCTATTTCTTTCCTAATTGACATTATCTTACTATTTTCATCTTGAAGAACATAAGTGTTAGAAAACTCCATCTGATCTTTTTCACATAAAAAACACATTCTCATAACTTTTCTATTTTTGTGTGTCCAATGATCTTGATGAACTTGTTTTTAACCTTGAGTAAAATCTATAAATTTTACTATCAATGTCCTGAATAAAATCTTGAACATACCTAACTAGTATTGTGATGTTTGGTTTGTATGAATATATAGAATTGTTGTCTTTTTTCTCCAATTCTAGTATTTTTTTCCAATCCATGATCAAAAAATATTAGGGATATATTTCAACAAAGAAAATAACCTTGAATCTTTCCCATTCCATGGAATCAATATCATATTTATCTCTATAACTATTAACCAAATACCACCATAGATCATCATCAAATTATAATTTATAAATGCTAATAATAAACTTTTGACTTTCTGAACTTCTCATGACTTCAAATATCTTTTCCATAGAATTGATCCATGCCTTAGGTACCACTAGGTTAGATAATTCTATGAATTATAGGAGATATTGCCTTCTAAAATTCTCCACAAAATAAATTTTCCTTCTTGGTATACTGGGTAACTCTATATCATGGATAACAACATCATTTATAGATTTCCTCAACTGATCCATCACTAAAACAAACTATTTTATTATAATTCCAACCATCACAGGATACGGATTTGAAAAGATATTCTCCAATAAGTTCTTTCTGACAACATTTTTCCTATTTCCATTGTGGAAAACACTATAAAAAAAATATTTCTGTTGAAGAAATATGGTAATCATTAATTTCTATTTAATTTTAACCTAACCCTAAGATAAACTCTTTCAAGGAAATTTTATTATCAATATCCTAAACTCTAATTCTATCTAAACCATTAATTTGATAAAAAATACAAGGCCTCATTCTTAAATGTTATATAACCATGTTATTTATTTAATTATTTACTTTCTCAACCTCTTATTTTCTTTTTCGGTTTATATTTTTTTTGAATTAGTTCATAAAACATCCATTAAAAATCCATATTATATAAAGCGGACACTTCAAATTAGTATATATTTTCCCCTAATATAAAATTTTTAACATATAGAATGATTTATTTCTTGTTAAATATTCACTTATTCTAACATAACATCTTCCACTCCTTTACCCATCCTTAAAACCTGTGAAAAAACCTTTAAAATGGTTGTATGACCATCACAATCTCGGTAAGGGATTCACAAAGATAAAAAACTATTGAACTAGTGAAAACATGAAAAATCCAAAAATATTTAACATTATCTTTAAATTTATTTGAACTTATTTAATAAACAAATTTCACATGAAAATAACACAAACCTATTTTCTCAGTGAAAATTATAAAAATTCATAACAAGTAATTAAAACCATTATCAGAATCTTAGAGCATAAAATTCAAAACCCATTTCAAAAGTAACTAGAGCCTAGTTGAACCCATAAGAGAAAACCTTTGGTAACTATTACCCTATTTATTATTAAATCAAGTAACACTAATTAATTCAATGGAGTGATATCTGGGTGCAAACATTTTTTGAGCTAAAACGGGCTCACCCAATGCTATCTGGGCCACACCATCGTATAAACTGTAATGGGATCTCCCAATAGTATCTAGACTATCCCATCAAATAAGCTATAATAAGCTCACCTGATACTATCTAGTCCACCATATTTTACAATTATCTAATGGAATTAAATGTATAAAACATTTTTATTCTTTCATTTTTGAAAAACTCATTTCAATATTCAAATAAATCACGTATGGATATAAAAACACCCTATTCTTTTAAAAATACATTTTCAATACCAAAATACCCATTTCATTTCAAATACATTTTCTATAAGAAAATACACAAAAAATAATATATGTGTTTTCATTAAATAAGTTATATAATCGTGAAAAGAAATCTTGGAATGAAATAATAGTCATGATGGAAGTAATTATCATCATCACAAATCCATCTAAAAAATGTAAAAAATTATCCTTTTGGAAAACCTTAAAAAAATAAAAGAGAAATAAAATTAAAATTATAAATATTTTATTTTCAAATAAAAAATTTAAAAAATTATTTTACAACATGATGGAAATGATAAATAGAGTTTGTTGGAAACATTAATGAAGTGTTTTTTTCAATGAAAAGTCTCTTGTTAGTTTTGAAACACTTGAATCATAATTCCTTTGAAATATTGACATAAAAATAATAAATGACATTATAATAAATTAATTTTATCTATAAAATGTAAATTTGTCTATATATACACCATAAAAAGAAATATATGTGTATTAAATCATGATATGACTCAATGAAATGAGAGTGAGATAATGTCCCTTACAATGAGGTTTTCTTATCATGTGTTTCTTTATATTCCTAAATAATAAACATGTGTTAATTATTTATGTTATTGAGAAAGTATTACAAGTTTATTATTAATTTAATAACAATTATTAACATGTTATATACAAATAAAAAATCAATTATTTTTTAGTTGGATTTTTTGACCATATTTGTCATATGTTTGAAAAAGAAATTTGGAAGGTTATGAATGGTCAAAAAAGTCATTATCTTAACATATCAGGATCAATAGTCAAAAAATAATTATCATATATACAGATAAATTATATATTTTAAAACCAATTTTGGATTATTGTTATGAAAAATGAATTAACTTTACGCTCATGGTAAAGGTAGGTCGTATCTACGCAGGAGTACTATTTTCATTATTGAATCCTAACTACAAAAAGGAGGTAAGTAGTATTTTATGTTTTTATATGGATCACTATATCATCAATACAAAATTATTTAATTGTTAATAATTATATATAACTTCGTTTTTATTTTGTGATAAAAATAATAATCACATTTCTCTAAGGTGACGGTAGTCGACACATCGATAAACGATGTTCTAATTCTTTTTGTGAGTGAAATGGAAAGAAAAAAATATTATATACAAATTTTTGAATGATAAATATTTTATTAATGTTATAATATTTCATTTATATCACATATATTCAATATATTTACCCCTATAACCTTCCATGTTTAGGTTTAGTGAAAACAATCACATTGCTTTGTGAAGCGGTAATTCATCGTAAATATGAACAACGTTATCATATACCTTATATATTTGAATATAAAATATATATATATATATATGATATTATTACTCTGAATGTATAATAATTTTATAAATATAATATATATACTATATATCCATCATTATACCCAACCATGATAAGTGGTAATGGAAAAATGAACGAAATTATTTCACTAGGTCATAGTCTATCGTACACAAGAATGACGATTTAATAACCCATTTTTGGAAGTGTGTGTGGGTGTAGATTATAACCATTAAAACAACATATTAGTATTTTTGGAAAATTAGGTTATTATATAATCATTTGATAAGAATAATTTAATGGTGGATAAATAAATAAAACAGAAATACACATTGATAAATGTTACCTCTTCCTCGGGTAACTCTTTTGGTTTTCACAGAAGGCATTCCTTGGGTTAATTTTTTATTAAACTGAGGATTATCAGTTTATGGGATGGATTTTGGGAGGTTTTTTTCTAGTTATTTTATAAACAAATAAGGTTTTAAGGTTTTAAAATCAGAGTATAAGGGGTGGGATTTTATAAGTGGGGTCAGTGGAGAACGGGTAAAATTTTAAGAGAGATAATTCCACTAACATTTTTTGACTTGTCACAAATGACAAATAATGAAAAAAACAATATCATAAAATTTATACTGTTTAAATATGTCAATAAAATGGTGTTTGAAAATTTTCTAGGTTATTTGGATTCTTAATATTAATGTTTAACCACATTTTACACTCTCTTTTACATTAAACGTTGTAATTAATATTAATTTTTTCACTTATATTTTTAGTCAAAAATAAGTTTGAACTTACAAGAAATTATAAATTATAATGATTAAAAATATTTAATCCATTTTTAAAAATCCAATTAATATAGGTGGAAACAATAAATTTTAATCATAATCACATAGATGTGGTCATACTGTAGGTTTTTAAGAAGAGTATTTTTCAGAAAAAGATAATTCAATATTAATTACCTGACTAATAATAATCACTACATGAAACAAAATTAATATTTACCGAAATATATTATATAAATTCCATTTAAAAATATCCTATTTTTTATTTTTTATTTAAAAAAAATATAAACATTATTCATTTTAAAATAGTTTTTAGAAAACACTATTCTAAAACACATAGAAAAATATATACATAAAAATAATATAAAATTGATTAAAAATCAATCAAGTATTTTAAATATAAAAAATAATATATATGTTACATGAAATCATATTGAGAATGTATTGGTACTATAAAATTACTTAACTTGTAAAAAATAAGTGACTTTTAAAAAAAATATGTATTTTTCACTATTCACTAAAAATCAATATTTTCTAAAAACATTCCAAAAAATAAACACAAAAAATATTGTGGTATAATTATAAAAAATATACTCATTTTATCAATTAAAATTTTAAAATTAATCTATTAAATATAACCTTATAAGAAAATAGAATTGTCAAAACAATTTTTTTTATTAACAAAATTACTTAATATTTTTATAAATAATATAATTCTCTAATTCAGATTAATAAATATAAAAATTATTTATAATATCATTACCAGAGTTTTTATAGAATCAATTCATGTAATTAAGACAAATTAATGAGGATTTTATGTATCATTTGTGAAAAATGAAAAATATCATCCAGTAATGTGCCATTTTTTATTCGTTACATTGATACTAAAATAAAAAATTAATTACACAATATTAAAACCATGTGTTTGAACTGGAAAATGTATCCATGTATTTCACCGAATACTTCCATACATGATCCCAGTGAATATCTTGTTTTATATGCTTCGATTTGACTGAACGTGGAGCCCGAATAGAGTAATATATTAGAAGTTACGGTTGATCGAAGTCAGACTTCTAAAAATGGACATCTAGGACGATTTTGGGGAAAAGTATGGTTTTGCATGCTAGAATTGAAATTTGACGTGCATGAATGAATGTTTTGCGTTCAAGAATTGAATATTTTGTGTAATAAAAAATTTTGTGTGAAACATATTGTGCAAACCATTTACACACCCAATTCAATGTCATCTTATACCCTAGCCACCCGAAGAACATCTAAGTAAGGAGTACACAAGACTTGGGATGTTTTCATACGATAAAAATCTTGGTGCAGGAATCCTACGAACCCAATGATACATATGTTAGGAATGTTCTATGAAGTCCTAGGAAAATGGCTATGGAAGGTGCGTGCAAGTTCAGATATGTGCACGTAGGATTAGCATCTGCATGCCAGATTCATACGTGCCTAATGCGACATTAAATTCCCCTTTGTGCGCGAACCCACAGTAGGGTGAGTGGAAGATCCATTTAGTACTCATAATATTACACGCAACCATTGAAGTTTTAATATATAAATACAATTTCACCCCTCTCCCCTCATTTTATGTGTTCGGTGTTCATCCATCACTCTACTATGCATAGGACCGCCTCTTCCGTGCCTGTAGGGAAGAATAGAACCCTCCATGTGAGATCTTTTGTGATAGGTCCCATATGTGTCTGGCTTTGCGTGGGCCCACAGTGGTTTAATCCTAGCACGACCTCTTTTGTTCCTAAGTCATGTGCATTGAAGATCTCCTCTTGCATGCAAGATTCTAATCATGTGAAAAAAAACTCCCAATCTAGCATGAAAAACAACAATCTTTTATGCAATAGTGCCAAAAGTACCCAATCTTACATGTGCATGTGTCGCATGGTGAAATCTTGCACACATCCCATCCTATGTTTAACCCCTCTTATGCACAACAATATGTAGGTATGCACCCTGTCGGTCTATACTACAGGGGCTGCGCCCCACAGCCCTGATCGGGATTAGTCTCGAGAAGCGGGCCCATCCTTTTGCTACTGTCATTTACCCCAATGAAAAATGAAGAGTTGCACCATGAACCTTTCGGGTTGGGTTGTTGAGATTTTCCATTGCACCCTTATGTGCATCCACCTTCCACCTATGGAATACCATGAATCAAGATAATCTTCCACACTCCATGAAATACCATGAGTTGACATATTCCACTTGGTCCCTTTCACAAGTTGTGAGTTGAGTCAATTCCCTGAGTACCATGAGTCGAACCATTCCTCAATAAACTCCTCCAAACCCAATCAATTGACTCATATTCTAGGTCGAACCAAAAAGGGACACTCTAGTGTAAGTCCCAACACGAGCCATTTCTAGGCGCCTTATACCTAATTGTTCACTCTACATGACTATTAAACTTAGTACTCCCTATCATTCAATAATAAGATTCCACTTTCTCTAAACAAGATATGCCTTATGCCCCAAGCATAAGAGGCTAACTGTCCTTACTATATGACTTTAAACTATATCATTCCCTATCATTAAATAATTGGATTTCTATTTTTCCAAATAATATATGGATTATGTAACAAGAGTAAGACACATCATTCCATAATTACATTGGCATAATTTCAAGAGCGTTTGAATCGATTCAAACATTTCATCACTCCACCGCAATCTTTTTTTGTCATTCCTATGTATCTTCATCCTCTTTTCTATCTAAAGGGACCCCCCTAATGTCCTGGTCCCATGCCACTTCATCTCACCTACTATTTTGGGCCAACTCCCTGGGCGACTTTAGAAGGCACTTTGAGTTTGGCCCCATGTTTCAAATACTATCAATAGTTGGCCCTCGTTTTCTTTTCTCCATCTTAGGCTAACTTGAGGTGGATCCTATGATTTGAATATAGTCTACAGTTATCTCCCTTCATCATGCCATATCCATTTTGTTCCAAATTTTGGTCATGTGATTCACACTTTTCATCTCTCTTTGTTCATACTGATTCAACGCCCATGGTATTATTCCGCTTTTACACTAGAGCATAGGTGTCATATTCAATTATATGCCTCAACCCACCAGTGAGTTAGGAAGCCCTCATGGCTAGACATGAGGAAGAAACTATGGGAAACTTCCATGTTTAATCTCGTCTACCATTTCACCTCCATAAAGGCACCTGGGTAGCTTCCATGCACTCCCTCATCTTCCATGCACCCCTTCAATATTTCATGAACCCCTCATTGTGTGTTCCATGTGTATTCCATACCTTAAGGCACCATGTTTGAGACCCTCTTATACACGAAACCCCTATCTAGCACATACTTCTCCAGTACGACCCTCCAGGTTTGTATGAAGTGACTTCAAGGTCCCTCAAGTGGTGATTCCTGTTGCATTTCCCCACCTCATGCTTCTTCATATAAGAATACTATCATATATTTCTTCTTCTCATAGACACTCTAATATGAGACCCTCAATGGATCACTCCACAACCCCATCTCACCATGGAATTTCTAGTTCCCTCCCTTTACAAAGGATTAAAGTGCAGTAGTCATGTAAGTCCTAGGGGTGGGAAGTGAATCCTCATCGTCTGTGCTGCAAGATAATAAACTACCAAGTATCATCATCCACAACACATGAAATTAAACGGTTTCCTCACCCCTACAATATAAATGGGGTTCCCCACCTTTTACATTCTCTAGCCCCACTGGTCTCGACAAGAGTGAGATATTCCTCTCAAGGAATGATATCCTCCTTTCATGGAATGACATATGTCTGCAGGGGAGGGAAATAATCCTTGTCTAAGACCTTAGCCTTTCTTGCAGGATGTATCACCCTTTCTCCTCCTCTCTTATTTAGTGTGCAAGTAATAGAGGAGATATAGGCACAGGAGAATCTTGATACCCCATCCATATCCCATTGGGATTTATCGTTATTGAGCCTCCATCCTGAAGTATGTCCCAATCTTCATTTCCCTGGGCTGCTAACCATGTGTAAACCCTGCTCTATTCCTCATGGGTACACCTTTTGTGATGTGATTTCCAGCTCTTTGTTTCCTCTTGTTTCTCACATTGATCATGAATCATGTGGTCTTAGAGTAAGTATTGACTAATGTGTACTCCCCGGGCCTCCTTAGTGTGTAAGCCCAATCCCTCATCACTAAACTACATGGTCTTTGATCCTTTACTTTTAAGATCACGGTACATAGGATCTCTCTCGGAGATTCAAGCCCATGACCCATCAGTCCTGACCACTCCAAGTCGGTTAACCTTCACCCCGCATGATGTTAAACTGTATGATTCGAACTACATTGGTTTTGATCCTTGTCTCCTAGATGAGGTACATAAAAATTTTCCCTGAGGTTCAACCCCAAACTCATGGTAAACCCATTCAAAATCTATGGGTTTTGATCCTTGCCTCCTAGAAAAGGTACATATTAATCCTCCATTAGGTTCAACCCCTAACATCAGCTAAACCCATTTGAACTACATGGATTTTGATCCTTGTCTCCAAGATGAGGTATATAGGAATCCTCCCTGAGTTTCAACACCAAACACCTGGTAACCCCATTTGAACTACACAGGTTTGGATCCTTATCTCCTAGACAAGGTATATAGGAAGCCTTCCTGATGTTCAATCCCAAAAACTACTAAACATTAGTGTCCCCCTAGTTGGGACCCACATCCTCTGTCTGTCCCTTAGAGGCGCCAGAATAAATCTCGAGCCGCTAACCACACATAAGCCCCATCATGTTCCCAGGTCATTGTCCTTTGCATACACCCTAGCTGTATGCCCTATCTGGAACTATGTTTACAATTACTATCTACCATTGGGATATGTAAGAAACCTCCTTGAAGTTCACGACCACCACACATGTCCAATCCTACTCTCTCCCTTGATCTTTTGTGTTTCGATAAGGTCATGCCCCAACCCAGAGGTTCTTCATCCTTTGGGTCCCATCCATGTGATCCATTCTCACGGGCCACCTCCTCAGTTGTCCCATCATCCCACCAAACTATGTAGACTTTAATTCCATACCTCAGGGATATATAAGAATACATTGAGGTTCGAAACAAGCATCACCTTCTTTATCAAATTAGTTCCATCCCATTCCATCCTACCAATTAGTTAAACCATCCAACAATCCATATTTCATCCTAATTCTTACACAGACTTCCACATCATGATGAAATCATTCCATCCATTTGAGAAAATAACCATGCATAATCCCCACACAATCCATAACCATCCAACCAAGAGTATTCCTCTTGTGACGGGTTATTAACCATGTGTAATCCCCCAACATTTCTTCGAGTTGTTGTCAATTGTGTACACCTCAATCCCAGGATTCTCCCTCTAAAACTACATGGGGTTTGATCACTATATTCTATATAGGGTACGTTGGAAACCACCCTGAGCTTCAATCCCACCCAATGGTAAACCTTGGTGTCCACCTTTCTAGCGTGCACTTTCCCTGATCCATCCTCAATGATGTCTAGATCAACCTTTTCAGGGTGATATCTTCCCTAAATGGGACACCCCACCTTAGAGCTATCCTTATCAGGCATTTTGATCCTTCTTTATAGTATACCTTAAAGATAATCACTCCTAGGGATGTACCCATCCAACCCACTCCCAACAGTTCTCTGATCTGTCTGATCTGTCTCCACTAGATGCTAAAATCGTGGCATACCCCGTGTTAAAAATGGGAAGCTTAGGAAAATATCATGGATATGCCTATAGAATATAGTTCCTTAAACTCAACATGGGATCCCTCAGAAATTCTCACCCTTGAGAATACTTATCATAATGGGAATAAATCTTGATGTACGAGCGTTCATGTTCCCAAACACGTTAGCGAAGCCAAATGCGACTACTCTCCTGACATAAGGTTTTAGCTCTAACCGGACCCCATGGAACATCCTGATAGGATCATTGTAATTAACTGGTGTCCATGAAGATGTGGAACCAATAAGAGTTTCATGAAAAACATCTTAAATCTATGAGGGATACCTGGACTAGGTGACAAATTCTGAGGAGGAATCTACTGAAAGAGAGACTGACATCCTATCATCCCATTTTGATCAAGGAGTGAATTTCTTTGAATAAGTAACAGATGTCACCCACCTTTGGAAAGTGGGAATTGGGGAAACCACCAGTGGGTCGCAGCACGACAATGCGCACCCCGACAAAAGTGTCAGAAACACCATGATTATAAAGAGAACTAGACATATGAAAATTCATATGTTGTTATAGAATTTTTCTTTTTAATTATAATGTTTATATGAAGTTTTTTTACAATTATATTCCTCTAGATGATATGATTATGAAAATTTTAATGTGGTATGAATTAGAGATGCATCCAACTAAGATGTATAGAAGTAAGTCCCCAACATGTTAAATGTGTGGTAAATGAAATTTCAAGTAATACTTGATATGTAATAAAGTCTTTATAATTTTATATGATTTTTCATAAGGCTATAACTATATATAAAAGAGTATGGTACAGTCCAGGAATGGATTTAATCATATCTAGCCAATAGTGATATGTTTTAGTTTCAATCTATTAGGTCACAATGCTATCATGTATCTAATGTTAGATATAAATAATGATAATAATCAAGATTTTAGATAGAATAGGAGTTGAAATTTCATTTTATGTTACTACTATTTAGGTTGGACCATCGAATTATGAGGTATAATGTATGTTACATGTTTAATCAAACTATGCTAACACTATATTTGACTATATTTATTTTCATTACTTCATCATTGAGAAATATTTCATAATATAGAAATATCACCTCATGAAAATAATATAAAACATATTTTGAATACTAAAGGTAGAGATATTACAATATTAATGATTTATAGAGACTATATTATTGTTATTAGAGGTATTGTATTTCTGAAAAATGATATTGAAATTATCATGGTGGAGTTCAATATTATTTTTGGTTTTGGATCTGATTTTATTTTATTATGATATGATATATTTAAATATCAATGATATAATATTTAGTGATTTCATAACATTTATAAACTACCATTATGTTGAGAAATTTGTAATTGATGGTGGTGAATGATTATTAGATGATGTTTTTGAAAAGAATGAAATTTTTTAATTTAATTATGTCCCTAGAAAAAGGAATATACAAATGTAATTTCTCAGGATTTTCCCATTTTTATACATGGTCTGGGGACTGGTTTTAGTTTTGAAGAAGTTCTAAATCTTAATATAATTTTCATTTAACCTTGCTGAATGGGTTAAGTAAATATTTTGGAATTTTTAATGAAATTACCTGATTTTATAGATGAGGGATTCATCCAACCTAAAACATCCACATAGTGTTATCACATTTTATTTGAAAAAAACAATCATGGTTCAATGAGACAATTAATTAATTATATATCCATGAATAACTTAACTCATAAGAAAAACTATCATTTTTTCCATATTTATTATTTTTTATTAGCACTAATGAAAAAATTATTATTTGAATACTGATCTCATGTAGGGGTCCATCAGTTTAATGTAAAGGAGTAAGATATCAATAAGATTATGTTTCAAACTAGATGTGGGTATAATGAATTTTTAGTTATCCTCTTTGTGTTAGATAATGCACTAGCATTATTTGGGGACCTTAATTTTTTCTACATGTATTTAGTTCTATGTTATTAGTTGTTTTTATTGATGATATATTGGTTTATTCTAAAATACATGAGGATCATAAATGACACATGATGATTGATTTTTTAAATCATAAATGAAACAAATGTATATGGATAATTTTTTTCTATGAATTTTTAATGACACAAATTTCATTCCTTGGATACATTGTTTCTAAATGTGAAATTTTTATCAAACCTACTAAAAGAAAACCTTTTAATGAATGGTCAATACATTCAAATTTAAAGAATATTATTTGTTTTCTTATATGAGAGAATTTCTATCAGTGGTTTGTTGGAAAATTTTTTGATATTTTTATCCCACTGAATATGTTTACTCAAAAAGTAGTTAAATTCATTTGGACAAAAGATTGGGATGACAATTTACAAGAACTTAGAAGAAGAATGATGAAATCTAAAATTTTTTCTATTACATTATGAAATAGTGACATTGTCATATACATTGATTCTTCATGAATAGGACATGGATGTGTCCAAAGAAATAATTTCTAAGTAATTATTTTTATTTTATTTCAATTATAACCACATGATAAAAATTATCTTTCCAATGACCTTGTACTAGTAGCTATAGTATTTTCATAAAAAAATTGTATATATCATTTATATTTATCCTTGTGTGAAATTAAGATAGATCATAAAATTTATAAGTATATATTCACTCAGAAAGTATTGAACATGGGACATAGGAGATATCTAGAATTGATATTATATTAGGACAACATTGTTCATTACAATCTATGTAAATAAAGAATGTTGATAATTCCTTGATTTGGAAAAATAATTCTATATTGGCAAAGTTATTTTTGGAAAATAACCCATTGGTCAATGATTTAATGTGTTTTGGAAAATAAATTGTGAATATAGAAACTTCCAATATTTAATTTTTGGTTTCACTACAATCATCTCTTTTAAAATGAATTATACGTGATTAGAAGAAAAAATATGAGTTATAGTAAATTGTAGAATTGGTTTTGAAGGGTATGTTTCCTAAATTTAATATATAAAAATAAAAGAATTTAATTTATTAAATTGAATATATGTTCTTTTTTATTCCTATTTTAAGGGATATTTATTGAGTGAAACTCATAGTTCCCCATTTTCTATTCAACCAGAAAGAAATATGATATACAAAGGCCTTCAAAATTATTACTAGTGGGATGAAATATATAAATATTGATATCTTGTATAGGATATGTTTAGATTATCAATAAGTTAAAGTATAATTTCAATTACATAAGGGAATGACTCATTCTTTGCAAGTTTTGGAGTGGAAATGGTAAAATATATTCATCGATTTCATAATGGGTTGTCTAATGGCATCAGGATGTAATAAAATTATTCCATTTACTTTGGGTTAACTAACGATGTATTCAAATTTACTTCCCATTTGATATATTATGTATTTAGATAAAAAATATCAACTTTAACTCAAGGATATATTCATGTTATATGGATTTCCTCTCTACATTTTATCTTATCTTGATATTTAATTTGCTACGTATTTTTAAAGGACTTTAAAGTTTTTTTGTTACTGAATAAAAATTTTAGTATATTTTTTCATTCCAAATTTGATAAAAATCCCATGAGAAAGTCTCATTCCATGGAATAAATTTTTCATGATTGTTCAATCAATTACCAAGGATATTAGGATCAATGTTGTTCATTAGATCAGTTTTCTTATAATAACAGTTCTCATTTTAGTATACATATAGAATCTTTTGAGATATTATATATAATGTAGAATCAAACTCCGGTTTTTTTGGATGAAGTGTTTGAAATAACGTTTATTAACGTGATTTTTTAGGGGATATTATTTAGAAGGTTAATTTTATTTGAGAGCATATGATTATGGCTCGGAGTATGTATAAATATTAGGTGGATAAAGAGAAAAAAATATATTTCTTTTATGGTAGGTGATCATGTTTTTTATAATGTATCTCTACGGAAAAGTGTTATCTATTTGGGTAAAAATGGGAAGTTAAGCCCATGGTTTACTTGACCATATGAAATTCTGGATAATGTTTGAATTTTTTCTTACCGAGTGGCCTTACCTCCGAGTTTACCCTTATAAAATATATTTTTTCATTTTTCGATGTTAATAAAATATATAACAGAATCATTTATAGTTTTGAACCATGATGTATTTTAATTGGAATACAACCTTTCATATTAGTAAAAACCAATTTATATTCTTAAATATTTATTTAATTTATTATTGAATAAGGTTATTCAACATATTTTTCTATTTTAGAAAACCTATATGGTTAAAGAAGATACATTAGAAGCAGATAATTATTTAATGTAAAGGAATACACACTTATTTAATAATATAATATGAGTTTCTGATGTCAATTTCCTTATGAAGAATGAATGAAAAAAACATTGAAATTATAGTAGAAATCATTTTCACTTTTACTCAAATTTATGAATTAAACAGTTATATTTGTTATAAAAATATTATGTAACTTTAAATGAAAAAGTGAATGGTTTTATTAAACTCTTTGCAAATAATGTTTTATTTAAAATATTAATTTTAGATTTAAATAATTTCAATTTTAAAATCATAATTTTATTTTTCAATTCATTATGTAAAAATTTTCCTATGATTTATTTTCATTAATTTTATGAATATATTTATTTTTAATGTGTTTTCTGAAATATAGATTTTTATTGGAAAACGTATTTTCTTTTTTATTGTTTTAAAGTTAAATTATATGTTATATTAGTTATAAAATTTAATTTAGTCACTTTTTATAAATTAAAATTCTATTATAGTCAGTGGAAAGAATTGTATACTTGAATTTAGTAAATAAGTATTTGTTAAAAGTAAAAAAGGTTTTTTATGAACAACTATTTTTTATTATACATTATAGGATTACATTTAAACTAAATTATTATACTTATGTTTACTGAATTATTAAAAATGGATTCCATATTTTTAATCAAGATGTCTAAATTTGGTAAATATTTCCATTTTATTTTTAGTTATTATGAATATTTTTCATAGTAACAAAAATTGACCACAATGAAGGTAAAATGGGTTAATTAAGGCGAAATTGTATGATCAGAAAAATAATGTAACCATAAACATTCATTAATTTTTTTTAGTTTAATTCATCAATAATCATCAAAAAAAATTATATAATATATTTTCCATATTTCAATGATTTCGACCTTTATAATATTTTATATAAAACAAGTAAAAATGACATTCCCTATGTTATAAAAAAATTAATTTTTTAAAATATGGATAAAAACTATATGTTCGGTTCTACATATTCATCTTAGTTGTAAATATTATAATGTAAAATTATTTCTAATTTTTGGTTATGAAATAATTACATTAAATTCCTACACAATACTGAACAAATATTTACTCAATTAAAATAAAATATATAATAAATCATTTCAAGTATAAAAAAACTAATATAATTTGAATGAATTATTATGTTCCATAAATTTATTATAGAAACATTCCATATTAGTGATGTTTTAATGATTTATATTACAATTCCATTATTGTGTTTTAGTTTTTAAATTCAAATTAAATGAATAATTACAAAATTTATATTAAAGTTGTTTTAGAATAAGTTTTATTTTATTAAATGATTTAAAACTAAAAAAATTATATGTCCAGCGAAGTGATTTTTATATCATTTTAAAAATCAACCACAATCCATTTATATTAACATTTTCAATTTTTTGAAACATTCTTAACCTAAAAATAGTAAAATCATTAATAGCAAGATAATTATCAAAAAGGGTTGAAACAGTTAAGAAAAATGATAAGGATGAAAAAATAAACGCAACATATAAAATTATTTATGAATTCAATTATATAGAATCCTACTCATTTTATATTCACATATTAGTAATTTTGATCCTATTGAATATGTAAATAAATTTATATTAATTTAATATTTTAATAAATTATAAGAGTTTCCACCCCAACCCATATAAAATTGAACACATTATTCCATTTTATTCAAACATAAATAGAAATTGTTTCCACCAATATCTACCCAAATACCATCATGACATCCCTTCCCTTTTCCTAAATACTTTTCATGATCATGTAGTATACCTAGGAATGATATTGGTTTAAAACATAAGAGTTTTTCTAAGGAAGAGTTTTAGTTTTTAACCATGTGTTTTCCTTTTGATTATTTTTTCAACATCTTAAAATATTCATAAAAATTCATAAATAATAACTAATTTATATTTAATATACTGAGGTTTAATTATTTTAATGTAATAATCTATATCAATCTCATATTCCATCAATGGTGAAATGAAACCAAAGTTCATGTGTATGGTGAACTACTGTCTCACAAACCGATGTAATTCATTTTTATAAACCTCCTCCAACGAAAAGTATCAATGATGAGTTATTTTAATTTATTTGATACCCATTACAAATTTTTTATTTTGGAAATATTATATATCATTTAATGTATTAATACTCCATTTAATTATAATGGATACAGCATTCGTAAATACATGTTGATTATCACTTCAACAAATCGATGTCATTCGTTTTTCATCACCACATAACATTGATGATATATATATATTTTTAAAGAAATAATATTTTATATATGAAATCATTATAATTTTTTAAATAAATAAAAATACTTATATTATTTCCTTAATGGTCGATATAAAATAGAAATATTACTCATTCATATATATTACACAACATATCCATGATAATTATATTTTAAATTTTTCACAGCAATCATTCATGGTTATTTTAAAATATAAAATTTATATTTATAAATTATTAATTTTTCATGATTATTATTTTGGATATTATGTAATAATTTCCACATTGACAATATTAAATCTTATTATGTCTATTTGGACATATGAGCTGAAAATCGTTAAAGCATCCAACATGAACTTAATTAATTATTTACTTTATTAAAAAATTGTAAAAGTAATTATAAAGTTTTAAAAGGTTATTATTTAGGTATATAATTAAAATAATTTATTAATAATTATGAAAAATATGCAACGTTATGACTAAAAATTAGGGTAAGGTACGTTATTTTAGAAAAAATCATCTTTTAATGATTCTCTTCCAACTTTTTTCTTATTTTTCCATATTTTCAAAAAAAATCTTTCTGAATTTATAAAGATATAAATAATTATAAGGGAAAGTTTATTTCTATATTATAATTATTCAAATTTTATTCAAAAGGAATATTTTATTATAATTCATTGACTTTTTACAAAAAATAAAAAAGGAATGTTCTACTTTGATGAATATTGTGGTAATGAATTTTACCTTTATTGTAATAATTATTTTTTATATTTTTGTTCAATATTTAATGATTCTTTGAAAGTAAAACAATACTTTCCTTCCTGATGGTATATTTAATTTTGAAAATGTGTTTTGAAAATAATTGGTATTTCAGTATCTTAATGTGTATTGCATATTTGATTGAAGGATTTTTTAATGGTTTAATGGTCAAAAGGTGATTGATAAACAAATTATCCCAGATATGGTATATAAGAATTATATATGGGAGATAGGTGAAACTAATACATCTTATATGATAATTTTATCCCAATTATAGCTTATGATGAAAAAGTGATCATTATGTAACATATATGATGGGTGTGGCCAGATAGTGATCAAATGAATTATATAAAGTTACTTGTTTTATTAGAAAATTAATTGGGAGTTAACAATGTGAGTTTTCTAATAGACTTAACTGGGATCATGTTCTTTCTAACATATTCCATGAATGTAATGTTTTAATTTTCATGTACGGGTTTTTTATTTTCATTAAATGGGTTTAATGGTTTTTAATGAGTAAAAAGTGTTTGTTTTCCATTTTTAAATGATATATTTCATTCACTCAAAGGACATTGAGGTAATGGTAAACATTTCATTAGTTTAATGTTAATAACTGGAAAAATAATTACCTATTTTTATGTCCCTTAAAAATATATTTGCCCCCATACCATGTTTTTAATATTTTTTTCATTGTTTTTAAGAATGGGGAATGGAAATGAAGAAGATAAGATGAATTCCATGAAGATTTTTCAGGAAAAGAAAACGTGTTTCATTCTAAAATTATTACATTATGGAAAAAATGATACCTTTTAAAACATTCCCACATTAATGTATTAGTTTATTATGTATTAGTTATGACCAAATTATATAAAACTCGAAACAATAAATATCCTTGGGAATGAAAAAAAATGAATTTCTGAAAAAATAATCATGTTTTTATAATATTTATGGAATTTTCCTTTTACAAACTACCAACAACTACTCCATGAGATATTTGTGAAACATACTTCCATCCCAGAACAAGAAACACAAGCTAATTTAAGATAAATCTCAATGAATAACTATGGTTCTATGAACGTTCTTACATTACACAAAAATAATGTCTATACACCCTTGATGGAGAGTTTTGGGTGTGAGATAAACAACCTCTATAGGTTCCCACAAACATGTTCCATATCAATTCTCATTAAAATAATTCCCATATATTCATATATGAAAATATTCTTATGATAAAATAGTTTTCAAACTTTTTTCAAAAGTGTTGTAAAATAATTCCCTATTTCATAGTTATCACATATATGTTAGATAAAACACTTTAAATGGAAATTTTTAATTAATCATTTTATATTTACCAAATCTTATATCATATAAAATATCAAATCCAAAAAAAAGGAAAACCAAAGCATAATGGAGATCACCACTAAGATTACTTAGGATCAATCTATCTAGGTACCTTGTACCTCAATCATTAATTATAACACAGTGAAGAGTAAAAAATTACATAGGATATAGTTCATAGAGAATAGAGGAACACCCCATGAGTAAACCCATGGTGGTGTTAGATAGTTATTTCCCTAAGACATGTACCCTATGTAATAGAGGAATTCCCCAAGAGTGAATACCCTTAGGAACTAAATACATGGACCAATAATAAAATCCATCCAAGGTACCCAAGGATTCCATATAATGTATACATGAAATTAGTTTCTATGGGACTTATCACATTTAAAAAAATCCACAACCCTTTTTCGAGTATAGTCAATATTCTAAAAAATCCAAAACTATTTCATATTTCTTTTAAATTCAAATTTCACTTTCTTTTTTTTTGAAAATAAACTTTTAGAAAAATATATTTACAAATGTTGTATAAATAATGAAATATCATTAAAAATATAATTTATAATTGTATATAGAAAAAACATAGCATATACATTTCACCAAACATATGCGATATATGGAACAACCTACCCTACCTTTTCATCACATGCCAACCAAAATAGGATTCACATACTAAAAGGAAATATAAATCTAGTGAAATTTTGAGGAGGCACTAAAAATTGATTCCTATATATTATAATCAATTTTACAGTTGCATAAGTTCATCCAATAATATTTATCAACAATACCTAAATGGATACACATTCCACAAAACAATCATCCAGAGATCCAAACTCATAGAGACAATCCCTCAAAAAATTAAAAGGATTTCAATGTTATAATAATAAGATCAATAGATTCCATAAACATAGCATATATCCACATAAAATTCCATAAATTATGGATTCTTATTATGGAAATCTTCAAACCATACCAAATAACTAAAAACTGATCACTACATGATTGAAACATAAATACAATGAGTTAAAAAGATTTATGACGACCAAGGAAAGGAATCCCCATGAGAAATTGATAGATTATATTGGATAATTATGAATTAAGGTTTTAATTAATGGGTTTGAGGGAATAAAATTACATTTAAACCCTTAATTCACTTCATAATCCTATTGCCCCCAGCTACCTAAACATGGACACCGACCATCTATTAGACACTACAGATGTTCATTGGAAAATGTGTATCCCACCAGGTTTCCAGTGGCCCTAAAATCTAAATATATAAATATAAAAGTCCACTAGTTGAACATTGGTTTTCTATACATGCCATTAAGTTCAATCACCAATAAACCTCATTCACCACCTTGAACTCAAAATATAACCACTTAAATTTAAAATGGGGACAAACCTAAACCACGATAACACCTAACATTGTGGAATGATAGGTATCATTTTTCTCAACCAACGTCATGGTTAATTATAAATAGTAATTTATTAGTAAATTTTACATAATTGAGTAATAACCATCATGAATATGACTCTTGAGGTATAACAAAATAATTAATTATTGCTATTAGGTAATCATTCTTTATCGATAAATAAACCAAAACTAATTCATCACTGATTTTTTTCTTCTTAAAACATTAAATAACTAAAATATAATGGGATTGTGACATTATATTTCATTATAAAAAATCATTTATTCTTGTTAAAATTTAAAATTTATACAAATAAATTTATTAATGGTTTTTTTTAAATCAACATCATAAATAATGCTTCCAATAATTGAAGTTACTCACACACGATGGTAAAAATAAGTGATAACAAACTAATATATTCATAATAAATTATTATAAATGAATTTTATAAAAGAGTAATGTGTATGTATATGGTAATGATAATTAATACTAATATAATATATTTTACCATAGGTTAGAACACATTCGACTAATGTAAATAAGGTAATGGTTTTCAAGTAAAAAATCCACTCATTGTAAAAAATTTCTTATTATGAACCTAATTTAATTTATCTGTTGTATATATGACATATTTAAGATATTATAACAAGAAAAACCTTTTATTAATTTTAGTTAATTTTTAAATTAATTCACTATCTTTCAATATTATTTTATTTAAATTCTCCTCACTTTGCAAAGAGTTTTTTTGATTAAAATATTTATCTTGAGTCATAATCACTTAGCTTCAAAAATGAAATTGAAATATCAAAATATCATAAAACATTAGGATCTTATTTTTTATTTTCATCTTATTTTTGGGGAAATCATGTTTCATAATGATCTATTCTTCCTTGTTGAATATATTTTTTTATAAAAATATAATTTTTATAAGAATAATTCTCATAGTTTTTAATGGATCATTTTTTTACATCCATGTTTTTTATTCATGATAATATTCTTCATAATTTAGTGGAAATGTGAATTATTAATGTCACCAATGATACTAATATTCCAATTTTTTTATTTTAAAATAAAAGTTTCAATATCCATTTAATAGTGTGGTTTTTCAATAAAGTTGTTTTAAAATATTAAATTTGTTTTCCTTAAAATAATCCTATATTATTCTCTTATATATAAAAATTTGAAATATGTTTTGTTTATTATCTTTCTGTCCTTTATGGATTTTTTTTATTATGTTTTATGTGGTTTTTTCATAATCATCAAAAATTGGTTTTCTAAATGAAACGTTAATACCATGTCTTTTTAATAATATATTAAGAATTGTTTTTAAGAAATATTATTTATCTAGTTTCCCTTATACCTTCCAAGGATTATACTCAAATAACATGATGGTTCAAAAATAACCCTATTTATGCTCAATATAATTGTTTCTTTTGGGTGATTATTATTTTTGTATTGAATTATCATTTTTATTTAATATAATTTGGAAATGTTATGAAATAAATTTTAATATCATGGTTTATTTAAATTGAGAATAATGATATTATTTTAACGTAGACCCTTAATGATAATGATGAAGGGTGACTTCCTATACCAAACTAAAATAAATTTTCCAAATATTTATATCTCATGAGACCATAATGTTTAGTATGTACATTTTTTCACTAAATGAATTATGAACGTTTTGTTTATCCAAGTCATTAAGTGTAGGAATTGTTTTTTTCATAACATGAATCATTGATATTTGTTTTATTAACAATGTAATAATTTCAATATTCTTATGTTTGTTCTGAAGTTCATTTTTTATGCAAGTTTTCATGGAATTGTGATAGTTTCAAGAAATATATATGTTATTATACTCCAAGGATCATGTTTATCATCTCCTGATTTCATAAAATATATCTATGTTATAATTTTTCATTTTATATTTCATGTTTTCTTATCATAGGTTTGAGAAAAATAATGTTATTATGTATTTTGAATAATTTATTCCTCACCTAATCAACATTTATCATATGTATATATCCTAACCATTATTAGCATGATGCAAATCCTTCCCTTACTAATATTTCATTATCACATCTTATTATGATTTCTATACGAAGGTTATAAAGAATAGTATAATCTAGTAGATGTATATAAGTGGATCAAGTGTAGTTTTAATTTGTAGATGAGTCAATAAGTGTTACAAAATATGAAGCTTATATAGATTGTCTCTATGGTAGTTAACCATTTGGTCCTTAGGGCAGGTGATTTTTTTTGAGATATATTTATTAAAAAATATAATAAATATTTTTTTTCTTTTTTAGACTGGGTCTCTACTGTTGGAATTATAGGAAATTTTTGTTTATTTTTAGAGATTAATGTTATCTCCATCGGTGTTAGGATTAGATAAATGTAGTGAAAACCATATAGATTATTATATGTATAGTATGATATTCTGAAAAATATTCAATTTCATGAGAATGTTGTTCTCCTTGGAAAACATTCAGTCTAAACACTGGAATGTTGACATAACTATGGTACTAAATAACCTAGGTTTAATCTCACTAAAATTCATTTGTTAAGAATTTAATCTATCATAACCATGATGTGCAATGATAGTGCCTATGAAAAAACACATGGATAGAAATTATTGGGGGATATTTTTTTGATAATAAAATGCTCGTTATAAAATACCATGAAGTGTTGATTCTCAATTTACATTCATGTTTTTGGATAAGAAGATAATGGTATCCCAATATAAAGTATCATTGGTTAAACTATCATTTATATAGGTTTGACTAAATGAATTACATGGTAACATGAAGATGCCAAAAAAAATATTGTGGAATCCATTTTATGTTATATATTGTGATAGTACCTTGTGAAATTGAATTCTATTATGGAATTCACTGATGATAAAGTAACACATCTTCCTAGAGTTCTGTCGGATCACCCCCTATTATTTCTACCTTGAACTCGAAAACTGGTAAAGAAGCCCACTTCTTCTTTTCTCATCTCTAGACCTATGCACCAGATTATTTTTTAGTGTATACAACGTCATGGAAAAAACTAATCCAAGGCTGGTGTTGTTGGACTATCTTTTACAACAAACTAAGACATATCAAAATCGATCTTCACTCCGGGGATAGAAAAAAACCCTCCTGATTTTAGGACATGAACATTATTAGCCTGAAGATCAAAATAATAGAATCCATGTTGGAACAAAACTGGGATGAGACAATATTTACAGACATGGATACTAAAAAGAACAATTTTTCTGAAATGATGCTCGAATAAAAGAAATTGTTTCGTGAGAAAACCATAATTAGATGGATCAATGAAGGATACATGAATAACATGTTTTATCATTCATACATTAAACAATGAGAAATTCTTGTGAAGCTGAATATTCTATATGACGATATCTCTTTCACCACCAATGGTAACGTGGTGGGGAATATGGCAGAAATTTATTTCAAAGACCTTCTTACATAACCAAATCCTCGATTGAAAGGTAAATATCATGTGGCTCTGAGATCATTGATGACATTCCCCACATGGTCTCTACTCATGAAAATGATTTTCTTGATTCATTTCTAAATGTGAAAAATGTCAAGATATGGGACATGCTAATCGCAAATATAGTGTAAACTAAGAAGAGGCCAAAGAAAAGATAATAGTAGTTGAACTGTAATTGTTTTACTTCCCCTGAAAGAAACTCGGATTTACCAGCCGACACATTTCCATAACTGATCACAAGCCTTCACAACTCTAGGAATCACATGATCATTCAAGATTTTACACCAAGTCCACCCAAGACCAATAGTTCTTCTAAATCTTTGATACAAATCCAACCATTCTATGTCATGCTAATAAGAAAGCCTCGACCCAAAAATATCTTGCAAGCCTCAAAGGCATTCTATAACTATTACTGACATTTAAGTGGTATGAATTGGTTGTGTTCTTTTTACTCAGAAGTACATGATCAACCCAAACCAATGATACACTTCCCATCTTAGGAGTTTCCTTTTCATCAAAAGAATAGATAGGCCAGTCACTAATAAGTGAACTTGATCGAAAACACTTTAACCATAAACACAAGGAATTTTGTGTGAAAACCAAATGAAGCTAACTGGAATGACAAAACACTCGAGTCTTTTAAATGTCCTCCCGAGCATTGGGATGAAATTGTTTATATAACGCTCATGTTACTATACTCCGAAGATAAACTTAGACCATACACAACAACACAAGGCTCAATGATTTCACCAAATTCAACCATTTCATTGCATCACTTATCACTTGAAGAACATTTTATATGAAAACACATACTTCCACGACATTGCAAAAAACAATAATACACATCTTAAATACTAATCATAGGATTATCATCCCTTTGCATTCAATTATTGGATGGATCACTCAAAAAATATGCTTGAAGTCATACTATATCATATGATTGAAAAATAGAACAAGACATATCAAGTGACTGACCATGCCCTATGCATGTCTAACCTAAAAAACCTGAGAAATCCATATCTGCACTCTAATAAAAAATGTCAATGACACAATGAAATTCCAACCGTAAAAGGGTTAATTTCAAAATTATGTGTCTTATAATAGAAACCCCCGTCCAAAGGACACCAAGAATCATAAATTCATTAAATTAGAATGGAATTTAAGTTCTAAGGGTGCTACCATATTACATGTTATCCCCATGTGAAATCATAGGCATAGACCATATCACTAGTTCATGCCGAATGAAGTCACTAGGCTCAAAATGAAATCATCTAATCCATTTTTAAAAGAGAAGTAGGCCTACAAAAAATACAATTGCTTTCATACCAGGTCACTCATAGGAGTATTTAATCTACCATTACATTCAATCTTAAACAAGAGACACCACTTATGGTTACATTTCAAGTCATTACATTATTTTACATTTAACATTTTAACATTTCGAAAAAATATTAAAAACTAAACATCATGGAAAAAAGGAAATCCTCATAAAACTTCTTTTTTCTTAAAAATTTAAACATTTATTAGACAACCCGTCAGAATTAGGTAATTTTTCATATAAATTCCTACATAAATAGATAAGGTATCCTATAATGGTCCCATTCATCCAACTTGGGTTCTTCATAAAGAATCACAATAGTATTTTATTAATTATCAAATATATAAACACTCATAATGGTTATCCCATAAGGAAAATTCCCCAACGAACTTACATGGTTCTAGTTGATAATTAAGATAGTTAACCTATTAATTTTAAGTTATAAATCCATATAAATTTATTTCAATTTTATAATATAAAATGTTCATATATATAATGGTCCAGTTATATGAATTTCTATATACCAATCCATAAAGCACCCATACACTTTAAAGGTTGAATTTTTCTCCCATTTACTAACCAATTCGCATTAAAATTAAACACTAGCATCCTCTTACATTTTCACAATAGAATTTTATTATAGATAAAGATAAAAAGATCGTTTGAATATATGGGTTACCTTTTATCATTTGTAAGGATCCCATACACCATAAAACGAGAAACTAGTTCTTGTTTATTCATAGCCATTTAACTTATCCCACGAAACCAATTAAATATTTAAAACAAAATTATAACATCACTATAAGTATCTAACATAGAGAAAAATCTTGTAATCGCAGAATCGTTGCATATTAATCATTTAAAAATATTTTGATAAGAAGTAAACACAAAATTCAAGATAATCAATTTTCTAAACTGACATAAATCTAAGCATGCTGATAAAAAAACATGCATTAAAAAATGCTCAAGTCATAGAATCAGATCAATAAGTATCCTGAAAATTATACTACATAGAATAGAATATGCATAGAATTTTAATTCCATTATACCTATTATGATTCATGTAATGCTTCATCCTTTTAATACCAGGAAAAAGGTATAATTTTATAAAACCCATAAATTCATAAATCTATAAGTATCAAAAAGTACACCATTCACTTAAGGTAAAATAATATTAACTGATATAATAAACAATAATAAACAACAATCCCATCCCTATCCACATAGTCATTTCCCCATGGATATGTTGATCAGTTCCAAACACGACTATTATCCAAGAACATACACATTCCTAGTCTCCTGTCTACTAGCCCAAAATAGTATGAAAATTGAAAAATAAGCTTTGATACCACTTTTTAATGTCTCAACCCATCTACCACTAAACTAGTAGTCGAACTTATTTCCACATGACCACAAGCGCATCTCCCCAAATTCCAAAGGATACCAACCCATAAAGAGTTTCTAGGGTGTATCCATGTGGATAATTTTTCCACATATATCAGAGTATTCCCAAATATAAACAATTTATTGTAGCGGAAGAAGTAGATAAATGAATGATTAAAAATTAAATATTAATAAATGATAGATAGCATAAGAATGATATAATAACTGTATAAAAATATGGAAATTTCCCAATTTATACAAATCAGGAAAAGATGTACTGATGATTACACATAATCTAAAAAATTTCATACAACATGTAGTGATACAATATGATATAAGTAATGGATAGGAAAATATGAAAAATATGAAATCTCTATGAGCCTCCTCAGCTCAATATTTTTCATGTTCTTCTAACTCTAAGGTACAAAACAAATAGTATATGGGATTATCATGGTCCAATGAACAATAATGTCTACTCATGTACCCTAATGCAATGGAGGCCTGAGCATGGTGTGAGATATAAATATCAATAGGTCGGAACCCATGGTATCTAGCGCAATATAGTTTTGGAAAAATAAATTAAAGTACTGTAGGTATGCATAATAATAACAAAACTGAATAAATAAACAGCCACCCTTATAAGATCCTAAGGGACACCTGATGGCTATACCTACTTTGGCTCACAGCTAAAATAAGTCTGATTAGTGACCATGTTTATATATAAAAATAACCAGTGGATATGAAATATTCCCTACATCCATGTATAGTGAGGGAAGATATGATACAACACTTGGGATGTCGAGTGGGTCTCAAAGAAGGACTCTAATCATGGATTGTGGTGTGTAAATACCATCACCCACATAGTATCTCTTGTTGATAGGGTACAATCCCTAAATCTCTATAGAGTGAGAGATGTTATTCTACAACACTCAGGATGTGAGTGAACCACTAGGAAACACATTAATAATGGAATGTGGTGTATAAATCTCATCACCCATATAGTATATCTGGTGGAGAGGGTTCATGCCCCGAAAATATATAGAGTGAGAGACATCATGATACAATACTCAGGATGTGAGTGAGACACCAGGAAACAATGTAATCATGGAACATGGTACATAAAGGCCAATGCCCATATATTATCTCTAGTGGATAGGGTACATGCTTTAAACCCATATAGAATGAGAGACGGCACGATATAATACTTGGGATGTGAGTGAGCCCCCAAGAAAAACTCTAATCATGTCATATGACACGTAAATCTCATTTCCAATATAGTATCTCTAGGTGGATATAGTACATTCCCTAAATCCCTAAAAATGGAGAGACACCATGCTACAATACTGGGGATGCAAGTGAGCCACTAGGAAACACTCTAATCATGGAACGTGGTGCATAAATCCCATCCAATCCATTGGTGGAGTATCATACACATCCAAGGTTATCTAAAAATAATCCCAAGCATCATAATGGGAACATCGGATATAAACCAATATCACCAAGACCATACAAGGTGACCCTTTTGGTTTCCCAAGTATTACTATGAGACATGGTGAACTTTGAGTCTATCCCAAGTATCGTGTATAGGGTATCAAGTATCACTTATAGGATATAGTACCCATCTTGTTAATGGGTCCATCCACAGTTCCTCCCCTAGGGAATTGGTATCTCTCATGAATATAATAAACCACCTAGGAATACCTATCTTAGAAATCCAAATCATCTCCCATGGTGCATTGGTTCATAACCCAAATGAGCATGGAAATTCCATACATGTGTCCTTAATATGAAACCCACATTCTCTCTTCAATTGTATTAGGTGAAATAAGTCATGAAAGGAATAAAATCATGGAAAGAATTTATAATTTCAATCCAACTCTATAAACATATCATTCCATGAACTAAACACTTGAAAAAGGACTATGTCCCAAGAATTTCATTTATTCTAACAAAATATGAGAATTCAATTGCAGTGCTCAAAAGTTACTTAGAAGTTACCTTTTCATCTATCCCTTAACCAACAGGGGTAAAGCCTCTTACAATTTGGGCCATTTCATTCACATGAATAGTTCATAGTTCCCATTTAATACATATGTATCAAGGGAAATTTCATTTAAAGGGTACATCAAAAGCTAGTTAGTTGTTCTAGGCAACAATCATTTTACCATTAAGGAAAACTTGTTTAGGGAAATCTCTAATGGTAATCTTCTAAACACGCCAAAAAACTATCAATAAAAAAAGAAACATGTCCTAGAGGAAAACCAATGTAATAATTTTAGCATGATATAAATCATTATCACTAATTTTTAGTTTAGATGATGGTGAACCTCAATTTGAGGGGGTTTATTATAAAATATGACTTCATTTATCAAAAAAATAATTTATCATTTTTAATAATTTCATTCAAGGTTCAAAGTTTAATTAATAAAAGTATTTCATAATTCAAATTATTTAAATATTCTCTTAAATATATCTTAATTTTAAAGGATAAAAGATATGGATCTTACCTTAAAGAGAAACCAATATGGACACTTTGGTAGTTGATGTTTTTATAAATGTCACTCCATACTGGTACGCACATACACATATATATATATATATATATATATATATATCCCTTAATCCAATTCACATATTTCCATCTCCATGAGGGAATATATACATGGAATATATATATATATATATACATTTACAAATACCAATGTATATGAGTTCAATCCTTCACAAATTCATCAAACACTCTATATACAATACTTAGAACTCAAAAACATTGTACCAAGGACCAAAACACCCAAGAAAATTATCTTTACCAACAAAATTAAGAAATACATAATTATAAATAGATAAAAAAATAATGGTAGAAAACCATACCCAAAATTGATGACGACGGACCGAGAGTATATAAACTACTTCACGTTTTGTGGCAGTTGTTAGAACATGAATAAGGGGGTCCTAGGAGAATCTATACATACCTAAACATAAGAATAAAAGAAAAAAATTTGTTTAGCCTCAACTCTAGGGTTTGGTCAAACCTTATAGTGTGATAGGGAGCAGGCGAAATTGTTAGAATTTAGAAGAGGATGGAGGAGAAGGGTTTACGATGATTGATCATGCGAAATCGGAAAGAGTTATAATGGAAAAAATTATAAATGACTGATCCATAGGGGGTGCATCATGTCAGTCCCAGGAGATCAAAATGGGTGGAATCGAACACATTGGATGGGAGGAAGGCCCTTTGGGTTCCTCTTATAACCTAAACAAAATATATTATTATTATTTTTTATCATAAAAACATTTATTTATTTTTTTATTTTAAAATAAATTAATTTAATTTATTTATATTTTAATTTCTCTAAAAAGAACACATAAAAGTGTTCCAACTCTAGAAAATTAGTTTTGAAGATCAATTTTAAAAATGGCTCGTCTAGTAAATGAAAAATTCAAATTCCTTGGCATGTTTGTCTAGTTTAAAATAATGGGCCATTAAAAGAATGATATAGTTCATTCCATTCAAATAATAATGTCTCATAATATATTATATATTGTTTTTATTATTTTTACCATATATGAAAAATATTTTAAGGAGGTATAAGAAGAAATAAAAAAACGTGTAGTTAAAAACTGTACATCTTCTTCAAAAAACCTATTTAGGGTTAGGCTAAAGCCTTTCCAGATTGAATTTATGAACACACCAAGGTCACTAGAATTGGTTGGGGGAATTAGGGGACAAATTTGGGTAGTTAGTTTCTTAATAATGGTTTTTAATTATGTATAAGAGAGGATAGGGGTGGCCTTTTATAAGTGATGTGAGTGGAACACTTGAAATTTTCAAAAAGAAAATGGTGAAATCATTTTTTTCACATTCCAAAAGGATAAAAAAATGGGATATTATAGAAAATTAATGGTGATAAGGTGGAAATAAAGTATTGAATGTGTTTTGGAAAGTTTATTAGTCATTTTACTTTTATCTTTTGAATTTAATTACCTAATAAACTCATTTTCAAATTATCTGTAGAAATTAATATTTACAGTTTTTACTATTATTTATTATAAAAGATTAATTTGAACTTATTAGATTATATAAATCATTATTATTCCGAATATTGAATCCATTTTTCATTATTACATTCATATAATAAGAAAATTTTAATTTAAAATTAATCTCGTGGACATGAAGAAAAAGTATTTTTTCAAAGAGAACAGTTTCAAAAGATTAAAGAAATTATATCAAAATTCAATATGAAATTGATTCCAAAGACCCAAAATAGATTAATAGATATATAACTGAACTAATTTTACTTCTAAAACCCATTAAAAATAAAATTTCACATGTTAATATTCTGAATTTAAAGTTTATTTTTTAATAAGAACCAACATTTTCACAATTCACTGAAAAATTAATCCTTTCAAAAAAAATTGAAAATTTAACCAAATAGAATTTTGACATATAAACTTAAAAAAAGAAGTTTCATTTAAAATATATTTTTTATATGTCTAAAAAAATAATTTTATGTTATGTGTTAAAATCATAACTAGACCACCTTTAAAAAAAATAATGTTTTCTAGAAAACATTTCTTTTTCTTTTAAATTTTTATTACTTTTTAATAATAAATTGTTAACCATTAAATTTATTTTATACATGTATAAACCATATAATATTCATTATTTATTTATTAATATTAAAACCCTCCAACATAACGATGAGGTTTTAAGTTCATGTTAATAATAACGTTTTAATAGACTATCATGTTTCGTTCAGAACCTCTATTGCATGCACTGAAAGATATGAAGAGACAAAATTTATTTGAAAATAAATAAATCATAAAGTATCAGGGTGTTAAATTATCTTATAATATTTATTTTTTGTATCATATATGTAAATGAAGATGATTTTCCAATTTTAAAATATCAGGGTATTATATCACACACCCTTAAATAAACTGCATCCTCTAGATTTAATCTTAAACTCAGTAATTTTGGGTTTGAAATTTTAAAATAACCTTCTTGAAATCCCAAATCATGAAAAAGGTTTAATAAAATATCTTCTTGATAATAATTAATGGAAATTATGATGCTCATCATGAAATATTATATAACTAAGTTTTCAAGTTGGGGAAAAGGTGGGAAGTGAAGATATGTATATGAAGTAAAATTATAAATAATTATAGAGAATATTTGAGATCATTTATGAAAAGAAATTAAGTGATCTAGTGAAGTATAATGGAAATAAAAACATAAATTCATAAATGATTAATCTATCATTTTCATGTCATAAATATATCTTCTATGATAACATTTTAGTTTCAAGATAATTTTCATATAGATGAGTAATTATTTTATTGTATTGGAATAAAAGTAAATATAATGAATTGATAGATTTTAATTTCAAAATCATAATTTTATCCTTTGGTAATTCTTGGATAGAGTTCTTATTCATTTATTTCACCAAAAAATGAATTTCTAGAGTTAATTTCTATTCCCAAAAAATATTTAACTTATCATTAAAATGAAAATTTATTCCTCTAATCTCTAGATATTTTCGTAAACAAAAATAGTCCTAAAAAGTTATCCAATAACTCCGAAAGTTAATCTTAATACATTCTGTATATATTTAAGCTTTAAATTTATTCAAAATATTTATTTTAAAATGAAAAGACCAATAATTTTGAAGAAAGGTCACTAAAAAACATTATATTCCTCAGAAAACATAAAGGAGATCTTAATGCCACACTAAAAATTTGTGAATACCTTGATCACCATAAAAACCTTTATGAAAACATAAATATATCGAAAAATATTATATATGGTTGTTGATTATATTCCATAAATTCAAGTATTTCGTAAAATCCAGAAAATATAACATAAATCATCAAATAAATAAAAAAAATATGTTCACATATACTAACACATAATCATATATTTATCGTTATTATCTCATCATCAAGAACATGTTAAGTGTTATCATCCCTCAATATGTTTTTTCCCAAAAAGATGAACCTCTCACTAACACACTTTTCTTTGTCATCAGTTCAATTCAACATATGCTCTCAAATCTTTAAGGAAAAATTACTTCAATACAAGCCTTATAAACATCACAATTCTTATAAATATAATGATATTAGTGAAAATAATTCTTCACCATTATTAATAATTCCAAACACATAATAACTTTAATAATTCTACTCCATCCAATGTAATATCATAAGATTGACCTTGATCCCTTAACATCTTTTGGGGTGTCTTTTTTTTGGCACTTGGGACATTCATATAGATAGTTCCCTGCCTCCTTACTATTAATTCATGAACATTGGAAACTCCTTTATTTCCGTTAAAATCATGAGCATGGTGTTCCTTATTTCCCCAATTTTTTTAATATCACATTGTTTTTATGAATTTTTCAGTGTATTTATTTCCATAATTATCACATGGAAAAATCCTTCTTTATATTCTTCAATTTATCTGCCATTTTATCTATTGTTATCTTCTTTTATTTCTTCCCTTATAGTTCATAATACTAGTATAATTATTTCTCAACCTTAATAGAAAATGGTATTATGTCCTTTTATAATAAAAATTATTTGGGTACTAGTTTCCTTTGAATAATTGACTTTAAACTGCCTAAGAAATGTTCAATATTTCTCTTTATATTATATATGTAGTCTTTAAAATTCCTTTCTAACCATGTAAATTTTAATTCATACTTAGAAACATTTTCTTTATTTTTGTCTTAGACACAAAATTACCACTCTATATCATCTCATTGATCATGAGGAAAACAATTTTTCAAGAAAATTTCCTTAAAATAATTCCATTCTATGTATAATGTTTCTTGTTCATCCTTTGTGTTTTGAATTAATGTACAACATTGATCTGCATCTCCTTGGAGATGATAAACTATCATTACAAATTTCTCCCTTTCATTACAACCTAGAGAAAGAAATATATTCTCTAAGTAACTTATCCATTACAAAAATACTAATGTATTTTTAGTCTCATTAAATAATAGATGTTGCATACCAATGAAGTGGTATAAAATTGTTAAAAACATTATAGATTAGAAATATGCTATATATAAGAATGTTTTTTTCTTATAACCGGAGTAAGTTTTTCCAAATGGTTATACATTTTTCTGTTCCATCTATAGCTTTGTCTCTATCTTCATTGTCTTTCCCATGAGGGAAATCTCTTCATGGATTATGTACATTGATATGGTTCTCATTCATTCTTCTAGGCTCTATTTCTAAACAATGTCATAAAATAGATTAGATTATAAAATTATGAAACATAATTTATAATTCCAAAATCAAGTGAGATGCTTAAAATAGATAGATAATTTTATGTATAGAAAACATCATAATCAGAAACAAGTATTCTTTTAGAAATTTTTCAAATCATAAACTATTACCAAATTATTCATAATGGTTTGTAAATAAGATTTGAATTAACTACATAATATCTCATAGGAGTATCAAACCAAGTGTATTATAAAGAATTTTTCCATGTACCAGGTGAAGAAAGATTCCAATCCCAATACACCCTTTTCATAAATGTCACCCCAAGGAATAATTATTCTATTACCATTCCCACTTATAGTATCCATACGAATATGTAATTCTAGGAAAACCACACAATCTCTACCTTACAAAAACTTTAGGATTTTATTCTATACATATCCTCAATGACTGTCAAAGGGTTATGAAACCTAATTTATGGTTTCCTAAATCATGTTCATATAATTTTTACTAAAATGCCCCTTATAAAAACTGTAATGCCCCCATCTTTAGTATCCAAGATCTAGTGACTCCTTTAATACATTGGCTCTAGATGCAAGGTATCATATCCTGAAGGGCTGAATTGTTTAGTAGTATTTATAAAAATGGTACATACTTGAAATGAACGTTACTTTTTAATCATAAAATGTACCAAAACATTTCTTTTTTAACACCATTATCCCCCTTAGCATTTCCATACAAATCAATCCCAAAACAGGTTATAGTATCCAAAGTAAAATAAAACAAATGAAATGGGTGAGATCATATGATTAGTAAGGGTATGTGTAGAGTGGAATCCATGATGAATAAATAAGAATAAATAATATGAAATTTTTAAGAACTGAAAAAATTCCATTTAATCAATAAAAAGTTAATAATATGGAAAATATATATATGATGATAAAATAAATCCATATAAATTATCACATAAGCATGAAACATATCTGTAGGTATTCGTGCTAATAAAATGTTCACATGGAAATGATTGATCTCATAATGAGAGATTTAAAATTTTCTAAAATATAAAACATTCAATACACTCCTCAAGACATTCTAAATATATGGGTAGAAACTAGTATAATTTGGAAAACCTATCTGTCTCATGAGCCCTGTAAATTCATCAAGGTGATATCTATAATTGGGACCCACACATCACTAACTAAATCTAATGAGTTACTAATATTAAAGAGGTGAAACATAATCAAAATCAAAATTCATATTAACAATTTAACATAATAAATTTCAATACCTACCCCAATAAAAAGAACATAGTCATAAACTATCACAAGTGATGTGGTAAATGGTAATAAAATTGTACATCCTCATTAAAACTTATTAAAAACCATAAAAATAAAAAATAAGGATGATATTAACACAAAATACACCTATCAAATCAAATACACAATAAATATTGTATTTCATGGATGAATACAAGTACCACAAAAATTTCATTAAAAATTGTTTTTAGAAAAATAACCTTTTCACATTGAAAATATTTTTTTAAAATAATTCACATAATAATTTTAAAATACTTTTCACTGAAAATAAACTTTTAATAATTGTAAACAAATATTTAAAACATTGATTGTTCATGATGGCAGAAAATTTGATCCATGTAATATATATTAAAATAAATATTCCTTTAACAATTTGGATAAAAGAAAAGCGGACCTTATTTTTTAAATGAAATATAAATTCCATTAAAAATATTTTTAAAAAAATAAAACATGGGAAAAATAAATCTAATAATTTATTTTAAAAATTAAAAAAAACATTTTTTTTTAACATGGATTTTGGTGAAATAAAATTTTTGATCGAAGTGAGAAAAAAAGATGGATTTTATGAAAAACATTTTCTCAAGAATTTTAAGTAACTAAGAGTGTACACTTTTATTACTAATTGAAAAATATTATGAACAAATAGAGTATAATAAATTATATGTATTATGACTTAAAATTCACATAATTCTCATAACGTATAATTATACAAAAATAATCCAAAAATAATGATGAGATTGTCAAATAAGCCTATACCACTTTGGTAGCTTCTAAAACATATGCCCCATAAAATAAATAACATCCAATGAAACATCAAATAAAATTAATATTATTATTTTCATGATTTAAAATATCAATAGTGGAATTATATACACCACCCATAGGAATACAAAGTGAATATGTTGTATGTCTCAAGGAAATAAAAGTGAGATGAGAAACCATTGCCACTAGTTTGAATTACATTGTATGTTTATAGTCATACTATATAATAAATATAGTTTTCTTTTAAAAAAATTATATAACCATAATAATATATATCGTAGCATATATGATTTACATATTGTATTTTATTACACCTTAATTGACAATCCTTTGTTAAAATCACAGTATCGGTAGATATTTGCTTCATTTGTTATGTATATTTTAGTTTGAAATTTTTTGTAATTTTAAATAGATCATACTGAAATAATTTCTAGAAAGTTAAAGATGATATAAATATTTTATATATTCATTATACATGTATTTAGAGTAATATATATATTTTATAGATAGAAAATGGATTACATTGTTCATGGAGAGGGTACGTCGTACGTACACAAAAACATTGTTTCCATTTTATCAGTGGATAGAATGAAAGAAAAAACAATATTAATTCACCTTTAAATATATTTATTATGTTATATATATAATTTATATTAATATAATTCATCCTTAATACCGCCCACGTACAAATAAAATGAAAAATATTTCACACCACTACGTTAAGGTGGTAGTCTGCACGTACGCACAAGCGATGTTATTATTTTCAACATATTGGACGGTAAAATGTTATATGTGATATGAAATTCAAAGAAAGTATTTTTGGTTCATATATATCACATATTTTAATTAAATTTATCATTACTACCTTCCATGTAAATCATAATTAAGAAACGAATCACATCGCTTCGCGTTGAGGTAATCATCCATACACTTGAGCGATGTTATCATATCCCCCAAGAAATAGAAAGTAAGAAGTTATATGTGATATAATAATTTATTAATTAAAGTATTATCATTTATATAATATATATAGATTATATACATCATTATATCCATCCTTCAATGTTTGGGATGAATAATAAACAATATCGCTTCGTGAGCCGGTAGTCTGTCGAACACACGAATGATGATTTCGTATTCTATTTGATGGAAGTGGAGAAGGATATAGGTTATTACATTAACCTAATAAACATATAAGCTCATATAATATACTTTTTTTAATATTTTATCATAATTTTATACAAAAAATTTAAGGTGTTATAATAATAATTCAAACAACAACTCATAGTTAAAAACATTACCTCTTCTTCGGACAACCTCTTTAGGTTTCACTTAAAGAATTTGTACATTAAATTTATGATCTAAAAATGGTCACTAGGATGTGGTTAGGGAAATAAGTAATACATTTTGGTATGTACTTTCATAACCAAATGGTTTTCTAATTATTAAGAGGAGAGGAGAGGGGATGGCCTTTTATAAGTGAGGTGAGTGACACACTTGTAGTTTTTGAGAAGAAAAATGTTAATCCATATTTTTTCATAAGAAAAAAGGATCAAAAATGGTCCATTATAGAACATTATATGCTATAAAGTCAAAAAAATTCCAAAAAATGGGATTTTGAAATGTTTGTTGGTCATCTAACCTCTTATCATTTTTATTTAACCCTGGTAAACCCATTTTCACATTAATCGTGAAAATTAATTTTTACTACATTTACTTTTAATTATCGTAGAAGGTTATATTAAACATATAATATAATATAAAATATGATGATAAAATATATTGAATCTATTTTTCCAAACTCCATTCACAAAAGTGGAAATTTTTAATTAAAAATTAGTCTCGTAGAAGTGACAAAAAGTAGAATTCCGAAGGGAAAAGTCTTGAATGGTTAAAAAGTTTTCATATAAAATTTTAATATGAAATTGATTCCAATGAACAAAATTGGATAAACAGATATATAATTTAACTAAAATTATCTTTAAAACCATATTTTAATACAATTTATCATGTAAATATTTTGAATGAAAAGGATGTTTTCTTATAAATACCAGTAGTTTTCACTATTAAATTGAAATTTTAACCTTTAATAAAAAAATAAAAAATTAACACAAATATAGTTTTATAATTTATATATCAGAAAAAAAATTTGTAAAATAAATATTCTTACATTTTTAAAATTCAAATTTAAATTATTTGAGAAAAGCGGGGCTAGATCGCCTTATAGAAAGAGTATGAGTTTTCATAAAACATTTATTTTTCTTTAAAATTGTTATTTTTTATTTATAATCAATATATAACCCATGAATTTATTTTATACATGTGTAAACCATATAATTTTCATAATTTAGTTTTTATTATTCATTCCCTCCAAATTAAAAATTATGTTATAATGGTCGTGTTAATTATAATATTTTAACAGAGTATCATGTTTCATTAAAATTCAGTGTTCTGTGTATTGCATGCTGTTGGATAGATTGAATTTATATAAAAATAAATATATTTTAAATAATCAAGGAGTTACATTCTATTCTAATCATGGTGTTTCATTTCTTATTTTCAATTGAATATGATTTTCCTCTTTTAAAATCTGGATTTGTTATATATGATGATAGAAGTAAATATTTTGTATTTCAATTGAAAAAATTTCTATTATATTTTAAATTTATCAAAAGTAACTAGATATCTAGATTTATAAAAATATAGATATTTACTTTTACATTTATATAATATTATGTGAAACTAATGGAGATAATTATATCACTAACCTCACAATATTGGTAAGATCATTCAATTGAATCACAATCAAACTGTTTTTAGAATTTTATATAATAAATTATTGTGACTCTTTCACATGAATAATACACCTTGTTCAAAATTATTGATCATTTGAAACTATATAATCAGTTAAATTTATAGTTATAACATGGTTTTTATCCCTAAAATCACCCATGTAATAACATATATGATAATTTATTTGACCCAAGAGAAACTTGACATAAATTATACGTTAATATGATCATTTAGATAATATATTTTATAAAAATCCATAAAACCTGAGGACTAAAAGGTTTATTATATTTGATATTATCTACTTAAAAATCATATTTAATAACACTTATAAATATTCCACTATAATCATGATGTTATAGTCGCTTTCCAAGTCATTTCTATCGATATAGTCATCTTTATAACCAACCAGATGAAAAACATTAGAAATGGGTGGGCTCAGATTCCTAGTGAGGAAAAAACATATTAGAATGTATCAAATAATAAGATTGAATGAGAATACATGGTAGAAATAAATATCTTAATAAAATATCATAAGAATATTATTGGTAGTCATAACACGTTATGTAGATACATAATATCATAAAAATATTGTTAAGGAAACCTGGAAGTTTTGAAATTCCTCAAAATAAATATCAATAATCACAAAACATGTGATCATGATATAAGGGTGATGAATAATTTAAAAACAAATTTTAATCATGAAAACATGGAATTTAATATAAATTAAATGTATATTTAATATTTTTCATAGGTTGAAAAACAACATATAAATGTTTCAAAAAAATAGGCATAATAATAACATTATAGGAAAAGTCATTATACCGATTATTAATTGAATAAACTAATTTTTTTCCACACCTAAAAATTTGTGCAAACCATCATGTCCATGACTATATGAAAAAACTCATTATGTTCACATATTACTACTACAAGATATATAATCTAAAACCAATGAATTGTATGATAATGTATGACCTCACTCTTTATCATCTATATATATGTTATCCACATAAAATCAATCATTAATAAATCTTAATGACCCTATCGGAAAAGAACAAGTTTCTATAAAATTTGAACATAAATTATTCACTTCGTATAAAGTATCCATGGAAATAAAATGGGTTTCCTAAAACATCCAAATGGTTTGAAATAAAATCATGAATTAAATAATTTGATACAAAAAACTTGATCACGTAGGAAAAAAACATAAAAATAAAAAAATAATTGTTAAAATAAAACATAATTCCATTAGGTATAGATTATTTAAAGATAATGAAATCCAAATCATGTAAATATATTTTTTTTAAACATCCTGTAGTCAGCATTATAAAATTCTTAGTTTTGAGTCTCTTAAAAAAGTGTATTTTTTTCAATGTAAAAATTGAATGCCTTTCATGTAAATGGATAGAGATAAAAAACTGTCATCCCCCATATATAATGAGATAAAATCCTTAAAAACTAAAATCCTTGGGAATATTAATCTTATTAAGAAATTTTATAACTCAAAGTAGATTTTTTCAATTTCCAAGTACCTTACCTTTAACACTTATTTCTACAGAAATTATTTAACCTCCTATATAATGAACATAAATATATTAATAAATTATATAAAAACCATAATATAAATAAAATACCCATTTATAATTATTTTATAACCATATATTATAAATATATTATCACACCCTAACCTTTTAAATAATTTTGTTTTATTATTTATTGGATTTTTATTTTCTCATGGAGGTTTAGGTTGAACACTAGTTTAAAATTTTTGCTGTTTGGTATTTTGGTGGCCTTCAGGTCGGTGCACAGGCACCAAATGATTAGCGGTAACCGTGTGGTCGGCCCATGTGACCATATGATTTCCCCATATTTAAAGTAAATAAAATTTTATGAAAACAATATTTAAATAATTTTTAAATAATAATAATAATACTATTATTATTATTGTTATCATTATGTTATTATTTTTATTTTTATTTATTAATATTATTATAATTAGAATAGTTATTGATAATACTATTAATATTACTATTGTTTTTATTATTAGTGTCATTAAATTATTATTATTATTATTATTATTTATATTTTTATTATTGATTTAATTTATTATTTAGTTTTTTTCTTCTTCCACTCTTTTTTTCCTTACCCTAGCATGCCCCCCCCTCCTTCTACTTCCCTTCCATATCACGTAGTACATGTCCCCTTTTATCGGACCTCTCCTTGCACTACCCCCTTATGCCCACTCTTCCCCTCACATGGAGGCATTTCTCATAGAAAACATTCATCTGGAATCTCCCTATACTCTGATGGCAGGTAGTACAACCCCCCCCCCCCTCCTATCTGACCTCTTCAGCGTGACACCCTCTGGCTCCCTTTTCCTCTATGGTGCATGGCCCTCCTCCAGTCGACCCCCTTCCCAGTGCATGATTCCCCCTCTGGTAAGTACTCCATTGTTTCTAAGGTTTTCACATGTATGGTTTCTTGGTTTTATGAACCAAGATGTTATGGTTGATGTGAGACTCATTTTTATTAGAGTTTTAGGGATTACGGATCGTTCAAGGGATGTATTTCTCTCTCCTATTGAGGTTTCATTGCATCTGCACCCCACCGAGGTAGGTGTCACTATGCAATTTGTTTCACAGATAATTCTAATATGCTAGTTCTTTATTTACCTTTTATGCAAGTATAAATATATTTTATAGCCCTGTGTTTATTTGAAACCATTTTAGTATTCCTTGTCTTTGACATAAATGGTTGGTTTCATGAGTTCTCGTTTGATGATTTAAATTGGAATATTTAATTATGCTAATATTTCCATGAAATTTATTTTTGTATTTATAATGTTTTTAAAGTGGGGATATGTGTCTTATAATTTTGGATTTTCATTGAGTGAAAATTTTATTTTAAAGGGAATTTGTTTTTGAATTGAGGTTTCACCTCATATGATTTTAAAAAGAGGTATTCACTATTTTTCTAATGGTAGTTTGAAATGGGAGAGTTGTTTATCCCTCGTAAAAAATCTTAGTTAGCCTCTTTAAAAGTTGTTTGATGGAAATGAGTGGCATTGGCCATTGTTTTGGTTTTCAAAGAATGAGACCCATGTGTATCGGGAGGTTTTATAATGTTTTGAAAGGTTTGATGGGGTTTTCCTTTGATGTAATGCTGGATTTCTTTTCATAATGGAAAATAGTTTTTAAATGGGTTTTTATACATTCTTTATGTTTGATAAATATGAAAATAGAAGTTTTTATTGTAAAATACACTTTACCATTGGGCTTTTTTTCAAATGGGTTTTAGAGTGGTCTTATTTTGTGTATAATAGTTCATCCTTGTATTAAAGGGGTTTTTTGGTTTTATAAAGAGAAAATAGATTTCCCTTGACTTCTTTGGTTATGATTTAGAGGTTGTATTCTTTTCCTTGGAATTGTATATAAAATTCAAAAAAATAAAACGAATTTCCAAATATACTTGATATGAGTGAAGGCCCGATTGGAACTTGTGATGTGATAATGATTTTCCCTAGATTTACTAAATGATAGAATTATTTATTTATTTATTAATTAAAACCCTAGTTTAGGGTTGGATTTAGGTTTTGTGGTTTCTTGTGGTTTGGGGTTGTGTGAATGGTCCCAAGGGGCCTATTATTAGGTATTCTATCAACCATCATCATAGGTTAGGCGATTTAGAATGTTTCGGTTCTCTACCGCTATCTATGTTATGAATTTTATTGGGTTTTTTGGTTTTAAACTATCCTAATTAGGGACTTTATTTGTTTTATGGTTTTTAGTATTTGTGTTGTAGTCCGCTTAACTCTGATTTACAATTTCGATCCTCCAGGTCTAAGGTGACTCACCTACATGTTCATAGGTATGTGTGTGTGTGTCTATATATATATATATATATATTGTGTGTGTGGGTTCCCCAGTTACATGTATAATCATAAATGGAAGTTAATATACATGTATGGGGATAGGTGTTCCCATATATATATATATATATATATATATATGAAAATTCATACGTAGGTGAGTGGAAACTAGTATGTGCAAGTATGAATATATGTAAGTATCCATTTGCACATGTTCGTGGCCTTTCAAATATGTGTATAGGGGCTAGGTTTCCTTACATATTTATGAAGGTTCATATGCTTAGTGGGGGACAAACATCTTTTAGTTAGAAAGTTTCAAGGGTCGAATATCCAGTTTAGTTCCACCCTAAGATATGATCTCTATGAACTAACCCTTAAATTTAAGAATCATTTATTTCTTATGTTTCACATCTAGTTTTCATATTAATTATTGATATTGAATTGTTAGTAAAAAAAATTGTCTTGAATTGGAGTGGTTTCTCTATTGTAATTTTTTGTAATAAATGACTGGATTAAATTTTTCACATCAAGTGCAAGATGAAATTCCGCTTTGGCCTTCATAAATTTGATTTATATTTAAAATGATGATTTTGAAATCTTATTTTGATTTTAAAGTGTGTTCCTGGTTTTCAAAGTGGTGTGTGTATGGTTATTTAAGAAATGGTTTGGCATGTTATGGTTGTACGAGGCCCAGTTCGAACTTTGAATAAAATGTTTTCATCAGAAAACCCAAACATCAAATAGGTTGTCGCCTTGTTATTTTACAGAATATGGTTGTTTCTTTAGTTGGGGGATTCCATTATGTAATTATTTTTTAATGGTGAGAGACTTGTTCCTTAGGGTGACACAAGGTGACCTTGTTTTGTGTGTTAATTGTGTGGGACGAATGTGCTTATGACTGGATGCTTGTTTGACATTTTTGGGTCACCCCCTTTTTAGTCTAAACACGGGAACCTAGCATAGCAAGAGAATTCTTGGTGAAAGATTGATGCACTATTATATGTTATTTCAATAGCTTGTGGCCCATATTAGGGGGGTTATTTTGTTATTATTTTTATGGGATTGGGACCCCAATTCAAGAAATTTAAGGAAATTATGGGGTGTTTTGGAGTTATGATGTCAACTAGTAGGGCATGCCTTCGGGATGAGTCCCATGTATAGTATGTTCTATATTATTCATAATCTCTTAGGTTATTCCATGTTTTGTGAAAGTTTCTATAGTAATATATTGAGATGAATGTTCTGGTTGGTTAAACTTGTGTGGTGGTTTTATATTTCTCGTGTTGTATGTTTGTTGATCATATTTCCATGCATAGTGTAGCTTCTTACTAAAAGTGATAAAATGGTGTCGTAGGTTTTCATAAAAAAAATTCAAACGTTCTACATTCCCTTCCTCCCTTTTTATGTATGAACACCACCTCCTTTAAAATAATAATGTGTTTTTCTTGAAAAGTAAATATGGTTTTTTTTTAATGGAAATGGACATTTATTTTCGTTAAAGATAAAATGTGTGAAAACATACTTTTATATATTATAGTTCAATGATAAAATTAATGTTTATTCTTTAAATGTAAATTAATAGTGAAATAGATTATTTGGGAATGCCTATTTAGTTTTAAAATTCAAACCTATAGTTTTACCTTTGTTCTCAACTTTGGTGTTGCTTCTTTCTCAGATTCCATCCACGTAGCATGACATTGGTTTAAGGTCGATGAGGACCCATAGGATCATATAGACTTATGTATAGTTTTATTTTCCTACCACTACTTGTTTTTATTTTCATTCTTGAGTTTTTATTTATTTATTCATCTTTCATTTATGGGGAAAATCATTCCCACCTATTTAATTTTGATGCTCAGTACTAGTTTCCGGCCTGTAGGAATCGAGAACACCCTTTGGGCCATCCGTAGGCCGGCTCAGATGACTGGTTTAGGATCGACCTAGGTTTGGATTATTAAAATTGGTATTATAAGTAAAATATTATTATTTGGGGAGCCTGGTAGTTGTAGACTGGGGTTGTTGAGGCTCAGGAGGTATGTTATGGGTTAGTTCATGATCACTACAACTCATGACGAAACATTATTTACTAGGGGTACTTCAGGAATTGATTACTTGTCTTATCTTGGATTGTTTTGGGACTGAGGGATGAAAATGGACGCAAGACGGTGTTACATTGTGGGTTAACATTGAATAGTGACCCATGTGGAGTCTGAGTACCTGGTTTAAGTACCTCCTAGTTATTGATGCTTACTTGGGGCATGGCTTAATACCATGTCGTCGGGTTAATCATAACTGATAGTTCCTCTCTCTATAAGTCCTGTGTAAGTGGTGATTTTTTTGTTTTTGTTGGATTTAAGTTTCTTTTTAGAAATGAAAGAGATTTTTAAATGTAAGCATTTTCTTTCTAATGGTTATAAATTTGTAAAGTGGGTCATGAAATTAAAGGTGTTGTGGATTGAAATTTTGGGGTTTGTTAGGAATTGCTAAGAAATGTCTTAGGTACTCCTCGTGATCATTTTTACAAAAGATGATATATATGGAAAGTGCTTGTTCGTGCATATGGATGTAATCAAAAGAACACTTGTGCAATGGTTCATGGGATTACATGGGTGTGTATTTGAAAATAAATTCTTGGATATGTTTTTATAAAGTGATTTTGAATGGGGAAAAGATTTTTTAAGTTGAATTTGGTTTAAAAAGGGGGCTTTGGAATTTAGAAAAGGGGCCTTAGAATAAGGATGTTTTAAAACTAAAATGAAAATATCTTTTAAGGTATGATTTTGGACATGTTTATGTTTTTTTTTGGGTTTTTGAGCCTATAGTTTTGGATTAGGATATTCCTTTTGATTGTACTTCTATTGGACATTGATTTTGGTTTCTTTTTTTTCATGATGATCTTTCCAAGATTTTTATGGACTCATGCCTAGGTTAGGGTTCTTCCCATAAATTTCATGTTCTTCATGGTGATTAAAGCCCATTAAAGGAAGTTATGTGGCTTGAAATGGTAGGGAGGCTCTTTAGGATATTAGTAACTCCTGAGGCTATTAGAGTTTGTGTTAACTTGAGGTTGTTTGAAGGTCCTTCTTTCGTTGAATGGGAGTTGTTCTCCCTAAAATTATTAAAAGTTTGGATGATGTGGGTTTCTATTAAAACCATATTCATCAGATGTTTCATTCTTGAAGAGGTGAAGATAATAAAAAGGGAACAAATCATGTGTATTCAAAAAGGCCAATGGGTGGTTAAGTCATATGTTGACTATTTCAAGGAGTTGGTTTTCATTTTTTTGAGGTATCATCATAGGATCTGATGAACACTTATCTCTTTATTGGAGGTATTCACCAAGTGGTCAAGGAGTGGTTTCCCTCTTATAAGGACCATTGTTTTGAGAAACTGGTAGATGAAGCATTCCTAGCAGAGTTGGTCTTTGTAGTGGAGGCAGTTGGAAATATGGCGTCTCATTCTACTCATGATAGTTACCCATCATGGGAGAAATATAATCTTAAGGAACCTTTTATTAAGGAGAATCCTTCAGTGGTTCTTGTTTTTGGTTCATCAAATCATCATCATATTTTCCACCACTATATATGGTTTATAAACTCAATGTAGTAATGTCACATCCCTCTAATAATGTTCCATAGTTGCAGTTATCTGGGTTATCTTGAGATTTTTTGTAGAAAGAACCTCCTAGAGAGGACATTATCTCTGAGGGATGCTCGTACCTAATTGTGATGGGAACGATGCTTCATCAATCAGATCCCTAGCCACAGGTCTCGAGGTGAAGCTCGCACATCATTAGGGCTTCCATTGGTATGTGAGAAGTTGGACTGGTTCTTTATCATTCATTTTTTAGTAGATACATTTAGGGTTTCCTTATTTTTGTCCCCTTATTTCTAGTAAGTTCATATCTTGTTAAAATAGTGTAAAAAAGTCACTATATCATAACCCAAGTAGTTAAAACTATTCTTTATATGGTTTTCTAAATCATTCATTGTTCTTAAAGTTTGTTTGGCCCTTATATGGGGTAGTTTCAGTTTAGTGGTTCTCATTTGGCGATGTTTGGGTTTTTTGAGATTGGTGAATGGTGTTTCTAGTCCATTATTTAGTCGAAGATTCTTTTGTGATTTTTCCCCTGATATTGGGAGTTAGATTAGTGTGCTAAAAGATTCTAGTTCTAGTGGTGCAGTTTTATCACTCATGCTATGGAACTTGGTTTGGATTGATTGGGAATTCTTACGTTGTCCCCCACCCCAGGGTGGTATGTTTGGGTTTGAAGCTTTATTCTAATTGAATCCTTATATTGGGGAGAACCCTCTCATGTTATCCCCATGTTTTGGGTTGTGTTTTAATATATATTCGTCTGGTGTGACTTGAGAAATGAATAGTCACGCTAGAATTCCTTGTGTCTTCAGGTTGTGTTCGAGCATGGAATCAATTTTCGATTAACATTTGAATTGGTGACTTTATAGGGGAAGAATGTTTTTGCAGTGGGTAGAATTGTCACAGACTGACCTTTAAAATTATTTTATTTTATTATTTATTGGATTTTGATTCTCTCATTGAGGTTCGGGTTGAGTGCAGGTTTACAATTTTTGAATTTACATTTTTTGGTGGGTTTCGGGCCAGTGCACTGGCACCGAATGATTAGCAGTAACCTCTACGTTGGCCCAGGTTACTATTCGATTTACCCATATTTAAAATAAATTAATTTTTGTGAAAATAAAATTAAAATAATGTTTTAATAATAATAATATTATTATTATTACTATTATTATTACTATTATCATTAATTTATCATTATAATAATTATTACTATTATTTAGAATATTTTAATAGTTATAATATTATTAAAATATTTATTGATATTATTTTGAATATTATTATTATTATTATTATCATTAAATTATTATTGTTTTTGTTATTTATTTTATTATTATTATTGATATAATTTCCTATTTTGTTTTGTTCTTTTTTATCTCCTTTTATTCCATACCCTAGTGTGTCTCCCCACTACCCCTTCCCTTCCATGGTGCACAACACATCTCCTCTTCTACCAGACCTCTCCTTGCACCACCCCCTTGTGCCCCATCTTCCCCTCACATGGGGGATCTTTTCAGTGGAAACCTCCATCCGGCCTCTCCCACTTCTCTAGGGGCCTGCAACACCCCCCCCCCCTCCCCCCGTCATCCGAACTCTTCTGCGGGACACCATTTTGCTCCTTATTCATCTATAGTACATGGCCCTCCTCTAGCTGACCTCGGTCCCAACGCACCCCCTTCGGTAAAGACACCTTTTTTCCAATTTTTTCACATTAATGGTTTTTCATTTTCCTAAACCAAGATGTTAGGGTTGATGTGTAACTCATTTTTCTTGGGGTTTTTGGGCTTGTAGATTATTCATGGGGTTTTATTCTCTCTCTTTTCGAGGTTTCATTGCATCTACACCCCGCTGAGGTAGGTGTCACTATGATATTTACTTTCTTCATAATTCTAATATGCATGTTCTTCATTTACCTTTGATGTAAATATAAATATATTTTATATCCTTATGTTTATTTGAACCAATTTTAGTATTCCTTTTCTTTGGAATAAATTGTTGGTTTCGTGAGTCCTCATTTTTTTCAAATTGCAACATATAATTTTGGTCGTTCAAATGGATTTAAAGTGGGGAAATGGGTCTTGGATGGTTGGGTTTTTATTTGGCGAAAATTTTATTTTAAAAATAATTTGTATTTAAATTGAGGTGTGACCTCAAATGATTTTAAATTAGGATTTTCACTTTTATTCCAATGGTAGTTTGAAATAGGAGAGTGTTCTATAACATGTAAAAATTCTTTATTGGACACTTTAGATGTTTTTTGATTGAAATGGGTGTCCCTGGACCTTGTTTTTCTTTTCATGGAATGATACCCATGTTTTTCGTGTGGTTTTGTAATGCTCTGAAAGCATGGGTGGATTTTTACTTGGATGGAATTGTGGATTGCTTTGTGCAATGGAACTTGGTTTTGAAAGTGGGTTTTATACATTATTTATATTTAATATAAATTCCAATGAATATTTTCATTGTGAAATATACTTGATCATTGGGATTTAGGCCAAATGGGTTTTATAGTGGTATTCTTTTGTGTTTAAAGGGGTTTCCTTATCTTAAAGTGTTTATTTGGTTTTATAAAGTGAAAATTGAGTCCCCTTAAATTATTTTTTTATGCTTTAAGGGGTTTTTTATTTTCCTTGGAATTGTAATTGAATGTTAATTTATTTTATAATGAATTTCCAAATGTACATGAAATGAGTGAAGGCCTGGTTGGAACTTGTGATATGATATTGATTTCCCCTTAATTTACTAAATGATAGATTGATTTATTAATTAATTTAAACCTTATATTAGAGTTTGATTCTGTTTTTTTAGTTTCTTTTTGTTTTTGGGTAGTGTGAATGGTCCCTTGGGAATTATTCTTTTGGATACCATCAATCGTCACCGAAGGAAAGGAGGTTCGAGATGTTTCATTTCTCTGCTGACATATGAGGTATACATTTTTTGCCATTGTTTGGTTTCACGCCATCTTAATTAGGTTCTTTGTTTGTTTTAAGGATTATTGTATTTTTGGTGTGGTGTGTTAAACTCTTCTTTTCTATTTTTAGTTTACAGGTGTAAGACAACTCGCCTACATGTTCATAGGTATGTGTATATATATACATGTGGGGGGGGGGGGGGTTCCCCCGTTACATGTATAATCATCCATGCCAGTGAATATACAAGTATAGGGCTTGGTGTTCCCTTATATATATATATATATATATATATATATATATATATATATGTGTGTGAAAATGTATATGTAGGTGAGTAGAGACAATATATCCATACAAGTATATATGTAAGGATCCCCTTGCACATGTTTATGGCCATGTGGATGTGTGCATAAGGGCTAAGTGTACTTCTATTTATGTCAAGGTGGAAATTCTTAGTGGGGGAGTATAATATTTTACTTAGAAAGTGCTAAGGGCTAAATGTTTGGTTTGGTTCCACCCTAAGGTATGATCTCTATACACTAACCTTTAAATTTAAAAATCACTTATTTCATGCATTTCACATCTTTTTTTATATTAATTATTGAAATAGAATTTTTAGTAAAATTTTCTTGTCCTAAATTGGAGTGGTTTTTCTCTTATATTGTGATAAAATAAATGATTTCATTTCATTCTTCACAACAACTGACTGATGAAATGCCCCTTTGGCCTTTGTAAATTTGTTTCAGATTTAAGATTCTCATTTGGGTTTCGTAAATGGGTTCTAAAGTGTGTTTCTGGATTTCAAAGTGGCATGCATGTCGTTCTTTATGAAATGGTTTACCATATGATGGTTTTGTGAGGCTTGGTCGGCACATTAAATAAAATGGTTTCATCGGAAAACCCTCCTTGGAATGTTTCCCTACCTTATTAGTTGACGAATTATTAGAGTTTCCTTGGTTTGGGATTCCCTTGTGTAATAATGATTTAATGCTAGGAGACTTATTCTTTAGGGTGACTCAGGGGTCGCCATGTTGTGTGTGTTTATTGTTTGTGATGAATGTGCTTGTGACTAGAAACTTGTTTGACATTTTTGGATCAAACCCTTTTTAGTCTGAACATGGGAACCAATCATAGCGAGTGAATTCTTGGTGAACGATTGTTCCACTAGTCAATGTTATTACTCTAGATAGTGGCCCATAGTAGGGATTTATTTAGTTATTATTGCTTTGGGATTAGGTCCCATGGTTAGGCCAGGTAGGATGAAGATCAACTATTTGTATATTATGATGTCATCAAGTAGGGAATTGCGTTGGGATTAGTCAAATGTATAGTATGTTTGAGATTATTCTTGAGATTCTAGGTTCTCCCATGTTATTTGGTACTTAGTTATCTCTGATTGTTGATTGAGATGCATGTGGTGGTTGGTCACTCTTGTGTGGTGTTTTTTCATTTCTTGTGTTGTATTTTTGTTGATCTTGTTTCACATAGTGTATCTTTTTCTAAAATTGATAAACTAGATTCATGTGTTTTCATAAAAAGGTTTTCAAATGTTTTAAATTTCCTTACTCCGTTTTTAATTATGAAAACCACCTCCTTTAAAATACTAAAGTATGTCTCTTGAAAAGTAAATATAGTTTTTAGTTGAAAAAGGGAAATGGATTGTGATTTACATTAAATGGAAAATTTGTGAAAAAAAACTTATATATATTGTATTTAAAACATCAAATTAATGTTTCCTTGTTTAAAGGAAATGAATAGGGAAGTAGATTGTTTGGGATATCCTACTGATTTATAATACACACACCTATAATTTTATCTTTGATTTTAGCTTTAGTGCTACTTCTTGCTTAGATTTGGTCATCATAGTGTGATGTTGGTTTCAGGTTGTTGGTGACCTGTAGGGTCACAAGGAAGTATGAACAATTTTATTTTCCTATCTCTTCTAGTTTTTATTTTCATTATTTAGTTTGTATTTATTTATTCATTTTTTCATTTATGGTCTAAATCATTTCCACCTATTTAATTTTGATTCTCAGCACTACTTCCCATATCGTGGGGATCGAGAATGTACTTTGAGCCTTTTTGTGGGCTGGCTTGGGTGACATGTTCAGGGTTGACATATGTTGGTTCATGATAACATGGTATTAATGGTAGGCCCTTGTTATTTGGGGTGTCGGGTAGTTGGATACTTCTGTTTTTTAGGCTCAGGAGGTAGGTTATGGGTTGGTTTCTGATCTCCACCACCCACAAAGAAACCTAAGCTACTAGGGGTTGTCTGAGAATTTGGTCTTTATCTTGTCTTTATTTGTTTTAGGGTGAGGGATGAAATTAGAGGAAAGTAGGTGTTACATCATGGTTTCACATAGAGTAGTTACCCATGCAGAGTCTGAGTAGATGGTTTGAGTTCCTCATAGTTATTGATTATTGTGTGGGGCATCTATCACTACCAGGGGTATGTGAGACCATGGTCAGGTTCTTTATGATTTTTTTTAGAGTATAGAAATTTCAGGATTCATTATTTTTGTCCTCGTGTTGTTGCAAGTTCATCTCTTAATAAAATATTTTGATGAACTCTCTCTATCATAACCCAATTGGTTACATCTATTCTAAATATGGTTTTTGGAATCATTCATTATTCTTAAAGTGTGTCTGACCCTTATATGAAATGGTTTGGTTTTAGTGGTCCTCATTTGGAGATGTTTGGGTTTTGTGAGATATGTGAATGGTTTTTTCGGTCCATTTTTTAGTCAAAGTTTCTTTAATTAGTTTTCCCCTAATATTGGGGGTCTGGTTGGTGTATGAAAATACTCTAGTTCAAGTGGTGGAGTTTTTCGCTCGTGCTATAGAAGTTTTATTGGATCAATTGGGAATTCCCATGTTGTCCCCTCGCTGATGTGGTATGTTTGGGATTGAAGTTTTTGTGCTATTTGAATCCATGTGGTGTGGAGAACCCTATCTTTTTCTCCCCTTATTTTGTTTTGTGGTTTCATCTAGATCAATTGGGTGTAACTTGAGAATTGAATAGTCACACTGAAAATCCTTGTTTATTCTGGTTATGTTCGTTTATGGAATCAATTTTTTATTAACTTTTGACAAGGTAAATTTCTAGGGGTAGAATGATTTTTTTTGGTGGGGATAAATGTCACACACCAACCATTAAAATTTTTATTTTATTATTTCATGACCTTTAATTTTTTTTTTCAAGGTTCGGGTTGAGTGCTGGTTTAAAATTTTTGATGTTTGGTATTTTTTTGGGTTTCAGGTTGATCCATGAGCGCTGCATGATTAGCGGTAATCATGGGGTCTGCCCAGGTGACCGTATTATTTCTCCATATTTAGAATAAATAAAATTTTATGAAAATAAAATTCAAATAATGTTTTAATAATATATTTATTTTTATTATTTTTATTATTATTATTATTATCATCATTAAGTTATTATTATTAATAATAATAAATTTGTTTTTGATAATATTATTATTAAAATAGTTATTGATATTATTATGAATATTATAACTATCATTATTGTTATTATTATTGATATTATTATGAATATTGATATAATTTCTTATTTAGTTTTTTTCTTTTGCCACTCTTTTTTTCCTTACCCTAGTGTGTAACCCCCCCTTCCCCTTCCCTTCAATGGTGCATAGTGTATCTCCCCTTTGGTTATACCTCTCTTTACACTTCCCCCTTGCGCCCCCTATTCCCCTCACACAGTGGATCTTCTCACTGACAACCTCCGTCTAACATCTTCCTCTCCTCTAGTGACCAGTAGTGCGACCCCCCCCCCCCCCTTTGGGTCTAACCTCTTCATCACAACACACTTCAGCACCCTTTTCCTCTCCAACATGTGACCCTCCTCTGAAAATCATCTTTCCCAATGCATGATACCCCATTTTTATGGAATCCTTTGTTTATAAAGTTTTAACTTGGAGGGTTTCTCATTTGGATGAACCTATATGTTAGGGTTTATGTGCGACTCATTTTTCATGGGGTTTTAGGGCTTTTGGATCATTCATGGGGTGTTATTCTCTCTCCCATTGAGGTTTTTTTACATCTTCACCCCACAAAGGTATGTGTCACTATACAATTTGTTTCCTTTGTAATTATAATATTCTTGTTCTTTATTTAACTTTGATTCAAGTATAAATATATTTTCTATCCTTGTGTTGATTTGAACCCATTTTAGTATTCCCTAGTCTTGGCATAAATTGTTGGTTTCCTGATTCCTCCTTTTATGATTTAAACGGGAATAATTAATTTTGCTAAGCATTCGATGAAAATCAGTTGGGTATTTCTAATGGTTTTAAACTAGGGAAATGGGTCTTGGATATTTGGGTTTTCATTGGGTGAAAATGTTCTTTTAAAGAGAGTTTTGTTTTTAATTTAGGTGTAATAATAAATGTTTTTAAAATATGGTCTTCACTTTTATTCCGATGGTGTTTTGAAATTATATAGTGGTCCATCCATTGTAAAAAATTCTCCGTTGTCCAATTTAAAAGTTGTTTGATGAAAATGGGCAACCTTGGGCCTTATTTTGGTTTTTAGAAAATGATACCCATGTGTGTCCGGTGGTTTTGTAATGTTTTCAAATCATTGGTGGGTTTTTCCTTGGATGGTATGGTGGATTGACTTGTGCAATGAAACTTTGTATTGAAATGGGGTTTTATGCATTCTTTATGCTTGGTAAAAATTCCAATGAATGATTTCATTTTGAAATACACTTAATCATTAGAATTTAGGAAAAATGTGTTTTATAGTGGTATTCGTTTGTGTTTAAAGGGGTTTCTTTTTTCTTAAAGGTTTGTGTTTCTTTTATAAACATAAAATAGATTTCCCTTGACTTATTTTTTTATGCTTGTTGAGGTGTATGCTTTTCCTTGGAATTGTATCTTTATGTCAAATTGTTTGTAAGAGGAATTTCTAAATGCAGTCGATTTGAGTGAAGTCTTGGTTGGCACATGTGATGTGATATTAATTTTTTCATTGATTTATTAAATGATATAATTATTTTTTTAATTAATTAATTTAAATCCTATGATAGGGTTTGATTCGGTTTTTGTTGTTTCTTGTGGTTTAGGGTTGTCTGAATGGTCCCTTGGGACCTATTGTTGTGTATTCCATCAACCTTCACCAAAGGCAAGGCAGTTCGAGATGTTTCAGTTCACCGATGCCAACCAAGGTATGGATTTTATGGCATTTTTTTGTTTGACACCATCTTAATTAGGATATTTATTCGTTTAAAGGTTTGTAGTATTTGTGATGTAGTGTATTAAACTTTGCTTTTCGGTTTTGAGTCAGCGAGTCTAAGGTGACTCGCCTCTGTGTTTATAGGTATATATATATATCTGTGTGTGTGTGTGTGTGTGTGGGGGTTCCCATATTTCATTTATAATCATCCATGGTAGTGAAAATACATGTATAGGGCTAGGTGTGCCCATGTATATATATATATAAAATCATATGTAGGTGAGTAGCGGCTAGTATATGCATATAAGAATATATGTAAGGATCAAATTTCAGATGTTCATGTCCATATAGATGTTTTCATAGGGGCTAGGTGTCCTTACATGTATATAAAGGGGCATATGCTTAGTGGGGGAGCAGCAGCATTTAGTTACAAAGTGCCAAGGTCTGAATGTTCGGTTTGGTTCCACCCTATGGTAGGATCTTTATTCACTAACCATTAAATTTAATAATCATTTATTTCTTTTATTTATCATCTTGTTTTTATATTAATTATTGATAGAGAATTGTTAGTAAAATTTTCTATCTTGAATTGGAGTTGTTTTTCTCTAGTGATGTATTGTAATAAATGACTTGATTGAATTTTTCACGTCATGTTCTTGATGAAATTCCCCTTATGACATTGTAACAAAAATTAGATTTAAATGGATGGTTTGGGTTTTTTAAATAGGTTTTAAACTGTGTTTGTAGTTTTCAAAGTGTTATGTGTGTGGTTCTTTAAGAAATGGTTTAGCATGTGATAGTTGTGTGAGGCCCGATTGACAATTTAAATAGAATGGTTTAATTAGAAAAACCTCCTTGGAATGGGTCCTCCCCATATTGGTTGTCGAAATATGGTATTTTCCTTAGTTTGGATATTTCCTTATGTGATGATTGTTTAAAGGTGAGAAACCTATTCTTTGGGGTGACTTAGGGGTGACTTTATTATGTGTATTTATTGTGTGTGATGATTGTGCTTTTGACTGGATACTTTTTTGACATTGTTCAGTCTCCCCCCCCCCTTAGTCAAAACATGGTAACCTATCATAGAACGTGAATTCTTGATGACTACTTTTTGTACTATTCTAGGATATTTCACTAGATAGTGGACTATAGTAGGGGTTATTTTGTTACTATTGTCATGGGATTGGGCCCCTAGGCTAGGAAGGGTGACGATATGCCATTTAGACTCTATGAAGTCTTAAGTTATGGCATGACTTTAGGATGAGTCACATTTATATTATGTTTTAGATTATTCACAATCTATTAGTTTGTCCAAGGATGTTTGGCATTTATTTATCTATGTCATTTTATGGAGATGCATGTACTGGTTGGTTACCCTTGTGTGGTGTTTTTCTATTGCTCGTGTTGTATATTTGTTTATCTTGTTTGATTGTATAGAATAGATTCTTGATAAAAGTGATAAAATTTTTTATTATGCTTTCATAGAAATATTTTAAAATTTTTTAACTTCCCTTCCACCCTTTTTAAGTATGAACACCATCTCCTTTAAAATATTAAAGCTTATCTCTTGAAAATGAAATCTTGTTTTTAGTTGAAAAAGGATAATAGAACATGATTTTATTTAAATTTAAAATGTGTGAAAAAAATAATTTTATATATTTTAATTCAAACATTAAATTAACATTTCATTGATTAAAATAAATGGAAGGGAAAATAAATTTTTTGGGCATGGATACTGAGTTTGAATACTCACGTGTATAGTTTTATCTTTGTTTTTAGCTTCAGTGCATCTTTTTTGTCTAATTAGATCATATTGAAATATTTTTATGAGGTTAGTGGTGACCCATAGGGTTACAAGGAGGTATGCATAGTTTTATTTTCCATACAATCCTAGTTTTTTTCATGGTTAAGTTTTTATTTATTTATTTCTCTTTCATTTCTGGGCCAAGTCATTCCCACCTATTTAATTTTGATGTCTAAAACTGGTTACCATCCTGTTGGGATCAGGAACACCCTTCAGTCCATGCCACAGGCTGGATCAGGTGACCAGTTCAGGGTTGACCCATGTTGGTTCTTGACTTATAGTACCTAATTATAGATTATTTTCATTATTGGTTGTTAAAACTTTCAGTTTTTTGTTTCATATGAATGTCTAGAATATATGATAAATCCTCACTAAATCATTTATGTTCACTAACCCAAGATCGTTAATGTTATGATAGTAATTTTTTTCAATTATATCTTTTGTCCCATTTTTATTGGGTGATAGTCATGAGTACGGCTTGTGAAGATGGAAATAGTGATGAACTAGTTTCTAATGTTCTTAAGGATCGAAAGGTGATAAATTAGTAAATATTTTAAATATCTGTGAGACATTTACATAATCAATAAAAATCATAAATACATCATTATTTTATGATATTTATATTATATGACTTTTTAAAATTGTTTGTTATATATTCTTTATAACATCATTTACATATGAGGTAAAACCGACCAAAAGGAAAATGTATTATAATGTTTTCATGAGTATGGTAATGTCATTAGATAATGATAATATTCCATATTGATAAACTTAAAATTTTCATTATTATCATATATATACTTGGTAAATACATTTTTAGAACCATCCATTGTTGGTGATGATGAAAATTGAAATTCATTTTTCATAGAGACGGTAGTCCAAGATATGCATAATTAATCATCTCACTTCTCAATAAATAGATAGAATGGTGGTGTATGAAAAAAATATCATTTATTAATTTTATTTTTCAAATATAAAACATATTTATTCATAAAATATTTCCTTTATTCCATCATTGATAGGTGGTGATGAAAAATGAGCAACATCTCTTTGTGGAAGAAGTAATATGCACATACGCATGATCAATGTTACATTGTTTTCCTACTGGATGGAAAGTGATGAATAACTGTTTTAAAATTACAATAATGTAATTTAATTATAATAATGATTATATTTCATTATATTAATAATGTTATATATATTTTTATAGTAAAAATTAAGATATGAAAAAATTTAACAAGTGGATACTCACGTTGTGGACTTGAATTTTCAATAGGAATTATCCTTTGAAATTAAATTATTATTAATACTAATAGTGACTAGAATATTTTCTATGTGTGATATGGTTCTATTATAGGAAATTATTAAGAGTTTTAGGGATAAATTTGTACATATTGTGAGTTATAATGTGGTTTATGTCTTGGATTTTTATAAGTTAAGAAAAGGGTAGTTTTGGAGGCAACCCATACATTTTCATTAATGTAATATTTAAAATAAATGATAAATAGAAAAAAAATAGAAAAAATATATATTACATATATTGTGGGTAAATACTCATCTTAAACACTCATTTTGGAGAAATGGGTGTTTTAGGGATTTTTCTATTTATATTTTTAACTTTTACACAAATTTACTTTTACCTTAGTGATTAATTTTTAACCATAGTAATTAATTTAAACAAAAAAAATTAATATTGAACCTTCTAAATAGTATGAAACATATAAATCCAGATTTTAAAATTATTTTATCTAATAAAATTTATAAATTAATGAGAAGTTATTTTAATAATAAACACACTGAATTGTGTAAATTAGTTTTTAATAAAATAAGGTTTTTTAGATTTATATTTATACATTTAGTACAATTTTGAATATTTTTTATTTTATTGTAATAAATTTATTTATTACAATCAAAAAAATAATGTTTCATTTAGGGATAACAACAACTAAATAACAACTTGAAAATACTTGATTAAATAAAAATACTGAAAATTGTTTTTATTAAACTAACCTTTTACTTTAGTTCTAAAAAATTTGGACATAGAATTTTTATGTTCAAATAATATATTAAAATTCAAAATTTTAATCCCTATAAACATTCTTGTATGACTTGAATGATTTTTTAAACATCAAGGAAACATTTACATAATGATAAAACCATAGTAATTATAATTTTCACAAAAACTATATTTTTCAACCAAAAACATCCTTTCTTGAAAAAATTAAAAACATCATACTATGTAAATTTTGATATGTGGAATTAAAATAATAATTTAATAAAATTCAAATTCAAAAAAAATTGTTTAATTTTCTAAAATAGAATACATAATATAAATAAAATAAATTTTATTGAGAATATCCTTTTCCAATATTAACTCATATCTTTTATTTATCATCTAAAGTTAGTAAATTTTAATGGTTTTCCATATTATTAATTATTACTTATTTATTAATAATGTTTATATAATATGTTTTGGAACGTTTAAAATTGATTTATCATTCAAGACACATTATCGAACAGAAAATTAATTTTACAAGGTCTCAAATTTTGTGTTATTACATTATAATACGGTTAAAAATAATTTTCTCCTTGAAATTTTATTACAATGAGGGAAAACGAGAGGGAACTTATCCCTCATCGTATATTAAGGTTCCCATATATACTCTTAAAATTTATGATTCTCCCATTGAACCTTGAATATATATGTAGCTGTTTTCCCATAACTTTGTCTCTTAGAATAATGTTTTCCACTGGGTTTTCTTCATATGAAAGGATATATTCTATTTATACATCTTCTGAGCCCAGTACATGTGATGGATCAAGTATTTAAATTCATTAAATAGTTACGTTTAACACATAATGCTCTTGTGAGAGGTGTTTATGGAGTGTTATGTGATAGTTTATGACCTTGATAAGATCATCGATCACAAAGGGACTGATGTATCTTAGGCTCAGCTTCCCTTCCCAAATCTCATAACTCACATACATGGAAATATTCAAAGTAACACCATAACATCAACATCACACACATGATCTTATCGATTATTATCTATATAAATATTTTGTTTAATATGTTCCACATGCATATTTTGTTGAAATGTCTGAACCTTCTATATAATTTCTCAGATAGGTTTAGGACCTATCAGCTTCCTATCTCGAACATCATGCCTATAAGGAATATTTCTCTATATCTTACAATACGGAGACTTATATGGTTCCATATGAATATTTTAATGGAAACCAGTATTATTTTAGAACTATACCAAGGGAGGTTTTGATGCCAATATTCTTGGAAATACATTAAATAAGATGTCAATATATCCTATAGAGTTTAAATTATCTTCTTAGACTAGCCATATTAATGGGAATGATATACAGTGCTAAAGCACAGATCTGTCTCCAATTATTTATTAAGACTTATATATAACTTCAAGGCAACCCTTTTGTCCCAATTAAAAATATAGATAGAGGTAATCGATGAAACCTAACCTCTTCCAATATATATATCTCGGTGAGTAGTTTATGGTAGGAATATTATTTAATGGGAATATAATGTGTTGATATTATAAGGTAATTAACTACAACTCAAATAGTATTATGGACATTATTATGCTTTTCGTGATCCTGTGATGATGTCTAAGATGATATTTTCCCATTTCCATACTTCTAAGGGTAATTTTTGAAACATAATCTTAGACTTTTTTCATTTATCCATAGCCTACAAGCATACCAATCATCAAGATATGTATTCTTCAATTTCTATTTTCATGTTATCCCACCAAATACTTTTTTATATTTCTAAAAATCTTCATACTTCCTAGATATATATGTAGGTATGAGCTTTGTGCATCATCAAAACATTTCTTCTTAAATTCCGACTTTTATGGGACATATATCTAGGTTTCAAACCTTATAAATCTATACTTATCAAAGTTTAACTTCAAAATATTATCTACCATATTCTGTATCTCTACATCATCCTTCCATGATTATTTGATCTTTAAATAAATCTAATGTTGACTACTTATTTGGGAAAGAGAATATTTATCTCCTCCTATTATGCCTTTAAGAATCATACCCTTCAAGTCAATGAGTAATGGGTATTTTTCAATCTTCATCATGGATAGATCAACATGTTCTTTCATGCTCAAAGAATCGACCACCATATTTTCCATCCCTAGGTGGTAATTTATTGATTATTCATAATATTTTATAAATTCCAAAAATATCCTTTGGTTCATATTAAATTGGTTTTTCATTAATATATATTTCAAGATCTTATGTTCAGCATATATATCCCAATTTTCTTTGTGAATATAATTTTGCCAAATCATTATTGTAAATTTTATTGTTTCCAAATCTAAATCATGTTCAGGGTAATTTTTCTCATGATTTTAAAATTTTCATAAAGAATAATTGATTACCATATCATTCTTCATGTGGATACAACCCATACCCTTTTTCAAGAATCACTTTAAATCACAAACCCTTACCAAATACAGGGTAATGTATGTTCAGGATCAATGACCAATCTATCATATACTTCCTTCAAAATTCCTTCTCATTCCTCGATCTAAATAACCTTTACTCCCTTTCTTTAACAATGTTATTGGGTTTTATAGTTGTGAGAAATTTCTCAAAACATGTCGGTAATATCATGTCTACCAAAGAAAAGTATAGATCTCAATTATAGTGGTCGATCTAGGACATTTATAGATAACATATTTATTTGATGGAACAAAAGATATACCCTTTAATATGATTACATGACCCAAGAATGATACTTTCCATCTACACAATTCACACTTTATAAATTTGGAATATATTTTCATTTTTCTCAATGTCTTTTATACAATCTGAAAATGTCATTCATTTTCTTGCTTTCTCTTAGAATACAAATGAATATCATATATAAAGACAAACAAAAATTGATAAATGTAGTTTTTAAATACTATATTAATTATATACATGGAGATATTAGTACCATCATTATGTCCCAAAGGAATCACTATAAATTTATAATGTACAAACATCGTATGGAAAGTTTTATTGAATATATCTTAACTATTAACACTTAACCGATGATATCAAAATAGAAGTTCAATTTCATAGGTGTATCAAGATCCTATTATTTTGTTGAATATATCATCTATATGGGGTAGAGGATACTTATTATTGATAATTATTTTATTATGTTTATGATAATAAATTCATAGACACATTGATCCATCCATCTTTTTTAAAAGGGGGTTGGTGAACCCACAGTTCAGCACTGGGGTGTATAAGAGACTTGTACAAATTTTATTTTAGTTTCTTATTTAACTACACTAATTCAACATAATACATAATATATAGAAACATTGTGGTAATAATAGATCCAGGTATGACTTTGATTAAAAATTCAAACTCATTCTATAGGGGAAGACCTAGTAGTTCATCTAGAAATTGATAAATATATTATCATATAATAGTTATGTCGTTAATGTTGACTTCCTCCTCGACCATTTGATTCAAAATTAATTCATTGTTGGGTATCATAATTCATATTATAGATTTTTATTTCATATTTATTCCATAATCATCCTTGATTTGATACAAGATAATAAGGTTATTTTAGTTTCAAAATGAGACCCTCTTATCCCATCAGTTGATATGTACTTTATGCATTGAAAGGCAATCCATAACCAAAAAAACTTCAAATTAAACCAAGGGAAGAATAATTTGATCTAAATGATGTATCCTCCTTAAAATATCAATAAAATCATATTTATAAATCTTATATGTAATTATTATGCTACCATGGTTATTAACATGGATTTTAATGTCAATATATTGTGATAGTGATTCTATATTTTTAAAAAACTTATGTGATAGAAAATACTTTTTTAAGTCTTAATTAAGTAAATTTACTAAAGGAAAATAATTATCATGGATGAAATAACTCATAGATGATTTGAATTACCTAACATATTAATAATTAATTGTAAATCTACATTATCAAAGGTAAAATTTCATAAAAAAATGTTTTATATTTTTAAATCATTTATAAAGGTTTGTAAGGAAAATGTGAGTAACCAGAGCATATGCAATGGAAGTTTCAAAATTGAAGTTGGGTTAGGATTATTTTTCATGTACCACATCATGGTTGAGTTAATACCTAACATTCCTCTTTGGGGTTCATATCCATAGGTATAACTTGTAGTATCAATATTGGGATATAATTACAAGGATAACCGCACAATATTTAATTTACTTAAATATCAGGATGTTATAATATAACTAGACTTTTCCCTTTTAATTTCTACCTAGGGTTTTCACTAATTATTTCTAAACTAATCTTCCAAAATAAATATTTATAACTAAATATCTCCATGAAAAACATGACATTAATAATAAATTAACCTCATGATTTAAATAATACATCTCATAAATGGCCACACAACTCAAGCACCTAAATTATTGTTTTCTTGGATATTAGCTATATAAACAACATATTTTACAATAGTTATAAATAATAATCCATAATTATTCCCCTTTAGACCATTTTATAGACATCTCTCATGATATAGTCATCTTTATTACTTGGGGGATATAAAACATAAGAAATGGTTATGCATAGATGCTTATTAAGTGAAAACATATGATAATGTATCAGATAAAAAACATGAAATAGAAAAGGTAGAATACATAAATATAATAATAAAATATCAACATTCTATAGAATGTAATCATAAAACATGATATAGAAATATTACATTATAATAATATTTTTTTGGAAATTTAAAAGTTATGGAATTACTCAAAATACATATCAATTATCATAAAACATATTGGAATAATGTAGGGGTGAAGAATACTATGAAAATAAGATATAATCATGAAAACTTGAAATTTAATTGAAATGAAATGATTCGTTAAAATTTTGAAATACTTTATAAAAAAATAGAAATGTGGCACAACCATATTCATATGAAAATCCTTGTGAGAAAAATCATTATGACAATAGAACAAAATCACTATGTTTAACCCTAAAAATGTGACAAAAAAATCATTCCAGAAAATTTGTGAACAAAAACATTATTTCCATTCCCAAAAATGTAAGAAAACCCATCACACAAATTCCAATGTGAAAAAAAATCATTATTCCCACACCAAACTATCTCATAAGATATAAATGTAAACCAATTCATCAAATAGTGATATATGACACAACCCATCATCATCCTTATATATTTTTTCCCCTTAAAATCAATTATAAATATATATTTTAATGTAACAATTGAAAAATAGTGGGTTTTTTAAGAACCCAAATTTATGCCATTAAACTTTCATAAATATATCGTGGAAATAAAATGGGTTTCATAAATCACATGAATGGTATAAAATAACATCAAAAATTAAAATGTTCGATACTGAAAACCTGATCACCCAATATAATCACATAATAAAATAAAATATGGGATGAAACATAAAAAATAACTCCAATAGAGATATTTAATTTGAAGATAATTAAAATAAAATCATTGAAATATATTTTCTGATTTAGTTTATATTTACCATTGTTAATGACATAGTATCAAGTCTCTTTTCAAAGAATCCTCCTTGTTTTTTTAAAGAAAGTTAAACTTTAAAAGATTTAATATAAATTTATTTTGATCGAAACTCTTTTAAAAATGAAAGAAAAATATAACATCATTCAATATGTAATTTTTTAGAAAACAAAATATTAATAAAAAATTATATAACTCAAAGAATGATGTTTGTGTTACTAATTCCCATGCCATTAACTTTTATTTCCATATAGAATTTTTTAAAAAATATATAATAAACATGAATATATTAATCAAAATTATTATAAGAATAATATAAACATACATACCATTTTATAATTATATTATAACCATATATTACAAATATATTTTCCTATTGTAGTTTATTTTCATTATGAAGTATTATAACTTTCCCTTGTTTATTTCAATGAATCATCATGAAAACAGGACTGATTATCACTAAGTTATTTCAATTTCATACTTGCTAGATCATAAATGTAATAATAATAATTTTTGTCAATTATTTATTAATTCCTTTTTTTCGACTAAATACATGAATAAGGATTGTGAAAAAAATAAATCTTGAGGAACTACTTTTCGATGTCTTTAAAAATCAAAAGGTTATATGTTAATAAATATTTTAAATATAAAAAAATACTTTTAATAATCAATAAAAAATATATAACATTATTACATGAAATTACAATTATATTAAATTCCAAAATCATTTATGACATGTTTGTTAGAACATCGTTTACATTGGTGGAAAACTGGTCAAAAAGGTAACTCATTATAATGTTTTCATTAGTAAGGTAATGTAATTAGATAATGATATTATTATATATTCAGATTATTAAACACATACTTATTATGATATATCCTCAGTATATCAACTCTTAGAACCACACACAATTAATGGTGATGTGAAATGAAATATTTTTTTCTCTGTGGTGGTAGTCCACTATACACATAATTAAGAATCCCTTTTCTCAATGAATTGAAAAATAATGATATATGAAAATGGTAATTTAAAAAAATTATTTGTGAAATAGAAAAAAAAATTATTAGTTAAATCCATTTTTTATATAATCCTTGATATTTCATGATGAAAAATTAACAACATTTCTTTTTGCAGGTGGTAATCTCTACATGCGTACGATAGATGTTGTTTTTTTTCTTAGTTGACGGAATGGATTAAATAATTTTTATAAGATTAATATAATGTATTTTAAATATATTATTGATAATAATTTAATTATATTAATAATTTTATATATGGTTTGTATAGTAAAAAAATAAAAGGAAACACTAAGGAGTGGATACTCACGTTAATGACTTGAATTATTGCTAAGAATTATCCTTTGAAATGAAGGCCTTATTCATTATAATAGTGGCCATAGTCTTTTAAAATTGGGATAGGTTTATATAATGATAAATAATATAGATTTTAAAGGAAACAATTTCTGTTAATATGAGTCTTTAAGTGGTAGAAGTAATGGCTTTTTATAAGTTAATATAAGGGTAGTTTTGGATGTAACCTTTAAATTTTCTATAAAGTATAGTTACTATTCATGGGTTAATGGAAAAATATAAAGTGGATTAGAACATGAGTGTTGGTTTAAACTCATCTCAAACACACATTACAGAGATAAAATTGAGTTTTTATGTATTTTTGTTTTATCATTGTAATTATCAATCTAATTTACTTTTACCCCAGTAATTATTTTTAATGAAAAAAATAATATTTAACCATTTACCTAATTTTAACGTTATAATTTAAATTTTAAAAATAATTTTATCAAATAAACTTTATAAATATGTGGACATTTAATATTAAATTAAACACAATTAATCATGTAAAAATATTTTTTTCAAAAATAATATTTTATAGCTTTAAATTTATATATAAGATTATATTATCATTGTTTCAGATTTTAATCGAATAAATTGATTTTTTAGAAATAAAGTAAAAGGTATGATTATTTTAATATAATCCACAGAAAAATATGACATTGATTATTATTGATTTAATGAAAACAATGAAAAAAGATATTATTAAACTAGAATTTTAATTTTATTCTAAATATGTTGGCCATAAGATTTATAATATTGAAGAATTTATCAGAATCCATAATTCTATTCACTTAATATAATTTTTTATTAGAGAAATTGTTTTTTTTACATCTAGAATATATATATGTAATTATAAAATCACAAAAATTATATTTTTCACAAAAATGTATATTTCAATTAAAAAATTTTATAAAGAATTAAGAAATTCATAATAAGTAAATTTTTATATGTGTAATTAATAAATAATTATCATTTTATCATAGTTACATTATAAAATTTTTAAATTTAGATTTGTAAAATAATATATGTAATATAATGAAAAGAGATTATATTGAAAATAATCTTTTTGAATATGAAGTCATATTCATTATTAATATTATAATGGTAATAAATTTTAATAGTTTAAAATTTTGGTGTTTATTATATACTTATTAATAATGTTCTTATGGTATGTTTTAGTTCATTTATTTGTGGTGTAGCGTGTAATGCATGTTATCAAACATAGCATCAATTTTATATGTTCTAAAATTTTGGGTCGCTATTAAGGAAAAATCATTGAGTATGATACCCTCGTAGAAATATTGAATTGGAAATTTCCCACTATTATAATGGTGAGAATAACAATAACGCAATATGTTAAACATATTATAGTATTCATGTAAACTTTCCTCTTGAGATTGTGTAATCCGACAAATCCCTCTACAAATTAAATATGTCTTAGAATTTGGGACGATTTTTTCTAATAATAAAATCTTATGGTTATGAAAATTTCTTACTAAAGTTGATAAAGAATAGTAAAAACTCTCATTTTACACCCCATCTATTGAAAAGGTAATTTCCCTAATTTTTATTGGGTTTTTACTAACTCCATGATCTTTTACTATGACAAAAACATAGTAAATTTCATTGATGTAATTATATGGATTTTACATTGGAACACTTTGTAATTTTTTTATAAAATAAATAGGTACTTCCACTAACTAAAAAACATCATACAATTTAGGGTATTCTAGTTTTGTTGGTATTTAAATTTAATGCAAAAATATTCATCAATTTCATTTAGTCTACAATATTTATAAATAGTTCATGACTTAATATTTTAGGTGATTTGATGTTGTGACCAGAAAAATATATGTTTTATGTTTTTTTTTAAATATGCAAAAAGTTTTAAAATTGTTTTATTTTTTCCTATTTTATATCTTCCTTAATTATACATTGAAATATACTATCTATCTTAGAATCAAATGGAAACATTTTATTAGATGAGTGTCTTCACATATAAAATAAAATATAAATCAATGATACATATTATATTCAGTAACTGTAGTGGTAGAAATATTTGATTTATACTATTAAAATATAAAAAAAATACGATTTTAAAAAAATGAATATTTCTAGGTAACCTCCTTAAAAATGAAACTAATCCATATTTGATCCTTTCTGTAAGGTTAAATAAAATTATTTATCCGATAATAAATAAAATATAGTAGTTTCTAATGTTATCTGCTGAAGAGGTTTCGTTATAGGCTCATTGGTCATTTTTTATTTTTATTAATTTTTAAAGGAAAAAATTAGGATTTATGATGTATAAGATATAAAAAAATTAAAGCGGAAAAAAAGAAAAAAAATGTAACAAAAAATATAAAATGATGGTTATGAACTACATTATAAATTTGGTAATCATCTTCTTTATTATAAAAAGGAGTTTTCATTTCATAAAATCATTCTATGTAAAATATATAACTTTAGATCATTCCCTTAACACTAACTAAAAATCCACATTATAACATCATTGTGTGGGTGAATGAGTTCAATAAAATGGTATTATTACTTAACAACAACCAATTAATTGATTATAATTAAGAATTGTTATTATTTTAATTTGTGACCACAGATATAAAGTATCAATAGTGAAATTAGGTCAGATTATATAATCAAAAAAGTCATATCTTTATTCAATGATATAATAAATTAATCTATAATTATTAAATTTTTGAAAGGGGAATCATATTAAATATTATTAGAAAAAAAATATCCTTGAAAATTAAAAACAACAATTATTCTTTGAGAAAAATCCTTTAAAATATATAAATAGAATAATATAAAAAGTGTTAACATAAAAGAGGTCACCCTAGTGATCATTAGATAATCTTCACAAATTAGGTTTTTTTATAATTATAAATATTATAAAAAACTCCATATTCCATGAACATAGTAATATATTATCTAAATTATAAAATCTCAACTGATGCTAGAATGAGTTATCCCATAGAATTAAATAATTTCAAATACTATGGTGTATATACCTCAATGTCACCATTGTAACATCCCAAAACCACTTCACCTCTATTGTGACTATACTATAGTGTTAAATATCATAATCATGTCTTATTAAATGCTAAAGGATCACAACTAGTAGTCAGGCTCTATAAGTAATCATGGAGATACAATACCTTGTACTAGAAATAATCATAAATAATTGAGTAAGTAATGATAACATTTTCTATCAAAACAAAAAGTGTAAAATTGAGAACATATATAGAATCCAACCATAAGTGAATAACATGCCACATGCTATATTAAACTGATACATTTCAATGTCACATGAGTCTTATAGAAAATAGCACTACATTCTATGGTCTAATTATACATGACATTGTCTAAAAGTGAGACAATAAAATGTACAAAACAGAAAATAGAGATTGAGTCCTAGACCAATTTTTCGCCAACTCAACTTGGAAACTCTAGCTAAACCATACACTATAGGTCCATTCAATATACTTAATGCATGAACCATGAAATTTTTATATGCAACTATATTCTCAAATAGGGTTTGATTATGACTTAGTAAACCACCACCAATGGTGTCCCTCTCCAAATCACGAATATATAAGTGAATAATTATGTGAGATGGTGATAATAATAATAATAAATTAATAATAAATACCAATAATATACTCATGTTCCATTATAACAACTAAGATTAACTATACCTATATATTCCAATACTATTGTGGAGTCTAAATATTTCACATAATGGTACTGAGGGATTGAATGGTGCCTCCCCTTGTTATCATATCACATGGATCATGAATACTAATTTTAAATACACCCAACATATGAACCAAGCATGGTATAGTTGGATGTACACTATTCTCATACCAGTAAATCATATCTAAATGTAATTACAACCTATTTCCTTATCAACATTTTCTATGATTAGAATTACTTCAAACCCATTTATCTTTAATACACAAGTTTGGAATTACACTCAACCTTATTACCAACATTTTTACAATGATCAATTCATCATTACACTCAATAATGTCCTGAAGATCACCCAAAGGTCAAAATCAAATTTGAGCACTCATAGATATATATATATATTAAAAAAAATTGGAATTACACAGAACAAATTCCAATATAAACCTCCTAATTTTCCATTACACAAAACATTATATCAAAAACACCCCTATGTTTTCATTACAACCAAAAACATATAAAACATATTTCATGGTTGTCAATTCACATAACTACACCCTAAACATACCCCCAGGTTTCAGTAGACCTAATCTTAATTCAACCACATTACCAGTTTAACATTACACTCAACCAAATCTAAACCATTATCCCATAATGTTATTACACTCAACCATATCTAACACATTATCCAATATTTTCATTACACCCAACAAGATTCAAACATAATAAACACATCTTATTCCATGATTAAATATCCATATAATTACATCACCTATTTATAATAAAAAAAATATAATAATTCAAGTGACAGAAATAGTATAAAAAAATTATAAGGTTAAAAATGGGTTGGAATACCTCCCAACACCACTAATCACTTTAAATTAGGTCAATTCACTCACACTCAACCCCCTTTCCCCAATCTCATCTTGGGATACTACGATGTTACTCGTTCTCATTTTTAATCCATATAACGAAGAGTAAATTGGGATCATATCATAGTCTATCATGATATAACACAAAAAAAAAAGAAACCCCTCAGTGGTTCCCCAATTCCTTTTCCATAGAACCATGGTCAATTTCATGGTCATCAGGGACCATGATATCAAAAAAACTCAAGTTAAAACACTTAAATTTTAACTAATTTTCATTTTACGTATTACATTATAGGATACCTAATGTGGTTTCATTAAAGAGAATTCTCAAATGCTTTATTGCTTATATAAATCTGTACACACATGAAATACTTTTAAAATAATAGGAAAGGGTAAGAACCACATACCTCATAATCATAAGGGAAAATCATGTGATTTTATCATGAAAATATAATTCTCAAGGAAGTAATTTAAGAACCTAGAATAAATAACTAAATTATGGTATAATAATAAATTAACACTAAAACAATAATATAAACAAAGAATATATTGGGGAATTAAGGAAGTACCTTTAAAGATGTCTTAGGATATAAGATTCTTGAATATTAGCATAAAAAGGGAGATATCACTTAATGGGGGATGAGAACCATTGGAGATCCCAAGGAGGTTTTGTATCAACAAAATGGGGGAAATTAATGATATCTCATTTAATTTTTAACATTCAAAACCGCTAATGTTAATTTTAAAAAAATTATAGAGGCGTTCTATTATGATTTGACCCTCATTGGTCATGGAATAATGCCCCTACCCAGGTCACATTGTGGAATGGCCTTTCATGTAATGACTTAGTGATTATTATAGGAAATGTCCCATAAAAACTACCCCTTATAATGGTTACATTGTAGAGTATCCTTTTTAATCATGGGGAAACACCATCTATAATCAGTTTTCTATGATATAACCTTTATAGGGTTAAGTGTTACTATCCAAATATACCCAAATTTTATCTTATATACCCCCCAACCCTATTTCACAATGCTACCTATTTTATCATGACTATATACCTAAAATATGATTTCATGCTCAACATAAAAAACATCAAATACTAACCCTCGTCCTCAAAAAAGTCCTCCAATTTCCAAAAAACAATACAACACACTTATTTTGGTAATATTATAATGAAATACATTCCTTATAATATACTAGATGATTCTGAGATGTGTTACTGAGTATCATTTAAAAAGTCACTAGACACTATGCTCACATATCTACCACCCACTCCCAAGTCTTCTACTTGATATGTCTGTGTAGATACTACACACATAGTAGAGGTATAGTCATCCCATGTGGGATATTTTCACTATAGTACACACTAATAAATATATTTCTTTATTATTGCATAATCCCCTAACTAGAAAATATTGACTCTAATGACATAAAAATAGTAAGGTTCATATCTCATAAGTTGAGATAAATCTAATAAATCTTGTATATAATGAAAAATTATCGGAAGTGCTTATCATTAATCCATGGAATTAATAAACTCACATACCTCAAACAACCATGTATGCCTAAAAAAACAATAATACCTTTGGATTTCATCATAGATATTAGTAATCCTCAAGTGAACAAACTCATTGTTGGATCTCTTAAGATGTAGTCCATCACACACATCGATATTTCTTGAATAATTAATTTAAATCGATATTACAGCAACCACACTCAATCACCTGAAAAACACACTAATTAGTACACCATTTTATCGACTGACAGTTAACACTAAATGACCCACATACTATGTTTAATATTAAATCACCAACCTTATAAAGATTCCCACACTAGGATAAGGTCATGAATCTTTAATTTATCAACATCATATATTATAGATGACATCTTCATCCCAAATCAGACTATCACATGCTCAACATTACACTTGAGCACATTTAAAATATATGGGACACAATATGAAATATCACCCTTGAAACTCATACTAGTAATACCACACACCATATATAACAGCATAAATATTTTTTTTAAATAATATGATTTTTAATGGCTTTCTTAACATAAAACACAGAGCTTTATGTGAACCGTGATATACTATTAAAATGTTTTTATTTAAATGTGAACATTATAAAATAGAAGATTAATTATAAGTATAAATATAAATAATGAAATTATAAATGTGTATAAAATTTCTATATATTTTAAATTTATTTGTTAATTCATAATAAATAAGTGCTCAGTTTTTAGTAAAGAAATTATATGCTTCAATAATTTATTTTATTTAAAAGTTGTTTTTATACAATTTTGTGTGTGAACACTGTAATTAATTTCTAATATATTTATAAATTATATCTAATTAAATTAATTTAGTTTTTGATATCATCATGTCAATATTATATTAGAATTTTTTTTCTGAAAAGGTTTATTTTTTGGTGAATAGTTAAAAATACCAGTTTTTCAAAATCATGCATTTCTTTTCTTTGAATAAATTAATTTAAACGTTCCATTAAAGTTTAGATTTTTTTCAAAGTAAAAAAATTAAATTTTATTAGACATTATATAAATAATTCAATAGTAATTACCATTATTTTTTATCTTTGTGTAGATTCATTTTTATGCATTAAAATGTAATTTTATAAAAAAAAAATCATTGTGTTTTACACATCTATATTAAAAGTGATTTATTCCACTCTTAGAATTGAATCCTAAAAAAATTATTACATATTTGGTATAATTATATTAAAAATAAATAAATATGATGCTTTTATTTTTATTCATTATAAATAGAAACCATGGAAAATATTTGTCACTTAGGTAAGTGTAAAATGAAAAAAATAGTGTTAAAATATGATATATGGTCTAAATATCAACTCAAAACATGGTTTAAATTAACTGGATGATCGGAATTAGACCATAACTATCCTAAATACTAGTATATAAAATTTTAGGGATATTTTCCAATTAGAATGACTTTTATATAACTTTAAGTAAGAAATAATTACAAAATGTCACTTTCTTTCTTTTAAAGTCCCTATTATATTTTAATAAGGATAAAAATAAGTTAATATTACTTATAAATTGTTTTATTTATGATAAATATATTGTGTTTCTAAAATTATTTATTTTTAATTTTTAATTATTATATAATTACCTAAAACACTTATGCAACGCCGTTACAATGTTCGTATAAGTAATAGAAAAATTTAGATAAATGATTTGAAAAAATAAATCTAATATATTTCTGATGAATTGTGGTTTTATAAGAATTTAATAAGTAATTATAAATTATAATTATCAATAAATGATTTTATATTAAAATCCCATTATTATCTGGATTTTTTTGAAGTCAAAATAAATGATTAATCCCAAAAACGACTTTAATAATATTGTATGATAAATAATATATTATTAAATTATTTTAAAGAATAATATTACATGTGGGTTGGAAATTTTTCCAAAATACCATCCAAAGACCATTTTTGAGCCACTGGTCACCTTAGAAGTAAATTTATAATCCTTAAAGTCAAAAAAATGTGTCACCATGGTTAAGTTTAAAAAGGGTTAATGATGGGGTCAAACTAGTAAATAATGATTAAAATGACTCAAATATATGTATGAAATTTATAGGCAGTAATTAGTTTTGTTTTTAAATATCACATATTCTAAATAACTTCCATATCATGCCAATTAAAATGATAATGATATTTTTTATATTTTTATGTTCTTCAAAATTACAAGTGTATTTTCCGTCTATTATAAAAAGACACCACTTTGCCTCACATTTTCACACCATTCAAGAAATTTATTTTAGTTGCTATATATAAAAATAATATCCTAAAATCCATACTAATTTCATATAATTTCATTTCTCACCATAATACAAACCATTTAAGGATTAAGGTGTAATCCAAGGGAGGTTTTCCAAAGTATAGGTATAACTCTTAACCTAATGTTTTCTTATTTATTTTTTATTCCACCTTCAATAAATCTTCTATAAAATTTCTGATATAAAAAAATAAATATATTATAAGTACTAGAAATTTATTATTATTATTTTCACAACCCTTTTTTATATCCTTTTCATCCTAATGGGAAATAAAAGCATCGCTATTGCTTATGTATAGACTATCATCTCCACAAAATGATGAATTCCATTTTCAAACATCATCTTTAAAGTACTATAATTATAATGGATTTGATATTTATATATAATTTTTATGAAATAATTATACTATTTTAATTATTATATATTATATACCTTCTTACCTAACCATCTGTTAGAAAATGATAATGTGGTATATGTGTACTTGTGGACCAGCCCCTACATGATGTGTTGTGACTTTTTTTCAATTATTATTTGTATATATAGTAATAAATATATATTAAAGGAATATATATCATATTTATGATATTATAATTATATATTAAATTTTATGTCTTATTTTCCATTCTTTCTTTCTATCTATTCAAAATTGGAAACATCACTTATGGGTATATATAAACTACTATCTTTACAAAGTTATGTTATTTATTTTTAATCACCAATATATATGGATGAATAAAAAGGTGTATAAAATGAATAAATATTATGATTATTAAATTATTATTATTCTTGTGATAATTAAACTATGAAAAATGTTCAAGGTCTCGAACCGTCAAATTGAAACATGCATGGAAAAAGAGACAAGTTTTCACCCAAATAATGATTTTAATAAAGAATTGTTAATAAAGGGATAATTTTAAATTATAAGGGAATGATATATTGATATATATATATATATATAAAAGAAAAATTTTCTATAATTTATTTATAAGAAATCAATATTTATTTTATTAGATGTTTAAATCCATATGAATTAAGAAAGGTATTCAGGTTTGGATTTATAATCTCACATTTTTTCTATGGGACATATTTCATATTCACCACTAGTTTCTTTAATTTGTTGTATCTACCAATCCTTTGATATTTTACATCATGAATATATTTTTATTAATAGTATTTGATTTCTCAATTTATGTTACTTCTTTTGTGGGGTTATGGCTAAAAAAGTTACCAATGTCGTGAAAGTTTATAATACAATATCTTTTATTTTTTGGATTATCAATACTAAATTTGTTTTAAGAAAAATTATATATATATTATCCTTTAATACCAATATATATGTTCAAACTCTAGTTATTTATGTAATTTATATGTTTTAGTTCTATTTTCTTCGCATTGTTAATTAAAAATATCAAAAAAAATTAAGGTAAACCGGCCTTATTTCCTCTTTGGTCTATGAATATTTTCTTCCATGTCCATGTTCTTTAATTTTTTTAAATAATGATATTTTTTTATGAAATTATTCTTTGAATTAATTTTCAACCATATTTTACATTACTTTAATTTTTTTTTAAATTAATTTTAACAATGTTTTTTAAAGAGGTTATTTATGACTTTTTATACGCTATGTGAACGGAATCTTTGCTTTACATTTACCGAGGGAATAACAATTACTGTAGTTATGAGTTTTTTTTATTTTGTATCTTATATTACTTATTTCCATGTATATTTTCAAATAAAATCGTTTCCTTAATATTCTAGATATTTTTTGTTTTTTAAACACTGACATAAAAGTCTATGTTTTCTATTGATTTTCAAAGCATATTTTAAATACTTTTATAAAAGATATTTTCCATGTATGTTAACATATTTTAAGGATTGTTATGTTTCAATGGTGATTTATCATATTATTACATAGAAATTTATAGATTGATTATTATGATGATCATCTTGGGATTATTTTATGAAACTTGTTTTATTTCCATGAGTTAATTAAGTTATGTCAAGATAATGAATGATATTTTTATATCATCCAATAACTTTCTTTGTTTGGCTTATGATTATGTAATGATGAGATATTTATGAAACATATTTATATTATTTAGTTTTTTATGATTATATGATGATTTATTTATTCCCTTATGGGACATATATAAATTTTTATCATTATGTGATGAGTGGTCCATAAATTATATATCCCTCCAATGAAATGAGTAATGATGAAAGAGATAAGAAAATTATAAGAGATGATGGAGTTAAGAGAATCATAGGAGGAGATAGAGCTACTAAAATACTAAGATATAAAAATGTTAAATACATATAAGTTTCTCTTAATATAATTTTGGAATTATACTATATTGGTAATTCATTGATGAATTTGTGATGATCAATATATTACTATGATTTAGCCACATATATACTTATGATATTCTTTTATTGATCATGATTAATCAATAATGACTCCTCACTCTTTTTACTTGTGTATTTTTAAATTCCAAATTTGAATTCAAAAACTCATGTTATATGATATATAATAGATTGAATATGAACTTAGTAAGTTGTGATCATTATCTCCCACCCTAATTCTATCTTATGTTTTCATATGATCCACTATTGACAGCTACTATGTTTAGCCTTACTATGTATCTTTGCTCCCCCATTCTTATGTTTCCATTTTTTCCTAGTTATAAAGTATTATTTTATTTAAGATTAGTCTAAAATGGTGTCATTTTTACATAATTTGTGGGATATTTTCAGGTTTTATTTTAGAATAATAAAATCTAGGTATAATAGTAAAATACCCATTTTAAGAGAAAGACATAGGTTTTTTCATGTAAAGGGTTTTTATTAATTCTCTAAAACACTAAACCAAAAAGTTATTGGGTATGTAAGTGAGTCAATTTTAACTATAGTTATTTTAATTATGGATGTTTTAAATTGGGGAGTTTTAGTTTGTATCTAAACTAGAAAATAAAAAATGTGTTTTTAGAACTAAATCTGTCTGTAAAGGTCTAAGACTATAACATTTTGTATCAATTTAGGATTTAGATAACATTAGAGGTTTGGAAGCTATAATATTACATTAATTTAAAATTTAAGTATGCCATTATGGGTTTATAATTTTATGTATGATCATAATTTTAAAGGCCTAGTTACCCTTTTTAGGTTTTATGTTATGGTATTTAAAGGTGACTAATGATATTTTGCTAAATGATTGTTTTGCGGTAATATACTAGTAAAATATATATAACCCTCAAGATTAACATGTTATTTACTGTGAAGTTATTTAGGACTAATTTAATTACGAAAAAATATTTAATGAAGTGCAGAGTGTTTAATATTAATAAATTCTTTGATTGTAAAGTAGTTATAGTAAATTAAAAAAAGGTTATCATGTATTAGGATTATATGGGATTGAGAATTGATTTAGTGACAATGTGATTGATGTTATTTTTTGGAATTTATCACTGTTGGGAACATTATATTATTATTTTTAATATAAAATTAAGGATAATATGTGAATTTATTTTTGTAATAATGATTGAGTAATCTTTTAGATGAAAATATGGATTTATTGTGACTTTATGGTGATTCGGGTTATTTTATGAAATGATTAGAGTATTTATAGAATAAATGATTAGTGTATATAAATTTTTTTTATTTTAATATATTAGTAATTAATGTTATTTGAGGATAAATGTTAAATTTATCTTGAAAACAAAATTTATCAGATATTTTTTTTGGGATTTGAATCTTGATAGGAATATTTTGAACATTTTTTAGGTTAGAAAATTATGTAATGACCTAGGGTGAACATTTCAGGATATTCAAGGGGTTTTGAATATTTTTATACTATTTCTTCATATGAAGGTTTATTCATATAAAGTCTTATCTTACCTTGTGTAACCCATTTTGATTATTGTAAATATTTATAGATAAGATGACTAAATTTCCAATTATTTGTAAATCTTATGAACCATTAAAAGTTAATTTTAGTGTTATAGGAAAAAAACATTCATCATGGTTATTTATCATTATGTTGAATTGGAAAACATATAAAAACACAAAAGAAGGAAGAAATTGTGGAAATAAATAAAGAAATTATATTTTCTCACATCCTTTATCTAAATAATAAAATAATTCCCCAAAATAAATTAAGGGGAAGATAAATCTATTGAGTCCTATGTATAAAATATTACTTTGCAATCAAGGTATTCTTTTTTAATCCAATTCTAAGTTATGAGTTTTATAATACATACATTTTTTAAGAAATAATTAGTAAATTATATGTTTCTTAGTATTAAAATAGACATTAAAGTCCATTTAAAAAGGAAATATGATCAATTTGAATTGAAAGGTATTTATTTCCACTAAGTTATATTTATCGAACATTCCTTGGAATTGATTCTAAAACATTTTAAATTCTTATTAATTAAACAAAAGATAATAATATTGAATTAAAAAAAATTATTTAAGTGGGTATAATTTAACAACTTGAAAATTTATTTTAGTTTAATACTATACATGATATCTTTATTAACACGCAACATCCAACCCTAAACAATGTGAAATGTACTATAACAATATTATTAATTAAATATGACAATTCTAACCAAGCTATAAAATTTTTGGTATGAGTATGAATAAAAATAATAAAAATATGTATAAAAGTTTTATAAAATTTAAATTTATTTATTAATTAATAATAAATAAGAACTCAACATTTAGTAAATTCCATTTATTCTTCAAAACTATGTTTTCTTAAAAAGTATTTCTTAATTTATTTGAAAACAAATTATACTAAATCTATACCATCATTAGAAATTTTGTTTTAGGATATTAATAGTCTGTATAAAAGAACAATTTCAATATTTTCATAAGGATAAATTTTTATTTTCTTAAAAAGTTTTATTTTTTAGTGGATAATAAAAAAAATTACGATTTTTATACAACAGTTATTTCTTTTATTTAAATAAATTATTTTATAAGTCTCATTCCTATTTAGATTCGGTTTTAATGTTACATAATATATATTTTATTAAAAAAATCTAAAAAATCTAAAAAATCAATAAGAATCAATAATTTATCTTATTTTTATATAAGTTCATTATTATGCTAAAAATAAACTTTTGAAACAAAATATTTCCTATTTTACACATTTATATAAAAAAATTCTACCACTTCTTAAAATTGAATCCTAAAAATGAATTAAAAATTTGGAATAAGGCCATTCAAATTTGTTAAATAGTCCACTTTTATTTTGTTGTAATTATGAATATTAACTATTGTAAATATTTTTCAACTCAGTAATGGTAAAACATGTGAAACATGTTTAAAACTATGAGTTGTTGTCTCAAAATCAAACAAAAAAATTTATTAAATTCATTTTATGTGTTTTATTTGACCATAACCACCCCAAATTATAATTTATGTAATTTTTATTTGATAATTATAAGAATTCAGATATTTTTTTTAGGTATGTTTTTCTTTTTCAAGTGTTTTTTAGAAAAAAGATGTGTTTCTGGAAACTTTGAAGTACACACCGTGTACTTTATGAGTACACGTCGTGTACTCAGTTACTGCAGTTAGTTGGGTGATGGCTTTGTAGCGGCCATGCACACGGTCGTGTCTGGTGACATGGAGACCACCTAATGTGGGGGCTAGTGAAGGCAAGTACATTCCGTGTACATATAAAGTACACATTGTGCACTTTATTTTTTTATTAAATGCTCTGGGGTCGCGTTTGATAGACAGAATTGTTTACTTCTCGACATAGTTGATCCGAGAGAACCTGTATGGTCGCAATCCTTCTCTGAGCTCCCGGTCGAGCGTCTTTTATCGAAATGGACTATCATCAATTGCATTGGTATATCCTCGGTAAGATCTTCCTTCTTCTAGAGCTTTGTTTCATGATTTCTCCTCTTTCTCAAGTTATCTATGGTTGAGCATTTTTAGTTTTTTTGGATCTATGGTGTTATTGAGAAATTCAATTCTTGAGGTTCACTTATATTAATCCTATAACACTGAGGTATGTGTTTTTTTCCTTTACATTGAAAGACTTTGTGTTCTATATGAAAAAGTGCTTAATACCCTTGAACTGGGTATTGCATGTTTACTATTTTAGCCCTTTTATTTGCCTACTATTCTTGTATTCTTGAATAGAGGTTAATTGAATGAGAATAGGGTCAACTGCTATCCTTTGGAGGTTTTTGCCCATGCATGTTTGTTTATGACCATTTGTTCTAGCTTAGCTTGTTAGTATGACTTGTTTACTAACCATGCCTAGTATTTTAGGATGGAGTGTTTTGTTTATCTGGCATGCTGATATGTTGGAGACTACTACCCAAGTAGTTTTTAAAGTTTTATTTGGCCGATATGAATTGCTATTCTTTCTTGACTTACACAGGGTCGTGAGAACCTGGTGTGGTAATCCAAAGGGAGAATGGACGTAAGGGCTTATCTAGAGTGTCTGTTTCACTTTTACAATGCGAGACCATAGGGGGAATTGATGTAGGTGCTTCCTCAGAGTGTCTAGAGTCCCTCAACGTGGTCCATGGGGGAAATTTGACGTTAGTGCTTCCCCATAGTGCCTTTAGTTACCGATACGAGACTATAAGAGGAATTTACGGCGAGTGCTTACTCAGGTAGTCTATTCTAGAGCTGAACTAGAGGGGTGAGACTGTGTGTGATTCCCATAGGGTTTCTTGTGCTACTAGGTAAGACTATAGGGGATAGGCCATGAGTACTTCATAGTGGGTTACCTTTGTATTTATTTGTTTTCTTGTGTTGATAGGTAGGATAAGAGGGGATAGGCTGTGAGTACTTCACAGAGGGTTACCTTTTGGTGTTTACCTAGTTTGATTTTTTGTTGCTTGATATATAAACTGAATGTATTGAAACTGTGGATTGGTTACTGCTTAGTACTTCCTTGTTTACTGCTTCCTTTACTCATTACCTGTCATATGTTCTCTGACTGTTAGGCACAAATCTTGTGGTGGTTTCCTATTGGGATTTAGTCTCACACCCTTTTTGGGCCATGCTTTTGGGCCCAAATAGATTATATTGTTGCAGGTTTAGATAAGCGCAAGTGCCCTTCTACTTCAGGTACTTGACTGCTTTGGAGCTGGAGAGCATGGGACCAAGTTGAGGCTTGCGATGCCAAGGAGTTGTTTACTTGTTTTTCTTGTAATTTGGTTTTGTTCTATATTTCAGCATTATGACGTGTTTGGATGCTTTCCTAGACATATGAATCATGCATCATTTATATATGTGTGCTCCATTTGTTTCTTCATCAGTTTTCCATTGTTTACTGTTGTATGATATTATACTGATTCCTCTACTATTTATTTATTTTTTTCTATTGTGTTACTCTACCAATGATATAATAGTTTCCCCACTATCAAACCCAAGGCCATGACTACTAGTCGACAACCTATGGAGTTCGGGGAAATGTGCTTGAGGCCATGTGACCAACCAGGTGCGGGGTTCCTTTGGGAAACTTCCGGAACCGAGATGTTACAAAGTGGTATCAGATGCATTCTTTTCTTCTTGAATTACTGTTTGGAGCCTATAGTCAGGGATAGGATGGAATTGGTACATGGTAAGAAGTTGTGTCTGGGAGTAGCCAACTCGTGTATAGGGAAAATCCAATCTACCTCATTTTTTCCAATTTTCCTGGTTTTTCAATTTTATAGTTGATTTGATTTTCACCATTGGGTGATTCACGTGTTTTGTGTTGTTATTAGTGATATTATTGAGGTTCTATTTTTTTGAAACCCAATGATATGAGGGTATTCCATCTCATGAATCATATAGGAACTTGCAATGAATCACATGTCATGCATTCTTGTCATGCCATTTAGGGTGCATTAGTGATTGCTTGTTTTTGTGATAGATGGTGTGCTGGATATGCATGATGTTGTGATAGATGGCTTGATAAAATACCTACTTTTGATACTGTATTTATTTGTGTTCGGTTTTCTTGAATGAACACCAAACATTGGTTCATGACGTGTTATGGGCCCTCATGGATCGGAATTTGGAAGATCATTGCCTTTTTTCTTTGTTATAACATGTATAAGATGCAAATATTTGATTCTCGGGGAGTATGGGCCCTCACAGATTTGAATTTAGCACCTTAAGGTTCATTTCAGTGTTTTTCTACGTTCCGGAGTAGTTTTGAGGCTTACTGTCTAGAAAAACCTAGAATACACGGCGTGTAATGTTGAATACATGCCATGTGTTCTTCTGGTTCGGAAGAAAATATTTTTCTTGAGTACACATCGTGTACCATATGTACACGCCGTATAGTCTCTAACTTTTTCTCGGAGTATGTGGGCGGGGAAACAGGGTTTGGAATCCTTTGTAGGACATGCCGTGTACCGGATGTACACGTCGTGTTGTAGAACCATGTAACTGGCTATGTCACTAACAACACGGGTTGGTTGATACTTTTTAAATGCACACTGTGTCCATCTAGAACAAGCTGTGTAGTGTAACCCAAGTACCCGACCGTGTATCAAACAGCACGGGTCAGCAAAATCTTCATAGTACAGGTCGTGTCCATCTGGAACATGGTTTGTAGTGTGAGCCGTGTATCTGGTCGTGTCACTAACAACATGGGTCGGTGAAGCTTGTCTAGTACACGCTGTGTTTGTCACTAACATGCCATGTAGTCTTGTTCTAGGAGAACCACGTGGCCTAACTGTGTAAGGGAGCTCAGGAAAGGGAAGATGATTCAAGTACATGCCATGTGTAAGGAAAACACATCGTGTATAGGGTTTTTACACAAACAGTTTTGGTAGAGGTACATGCCCATGTGGAAGGATTAAGGGAACATGTCGTGTAGGAATTATACACGTTGTGTATTCATGTTTTGAAAAACTTTAATTCTTACTTTCTCATGTTCCCTCCTTACTATTCTAATTTTCATTCCTTGATGATCTCAATCTAAGGTGTGTGCTTGACTTTGTAGAGTCATGCCACTGAGACATCCTCCGATTGTACACCAGTTGTAAGGAGATGATCAGACACCGAACATGGATGATCAAGGACTTCCATCAGATCCTCCAGTTGTGCTAGCCTTTGCACCAGCTGTCATTCCAGACACAGGTGCTGATGCACAGTTCTGAGAGGGCTTCATGAGGTTCATGCAGACCTTCCACAGAGTACCGCATCATGCCCCTTCTATGGAATAGTTGATGTGGGTTTTCCAATAGTATCATCCTCCCACCTTCATAGGGGAAGGAGGACACCAGGCTGCAGATTCATGGTTAGAGGTCATGATTTCTATCTTCGAGCATTTGGATTTGCCTCCAGATAAGAGATTCAAGATCACTACCTATATGATTCGTGAATCTACCAAGAGATAGTGGGATGTAATCTTACAGGTGGGGCGCCAGCAAGTTATGGCTTAGGATGAGTTTCAACATGCTTTCTATGACTACTTCTATCCGGATACCTTGAGGGCCAATCGATCCCGAGAGTTCATGAGCCTAGAGTAGGGTACTCTCGCCGGAATGGTGTACTCTTATCATTTCACAGAGCTGTAGCACTTCACACCCATTCTAGGACGTGATGAGTTTTTCTTGGCAAGGAAGTTCAAGGATGGTCTTAGGCATGACATCTGATCACAGGTGAACATCATCAGGTAGACTTCCATCACTTCTATAGTCAACCAGGCGCTGATCACGGAGCGTAATTTGAGGGATTCTAGAGTTGTGAGCTAGGGAAGCTCGACTTATATATTTATTATCTCTCCTGCTGATATCAAGAAGCACCGTAGGGAGTCTATGCACAGAGATCCGAGGAGGGGGAGATATCTTCTGGTAGCCAGGTGGTGTTCTACCAATGTGGAAAGAGTAGGCATACGAGGCCACATTTCTTGAGAGATCTAGTGGAGTGCCGATCATGCAGAAATATGGGTTGTCTTAAGCATTTTTGTCAGATAATATCACCAGCAGCTAGTGACAGGGGTTCTTCTATGACTCAGCATTTGGGAGTAGCACCACTAGTTTCTCATCTGTCTAGGAACTGGAGTTCTTCTAGCCGTTCTGGATGAGGGGTAGGTCATGGACATGGTAGCCAGTCACCAAGATTTCAGCAATAATTGGGTGGATAAGCTCAGAGTGGTTGGGTAGGGTCACAGGGCCATGGTACAGGCCAGAATATTGCATTGGAGCAAACCCAGTAGGAGCAGGATCCCGAACCATTAACAGTTAGATGTACGATATTAGTTGCCTCAGTTTAAGCATATTCTCCTTTCAATATAGTGGTTTCCCGTATATTTATATCTATTGTTGTTGTGGAGAGCATTGGGCTCTGTATCTTTTCTTTTGCTGATATCTTGACGCTAGACACACTGTTGGGGACAAGAACGGATAGTGTAGGGCAGTTCAAGGAGTGCCCTCTAGAGGTTGGTGGGTGTCACTTCTTTTGGGACCTTTATTTTCAAGAGATGACATGCTATGATTTCATTCTTGAAATGGACTGGTTAGTTCCCTTCATGGAATTTGTCGATTTCTATCATCGTAGGGTGACTTTCACAACACCATGGGGTGGATCGTTTCTTCATAAGGGAGAGTGGGATGTCCAGGCTAGCAAAGAACACTTCTGTAAATATCACATATACATGTTGTTTAAAATCATGGGTACAGCCCTTGAAACCATGGGTATAGGATATACCCAGGGTTCCAGAAACCATGCGCTGCAGTGCCGTCGCAATAGGTCTATACCCACAGTTCTGTGAAAATCATGGGTATAGACCAAGGAAAATTGATAGTACCCATGGTTTGTTAAACTGTGGGTATAGATGTATACCCACGGTTTAAAAACCATGGGTATACTGATTTAAAGCGCCCCATATTTACCCACGGTTTACCAAACCGTTGGTATAGACTGGTTCCCTAGGCCGAGAAGCTGCACCTCCCTACCATTATGCACCTATATTAGCACATATACATGGCATGTCAAACTGGATGTTCGATAATCCTACCTAATCCTCAACATCTAAACAGCTAAACTAGAAGTGTCAGTCCACTCTATGGATGGTTAAAAACATGATCCTCTCTATATATAAATATCATCCATACCTCATACACATTAAAATGAAAGCACAATACTGGAACAAGATGATTTACAAAGTTTAGTGAAAGGCCTACATTCTATGTTGATTATACGAGACAACATGGATACTCTAATAATATCAATACTAATTGGATATACACCATGACTATAAAAATCCATCCAATGGTTATACACCCTATCCTTTATCCAAAAATTGGTTATACACCACAATTTATAACTCTTTAAGTGATTGGTTATATACCCCATCTAAAATATCCTACAACTGTTTATATACCCCATCTACAAGCTCTTTTTTAGATTTGATCAAGTGTAGAAAAATAGACTTCTCTAAATTGTATTCCACAACAAGAATGTTGGCTCACTATATCTTGTGTCTAACTACTTGGAAATCTTTAACATCTTTTGAGAAATGTATACTTGTCTTGAAACTTCATCTTGATATGGGATGATTTGTATCTACTTGATTTTCAACATTATGTAACTTCATCCAAAATGTTGTCCTTATAGTTCTTCTTTATACAAAACTCTATGCTTTCATTTCTTCATACCTCCTTTGACCCAAATGCACTTTTGATAAAAGTAGATCATAAAATCCCCTTCTTTAACTCTTTTTCTGAGTAACTCTCAATATCTCATTCTCAATATTCCCTCTTTTTCATATAATTAACTCATGTATTGTTCCCCATTTATATATTAAGTTTTCTTCTTATAGATGTGGGAATGTTTGGGCTTCAATTTAAAATTATGACAACCTCAAGAATTGACTACTTTACTATCTTCCAAAGATATTGGTATTTGACTTTGTCAATGCTCCCACAAAATTCAGCATCGGCTATATTTAACTCATCCTAAAATCACATCTTGAATCATGAACATTCCTTCCTTGAATATTGATAGTTGAATGTTTAGCTAAACATCATCATAGTGATTATCTTTATAATAATGTAATGCCCTTTTGGAATCTTCCAAAAAGTGTTCTTTTGATGTAATAAATATACTCATTATGGTTCTTATGTTTCCTCAACTCGAACATAAATACAGGCATTCTTAATAGCCTTCTATGACAACCACTAATCACATTATCAGAAACTATCCAACAATGGATTCCTCAAGAGTCCCTTGGACTCACATCAGTTGTATAATGGTACACGACAGTAACCTCCATCAAAATGAGTCATTCCTTCTAAAAGACTCCAATATATGTGGTCCCTAAACTCAAGAGTTATACCTCAATATCTCTAATCCTGAGAAAACAGTCCTAATACACAAAGTAAAACAATGATATCCTCATAGAAACTAATTTATATCTCCTACAATGATCCATCCAACTGAACATTAAACAACACTAGTTGGCATCCAAAATCCCTTTCTAAATAATGAGCTCACAACCTCACACAGGCTTTGCATCTCACAAACCAACCCCAAAGAAGAATATAAAACCAAACTGGATAGAAATTATCCTACTAAACATTCAAAAATAACAACCCCATTTAAATGGACTCTAAAAGTGATAGGATCTGACCAATATGATATATGTGTAAAACTTATCATAATGTGGTACTCATCAGTCCAATTTTATAACTAGGGTGAAAAATAGGCAATAGAGATTTAGGAAGAAATTGTACACAATGTGCACAATGGGGTTAATGAATTGTAATCTGAATGACCCTCATAGACCTTGTTCCTTGGTCTACATGGTTTGAACATTTCCAAATTACATGGAATGTTCCACTTGGTATAAAGTGTGAATCCCTTCATGGACACCATCCCATAAACCCAGCTCCACTAAAGTGTAAGACGCCTGAGTAAATTGTCTGTACTCATACCTAGTGGGTAAACCCACTGAGGGTACCATCTAAATTGTGTGTACTCCCCCCATGCCCACCCCCCTCCCTCCCCACTGCCCAACTCCTCCCCCTCCCCCTCCCCCTCCCCCTCCCTCGCCACTGCCTAGCCCCTCCCCCTCCCCCTCCCACCTCACTGCCCAGCCCAGCTCCTCCCCTACCCCTCCCCCTCCCCCTCCCTCCCCACTGCTCAGCCCCTCCCCCTCCCTCCCTGCCCAGCCCCTCCCCTTCCCTCCCCACTACCCAAATCCTCCCACATCCCCTCCCCACTACCCAAATCATCCCACAGCCCATCCCCCTCCCCCCTACCAAGCCCCTCCCCCTCCCCCCCACTACCCAGTCCCCCCCCCCTCCCCACCTGCCCAGCCCCTCCCCCTCCCTCCCCACTGCCCAGCTCCTCCCCCACCCCCTCCCCCTCCCCCTCCCCCCTACCCAGCCCCTGCCCCCTGCTCAGTTTAGTATAATGGTATATTCAGAGATGCTTTTTGATAACAAACACATGAAATAGAATACACAAACATGTATTGCAATGTCATTCCACAAGTGATATATATACAATGTATCCACCACAAGAAGAAAATGTTATCAATATTCAAGACTTTCTCATGTTAAAAGATTAAAAAATCAAGAAAAATCATAAGGGTGCATACCTCCTGAAAGTAAACTGTGATCCATGATTTCTGAATAACATCCTGAGCCTTTTCAAATGTGATGACAGTTAAATGTATCCAAAACATACACAAATAAACAGTCGAATATTAAAATTAAAATATTAGAGTAAAACCTGAATTAGTATTCCACTGAACAGGCTTTTTCTTTTTCGTTTAGAGTCTTCCAACAATACAAAAACAACATTAAAAATTAGAGAAAGGAAATCTAAAAACCACAAACTGCATATGCAACATCTAAATCAATTAGTCAACTCCGAATATTCATATAACTATTAGATCACATACCAATCAGTAAAGTATAATGACATATTTAGAGAACATTTGGGATAAAAACACATGAAATAAAATACACAAACAAATATCGCAATTTCATTCAAAAATTGATATAAATACAATGTATCCACCATAAACAGAAAATTTTATCAATATTAAAGTCTTCTTCACGTTATCAAGATTAAAAATCAGTTCCTCATCTCACCCTTGCCCAGAAAATTCCCCTCCCCCTCCCCCTCCCCCTCCCTTCTACCCAGCCCCTCCCTCATGCCCAGCTCCCCCCTGCCCAGCTCCTCCCTCATGCCCAACTCCCCCTACCCAACCCCTCCCCCAACACCTCCCTCACGCCCAGCCCCTTCCCCTCCTCCCTCATTCCAAGCTTCCCCTCATGCTCAGCCCCTCCCCCTCCCCCTCCCTCATGTCAGGCACCCCCCTACCCAGACCCTCCCCCTCCCCCTCCCTCATTCCCAGCTCCTCCCCTTCCCAGCTCCTCCCTCATGCCTAGCACCCCCTGCCCAGCCCCTCCCCCTCCCCCTCTCTCATGCACATCTCCCCCCTGCCCAGCCCCTCCTCCTCCCCCTCCCCCCTGCCCAGCCACTCCTCCTCCCTCATATTTATTTTATACCAATAAAATATGAGATTCATTGACATCCCAAGGCATATTTTTTTTTAGGAAAATAAAATACACGGGGAAAGTGTTTTAGTTTTTGGTGTCATGACTGAACTGTGTAACAATATAATCATAAATTGATGACCGAAAGGGGAAAAGGGGAATGAGTGCAGGTTACATGTCTTTCCTTATAGAGAAATCATTGTCCTGATCACATTAACAGCACAATGTTTTACCAAGGTTGGAGGTATTTCCTCAAAAGAAATTGTAGTATCTTCGTAAGTCCACCATATAGAAAGAAAACAAACACAAAAAATATGAATCACTCCAGGAACTACAAATCAGTGCATTTACATTTAAAGAAAAAGATTAGAAGAAAATAAAACTTCTCAACACCTTCAATAAATGATCTCTTCTTCTTCAATGTGGAGGACACAGTCATTCTCTCCTGATGAACATCCTCTACATGCCGAGTATATGAAAGAGAGATTAAGTCAATGCAGCCCATTCCCCTCCCATCCCTCCACTGCACCCCCCTCCCAACCTTCCCCTCCCCCCACCCTCCACTATAGCCCCCCCCTCCCATCCCTCCACTACACCCCCCCCCCCAGCCCTCCACTACAGCCCCCCCATCCCAGGCCTCCCATCCACTGCTAAGGCCAAGATTAGATGGCGAGATAACAATAAACAAACCAAACCATAAAAAATATGTGGCATGTGAAAATTTCCTAAATAATTTTCAAATAACACCCCTGATGAAAACATAATCCAAAATTCATTTCATTACATAATGAAATTCACATACAAGTTGTCCACCAATACAAAAAAACTCCAACACAAGTCTCTCTTCTAAGTCAAAAATAGAGGGGATTAATATTCCCCCCCCCCATCACCATCATCATCATCCCTATGTTCAACATCATCATCATCAGCAGCAACATCAGCAACAACATCATAAGTAACATCATCACCAACCGCACCATCAGCATCATCATCAGTAATCTCATCCCCAACAATAGCATCAGAAACATCCTCACTAGCTCTATCGCCACCACCATCATCGCCACTAGAACCCTCATGGGAATCACCCAAGGCATTATTTAAAGAGATCATTGATTCCATACATGAATGAAAAGTGGCTGCAGCATCTGATGGTAGTGGCTGACTCAAAACTGACATAGCTTTCATGAAATTTTCATTCATTATCTTACTTTTTTCAAGCTCCTCTAATACTATTTTCTTTGTCGTGGATAATTCAGTACACACACTTTCCTACTCATATGCCTTAAAGGCTTAGGGGAGTCCAATGATGACCAATACCTAGAGGGGAAAATTTTTTTTCTGGTCTACAATGGACTCTTCCTGGATGCTCAACACCTATCACCTGACTCAAATGATCATTTGGCCCTAAGTTGTCAGCTTCCTTCTCATCCATGGACTCCAAGGCAGACTTATAAAATTAAAAACATAATAAATTATTAATTTCATATAAATGATTGAAATATAAATAAACAAACTTAAAATTTTATCTTTTGTTTTTCAATTAACTGTTGTTCCATCTTTTTGTCCTACTGAAGAAGAATAATTTGGCATGAGGTACAGGACCTTCAATTCCCAATATAGCTTGATGCATATGAAAAATGCACATATTTGGATTACAACCATATATTTTAAATGAAAAAAATTGGATTGAAGTGGGTTGCAAAAAAAGAGCTACAAAAATTGAGGTAAATGACAGTCATAACTGATTGGTGGTTTTATGAAAAGGTTTTCTGAAGTGGGTTTCAAAGAAATATACTACTTGTTTAGGAAAAATAGACAAGCCTTCTCTTATTATAAGATGTGATTTCCAGGATACATGTACTAACAAAGGGAAGGCATGAATAAGTTATGATGACATGTGATAAATAAGGACATTATTTTAATTCAGATGAACGTACCAGTCGCTTATCATTCTCGGGCATTGTAGTGATCCCAAATGTGTGTAGATAGGTCATTTCATCTTTGTTTTTTTTTTCACTGACACTTCCTAAGAAACAAAAAAACAATACAAGTAATAAAAATTAAATTTTATATAAAAACCATTAATGATGGGTAGTACCTTATACTGTTCAGTCTTACAATGTGTGATCATTTTTTGATATTGAATTTTTGGAAATTCAGGGTTTGTGGGTACACCCTCTAACTTATTTCCCACTCTCATCCTCCAACCAATATGTAACTCATACTTGTATGACCACCAATACTCTCCAAGATCACTCAACCAAGAAGATTTAGCATCTTCAACATTAGGAAAGTTAAATCGACTCTACAAAGAACATGTTAAGTCATATAAATAAATTTATAATATAAATATTGAATTATAAAATTTATAAACCCATATCTGTGCCCATTCCCTATCCTTGATGTCTGCACTGATATGTCTCTATGAGACTAGTTCCACCGGAACGATGTCATGATATTTGGCTAAAGTAACCATGAAACTTCTACACTCCTTAACATTTTTACCTACCATTTGATTTTGAGAATTGTAATACACCATAATCTGAGTTTCACAATTCTAGGAATCTTGCATTCAAGTGCACCCACATCGCCTACTAGAAGATACCACTAAATAATATAATAGGTAAAAAGAGAAGAGTTAAGTGAGAATACAATAGGAAAAAAGTGAAATGTTATAATTTGAAACATTTATAATAATAAAACCTGATGCAGGATCCTAGATAGCCTGTGAGGCATCCGTGGATTGTGCTGGATCAGCATCCTCCAAAGGAAGTATATGTTCTACATCATGCTTTCATTGATCTTCATGAATAGGATTGGAAACTGAAGGAACAGACTCAATATGTTTATAATGGATTGTAAGAAAAGTAGGTGGTGTAGACAAGTCATAATATGCATTGTAGGTCTGGGGATACATGAATGGATATAGAAATTGTGTAGGTGATAACATCGGTCGAGTCGGAGTGGACATGGAATTGGAAAAAGAGGGTAAATGGGATGATGATGACGACATGTATGGGAACATCCCAGGGGTTTCAAGCAGAGGGTAGACATGTGTGGTAGATGGGATGTCCACTTATGGGTCAGTGTGGGGAGTGGTAAGACGGGAGCTCCGCCTAGGTCTAGAAGGATCCCTACTCGGTCCCATACTTGGAAGAGGAAACTCCGTAGTTATATATCCCAAAAAAAAATTGATCAAAAATATGAACTTGATATTATATGTAATGAAGATGACAAATATTAAAATTATTATACTCACTGAAGATAACTCATGATCGCGTCTAACAGGATCAACATCAAATAATCTCTTCTTGAGAGCTTCTGTAGTTTTCTTCATAATCTTCATAATAATGAAATAAATATTTTTTATCAATAATTTTTAAAAATTATACATACAACTTAGAATCAAAAGAAGGTAAAAAAATGACATAACATCTTTGAGTAATGGTAATTTACAAACAAGTTATACAATTTTTAAAACCACATTTTAAACCCAGTTTTCTGAATTGAAATAAATATAATTATATGAAACGAAACCAAAAAATACTAAAACAGACATATCATTCCAAACTAAAACCAAATTAAAGTAATTAAATTAGTACCAACCTGAGAAACTCATGTCAAGGTAAACTGAATGAACTCTGAATATATATGGTTGATTTTATATATTACCCTCCACTACCTTAGGTTTTACATAATCTCTCACAATGGGGAAATTTGTGTCATCAAATACAATATTTTGGCTAACACGGATGGGGGCGTCAATAATGAAAATTTCATCCCCATCAACATGAAAAATATTTCTTGGGATTACTTCATTAATAAAACCATAATCAGGTTTCAGATGATCTTTCACATAAAACACTTGTTTTTTCATTGATGCCAAAATGTATGGTTCGTCAGTATGCAGGAATAGACTCATGTAAATGACTCTAAATCCACCATCATCAATAAATTTACCATGTCGTGTCATTGAATCAAACCATTTACATTTCATCATAATGAATCTACCTTGAGAGTAGTAATCCAATACCAATATTTTCTCAACCAGTCCATAATAATACACATCTTCATAGCGAGGTTGACTATCTAATGCACTGGCATAACAATCTGTTCTGGCAGTTAACATAATGATATCATGCTCTGTTCTCATTTTCACTACTCTATGAGTTGTAACAAATTTATATCCATTGATTATTAAATATTTGCAGTCACGAACCAAAGAATTGGGACTAAAACCCAACACTCTTAATTTTTGAGAAATGAAGTCAGCAGGTAAACTCAATACCTAGAAAACATATGAGTAATATAATTAAATATATATATATATTAAGGTATTTAATGTAATGGTCATACCTTTGATTTCAACCAATATAGGAAATCTTGGCTATGCATATCCTCTCTCCTTCTCAATGGCAAAGACCGATGAACTCTACTTATAATTTTTTTGTGTTCTCTACATAAAATGACAATAAAAGCATAAGGTATATGTGATATGATATCATATGAGATAACATATATATATTCAAATTACATACTTAATATAGGCATCAAACAAACCACAATTAAACAAGAATGTACGATGTGCCATATTCTTCTCTCTAAAGCTCAATGTAACCAATGTATATGACCTGACAATTCCACCTGTTTGGGGAATAGATGGAAATGAGGGCTGAATTTCCTCATATTTCTCATCTTCATTTCTCATTGGTCAATTATGTCTTGTGCTCACATCAGACACATACATTGAACAAAAATCCATACATTCTTGGGCTAGATAACTCCTCACAATGGAACCATTAGGATAATTCTTATGTCAGACATATGATTTCATTGTGCACATATTTCTTTCAGTGGGATACATCTACCGAAAAGCGACTGGTCCCCCAAAAAGTGTCTCAGTTGGAAGATGACTTATTAATCACAACAAGCAAGTGAAAAAGGATTGAGGAAATTTTTTTCCAACTCACACAGAATTAACGGTGCCTCTTACTGCATTTTTATCAATAATGTTTTGGATAGCCTTTTAGCACAAAGGTCTCTAAAAAATTAAACAACCGAATCACTACCACCCTTACATTATTGTATATAAAATGCTTAATTGATATTGGAAACAATTCATGATAAAGGATGTGATAATCATGAGTTTTTTGGGATTTCAATTTCAAATGTCTTATGTTGACTCATTTAGATATGTTGCTGGAATAGCCATCTGGAACCTTGATAATCTCCAATATTTCCATAAATTGATCTTTCTCTGTAGGTGTCATCACATAAGAAGCACAGGGCTTTCCATTTTTTTCACCAATACAAATAGTATGTAGTTCTGGTTGAATACCCCAATCCAAAAATCCCAATGAGATCGGACGTCCTCTTTGGCCTTCCCCTTAATATTCAAAAGAATTTCAAGCAACATTTCACATATATTTTTCTCAATATGCATTGTGTCTAAATAAAGACGTAACAAATTACTAGACCAATATGGAAACACAAAAAAAACTTCTCTTTTTCCAATTGTAAGTGAATTCAATATCAGCATTCTTCCACTTTAGAGATTTCAATTGACCTTTCCCAAATGAAAAGATGAAATATTTCAATTCATTAATCACATCACTTCCTGACATACATTGAGGTGGTTATTTAGTGTCAACATTATTATCAAACCTCGTATGATTCTTCCTATATTGATGATCCATTGGCATGAATCGATGATACCCCATGAAACAGAAACTACGATGATATTTAAGCCTTCTCGATCGTGTATTCTTCGTACAAATAGGACATGATATTTTTCCTTTGTGCTCCACCAAGACATCGTTCCATAGGCAGGAAAATCATTTATGGTCCATAGAAGGGTAGCACGCATCTGAAACATATTCTTTGAAGAAGCATCAAATGTCTGCACACCTAAATCTCAAAGTTGTTTCAACTCTTTTATTAAAGGATACAAGTAGACATATATATCATTTCTAGGATTCTAAGGTCCATATATCAGTATACTCAATAAAGTGAAAGATTTTTACATACACATCCACGTAGGAAGATTATAAAACTGAATAAAAACCGGCCACATGCTATGAGCTGTAATCATCTGACCAAACGGATTAAAATCATCACATGATAGGCCCAATCTGACATTATGCACCTCAGCTGCAAAATATGGATGTTGTGCATCAAATTTCTTCCATGATAATCCATATTTTGGATGGACCATCTCATCATTACCTTTAATTCTCTCAACATTATTCCATCTCATATTGACTGAGATTTCTGGAGACATGAATAGATTTTGATATCTGGGAATCAATGCAAAGTTCCACATGAATTTCTGTGCCACATGAGATGGTGTTCCATCTGCATTTTTATTCCATCAAGATGTAACACATTCTTTACAGTAATTATGGTCAGGTGTTTCCTCCAAAAATAAACTGCAATATTTTGGACAAGCATGGACTTTATTAGTAGCAAATCCAAGCTTCTTAATTAACTTCCCTACCATGTAATTTTTTGAGGGAATATCTGCACCATCAGGAAAAAATTCCTTCAAAAATGTAAGAATATAATCAATGGAGGTATTAGAAATCTCATACATGGTTTTCCCATGATATAACAACATTAAAAATTCAATCTTGGTCATTTTAGTACATTCATGATATATTGGAGTTCTGGCATCATCCAATAAAATTTTCACTCTCTCAACATCATCTTATTCAATATTTTCCTCATGTGTACTAATATGGTTGTCTTCTTGCACCGACATGCTATCTCTATCAGAATGATGCACATATGGGAACCGATCAAATATCAAATTCTCTATGTCACTTCGTTAATTTCATTTATGAATAGTTGAAGATTGACTTGTCTCTCCATAGTGAAACCAAATATTATTGTTTTCTTGAAATCCAAATTTTGTTAAATGGTAACTAAATTCTTCTCGTCTTAACCATGGTCTTCCAAAACAATTATAGCAGGGACAATGTCTACAACCTCCATTGGATGCATTGTTAAATCAAAAATCTAAAATATTCCCCATATTATTTTGAAACATGGTAGAAATCTTACTGGTATGATACATCTATCTTTCTTCCATTCTATAATAAGAAAAAAATTATCATTCAATCAACAATATAAAACATACTTAAAAAATTCATTACAATCAATTTTATTATTAAATTAATCAAATCATATTGGTAGCTAGCGAAACATATTTAATTATAAGAGGATTCCATGATTGAATAAGTATGAAAAAGGGAAAAAGGTTTACCTTGAGATGTAAACTAAAGAAAAAAGTTAAAAAAGAAACTCACAAGTGGCCATTTATGGAGAATAAAATAGAAAATTTCAATATAAAATACTCTTTTATAAATATAGAGGCATTATACACATGGCAAGGAAATTTTATTTTAATAATATGAATTTATAATTTTATTGATTATTTGGTAGGGGTTAATTGATGGAGAATAAAACACTCAATGAAAATAGAGTAGTTATAAAATTAATGTTCTGGAATTAATATTGAAAAAATGTTTCAAGATTTCCTAGAATTTTTGTACAACATGATGATTAAAAGATATAATTTTTATGGATTCTATTGGAACTTTAGAATATTTGTTCATATAGAAAAGATATTTTTTAAAAAATAGACATCATAGTATACTTGGAAGTATTGAGAATCAATGTTTGGGGGTTTCAAACCCTTTAAAGGAATTAATTTTAGAAACGTATTGTATATTCTATATAGAAATCACAGAACATGTTTGATATTCTTGAATATGTCTGTGGAAGGTGTGACCATCCTATTCATGATGAAAATGAATTCCTCATCATTATACCATCCGGAAAAAATTTGAGTTTTAATACTCAAAATTATAATAATATTAATAGAAAAGAGAAAGATAAATATTTAGTTGTTGAAGATTCACCCAAAGTATCTAAAGGGGAAAGTCCATTGATCTTTGATAGTGGATGTTCTGCTCACATGATAAAAGATTTAGAAACATTTAAATCTATTTAAAAATGAAATTTATGCTTAGTTACCTTCATAAATGATGGGTTAATAAAGGTTAAATGAGTTTGTTTAATTGTTATTGCTAAAGAGAAGCTTAAATAAAAAAACACATTTTATATTGATGGAATAAAACACAATCTATTATCTGTTTCTCAACTTCAGGGTAAAGGAAAAAAATTTCTTTTAGGAATTATGGGTTATTTTTTGAGAACATTGAGGATGGAAGAGTGGTTAAAAGATGATAAGAGTGCTAGAGGCAGTTTATTCCAATTGGGTGATGTTAAAAATTCATGTTATCTAAGCATGCATGAAGAGAATGATTTATAGTATCGAAGGATTGGAGAATATAAATTTTCTATTTTTAGAAAAAGAGATGGACACTGTTTTTATTTTTATAGGAGATGATAAATAGAGAATATATATATAGTGTTCCTAATTTTGGAGACTTAAGGTGTTGGCAGTTGAAACTTAGAGAAGAGTTCATTTGTTGTTCCCCGTGTTTTTGACAAATAAAAAGGAGGAAATTGAAGGGACCTTGATGATCAGAAAACATAACTTGTCTTAGAGTCTAATATACCTCATTAAGTTAATTGATTAAGAGGGTGTTGATTAGATCTTAATTAATACATTACTAGTATAGTGTTGATCTTTACTCTAAGGGTTAGATAATTAAGAAAACCATTATCCATTACAATAGTTCAGTGTTTAAAAAACATTTTTGGTGTTTGATTACTATGAAATTGTTAATGAATAAAATCCATTCAATGATATTGAATGAAATTTTTATGTTTTATTTACTATAATCATACTCACTAATGGGTAATAAGTAAATTCGTGATATGTTTAAGAAAAATTAATAAAGAAAATCCATCAAATTCCATGTCTACGTCATGGTTGTAATGACCCCTACTTTTTATATGGGAATTTACCATCGAATAAATTGTGTGATATTTCATAAAAAATAAACAAAAGATTATTAGAAATTCATAACATTACATGTCCATAATATGATCATTGGCCATTACAGAGATTAGAGATATAGTTGTTAGAATTTTATAATTATATTGGCGCATATTAAGGGTAATGATGAGAGATGATTTATATATAGTGGTAAATGATGGCCTCAACTAGTAGGAAATAACGTTTTTTAAAGGAGATAAATTAAATAAGTGGTGTCATATTTATTAGATATATTAATTGGTATAAAATTATAAAATGGTTTCATGGCCTTATATGACTCAATAAATAGTGTTGAGAAACCACTTTAGATTTGTATGCTAGATCTGAAATTTCTTCTTGTGATGAAGAGGCTCACATGATGTAGAGCCTCATAGAGAATTAAAGTTGTTTCAAAGCCTCATATAAAATTTTCAGTTGTGTTAAGTGAAATTTGGTAATTGATAAATGATATCATTTCATATGAAAATTGTTATAAGGCTACTAAAATTAATAGAATACAATACATGTAATTAATAATAACTTTCATGGAATTTATGTTTATCTGTTTTTGTGATAATAATGTGGTGTTAGGTTATTGTTTTTTCTAAGATACCAAAATTTGTAGGATGTAATGTTTCATAACCAAAAAATAGTTACAATGTTTAAAGTATAATATATATAATTAGTGTAAATAATTGAATGCATTTAGGTGGATTTGGGGATGGGAACGCATAAATTGTTTATTCTTATCCATAAAAAGGAAATCCATGTGAGGAAAGGAAGGTTCATGGATATCAAGTGGTGTCATAAGTCCATCCTGAAGAAGTGATATATTTTAGTGAAACATGTGGTGAGACTCACACACATAGTACTTTATTGTTTATTTTCTGATGGTTTTGTGTAATTATGATTGAGATTATAGAATGTGTAGAAGAAAGAAAAATCTCAAGTTATACATTTTTATATAAGTAAGTGAGTCACATGTACAGCTTTTATGTCATTGACTATATCAAGTTTAGAATTATTAGGATTAAATTAGTCATCAATAACTCAATGATAAGTAGTAAATTAAATTGCTAAAAATATTTTAGTAAATCGTGGCTAAAGAGAGAAAACAATTAAAATCCTAGAAAATAAAAATTAGGAATTATTTTTATCTAACAAGTGGAATTGATAGTGGTAAATGATCCAAATGTTTAATCAACACATGGTTTAAAGATATCCTAAAGGTTTGAATGTGGTAAATGGATCCAAATTTTTAAGATATTGAGTTTGAGGAATAGGTTAAAAGATATCAATATCAAATGGGTTTTAAATGAATTTAATGAGAAAGGGGGAGAAAAAACACTCCAAATATGGATTTTAAAATTTGAGGAGAATAAAAATGTACCAACAAGGATTTAGTGGAGACCATTAAAAATATACCACATGTATTGTATGGATGACAAGAGAGTATAGCTAATAAGGTAACCCTATATAATTATCTAATAAAGGGGGTAGAATGAAAAAAAAATATGTACACAAAGTCCATTTTCAGTATATTTAAAACAAGGAGCGAATATAATACACCATAAATATGTATTCTTTTGAATAATTTACAGTTAAAAGTTGTTGTAGGATTTATAGTAGTATTATCAAAAAATCTAAAGGGAGTTAAAGTTTCAACTAGGAGGTTGTGTGTTGTATTTGTTTAAATTAAATGTTATGTTTTCTAATAAATAATTTTGTTTTATAATAGAAGTCACAAATTGAAGTTTTGAGATTGTTTGGAAGTTCTTTAGGAAGATAAGTTGAATAATGATAAGTTATGAAAAGTGTTTTGGATGTGGGGATAGAGATGTTCTAGAAGTGAAGTTATTTAAAATGTAAACCTTGATATTATAAAAGTAAAATAATAGTTGATGTAAAGGTTGTGCATTCTAGATGTAGTATGTTATAGAATTAGAGAACCAATATGTTTTGAGAATAATTTTCTGTTAACTAGATGTTTGGAAGTTAAGTATAATTTTTTTGAAGTGTAAGTCTATAAATTAATTAGGGAAGATATGTCTGAAGATTTTTGGATAAGGTTAGATCTTTTTAAGATGAGTAACTGGCTATTTTTTGAAAATTAAGTCTAGAAATTGAGAACATTGGTTATTCTGGAAGTTACAGGAATAAACCATGGCATAAACACAATTATAGCTCCATGATTTATGTTTAAATAAAACTAGGAATGGAAATTAAAAACATTAACCTAATATACAGAATATCTTCCATGCTATCCATAATAAATTATAGAAGAGGAAAAATTAATAAAGTTTATATAGGATCATATAAATAAGGATTACCTCAAACAGAAAAATCTTACAAATGGGTTGATCCATACTTGTAATATAGAAAAGGAAAACACTATTTGAATATATAGGAGTAATGCATGCCAATACATAAGTTTTCTTTCTAATTCGAAGATTGGAAAATTTTATATGGAATGGTTTTTTCATGTTATATAAGGGAATTCCAAAGAAGACATAGTAGAAAAATAGAAAAGTGATTAACTAACTTTTTCTATGTAAATGTAAAGGAGAGTATATGTATGAGTAATATAGATGAGCCATTACATAAAAAAAGATTCTACCTTAGATAAATTAATAAATTAATACTCCATGTGATATTGAAATGAATATTCATGAGATTAACCTGAGATCCATGTGAAACTATATGTGATTATTTTATATGAGTCATTGTGGAAGATTAAATAAAATGAAGAATCATTTTTTCACAACTAATACCCCTCCAATTTAAACCTCTATATGCATAAGATACCTTCAATATTCTATAACACCATTTTCTTTAAGTTTTTGTTGGATGTGTCATAATGAAAGAAAAGATATGATATAGTAAAAACATAGGTATCATGGGGATGAATCATGAGTCGTAATGGGTTTTCTATGTTCTAAAGAAATTATTTCATTATGGTTAAAACATGAAAAATATATGTTCTATGCATGGAGGATAGTTGTAGTGGGAAGAGATAAGTTATGTCAAAATCATGAAAAAAAAATTTTAGGTTTTTATCTGGTTGTTCCATAAAGAAATAATTTCATTAGGATAGTGTGGGTGTTTTGAAACAAATTGAATGAAAAAGGATAATTGGTGAGAAATAAATCAATAATAGTGTGTAAAGGCTATTCAAAAGTTGAAGGAGATAAATTTGATGATACCAAGAGGATAAGGAGCCAAGAGGTAGGAGCGGGGATGTCGCTGGAGCTAGGGGAAGCGTGGAAAAGGTCGGGATGTTGAGGAGGAGGCGAAGACCCGGAGGTCCAGGTCGGGAGTGCAGGCGGAGCCGGGAGTTAGAGCTTGGAGGCAGAGGCCTGGGAGGGGGTGAGATGGCTGGGAGGTGAAGGTCAGATGGCCGGGAGGCGGAGGTCAGATAGGGGAGGAGAGGGCAGGGAGGCGGAGTTCGGATGTCCGGGAGGCGGTGGTCAGGGAGGGGAGGACAAGACAGGGAGTCGGAGGTCGGGGAGGTAGGGTTGAAGTGGGGGGAGTGCGATGGAGCCTGATACTTAGTGGTTGAATACCCATATTTTTCATAAAATTGTGGGTATAGACAATTAAAAATCATTTATCCCCACAGTTATTTAAACCATGGGAATACATGTGTGGGGATAAATCCCATTTCTAGTAGTGGTAGGACACGAGCATCATGGGTTGGGAAGAATTACAGTCTATATTGCTAGTCTTTACCTGGATGACCAGGGGACATCACTGTTGGACTTTACTCCAGTGGTGGATCATTTCAGATATTTGTTTCCAAAGGACTTTTCAGGTTTTCCTCTAGAGCGTGAGGTATACTTTTCCATTTAGATTGTGCTAGGAGTAGCACTGGTGTCCATTCCTCCTTATAGGATGGCTACACCAAAGTTACAGGAGCTCAAGAAGCAGTTGGATGAGTTGTAGGCAAAGGGTTGCATCCAACCCAGTACTTCTCCATGGGGTTTTCTTGTCCTGTTTGAGAATAAATCAAACAGTACCCTCCGGCTTTGTGTGGATTATCAGAATATGAACTGGTTGACAATCAAGAACAGATATCCTTTTCCAAGGATTGATGTTCTCTTTGATCATCTTTGAGGATCCTGTGTGTTCTCGAAAATTGACTTGAAATCCGGTTACCATCAGTTGCGTGTTAGACCATCTGATATACCTCTTAAATCTTTCTAGAGAAAGTATGGTCTATTAGAATACGTGGTTATGCCATTCAGTCTCACTAACATGCCTACAATTTTCATGGCACTGATGAACCGAGTGTTCCATCCATACATGGATTCTTTCATGGTTGGTTTCATGGACGATATCTTGGTATACTCTCACACTCAACACGACCATGCTACCCACCTTGAGATAGTTTTGAATACACTAGGAGAGTATCAGTTATATGCTAAGCTCTCAGAATTCTACTTTTGGATGGATCAAATTCACTTCTTGGGTTATTTTATCTCAGAGATAGGAGTATCAGTAGACCCAGAGAAAGTGAGAGCAGTAGTTTCCTGGGAGCAGCCAAAGAATGTATTTGAGTTGAAAAGTTTTTTAGGGTTGGCTGGATACTAAAGGTGTTTCATAAAGAACTTTTCATGCTTATCAGGGCCACTGACGAACCTGAATAAGAAGGGTGTGAAGTACTTGTGGTCAGACTATTGTGATTCAGCCTTTCCGGAGCTGAAAAGGAGGCTGACATCAGCACAGATACAAGTATTACCAAAGCCGAACAAAAACTACACTGTGTAATGTGCTGCATATGGCATCGGTCTGGGAGCAATGATTATGTAGGGAGAAGGATTCATTTCGTATGGGTCTCAGCAGTTGAGGCCACATCAGAGGAATTACCCGACACACGATCTTGAGTTGTCTGTATTTGTTCATGCCTTATGCTTTTGGAGACATTTCCTTCTGGGAAAGCATATTGTGGTTTTCACTAACCACAAGAGTCTCATGTATTTCTTCACTCAGCGTGACCTAAATTTGAGACAATGAATGTGGGTTGAGTACCTTCAGTCTTTTGACATTGAGTTTGCCTACATTCTTGGGAAAGGAAATGCAGTGGCTGATGTGTTGACTAGGAGGACTCAGGTACGGGTAGTTAAGGAGGCCAGTAGTGAGTGGTAGCTTATGGATTTGTTCTCTAAGATGCATTTGAAGGTGCACGACAGGCAGGGGTAGACATTTCATTATTCTATAGCTATTATCTCTACTCTTCTTGATCAAGTGTGGATGAGGCAGCTATCAGATTCTAAAGGCCTAGTCCTACGGGAAAGCATGTCAGGAAAGGACTCTATTCCTTGGTGGACCATAGGTGTGGATGAGACCTTGCGTTTTCATCGGCGCATATCGGTGTCAGCAGACATATTCAAGGAGATGATGTGGAACTTTCATTCCTCAGTTTGGGCAGTTCATCCAAGGGTCCCCAAGATGTATCTTGATCTACACCGTCAGTATTGGTGGCCAGGTATGAAGAGAGATGTTGTTGGTTTTTTGATGAGGTGTTCCACCTGTCAGTAGGTGAAGGCGGAGCATCAGCGACCAGTGGGGCTTTTGTAGTAGTTACCCATTCATGAGTGGAAATGGAACGATGTCGCGATGGACTTCGTGATAGGTTTTTTGAGGCCACCTCAAGCGAATGATGCAGTTTGGGTTGTCATTGACAGACTCACGAAGGTTTCTCATTTCTTTCCGATCAAGCAGACTTTTAGTGTTGATGAGTTGGGAGGGTTGTACATCTGAGAGATTGTATGTCTACATGGGGTTCCACACTCCATTTTTTCATAAAGGGATTCCCGTTTTACTTCTCGGGTATAGAAAGGATTGCATAAGGCATTGGGAACACAGGTACTTCTGAGTATAGCTTACCACCCCCAAACAAATCTCCAATCTGAGAGTACGATTCAAGAGTTTGATGACATGCTTCATGCATGTATCTTGGATTTTGGAGGCTCTTGGGAGAATAACATACCTCTTGTGAAGTTTTCCTACAACAATAGTTTTCATGAAACTATTCAGATGGCATCTTATAAGGCTTTTTATAGTAAGCCATGTCGATCACCCTTATGTTGGCTACAGGTAGGAGAGGCATCTATGTGGGGACCTTGTCTTGTCCAGGAGACCATAGAGCAGATAGAGTTGATTCGGAATAGGATGAATATTGCATAGTCTCGACAGAAGTGTTGTGATAATTAGTGAGGACAACCTCTGGAGTTTGAGGTCAAGGATCAGTTTTTCCTTCATGCCACACCAAGATTGGGGCACAAGAGTATTAGGAGATAGGGTAATCATTCTCTAAGGTACGTCGGGCCGTTTGAGGTGTTGGTGAGATTTGGGTCGGTCTCCTATCGGTTGTAATTACCTTAGAGGTGCAGGGCTATGCATGATGTTTTCCATGATTCTTAGCTCTGACATTACTTCTCAAAACCGTCTCATGCCTTTCAACCTAAGGAGGTTGAGTTAGAGGTGGATGCCTCATTCAAGGAGCATCCAATCTGGATTTTTGATCACATTACGAAGTATATCCATGGCCGGTTTGTCCCTCTGGTAAGAGTGATATGGAAGCATAGGCAGGTACAGGACGTGACATGGGAGAGGGAAGCCGTTGTACAATCATAGTGGCCGGAGGTGTTTGAGGATTCTTCTTCTACGCCGCCTTGCTAGGGAAATTAGGGGATAAATTTCTTTAAGGGGGAATTTTGTAAGAACCTAGATCTTATATTTAGGTATGTTTTTCTTTATCTGGTGTTGTTGAGAAAAAAGATGAGTTTCTGGAAATTTTTGAAGTACACGCCTTGTACTCGGTTACCGCAGGTAACCGAGTGCTAGCCATGTAGCGGCCACGCACACAGCCGTGTGTGGTGACCTTTAGATCTCCTAATGCAAGGGACGGTGAAGGCAAGTACACACAGTGTACTTATAAAGTACATTCCATGTACTTTATTTTTTTCATTAAACGCATTGGGGTCACGTCTGATAGACAGAACTGTCTACTTCTTGACCTAGTTCATCCGAGAGAACCCGTATGGCTACAATCCTTCTTTGAGCTCCCAATAGAACGTCAGTTATCCAAATCGACCACCTTCAATTGTGTTGGGATCACCTCGGTATGCTATTCCATTTTCTAGACCTTCGTTTCCTTATTCATCCTCTTTATCAAGTTATATTCAGTTGAGGGTTTTTAGTGTTCTTATAGATCTACAGTTTTCTTGGGAGATTCAAGGCATGAGGTTCACTTATATCGATCCTACAACACTGAGGTAGGTGTTTTGTGCCTTTTCGTTGAAAATCATTGAGTTATATTTGAAAAATTTCCCAATACCCTTGAATGAGGTATTGCGTGTTTACCGTTTTTTCCCTATTATTTACCTGTTATGCTTGTATGCTTGAATAGGGATTAATTGAATGAGAATAGAGTTAATTTCTATGCTTTGGAGGTGTTGGCCCATGCATGTTTGTTTATGACCATTTGGTCTTGCTTAGTCTGTTAGGCTGCCTTGTTTATTTACCATGCTTAGTATTTTAGGATGGAGTGTTTTGTTTATCCGACATGCTGATATGTTGGAGACTTCTTTCCAAGTAGTTCTTTAGGTTTACTTTTGGTGATACATGTTGCTATGCTTTCTTGACATACACAGGGTCGTGAGAACCTGATGTAGTAGACCATAGGGAGAATAGTCATAAGGGCTTCTCTAGAGTGTCTGTTTTACTTTTACAATACAGAACTAGAGGGGGAATTGACGTAAGTGCTTTATCAAAGTGTATGTAGTCCATAAACTCGGGCCATAGGGGGAATGTAACATAAGTGCTTCCCTAGAGCACCTTTTGTTACCAATATAAGACTATAGGAGGAATTGACAGTGAGTTCTTCCTCAAATAGTCTATTCTAGAGCTGAACCATAGGGGTGAGACTGTGTGTGCTTCCCAAAGGGTTGCTTGTGCTACTAGGTAAGACCAGAGGGGACAGACCATGAGTACTTCCTAGTGGGTTACCATAAAGGCTTTTACAATGCTGATATAGTCCATGTTCAAGTACTAGTAAAAATCTAGGAAAATTATTTAAAAAAATAATTTGTTTTGGGTTTATATTAGTATTAAATGAATTTGATAAAAATTATAAATTATAATTAATTTCAAATGTTTTTATATTTTAATTCCATTACTGTCTTTCCATATTTAGAATAAAATTAAATGAATAGTCCCAAAAATGACTTTAATGATATTTTATTATAAAAAATTGTTTGTTAAATTATTTAGAAATAAAAAAAATTAAATAGACAAGTGTGATGTGAAATAGTCTAAAATTTCACCCGTGAATCATTTTTGAGGCACATGTGACCTTATAATAAAATTTAAGACCCTTAAATTCTAAAAATGTGCTCCCACAATTATGTTTAAAAAGGGTTAATAAAGAGGCAAAAACATAGATATGGTTTTAAATTCCACTTAGACATATACATATTTTATTAGTTAAATAAATTTTAATGTTTAATTTTATTATATTATAAATTAGGTGAATTTGGTGAAACATTATATGGTTATGGTATTTATTATATTTTAAAGTTATTTAATATTAGAATTGTACTCATATGCCTCTTATAAAAGGGCACAACATATCCAAACCTATTTGTACATTTTGAGCACCTTGGTTTAGAAAACTGATAAAAAAATTAACTTCCAAACATCCCTCCCCTTGTCCTAAAAGATATGTTATCTCTATAAGATCATCCTTTAATGTTTTCAGGTGTAATCAAAGTGATGTTTTCCAATGTGGAGGTATAAATGTTAACTGAGGGGTTCTATCTTTATTTCTTCTTCAAGATAATAAGTATATTATATAACAATGATGATATAAAAAATTTATTATGTTATATATTATTAAATATTATTATTTTTAAGTAAATAACACTTTTTTGTCTACTTTCAATATTAATGAGAAATGAAATAATCACTTATGCGTGCATATCGACAACTGTCTCAAAGAATGATGAATTTCATTTTCCTTCACCACCTTTCAAATATGGTTATTATGATGGAATTAAAGTTTAAATATGATATTTATTAAATAATTATTATTTTTTATTTATAATAATTTATCTACATTTATATCTTTCCCTACATTTGAAAATTATAATAACAATCATGTGTACGCGTGGACTACCACCTCTATGAAGAAATGTGACTTTTTTTATTTATTTTTTAGATTTATAGTAATAAGGATGTATTTAATCAATATATATGATATTCATGATATAAATATGATCTTTTAATGTTTAATTATAACTTAAATTTCTATTTTTTCATCTATCGAAAAGTGGAAACACCATCCGTGTGTACATACAGACTAACATATCCCTGAAGCGATGCAATTCATTTTTCATCACCGCCTTATATGGTTGATTATAAAATTTTAGATAATAAATAAATTTGATTATTTTGATATGAATATGATTCTATAGATTCTAAAACTATTACCATGGTTCAAGGATTAGAATCATAGAGCTGAACTATACATGGAATATAAACCAATTTTTACCAAATAATGATTTTAAAGAAGATTTGTTGATAAAAGTGTAATCAACAATTACAGGTAAACGGTATATCGTAATATATATATATATATATGGTTCTATAATGGATTTATAATAATTATATATTTATTATATAGTATTTGTAATTATGCATATAAAAATACATGACCTGGGGTATGGGTTTGTAATCTCACTTTTGTTTCTATTGGATATATGAAATATTCACCACACCAGTTTACTTCATGTGTTTTGTATATAGCTAATTTGATATGTTATATAACTAAAATATTATTATTCATGTTATTTAACATATGATTTTAAGTTATCCATTTCATGGTTGTTATGATTTAAAAGTTATAAAAGTGGGAAGAGTTTACATTACAATCTCATTTTCTTCATGATTGTCTATAAAAAATATATATTAATGGAAATTATATATATAATATCCTTTAAACCTTATAAATTTCACCAACCTTTAGTTATTTTTATAATTTTTATATATTAGTAACTTTTTTTCCTCTTTGGAACTTGTAAATATTGATAAAATGTTTTTAAGAAAAACCTACCTTATTTCTTCTTTGTTCAGCTTTTTTTTCATGTCCATGTTCTTTGAAGTAATTTTATAGAATATAAATTCAATGATGAAATGAATATTTTATTTCATTTTAAACAATATTTAAATTTCCATCAAAAAAATTAAAATGAAATTTTTACAATGTTTTTTAAAGAGTTTATTTATGAATTTTAAAAAAACATTTTAAGAGGAATATTAGTTTTAGAGTTTATCTCACAAATGGATTCTCCTACCATTATGATTTTTATTTTATTTGAAACTTCCTTTACATATTTACATTATTATATTCAATAAAAATCATTTCTTTAGTATTCAAGGAAATTATTTTTTTAAACATTACCCAAAGAAATGGGTTGCTTTCTGTAGATTTTTAAAATATATTTTTAAAAATTTTATAAAATTGATTTTTTCATCTATGTCGACATCTTTTATGGATTATAATTTTTCATGGGTGATATAATCATACGATTCCATAAACTTTTATAAATTACTTGCAATTATTTGGATCTTAATATTATTAAATGAAACTCATTTCTTTTCTATGTGTTAATTAATATTTGTGAATATAATTAAGGATCTTATGATACCGTCAAATTCCATTCTCTGAATGGATTATGATTATATGATAATGATATTGTTATAAAACCCAATTATTTTTTTATGATTTATGGTATAATGATTTGATGAATGTTTTACAATATTATGGAACATGTATTTATGGTTTTCAATGAATTATAGGTGGTACTATAATTATATATCCCTCTATTGCATTGGTTAATGATAATAAAGTTATGAAACTAATAAGAGATGTAGTTTATAAATTCATAATTGAATATAGAGTTAATTATATGATGAATGTATGCATCCGATGATATTATTATTACTCTAAATTATTATTATTGAGGCACATAATTCCTATTTCATTTTATTGTGATTATAATATTCTCTCAGGGATCATAATGGATTAATTAATACTCCTCACTCGTTTGACACATGTATTTTGAAATGATACATAATTATTCCCGAACTAATTTTTTATGATCCATGAAACATAGAGTATGAACATTTTATTTTAGGATCATGTTCTTATACCCTTATTCTTTTCATATGTTTAAATATGATCATCAATTGATATATCCTATGTTTACCCTTACTGAGAATATGATCTCACCCTTTCTTATGTTTCCATTTTCTCCAAGTTATGATGAATGATATTTTGTAGCAGTGTTCTAGAAGTGTATAAAGTGTGGATAATTTTTTGGGAGATGTTGAAGTTTTCATATTGAATAAGTAAATTAGTATATAATGGGAAAAATAAAAAAAATTGAGAAATACAAGGGCCTTTTTATGTAAAGGGTTTTTTCTAATTCTATATAACTCTAAAAAAATGGTCTTGGTTTTTTATGTTACCCAATGTTAGATGTGGATATTGTAATTATTTGTGGTTAAAATTTGGTTGTTTTAGTTGGTATAAAATATTTTATGTGAATAATACATAATTGGCACCAAATATTAGTGTACATGTTTTATTCTATCAAATTATTACCAAAAATACATATTTTTTAGTTACCAAACAAAATAATTTGATTTATCATTATGGTCTAATACCATGATCGAGTCCTCCCCGACCAACTAGATACATCTAAAACACTTACATTTGAGTTTGAATGTAAAACCCCTTCCACTACTGGTATAGATTCTTTATACACATCACATTTTATTCTCATCATCAATTTTCCTAACAAGGGATATTCCAATATAAATCTCATGGTGTGTTCCTGATACCTCCTAATTATAAATGTATTTTCATCATGATTTTTAATATTTAATGGAATTGATAGTGGATAATTTTAAGAATTTTATATTACATGTGGGAGAATAATTATTTAATGATAATTCATTTGTAATTTGGATTTTTTTGAGACATTTCATAGTAATCACATCGTAATAAGCTCTTTTCATAAAATGACAATATTACCCCATAAATGTGTTTTAATAACTAATAAGAAACCATAACACAATCCACATTTTTTACTCTACAATTCCCATGGGTTTGAGTAACTCGATGAAGTAACATATGGATGGAAATGAATACAGGAGATATGTATGAATAATTTGATAGATATACATAAGAGTAATTGGAGGATATGGGAAGGTGTTACTTCATTACAAGTGAAATCATGACTTAATGAATTATTATAAGAGTAAATTGAAAATATACCCAATACTAAGTAGGGGACACATAATATTACACTACATATATATATAATAATAACATGTATTAAACTAGAAGGTTTATTTATATGATAGATTTGTTCAAGTTATGATGGTTTTAAAATCTTAAATAAAAATAGAGGAGCCACATGTGATCATGTCATGGTCAATACCTCAAGTTATATGATCCAATAAAAGAAACTAAACAGAGAAATATTTAAATTTAATTCCATGACCAATTCATCTTTCAAGTTTTTATGTTCATAAGATATATGGAAAGATAAGAACATTTTCAAACACATTGGGGTGTTACTCCATGATATCTTGGAGATTATGATTTCAAATAGGGGATAAACTAGTGTTGTGTCACAACACTGACTGATACACTGTGATTATTACATCCCCAAGAGAATAAATAGAATTCATGTCTTTAGTCTTTACCTCTCAATTTTATAGTAATTACTATTACACTAAGAAGGATATTTAGTTCATAAATATGATATAATAGTTCAGCTTTGGGATACTTTTGATCTTTTCATAGTTTTGAGTTATCTTAGTTTTTCTTCAATACTTTTATTAACCAATACATTAATTCAATTAGGAATTTTTTTAATTATAATTTCATTTATTTTCTTATTTCTCCCTCATTAACTCTATAAACAATTATAGGATGACCCATACCTATACACCTAGGTTTACTACTAAAAATAATTAATTTACATACCAATTTTGTTACCAACTATGGTGATCCAAGCAAAACATATATTTATTTTATGAAATTTTCATAAGATATACATTAAAACACACATATAATATCACAAATAATAAGAAAAAATTGATTATTTTTTTGTAGTATCTTCTATATGGGAAATTTAGTTTACAATATATGTGAATGTTTCTATGTAATAAAACCACACTATACTCCCTTATATACTTCTCATAAATTATTCACATCTTCAAAACATAGGGAATTAAAACATAAGGGGTGAGTTCAAAATATAAGAAAGGGAAGAACTTATTATCGAATCATAATGATTAGATTATAAATTTTTTAGAAAACATTAATTTGGGATAAATAATTTATCAATGGATTAAGGGATGATAAATGAAAATCATATAACTTAAATAAGAATTAAGAAACTTGATATAGGAACATCAGACCAAACAATTTCATCAGGAAGAAATAAAATTATAAAATGGATTATAATAATATAATTAAAAATTTAATCATAGGATCATAACATAAGAATTAAGAATATCATGGATATATGGAACAAATATAATCATAGTTAAACATTGACACTATGAGTAACTCAATCATACCCATTATTACAAACAAACATAATCATGTCTAAAAATACTAATCTTAGGAGATATAAATCCTTAAAAAATTAATTAGAGGGAAATATAGAACCCCAAATGAAAATAATACAAACATATGTGTGTTAGTTAAAATTAATCATTCATCATATTATAAGTAACCCTTAGAAAGATAATGTGTATCATTACATTTCCAAACTGGCATTACATATAATGTCATTAAGAATTAGATCAGTTGACACCAAAAAATTCAGTCACCCAAAATGAGTATTTCATAAATTAATTTAAAGGGGAATTAAAAAAAATAACCCCTATTAGATATATATTTTGGTGTTAAGGAGGGAAAAGGAAGCAAAAAATAAAGGATCCTTTACAAAAAAAATCTTAATATCACCAAAACATGAAAATGTTATGAGTAACATTTGAATATATATTTTTTTAACCAATTGAAATGAATTATTCTTTAATAATGATACAAAAATAGATTTCAAAAATTTATCCTTGAAAATAAATAATATTTATCTATAAAAAATGCATAGTCAAAGATAAAATTTATGTTAGGGAAAATAAAGGTCATTTTCAATATTTTAAAAATAACTATATTGAAACACAAATAATAAAAAGATAGATAAATATTAATTTTAAAAAAAGTTAAAGATAAATATGAAGATAATAAAAATCAAAACATATTTGGGTTTCATGATAAGAAAAAACAATAATAGCGGGAAGAGTGAATATGGACTATAAATAAAAATATTTTAATTGTAAGGGATGTAAATTGTTTTCAATATCTTATAATTTCATGTATAAGAAAATATATCAAAGACTATTTTTCTTGTATAATAATTTAATTACCTAGAAGGTATATATTCAATTAAATATTATCTAATGAAAGGAAATATTTAAAAAATCCTGTAAATACTTAGTTGAAGAGAAATTGTAATGACACAATAAAATAATTTGACTCTAGGAAACCATCACAAATATGTTAATTTTTTGAGTTGAAATTATTTAGAAAGGATTTCACATGAAAGAATTTTAAATACATATAAAATGGTTTAAATAAAAATTTATCCAATAAATTTATATAATAAAACAACTAAGTGGAATATGGATAATGAACAATAATTATAACATAATTAAATTAAATTGAGTCATGAAAACAATTATTGCATCATTATATTTTAAATTTAAAACTCAAAAAAGGTAAAAAATTAATATGGATTTTTAATTCCATTTAATTTAATAATAAGTATATTAAATTCAATCAATGGGTAGTATATACATCAAAAAATATGGGTTGAATACGAAACATAACTCAAAAAAGAGAAATTGAGATGAGGAAACCCTTAACATTAATCTCGAATTCCATGAATATTATTTAATACATTTTATCATAAAAATAATCATATTAATCACTTTTTTATAACCTTTTTTATGTATTTTACTATTTCTATTATTTAATTGTAATCTATAATTATACATTCAATAGCTAGTTAATGTTTATTTTCATATTCAGATGTTTGTAATTTTGATTGTTTCACAAATGTTTTAGTAGAGAAGTATAAACCCAATTATTTGATAAAAATATCATTATTATAAGAATATAAGATACATTGAAATAATTTTTTGATTATTTTTTTACTCCCCACATTCATTTTATGGAAACTATTGTCATGGTACATGAGAATATAATACATAATGATCTTGTTTCGGGTAAGTTTCTCAAATAAATGGTTTACTCTATAATAATCATTAACTTTTTCTATATCCTTTAAAAAAATTTAGGAAATATATTACTCATTAATTTCAGGTATATTCCTCAAAAATATATGAGAAAAATCCATGTTGGGTGGTGATGAAAAAATGTACACATTTATCTATAAAGAGATGGTATGCACATACATGCAGATAAAGTTTTCATTTTTCATATAATATAATGAATGTAAGAATTAATTTCTATTTTGATAATATATTTAATGATAAAAATATAAAATTTATTCATTAAATACCCCCCTTTATCCATCCATTTAAGGTGGTTATTAAAAATATAACATATCGATCCATAGAGGCGGTAGTTTGCATAGATGCATTAACGACCATCATTTTTCTATATAGAATTGTGAATAGTAGATAATAATTATTTTATATATATAATAATATTTTAGAATAATAATTATACATAAGTTATAATTTTAGTATTTTATAAAATACTTTGAGGTTGAATAAAAATACTTAAATAAGAATTAATAAAAATTATTGATTACGAATATTTACCATACCCCTTGGAATAACTCTATGGAAAATTGGATTTATCCTTTGTGGGGTGGTATTTTGCGGAGAATAAATCCTCTAGGATGTGTATAGGAGTTTTGGGGATGGATTTTAGATTTTTTTTTTTCAAAATAAGTGGATTTTCTTTTGGATAAGTGGTGTGGTGAAGGGATCATTTTATAAGTGATAGGAGGTTGATTTTTTGTAATAAGTGGTGCATTATTCAAGGAAGGTGGCTCCAAAAAAAGGACAATAATAGAGAAGATACGACTGTTCCCTGATAAATCCATAAAAACAATTTATGACATGATTTAAACATTATTTAAGTATTCTATACTTTTTTAACCCTTTTACCATTTTAATTATTATCGTGGTAAATAATATTTACCCAAATAATTTTATTTTTTTTATAATAATAAAATGGAACACATTACACAATTTTGACCTTATGATTCCAAATATAAAATCCATTTTATTAGATAATATTTGGAAAACTGGTAAAAATTAATTCTAATTGATATATTTATATTGGCATTGGTAGAATCAATAGACTTGTCTATAAAGATATTATTAATATTAAAATAAACTTATAGGATAATAATATAGTTAATTTATAAATAAAATCGGATTTAATAATTCATAAAACCATATTTTTAAATTGATTCCTTAATTATATTTTTATTAATTGATTTAAATATAATTTAAATTCTTACTTTTAAATTATATTTGATCTAATTTTCTTTAAATCCTTTGGTTAAGAATAATTCATACAATTATATTGGGGATTAATCAAATTCAATATAGGATAGACCTTATACTCATACTTCTTTGTGACTTATTGGTAAAGTTAAAGATACAACACTCTCATTGATTCTAAATATGATATCCCATTAGAAGTAACAACACTGGTAAACCCATGAATGTTTTCTACTACTTTTTTGGATGCATGATGAATTTATGAGCATAAAAATGTTACTAATTAACCCACTCTATTCTATCCCACTTTATATATTTAGTTTTACATATCTTTTATATTATTAGGTTGTTTTTTTTCATATATTAGAATCAATGAACGATCAGAGCAACGAAAGGTTGATTAAAGAGTGTGAATTCAATAAATCATTTTGATATAATGTGGTTGTCAATAAGTTTATATTCTCTAATATATGATCCATTGGGGTAATACATGTACATCCCATTTGACCAAATGGAAAATTTGATAAATAAAATGAACCCAATCGAGTATACCAAATTCCCCATGATAGAACCTTCATAGACTATAGTCTATAATACATTAATAAGGACAACTTGATTATTATTTATACTCCTATTAATAAAAACTATTTTAAAACAAATATAAGACCCTTCTAGATTATTTATATTATGATTTAATTTTTTTGACTACGAATTTATTATCTATATAGCTATCTATACAAATTTCTAAAATTATGTGCCATGCTAAAACATTACGAATTGTCCAATAAATCCAACCGCTTAAGATTATTTCCCTTATCACATCAATAATAAGCTAAGGATTTTTAATGATCCAACCAGAAGGATTCATCATACTTTTGAAAGATCTAAAAAAATATTCCTGAATAAATATTTCTCCTTAATAGAAACATGGAGATTAATAAGTGATATCTAAAAATTTACTGAATTGATTGAGAATCCATATTCAATGTGTGAGATATATTCAAGGAGATTATCAAAAAGTCAACACATCACATAATTGATTTTGGCTATAAATAAAAAAAATTATATAGTTTACATCATGTGGATCAGGATGTGATTAATGTTTCAATAGATAGAGGCCTTATGAAGATAAACTTTGATGTCTTATAAGACCTTCTCAATGATAATGCTAACAATAACAGTGAAAATATAAGTGATTTAGGTCCACCAAGGATAGTAATTCATCAACTAAATGAAACCACATAATTGGATACCTAAGTTGAGTCACTAATAATGAAGTGTATAACTTCCTATTTTCTATATCACAAACTCAAATATGGCATCAGCAACCATTTACCACACCAACACTCAAATCATAATCCTATGAGATGTTAAAAGAGACTAATTTTTATAAATAATTCTACATTTTATTGGAAGGATATCATCTATTGGATAGTGATTATATAATCTATAACCAATCTCTACAACTATATAAAAATTCATATAACCTATAGAGTCTAGTTCTACCTAATCTGTAACCAAATTCAGGTTAGAACCAACATCATGGTGGCCAAAATTTTAAATTAAACTAATTCTCACCTATATTCAGACACAAATATCAAACCCTAGAGTTATTCAAGTTGTTCTTTGACCCCTTTACCTTACTCTAATCATCCATTGCAGCTGTTATAACCATAAATACCCTACCAAACCCCAAAACAATAACTCAAGGGTATGATCAATTCATTTATTCAGAAGTAATATCAATATATTAGGACTCCAAAATATTCCTTGATTAATCATAAATCCACTCTCCAAAACCTTGAAAAAAATGAGATATATATCTTAAACACAATAAAAAGATAATTATTTAGGCTATTGGGAATAATTGAGAAAAATACAACTGGGTGTGAAAGATATGAAAATTCAAATTGGGTGTTATCTGGAAGATAAAAATAAAAAATACAAATAAGAATATATGGATAAAATTAAAGATGAAAAGGATAATGAGAAAAAGGATTATAAAATGGATTAATAAAAGTAGAATGTGAAGTTTAAAAAAGATAATACAAATATTTCCAAATAAATAATATATAAGAGTATAATAGTCTAAAAACATATAATCCCCATATAGAATTACCATTGTGGTTTAAGAAAAAGTTAAAAGTTAGAAAAATAAATTTTAGGATATTTTCATACTAATAAAAATCAACTTCCTTTTTAAAGAAGCTATTTTTCAAATGCCAATTTATGAAAAATTCATAGAGTTAATATTAAGAAAATAATGTTAGAGGAGCTTCGATTAATATCTATTATTGAAGAGTAATCAGCAATAGTTCAATGAAATTTTCCTAGGATTATTTACAATTTAGGAATTTTTTTTATCCAAAGTTAAATTATACCATATACATTTTTTAAGTTACTTTATGATTTGGGATAAAGTTTAAATCTAGTTTCATTAAGTGTGTTTAAAAGGAAATAATTTTATGAACCTAATATGACATGATTCATACTCAAAATTTACAATAATTCGATGAATTAACCTAAGGAATTATCAATGATGTTCTTATATATGTGTAAAAATTCATATAACCTGTTGATAAATTGATCCTCATGATGTGTAAATAAGTTGTGTTACCATCATTCTTAGAAGACCATTTCTATCCCACAACAATGAACTGATCAATGTCAAATAGAGGAGGATAAATTTTTTGATTTACTGATGAATGTGTCACTATTGATCTTTTGATGGTTGAAAGTAATAGAACTTAATCGGAGGAATTCCATGAAAAATTATATACTATAGGCCGCTCTTTCATTATGAGTTTACCAAAATAAGAAGAGTAAAACATGATAAAAATCAGTTGTAGGATGTAGGATAGTAAGTAATAAGAAAATAATTCTATAGTTGAATATGAAGTAGAAGATATTCAAAGAATAGATAACTTATAAAGGGATTCCAATATAGAATAGGATACATTCATTCTCAAGTCACCAATACTTGAGATTATGTTTCTTCATGGTATATCAAGGTATTAATTTTTAATATAACATTCCACTTTATGTGGATTGTTAGTTTATAATTAATTATGAAATGAGAATATAAATTGATAAAATTCTTAAAGAAGAGAAAACAAGCAATCACTTTGGGAATTTCCATCCTGAATGGCATTAGATTGGAAATTCATAGACATATAGTACTAATAGAAGAGGGAAATAATTTAATTCATCAACCACAATAGGCACATACATTATGAATAAAGTAGGTGGCCAAGAAATAAATTTATTAACTCTTATATAGGGTTTTATATTTTTGATTTCAAATAGTGTGTGGGTGAATTCATTATAATTCATACCCAATAAGAGTTGTAAGAAGGTGATTAATAATGAATAATATGATATTGTCCCTATAAGAATAGTTAAGGGATGTAGAGTGTGTAAGTATTATATAAATATGATAACAGTAACAAGTATTAACCAATGTCCCATCACATATAGGGATGAAATGTTTAAAATCATAGATAGGAATGAGTTTTACTATATACTATATAGATACTCTTGATACTATCAAATCCTAATGGATCTAAATAACTAAGAAAAGACAACATTCACTTATCCCATATCAAACCATTACAAATCATTTTATTATATTGAGAATCTTGTGTGAAATGTCAACTTTTTATTGGTGTATCACTCATATAATAATTGATATTTTAGAGGAGGTTCTAAAAATTTCCATAAATGACTTCATAGTATATGGATGATTCTTTGAGATTTTATTATATAATAATGATTTGGTACTTATAATATGACAAGATAATTGCTTAGTGTTTAAATAGGAAAATATAAACTTCATGGATAAAGAAGTTATTTTCTTTGGGCGTAGAATATCCAAAAATGTCTTCAAATTTGATCCAACTAAGATAAAAGTTATTCAAGATTTTACTAATCCTATTATAGGTAAAAGGATTCATGGCTTTATTAAAATTGTGGGATTCTACTACTTCTTTCTCATGAATGTTACTAAGATATCTCATCCACTAACCCTACATTGTTTAAATGAAGTATAATTCAACTTTGATGAATAATTTAATAAAGACTTTAATACTCCATAGAAAAATCTTATCATTTCCACAATCATTCTCCCTCCAAATTCATCAAATACTTTTGAGCTGATGTGTGATTCATGTGATTTCACCATAGTAGCGCTAATTGGATAGTGGGTTAAAAATATATTTTGATTAATATATTATCATATCCATATGTAGTGACCCATTTATTTCCTTGAAAGACATTAAAATATTTCAACATATATTTTCAGATCCAGGCATTGAGATAGTGTGTGATTTTGAGGCCTTGTGTGCCCAGAATTAATTTTATAAAAACAATTAAGTATATTTTTATATTTTTCATGAATATTTTCTTAATGAAAATTTGATAAATCATAAAAGAGATCTTAGATCATAAATTAAAACCATGGTTTAGTTCAGAATGTTGTGTTTACCCTAGTAGTGACCTAAAGTAGGTAGATATGGTGGAATTTAGATATCTCACCCATTGGAGACTTGTTCAGTTGGTTAATTAATTAAAATAATTTAGTTAATTGATTATTTTAAGCTAAGTAATTTTTTTATTAATTCACCACTATGAATAATCTTACAGGGTTATTCAAATAAACCCTAGGAGGATTCAAGAGCTTCGCATTCCTCCTTCCGTTGTCAAATCATATCTAATGATGAAAAATCTATAGATTGGAATAGATCAAATAACATTAAATGAAAAGACTTCCTTTAAATGTTTGATAGTTCATTAATTGATGTTGAATGGTCCAATATCTAATTATTAATCTTCAAACAATGAATTACACATTTTTTGATTAAATTGATTGATTATAATCATCCATTTTATAATATTCACCGAATGTGCTAGCCTTTTCATGAACCTGTGTAGTAGTTTATTTGATTTGTCTTGGTTTTCTAACCCAATATATCAATATTCTTCATCTTTTTCCCAAAATACTTAGTAATTATTGATAAAACAATTTTTGGATTTCCCCCTCAATTTATTCATGGTCATCATCAGTTGGACCTCGCAATCCCTGTTTGATGTTGTCAGAAAATACCGAGCATGACTAGACCCTCAGAATCACAAAAAAAACAATGTTTGATGGGTGGATCTATTTAGGGAAATATCTTGTCTGGATTTTTGTTGTGGGTAATTGTTTTGACCACCAAAAATCAAATCATCCAAGAAGGAAGGACATGAGCATGCACGGTGCAAGATGGTGCAGATGAATCCTCATAATTTTTTTTAGCCATAATTTGGCCAAAATCCACTAGAAATAGTTAGATCAACTAATATTGGGTGGAGAGAATAAATAAATCAAAAGTGAAATACTCGATCTAGGGTAGGGAGAGCAGATTTGGGATTTTATTAAAATTACAACTATATGTCATGTTCTTTGAAGAACACACTATGTGGAGATCCCTAGCTGCAGAACCTATGGTTTTAGTAATTTAAATGTATCACAGACCATGTGGGACCCCCACACACCATGTGATCTCATGATGGGAAACCCAAAGTATGCTCCAGGAGTACATATCCATGAGCATTACCATGAAAGTTGTGTACCAAAGTACATAGACATGATATGGATACATGTACATGACCAAGCACACTGGTGGGACTACAAGTGGCATGGTCATGACTTGTATATACCCTACACTCAATGTATACCTACACATTTTTTGAGTCATGTTTCTCCAGGGATGTGTCTAGGTGATGGAGCGGGACCACACACAATGTGGGTCCCCTCACATGTCGTCTACAACTTGGTTCTAATTGAGGAAACTTAAAACTCTAGTATATTCTTCATTGGACTGAGATTTTAGCATATGACTACTCTGTCCTAAATGTTTTTCCACATAGAATATGTTGGAACCCTTGGTGGTGGATTTTGGGATACTATGTGAGTTGTTTCTGGGAATAGTTCTTATTTAGAAAATTATCGACAATGGTATTGATCACACAGGATCACCAGATTCATTCTGAGTGGAACCCTCATGATGGGTTGGACAAAAATCATTTATGCCTAGAGTGGAACCCACAAGCTAGGCTAGGAAATGATCCTCTATAGAATCCTAGAGTGTAACCCTCTAGATATTCTAAGCATGGGTCCTCTACCATTAGTGTGGAACCCTCTAGTTGTTCTGGTAATGGGTCCTCTTCCATTAGAGTGGAAACCTTTTATTGTAATAGTTCATGGGTCCTTTATTGACTTCTAGAGTGGAACCATCTTGATGGGATGGGAATGTAACCTCTACCAATAGAGTGGAACCCTCTTATTGGCGATATCATAGTCCCTTTATAGACTATCAAAGTGGAATACTCGTGTTGGAAGAGGGTATGGGTCCTCTATCTATCCACTGAGCGGAACCATCCTGTTGTGCTAGGGAATGGGTTATCAACTAGAGATTATGTCCCCATGACTATGCATCATAGTGACAATGTTTTTCTTGAATTGGATTTTTTTATTGGTAGATTTGCATGATTCTCGGCATCATTGTTGGACTTATAGAACTATTGGTGACTCATTTTCTAGCCTAAGTTGTGAGATGGAAATCCTCTTACTCTCTTGTCTGTGATTATTTTTTCAAGAATATATATATAATTTTGGATCCATACCATTAGATTTTTTTACTCTCCTTCCATGGGTTGTGGATACATGTGGTGTATTCCATTTGATTTGCATGTTTATCTTCAGATTTTTGTATAATATTAATCTCTTATTATGGGTGGCAAAGAATCAATGTGCAATCTATCAGCACATGGTGTTGAGCCCCTTTTTCTTGGATAAGGTTACTCTTTCACTTTCATTGGGTTGATTTGCTCCTTGTTTACTATCTACTAACTTTCCATTCTTATTGTATCTCTTAATACTACACCTTCAAATTTTGGGGAATCTGACTAGGTATGTATATATTCACCCCTTCATGGTATTTTCCAACAAATGACGTGTCTTATATAGATGACGGATAGGTTGATGGTGACTCTTGGGAGCTTAGGGAAACTGGGTTCTTGGGACCATGTATGGTGGTTATATCTTAGATATGATGATCTAGGATATCTCCACATTTTTCTTTCTAGTTTTCTCAATTTAGTACATATTTCTAGTTGGGTGTGTATTTTTCCCCTTCACATTTCATTTTTCAATATCATACTCTTGTAAACCCTAACGATTTTTAGGCTTGGTTTACTATCGATATGTTTCATCTTTTTATTATTATTCCTTTGTACTTATGAATTGAGCCGATTGGGAATGTCTGCACAAGTACATTAGGAAGAGGCCTCCCATTTATGATATTACATTCAATTCTTGTCACCACCCCTGTCATATGGAGGAGGTATTGGGGTAGTTTTGGCTCAAGCGTCAGTTAGGGTCGGGTCATGGAAGATTGGTATCAGAGTAGTTCATTCCGTAGGACATTGTTTGGAGTATTCCCCTATGTGTATTTAGTTGGGATTAGTGAAATAGCGTCATATTGTTTAAAGTGTAGCTCTCAATATGGAGAATCTAGTGACTATTAGGGCGGCCAACGTATCCATTCACCAGGACCTTGACTATCTTCTTGAAAACTCATCATACTGAAACATTGGTTTTAGGGATTAATAGTATAATCAATATATAGGATTGATACTTTGAATGTATTTATTGAATAAACTCCCCACTATTATATATATATACTCTCATCTAATCATGGTATGTCTTGATTAAAATTTTAAAATCCCTATGTGATGACATCTAGCTTGGATACCAGTTCTAGATCGTCAACACTATCCGGCGAGCGATGATGCCTCAGTTCAGTGTCCATCCTATGAGATTATTCCTCTAGGTGGATAAGCATTATCACCCCCACCTTTTTACAATATATCACCCCAGTAGGGAACTCTAAGTATGTGTATAGGCTTGCCACACTCTGTGAGTTCCAATGCTAGAGGTTGGTAAGATTCCTCAGTGAGCCAGATCCAAATGAAGAAGAGGATTAGCAAAATTGGATGGTCTATATCTTTAGATATATCAGAAAATAGATAGACCAATTGGTTACATTGGTATCTAGATTTTTCCATAGAACAAATGGGTACTGGTAGATTCGTGTTACCTAGTTGAATGATAAGTCAACAAGCTCATGGCTGGACTTCCAACATTTGTTTCATGAGGAGAAAGTTCCCTCTTGTTTGTGCTTAATTAAGATTACAGAGCTTGTGGAGCTACATCAGGGAGGGGTGATGGTTTTTGAGTATGCAATGAGGTTCACAAACCATACACAGTACTCCCTTGACATGTTCTAAGATGGATACTTCTGAGAAAATAAGTTTGAGTAGATACTCTTCATAGAGATCCATGAAATAGTGGTTCCATTGTGTATTCCCACTTATGTCGGGGTGCTAGAGTAGGCACTAGTGATATAGTGATTTCATTCAGATGGATTCCATGAAACTTGATCTAGATGTAGATGTCATAGAGATGTGTCATCAGAAGTATCTTGTAGGCTCTGATCGGCAGGATCACATCATTGGAGATCCTATCGTGATTAGACTCAAATGGTCTGTCATTTATTATAGGGATAGTGTGGAACACCAGGGAATCCCAAAGAGGGGTGGTTCTTTCTTTACGATGGGTGAGGTCAGAGAGTGAATGAATGCATATCCATATGTGATGAGGAGCATAGTTCGATAGCTAACAGAATGACATGGTGGAGATAACATTGTGATCAGGGATCTCCCAAGAGAGGACAGGGTGGCCCAGGTAGGTGGATTTTGTATAGGAAGAGGAGGATGATATATGGAGCATGTACAATGCTATTATATCTTTTGATAGGTACCACCAGGTGTCCCACATTAGGCTGAGGGATTTAGTGGTCGAGGTCACAGGCTACTGTGGGATCTGGAGTCTTACAACCCCATAGGGTACGATATGATTATAGGTATGATATTTTTTATAATCTTTCTTAAGTATTAGTATAAAAATCATTCATTCATTAATTCATCTCAATACTCATGGTTTAAGAGTTGTATATACCAGTCAATCCACTTGGCCATTAGCTTCATCTTGAGGTTCCTACAGAGAATGCTTCTTCGGTATCTTTTATCATCGGGCAGTGCAAGCTATCACTTGGTAGAGAGAGGTTCATGTAGGATCATTTTTTCATCATGATGGAACCCTAAGAAATAATCTTGGGTATGTATTGTTTTTTCATGGTCCAATCCAAAATTGACTATCACCAAAGATGAGTCTGATATGTTTTCACTTATTGGATGAGATTCACCATTATGGGTAAGAAAAATCTCATAGTGGGATGAGTGGGTTCTGGGAGTAGGAGGCTATATCCCATCACCCATAAGTTGGAGAGTATATCCATTCATGAAGCTTGGTATTTTAGCATCTGGAATTAATCATTTGTGTAGGATTATATTGACATATTCCTTGAGGACATTTTGGGACTAACTCTTGGGTGGGAGACAGTGTTTAGCATCGACTTTCATCATAGGTCTACTCCAATATCTTCTGAATCATATTTATTGGACATTATCAAGCTTGGGTAGCTATGTTTGTGATTGTATGAACATTGATAAAAAGGTTTCATAAAACTCAATTTGACCCCATGGGAAGCTATAGTGTTGTTCAAGGAAAAGTATAATGAGCATTTGTGGCATTGCATGGATTATCATTGCCTGAACCAAGACACGATAAAGAATAAGTACCTCTTTACAGAGATTAATGAACTATTTGACTAGTTTCGAGGCATTAGATGGTTCTCAAAGATCGATATTAGGTTCTTCTACCACCATTTTAGTATTGGAAAGGTGATATATAAAGTTTGAATTCCAATGTCCCTATGGTAATTATGAGTTCCTCATGATTCCATTTTACGTGACGAAGGCCCCCACCATGTTAATGGATTTGATGAAACGAATATTATGGTCATACTTAGACCAATTTATTGTTTTATTCATGAATGAAAACTCATATACTATACATCATAGGATGAAAAATTATAGAACTTGAGGTTTTATCTACTTTTTCTTTGAGAGCACCATCTTTATGAAAAGCTCACGAAGTTCCAATTCTAGATTCTTAAAGTTCAATTTTTGGGGCTTGTCGTTTCTAAGAATGTTTTAGCCATAGACAGAGTGAATATTGACACAGTGCTTTCTTAGGATCCACCCAAGATAATGTTATAGGTATAGATATTTTTTGGTACGGTGGGGTACTATAGGAGGTTTGTGGTAGAATTATCTTGGATTTTAGCACCTTTGACCACTATGAAATGGAAAGGTAACCCGTTTGACAGAACTGAGTAGTGCCAATGGTCCTTCTAGGAGTTGAGTCTGAGGATGATGAGTACTCTGGTGTTGAGACTACCATAGGAATGTGTGAAGTTTATAGTGAATTGAGGTACCTCTGGAGATCAGCATGGCTACGTGTTGATACAGCAGTAGGTAGTTATCGCATATGGGTCAAGGTAGTTAATACCCCACAAAAATAACTATGTGAATAATGACCTAGATATTGTAGTGGTAGTCTGTACCCTGAGGATGTGGAGGCACTACCATTTGGGTGAGTTATTTTTTTATTACATAAACTATCAAAGACTCAGGTACATTTTCACATAGAGAAACATGAACCTCAGATAGTGGCACTGTTTGGAGTTCCTACAGAACTATCACTTCAAGATATTCTATACTCTATGGAAGTAAAATGTGGTATAAGATTATCTTATCATTTAATTCCCTAGATCACTTGGTGTAGGAGGCTTTGAAGTAGTTGGATTCCTTACTGTTGAACATAGTGGAGTATGAGGCTAAAAACTTTCTTTAGTCAATGGTGTTGAATCCTCAGCTTATTGAGTGTGTGAGAGAGTCCCAATTAGGGTACATTGACTAAAAGGTATTTTGTGACCAAATTTCCATAGGGGAATCACCAAATATTTATTTTAAAGGATATAATCACATCATATTTTTTCATATGGATGTCGGTCACATTTACAATGATGGAGGTAGTGATATGAGAATTCCACACTTCTCTTCTAATTGGAAATACTAATGTGGGGAAGGTATATAGATACCCTAAGTGGTAGTTTTGGTGGTTTAGAATGAGATAGAGTGTTTCTGAGTTTATCTCTCAGGGCCTCACATATCTATAGGTGATGGCTGAGCACCTAGTTCTGGATGGTTTTTTGCGGCCCCTTGGGATCCAAGAGTGGAATTGTGATGACATATCCATGGACTTTGTGATAGGTATTTCACAATAGTGCAGTTAAATAGCACTATATGGATGATAGTTGAATGACTTGAGAATTTGGCACACATCCTTACTATCAAGGAGCAGAGTTCAGTAAAGATTTTGGGACAATTTTATATAAGGGGCATTGTTTTCCTCAAAAGTTTAACCTCAATGATTGTATCTGATTGTGACACACAATTTATGTCATGGTTGTAGAGATTCATGTGGGAAGTTTTCAGAACCCATATTATTATGAGTAAAATCGTTCACCCCCATATGGATGGGCAGACTAAGTGAAATATCCATGTGTTGGAGGATATGTTGAGGGCCTGTTTTCCATACTTTATCTAGAGCTGGCAGGATCACCTTCCATTGGTAGAGTTCACGTACTACAATATCTACAACTATACTATCATCACAGAACATATTGATACCCTATATGGGAGACTTGATAGGTCACCATTATGCTAGAAAGAGAGTAGTGAGACATCTCATGTGGATCCATATTTGATGTAGGTGACAACGGAGAAGGTCCAAGTCATCTGTGAGTGGATGAGGATGAATCAAAGAATTGATAAATCTTAAACAGAATACCATAATAAGGATTTGAACTTAGGGTAGGGATTCTACATTTTCCTAAGATTTTCAACATGAAGATAATTGCATAGGTTCGTCCAGAAAGGAAGACTATCCTTGAGGTTTATCAGGCTGTTCAAGATCATGCAGATGGTTGGATAGGTTTATTTCCACCTCACTCTTCTCCCACAACTAGAGTGGTTGAATGAAATTTTCTAAATTTTTTGGATGTGGAGATTTGTGAATGACCCTACACATTTAATAAACTAGGGAAATATGGACATTGATGGTTGATCCACCATTTTGAAGAACCCTATGGTGATTGAGGATCGAAATGAGAGGACCCTATATGGATGAACCATCCCCTTGGTTCGCATCATGTGGAAGCATAGAAATGTGAAGGAGAGATCCTGGGAGTGCGAGAGCCAGATGTGGGATCAGTATCCCTCACTGTTTGTTTAGTTTAGATTTTTTATAATGAAAATCATGAAGGAGAAAATTATGTAAAGACAAGGTTTGTTCATGGTAAGAATTTCAAATATTTCTATGTATATTTCGATATCTATGTTTTGAGATGGAGTGTGAATCGAAGGCCTTATGTTACCATAATTAATTTTATTAATAAATTATTTATATTTTTATATTTTGTGTTCCTAATTTTCTAAAGAAAATGTGAAAATCTTAAATGGAAGCTCGAATTAGAAATCTGAGAGCACAGTTGAGTCTGGAACTTGATGTTTACCATAGGTCTGACCTAAAGTAGGTAAGTGTGGGGAATTTGGTTATCTATCCCATTAGTGGTGATTTCAATTGGTTAATTATTAAATTAATTAAATTAATTTATTATATTATCCTAACTGGAATTTTTATAAATTAACCACTATAGTGAATCCCCTAGGGTTAACCACATATACCGTGGGAGCAAACAACATGATGTGGTTAATAGTGTATTGACTAACTAAGATAGCCAACTCCATTGTTATTTGGGAAGATATCTCACTTGAACAACTTCTGAGGTGATAAGTGAAGGAAGTAGTGAGTATGCATGGACTTCCTATTTTGATCATATATGGTCATCATCCATGTTTCACATCAAAATTATAGAGAACTATTCACCATATTTTGAGTACTAAATTGAATTTCAGTATAAATTATCACCCCCAAAATTGATGGCCAATATAAAACAATTATTTAGATGCTCAAGGAAATTATAAGATCCTTCTTAATGGAATTCAAGGGTGGATGCAGTCAAAATGTTTAATTGTTGAGTTCTCATACAACAATAGCATTCACTTGAGTATTCAGATTTCTCCATATGAAGCTCTATATGGGAAGTGATGTAGAACTCCAACGTTTTGGGATGAATTTAGAAAAATAATTCTACTTGGACATGATCATGTGAAAAATTTAAAAGATAATTTTCAAGCCATATAATAACACATAAAATATGCTCAATTTAAGTAAAAGATCTATACTTACAACCATCGAATGGATTTGGAGTTTTAATTGAGAGATAAATTTTTCCTTCAAATGTCACCGTGGAATATATCCATGTGGTATAGAAAGAAAGGGAAGCTTATCCCAATGTACATTCACTCCTTTGATATCCTTGATCGCATAGAACCAGTGGCTTATTGGATGAAACTTCTACCAAATATGGTTCAAGTCCAGGATGTGTTCTATGTATCTCTTTAGAGGAAGTACATACCTGAACACTAAAATGTTTTGAATCTAGAGGTGGTATATTTGGATAATAACCTCTCTTTTGAAGAGTAGTCAGTAAAGATCTTGGATCGTAGAGATAAGCTCCTGTGAAATAAGATGACTCACCTTGTCAAAGTGTTCTGGAGGAACCATATGTATTAAGTGGTGACATGGGAACTAGAGGTAGTCATGAAGGATAAATACCCTCATCGATTTTCACCATAGTATATAAAACAAAATTTTGAGGGTATAATTTCAAAAGGGGGAAGAATGTAATGACCCATAATTTTATCTATGGAATTTCCTTTCTTATAATTATGTTATGCAGTATAAAAAATATACATAACATAGATAACAAAATAAAAAAATTATCCTCATAAATTAATAATTATACAAAAATTAGAAAATAATCCAATAATAATTCATAATATAAAATTGTAATAATAAATAGAAAATAAGATAATATGATGGGGAAAATTTGGATCTACTCGATCCACTAGAATAACTACACTGATGAACAAAATGTACCAATAAAACATAATATTCATTTTGAACATTAAAGTATCTATATAATCTTGAGAGAAAATATTAGTGGATAAATAATTAATTAATTAATCGGTATTTATATAAATTAAAAAACTTATATCAATGGAATAGTAACTTGACAATTGGAATATTAATAAGACCGTTAGGAATAATAATATAGTCAATATAATAGTATAATCACCTATGAAAGTATAAATAAAATAAATGAATCTTATAAATGTAAATATGATATAATTCTATCATGGTATAAGTAAATAAATGTTATAAAAATGATAAAGTAATATTTGATGTTTTTCTAAAACGTAAATTATTATTTACAATTTAAGAATTAATATAGTTATTTTAAAAAATATTTTCTTTAAATAGATTCATAAATTAATATTATGTTTTATCATAATTATAATATAATTTTATGAGACCTAAATTAAATTTTCAAAGGTTCATAAAATGGATTATACTATTAAAATATTTATTTTCAAATAAATGATGATTTTATATAAAAACAATTATCATATTTAAAAAATTATTTTCATAAAATGGGATTTATTTTTTAATCTACACATCATAAAATGTTTAGGGGGAATTATTTGGTATTTTTCTAAAATAATGGAAATTTTGTTGAATAGTGAAATATGGTAATTGAGGTGTTTAACATTATAATCCAAATACATGAATTTTTTAGTCAAAAATGATGTCGTCATCCATTATTACAAACTCAACCACACTATTTTCTAACTTAGTCATAGGAATAAACACTATTGATAGTCTTGATCAAAAATAATAGTCTAATGAATATAAAAATCAAAAACACTCCTCCCCACCCCATATAAATACCACCACTCACCACCTATTCTCCTCAAACATTATAATACTTTTATATTTTCTAATTTATACCCAATTATTCTCCCAATATTCTTACCTACATATAGGATCTTTTGGTATTAATAAATTACAAAAATCAAGTACTATAAGGAGGTTCTCAAGAAAAAGATATTCAAGAGGTAAAATCCTCTTTCTTTCTCTTTTAATTTCTTTTCTTTTCTCATAATATCCTCACCTCCCCTATCCAGAGTGTCATAATTACTTTAGTATCATATATATATAAACAGTATTTTTATTATTTTAAAGGTCTATCCATCTTCAAATATCTTCTATTCTCCTTTTATTCTAAAAATAAATACATCTTTCGTTGTGCGTCGATTCACTACATTCATGGATGATGATTTTTTGTTTTCCATTACCACCATCAAGGCTAATCATAAAACCATTATTAAGGTTAAATAATATTTTAATATAAATATTATAACTTGTATCATTTGTTAGAACAAATATATAAACATCAGATTAAATGAAACGATACTAGTTGATGATGGTTGTAAAAACTACCAAAATAAATTAAAATACTTTTATTATTGTTTTATCTAATGAATCATCCTCTTATAAAAAATGATATATGGAAACATATATAATTTTGGAAGTTTATTAATAAAATTTCATTACATTGTTTATTTTCCTTCCATTTGAGAAGAACTCCCATAATTATACTCCATGTAACTGACTACAAACCATGAAATGAACACTTCCAAAACGATGAAATTGAACTCTATAACTCCTTGAAATGGGAATAAAAGAACTTAATAAAAATAAAATAAAATAAATAAATGTATAATAGGTTATATATTTACTAGTTAATTAATTTAATTATATTGTTCAATATATTAATTTCTAGTGAAGAACACATCCAGACATAAGGTAAGGGGATTCTTAAACCCAACTCCCATCCTTTGGGTTTTTCCTCTTTCATGTAAAATTTCAGTTTTGATGTTATTTTAATTATATTTCATTATAATTTCATTATTATTCCATTATATATTTTAGAATATGAATGTTTCCAATCTTATTTTATGGAAAATACAATGATTTTCCAAAAGCACTATTCCTTCCAAAGCACCTTTTGACTCCTCTTGATTTATTTCTTCTTTGCTAAAAAAAACATGATTCTTATACCAAATATGTTCTTTCCCATTTTAGTTTTTGTAACCACAATTTTTATTCATTAATATAGGACTTATGAAAATCTTATTAAACACATTCTCTTCCATGTGTTATTTTATGACTATGATTGTTATATTTTCTATGTGGAATGTATGATTATGTAATTGTTATGATGTGACGGGTAGGACCATAATTGTATATCCCTACAATGAATTGGTTAATGTGATATATATCATGATATTATCTGTATTATTTACTAAAATTATGATATATTTTTTCAAAATGATTATGTTTTTTATGAACATATGTTATGAGTAAGCATGATTCTAGATTTGTTCATAAAAATGTATGTTATTTGATCACTAAGACATGATGTTCCATTTTTATGCATGTACACATTCCACACCATTATTGAATTTTTACTGTAATGATAATTATTATGAACCTACTATTATGTTATCATGATTATGATTATGCTCACCCTTGTTATATTGATTCTTGCCCTCATTTTTCCTCTTACTCGGCTTTTAGCTCACCCCTTTCATTGTTGTATATCCTCAAGTGACTACATGTACTATGGTGAAAGTGTAATCTATAAGGATAAAGAATAATATTTTAAATAAATTATTATTTTTTACTATTAATAATTTGTGTAAGTTTATATGTTTCCCTAGATATTAAACCTTTTGATCCTATATTTTTTTGTCTATTATATTGTTAATCCTAAAAATGATTTAATCATTTTGTAAGAAAATGTATGTTATATATAATTAAACTATTATTATATAATAACATTATTATCTTCAACATATTGATATGTTTTTATGTTAATGTAATAACCTTAATTCTTATCCTCTATCATCAAATGGGTTAATAAATCATTATTCATGTGTACGGAAGACTACCTCCTCAGAAACCGATGTTATTAGTTTTCCATCACTACCACTCAAGGAAGGATATAATGATGGATTTTTTATTTATATATGATATTTATGATATTATTATTACCATTAAATCATGATATCACATGGTCCTTATTTTCCATTCTGTGGGAATATGATAATGTTGTTCATGTGTACGGTGGTCTACCGCCTTGCGAAGAAATGTGATTTTTTCACACACTACATGGAATCTAATAATGTTTCTTTTAATAAACATATTTGATATATATGAAAAAAAATTAATTTTGATTTGTAATATATTATTCACCTTTCTTTTTTTCATTCTTTTAGTAAAATGGAAACAGTGTTCATGTGTACGTATGACCTACCATCTCCTTGAATGGTGTACTTCATTTTCGATCTCTTACTTTTATATATCACTATAAATACAGTTTTAGTATTTATATATGATATTTATATAATTGGTAAAATTTTATATAGTATGGAACCATGATAAAATTGGGAGTTTGAAAAATAATAAATAGAACATACACAAAAAAACAAAGTTGTTATTGCCCAAAACATGACTTTAACTTGTAATTGTTCATAAATGTGTGATGAAATTTAATAATTAAATCATATATGGTAGGATATATATGTACATATTTTTTATTTAATATATATGTAATAAACTTATATTTATTATATAGTATGTTTGAACATGTATGAAGTAATTCCAGACATATGGTAAGGGATTTCTAGTCCCTCTTTTATTTTTGGGAACCATATGAAAATTCACTACATGTTTATTTTATGTGTTGTATATAATTCACCTTTGACATGTTATTTCATGAGTATCCTTATTTTATTGATATTTAAATTTTTAATTGATTTTATTCTTTATTAGGGCTTATGATTCAAAATATTACTAAAAGGGTTTGGGGTTTCCGTCTCCCATTTATTTTCTAAGAGACACGTGTCGAATTAACCATGTATTTATTTTATGTTTTCTATATAATTCCCATGAATTTATTAAATGATACTTCTAATGAAACCTATAAGTATTTATTTATATATTTGAGTATATCTCTTTCCTATGGTTTATGGTTAAAAAGTTACCATAGTGGTAAGAGTTTTATGATATAATATCATCTTTTATTGGGATTTTTTATGTTTATATTTCATGTGATGAATGGCCCATCTCTAAAGATACTCATAAATTTTCTTATCCTTTGGTTTTTTCATGACAATACCTTTTTTCACATCACTTTCCAATCATTATGTACTCTAGAGTTCAAAATAATGTTTTTATAAAAAATACCTATATTTATCTCTTTAATCGAAAACTCTATTTTATCCAAAACCATGATTTCTAAAATTGATTTAAAAAATATTTTTTACATTATTAAAATTATTTATTAAAAATAATTTTACCCGTGTTTAAATTTTCAAAAAATATTTTGGAAGTAATCTTCATTTATTTTTCAAAACTATTCATTTTTGTTTATTACAAAAAATGTGGAAATAGTTATTATTGTAATGTGTACGACATGAATGGAATTTCTCATCGCCATTTTCTTTGAAGCTTCCTTTATAAGTTCAAAATTTTATTTTCAAAGAAAATTATTCTGAAATGTATTTGGTTTTTAAAGGTTCTTTTCAAATTGAAAAATATATTTTACTCAAGAAATGTTTTAAATGGATTTTTTAAAGCTTCCTTTATAAGTTTTCAAAGTTATTTTCATAAAAATAATTTTTGAAAAGTTTATTGTTTGAAAAATTGTTTTTTAAAGTGGAAAGTTTATTTTACTAAGGAAATTTTTTCATTTATTTTTTTTAAAATTACCTTATATGATTCAAATTTTTTTTCAAATTAAATGAGTTCGAAATTTTTTTCATGAATTTTTAGTTGTGAAAGGAGATTTTAAAAGAATATTTATTTTCCTCCAAAAATTATTTAAATGATATTTAAAAATAATTTTATATATAAGATGATATTTTATGATTTTACCTATTCCTTAATAGTTATATCATCCAGGAATACCATTCTTATTCTTTCTCAGAATGGTTTTGTTTAAGATGGTATGGTGTTTATGAAACTTGTTTCCCTTCCGGGAGAAATACTTTGATAAAATGATTATGAATCCCGATTCTTTTTATATGGGTTATTCTTTTAGGAAATAATGAAATAATTATGAAAATAATTTCTTTTCATGTGTTCTAATATGATGAATATTTTATGATCTTTTTCACACATATAAATGATTTTCATCATGTGATCAGTGCGACCTCTATCTATTTCTAATGAATTGGGTAATTATTAAGTTCATATAATGTAAAAGGGTATATGGGAGGTTATCCCAAGCCTATAAAAGGGTACACATGAGGTTATCTAAAGCCCAAAAGATGGTACATGAGAGTTTATCAAAATATTCTAGTACATATAAAATTGGTTAGCCTAATCCTAACATGTTATGAATTTCATAGTGGGTACCCTTGACATAATATTTTCTATGTTTATTTGTATGCCACAATTATATGTCTTATTATAATGTTTTAATCTCATGGATTGTGTTCTTTTACTCCCTTATGATTTATATTTTATGAACTACTAATCATTATTCCATGAATCATTATTTTCATCCTTGATATCTAGGAAATGGTTTTCAAGTATTATTTTCATGTTATCATAACTTTATGTTCATGTTATTCCTACATATCTCCCTTGTTTACCCTTACTCTGTATCTAATATCACTCTTTATTATGTTTCTTTTACCTAGGTTATGAAGAAATATTTTAAGTAGGGTATGTATAAGAATAGTACTATATGGGAATATATTTATGGGAGATGTTGAAGATTGTTCCTAAAATAAGATTATTTTGTTTTATGTTTCAAAAGTCATTATACCTTTATGATATTAAACAGTGTGTTTATATAATATAATGAATATTCTTCTAAAAAATGTAATATCTATGTATGAAAATCCTGGGTTGTTATAGTGAGTATAAAACTACCACTTGTGTTTTAACATTACTATGAAATATGTGTATCTAGAATTAAACTACCCAATAAATATTATGGGTTTTTTGTTTTAATGCAATGCCATGGGAATCTAGGTCCTTTACTTCATTGATGTTAAGATTTCTATAACTATATAAAAAGTTAAGTGCTTCCATATTGTAGAATATTTTATGTGACTTGACTAATACCTTCCCATAATAGAGATTTTTATATCATGGGTGCATTTTTGGATAATTAACTAAAAATAACTAATCATTTTATTGATGTAGATTTTTTATTTTTAATAAATGGTTCCAAATAAAACACATGAAAATATGATATAATTAATTACTTTTGTAACACCCTGATGTTTTTATGGAATATTTTATATAAATAATTTTTTTCAGTACCTTTCTTTGAACATAATTGTGAGTTTAAAAAAACGACAAGATTCCCTTATTATAAAATTACAATTATAGCCTAGTCGTTAGGTTATCAGGAATAATTATAACTAACATAAGGAAATTTATTATGAATTCATTGGATATTAAATATTTATGGAAAAAATATCAATCATCTGGGTAATTGTATTTTAGAGTTAATGATTTTTTTAATAAAATTAAGAAGACATATATGTGTTATATACTTAATAAAATATTTTTTATATTCATACATTAGATATTTCATTCATAAGGTACCCTATTTGAAGAATAAAAAATTATTTTTTTAAATGTTAATTTTACACCTTTCAATGGGGAATCAATTTTAAATTGAAATTTTAATACATTAATAATTTATATATGACTAACTAAACATGTTATTTTGAAGTGGGATATAAAGATTTATTTTGTATAAATTTTTTGTAATTTTCTGATAAAGTTCATTTTTTAATGAATAGTGAAAAATACCACATTTTAAGTCAGAACTGCATTTTCATATAATCTATTTATATTGTTAGATTTTACTTTTAATTAGTTCTAAAGTGTAATTGGATTATATTTTTATCATTTAATCCAATTTTTTTCATTGGAAGTAATTTCACTTTTAAATTGGATATAAACACATGTCAATATTTTGATAGTTATTACTTCTTAAAAACCCACTTTTTGGTTTTGACAATGGAAATTAATTTTAAATTAATTACTGAAACATGTATGTTTTGAATATGAAAAAATGGATTCCATATTTACCATGGTTAAAGGGTAAATCTGGTAATAAGGGTAGAAAATAATATTATAATAATATTAAACTACCCTAACACAAGTCCTAATCCTATTGGAAAAGATATTTCTGACCATGGGAATCCTTGGGTCGATTTTGGGACCCCATGGAACCACTTGGATGTGAAAATGACATTTTATAAGAATTAATTTAATGTAAAGAGAAATATGACATAAACTTGTATCTTCTTAATAAAACAACCATAATATGGGATTATATATAAGATAAATTCTATAATAAATAGTAATTGGAATGATAAAAAGATATCCTACATCATGGTATTTTATTTATAATTTTTATACAACAAATAAATAAATTTATTTATGAAACAATGATGATGTAGTGATTACATTATTAATGAATGATTTAAATAAATGAGATTATAAATATTAAAATAAATTTATTTTGAAAATTTTTATGCCATCCACTAATATTATATATTATTATGAGTTTTTGTATTTTAATTAATTTTTTTTGTTTTAAATAATAAAGTTCCCATGGATTTTTTAAAATTCATGCTATGAATAGTATAAAAAATTACATAAATGGGTTTTAAAAAAGTACTATTTTATTAAATGAAATAATATTCCTAATAATCTAAGATTTAGAAAAATGATAGAGGTAATGTTCAAAATTTCATTAATGATCCACTTGAGGTTGCATTGGAATTTTATAGTAACTATATTAACCATATAGTATGAATATACAAGAAGATATAGAAAGAGTTAAATTAGTTAACTTAGAGTTTAAGCTAAAAGTTAGGGTTATATATGAGACAAAAGAATGCCTAAAACCTATTTTTTGAGATTATTTAAAACATTCATCAACTTATCTTCGAATTAAATGAGTTTTGGAAGATTTTAAACCGAAATAATTTTATAATAAAATATTATTTCAATACCTTTCAAAAGTGCCCCTCCTTCTCTCTTATAAAAAGGAATCTCCTCCCACATTTCCTCACACCACATTGATCCTTATAGCCCAACCAAACCCCAACCAATTATACTATAAACATTCTTAGTTAACTTTTTGAGGTCTTAGTTTTCTAAAAAGTCCATCCCTAGTGTCCCTAAAAAGATATCCAAAGGAAGTCCAATGAAAAATATGTAATTATTTTACCAATTCAATTCAATTTATGTTCTTCTTCTACTTCCTATTTCTATGTTGATTCCATAATAAATTCATAGATCCAGTATATTATACATTATTATATGTTTTTATAATTATTTCACAACCTTATACCTTATTTTATGTATCTTATGAATAACAATATCACCATACGTGTGTACGTACGGCTTACCGTCTCCACACTATGGTGTAATTTGTTATTCAAAAATAATTTATTAGGATGGGTATAATGATAAGTATAATGTATTTATATAATTAATATAACATTATAAATTATTTTTTATAATTAATATTCCATCCAATTACATACCATTTAACCATCAAAAAAATGATATTGTCGCTCATGCGTACATACGGCCTACGGTCTCCACGATGCAGTGAGATTCATTCTTCATGTTTAAAATTCAAGAATAATTATAAAATTTATATGATGAGTTAAAATAATAATTAAAATATTGATTTTATGTATTCAATACATTCTATACTTAACAAACATGACTTATATGGAAAAACAGGATTGGGAAAATGAAGCAGTTAACACCTGAAATAATGGTAATACTGAAATACTGTTAACATAATGATATAACAAAATCATATATGATATCATAAATTTCGATATGATCCTGGTATAATTTCAATATCTGATTTAACCATTGTATATTAGGTGACAACACCATTGACTAATGAAAAGTACAAGGTAAGGGATAATTTTTCAATCTCATTTTTGTCCGAGATTGTTTATACGTAAGTATTTACTGGGGATATATTTATTAGCCATGTAAATGTTTTCTAAAAAGTATTTCATAAAAGGTTTACTAATCTTATATTTACTTTTAAATTCATTTTTACCCATTTCTGAATTTTACTGCATTGTATGGAAGGAGTCTTTCTTTTGTTTACCAAATGATGTACTTTTTGACTTTTTCGACAAAAGAATGAGGAGAATGTTTTTTTAACTTATACAGCATCAACATAATTTGTATAGTTTCCTGACACCTTATTTCCATGAAGCTTTCTATACATGGTGAAGTGCCCAGATCAGTGTGAATCACTGAGAGGGGGAGGGGGTGAATCAGTTATCCTTTAAAACTTTTTACTAATTGATTCTTAATCAATTAAACCTCTATGGCTTGTTAAGGCCTCGATCCACTCTTCTTGTATCTCTCACCTTTCCACGAATGATGCAGTAAATGTAAAGGCACAGGACACAAGGATTTACAAGGTTCGGCACCAAAGGCCTACGTCCTTGCCATGTTGGTTATACGCTCCAACATGGTTTCTTCCATTATAATCTGTTAGTATTACAATGGTCGATACAGCATCCCACTGTATCTCTCCTGAGTCCCACAGGAGGGTCTTTATACTGCGTCCCACAGTGTTACCAGAGTCCCACTGGCCTGCTCCAGAATCCCACTGAAGACTTCCTCCACCCTGAGTCTCACAGGGGGCTTCTCCTGGCTCCTCCAGTCACACGAGTAGCTCTTCTTCTTTTTCAGATCTTCAAGTATCCTCAGTAGCCTGGGATAAAGGCTGCTGGCCTTGCTCTGTACCTCTGATCACTTGAGTTGATCAGGTCTTCTCTTCTTGCTCAGGATTTATCTCCTTCTTCTAAGGATGACCTGGCCTCTCTCCAACTACTGAATACTCAGACAATTGATGTCTTTAACTTCAGTCTGGTCCAGTCTCACTGTAAAACAACTTCATGCACTGAATGCATGGAAACTCTGATTCTTCAAGATCTTCTGGTCTTGGACTTCTTAATTGCACACAACCAGATTTGTCTTTGTTCACGTGTGAATGTGCATGCATGTATGCATGCACTCCCCTTCTTCTCTTCTTGGTGCAGTAAACCCTCAGAGGGTGTAGTCAACTATAGCACACACCTCCTCACTTGAACTTCACACTTTGTTCAATGTGTTTACACACTTAAATTTGTGTTATACTTTGTGTGAGTCTTCTTCTTCTTCTAAGTGTGTCCAATCCACTTAGATCACACACATAGGTTCGGCCACTTCACTTTGTTGTTTTGCACACACAACTTTGTTCTTTGATTTGCACACACACAATGAGTGTGTATTTGGCCTTCACTATTTTTGCACACACCCAAGCTATCCTCGGCCTTCTTTTCAAATGCACACACACACAAAGTGTGGTGGTCTTCACTCTTCAAGAATGCACACACAAATGCACTAAGGCCTCGGGTCTTCTTTGGTTGCACAAGGCTATGGCCTTTCCTTCCCTTCTTGCACACACACCCGAATATGTCCTTCTCCACTTATGCACACACACTGCCCACGGGTGTCTTCTTCAAGCACGGGCCGCGCATGTGTCAAGGGTGCAAGGGGTAGCTGTGGGTCGCGTTTGCACTCACACAAAAAGTAGTGTGGTCTTCACAAGCCGCACGCAAGTCCTCAAGGTGCACAAGGACCGCACAAACACCTCCTGCCGCACAAGTCCGCGGACAGAGAAGGATGCAACCACGGGCGCGCAAGGATGCGGCCACGGGTCTTCCTGTCGCGCAAGGAAGGCACACAGGGGACTCCCTTTCTTCTTTCGTGCAAGGAGTGCACAAAAGGAACCTCGCGGAGCAAGGGGTGCTCCGGGCTTCACTGCCGTGCAGAGTGCTGTGCGGGGCTTCGACTTCGCGAGGCAGAGAGTGCACTCACGGGTCTTCAAAAATTCAGCGCATCAGCAAGCTTCTAAGAGTGCTCGGGCTCTCTTTTTATAGGAAAAGGAATGCCAAATCTTCCGCGGGATATATCTCTCAAATCCCCATAACTTTCGGGTTTTCAGGATTCTGTGAATCTTGATTTTTCTTCTCGGTTCACCGCGGGTTCTCCTTCTTTATTTTCCTCTTCATGCATGTGCATGGAAACATACGCATGGCCTTATTTTAAGACAATCCATGCAAAGCATCAACACTGAATGTCCTCACACCTTCGGTTGCTTCGGCCGAACTTCGAATTCCTCCATATATTGCATGCAAGCCACATTTTATTCATGTTCGTGTTCGGTAGGTCTAGGCGAGCTCAATGGAGGTCTCGGTTTGCTCGAAGGTGGCCGGGAACTCAAAAACCGTCATCGGGGAGGCCTCTGGTTCGAACGAAGCTCGCGGGTGGCAGCAGCCTGGCTTGAGGTTGAGGATGGACGGGGAGCCGTCAGATCAAAGATTTGGACGGCCGCGATCAGGATGGGCCGCGGCGGATTAGATGTGCGGCCGAGATCTGGCACGCGATCAATCGAGTGGCTCAGATTCAATCCGCGGCAAAAATCTTTGTCCCACATCGAAATGGGCCGCGGAATTCTCGCGGTTTATCACCCAGCCGCTCCCAGAGACGGCTAGTTGAATCTCCTCCCCTCTCGGTGCCGCCCCGCACCGAGTTCTCTCCGCGGGCGCGCTCTTGCGCCCACTCACGCCTGCGGGAGCGCACCTAGCGCCCATTCTGCACTGCTTGACACTCGCGGGTGCGCTCATGCGCCCCTACCGCGCTCCTCCGGGCGTGCCCCAGACGCCTATGCCGGTGTCTTGGGTGCGTCCTGCCGCCCTGGGCTCGCCCCACGGGTTCCCCCATGTGTGTGGTGCCTAGCGCCCATGCCTTGGGGTTGAACCCTCAAGGTGTCTACGGGCTGGCCATATTTTTGGCTAAGGAAATGATAAAGACTTTGTTAGAAAACAAAGTACTCCCAGTATAAAATTCCAAATGCCACTTCAAGCCATCTTCCTCTTCATTTACTCTTCTTTATTTCTTCTTCTTCATTAGAATTCCTCCAATTCTATTCAACATCACTTAGGAATGGAATTCCCGAAGGTTCTTCATCAGCCGAGCTCCTGAATCACATAGATCTTCAATGTTCTTCATTGATCCAATCAGAGATCAAATTGGATCTTCTTCTGATTCACATGCACTAAGAGATAGTGCATGGACTTCTTCAGCTCACTTCATCCACTTAAGAGATGTGGATGGATCCCATTCACTTCCTCATGCATTGTCAATACAATGCATGGTCTTCTAAAGCTTGTTGTGACATTGTATCCAGTTGATACAAGTTCTTGGAACTTAAAGATCAGTTCAACAATCGTCTGATGTTCATAGAGAATGTTTCAACCACAACATCTATGTCACTTAGTGAATCTCCTAAGTGACATGCATCTTAGTACCTACCATGGCCATTCTCCATTCATCACCAACACCATCAGATCCTTTGTCATTCACATATTGAACCTCCTTGACACCCATCCATTCATTCCTTGACAACAACATACCTCATTGACAACAAATGCAACACAGTGCACTTCAATCTCCCCCTTTGTATTTGTTGGCAATACACTAGAGCACATATGAATGGGTCAATATGTGTGCCAATATTTCTCCCCCTTATTGGCAACCAAATTCAAAGGTGTGGTGTGGTTCTCTTTCAAAAATCTCTTCCTCCCTTTGAAAAGTATTTTCTTGAAAAACACTGAGAGAGGGATGATGTCACATGTTCTCTTTAGCAAAGAACCTTTAGTAAATCAACTCTAAGTCTACTTGGGCTAACCCGGTGTAGAAAACAAGAGTGATGTAACCAAGGTACTCAATGCTGTCAAACATTCACTATACATGTGAGATCATGCTTCAAGGGGCTTGAAATTTTTCAGATATAACAATGAATTTGCTAAATCCTGCACAACTTCACAAAACTCATTAGAAAGTTCAGGTGCAAAGATAAAGCTCCCCCTTTCAACCATTTGCCTTCAATCAATACTCCCCCTTAATTGACATGATGAATAAAATTAGGAAACAAGGGATGAAAGTATGATTGGAATACATTCAGCTTTTCTCAAGATGGTATTAAATCTCAGAATCCCATCTTCTACAGATTGGCTCCCCCTCAAGGGGTGCACTCCGTTCTGTCCAAACCATCCTCCAGTTGAGAATGATCATCATCTTCAATTCCCTGCAATGTTAGCACATGTAAATACAAGTGATTAGGGAATAAGATGGAACCTCCTTGGTTCATCAATGTGAACAACAAGGTTGAGAAGATTCTCTCAACCGAGATGTCCCATTTTCACCATTCTTCACACTTGCACATCTGATCTTCAATGAGGTTTGTGCTGGTGTGGATCTCAACACCTCCTTAACTTCTTTGTGTGTGACTCCTCTATTTCTAGGTGCCTTCTGAGCACCTGAGCCTCCTGGTGCAATCTTCATTCTTTTGAAGAATCCCTTCTGAGCTAGAATGAATATCATGCATTTATCACTAGTATGTCCAGCTTGATTGCACCTCACACATAGAACTTGATCTTCATGTGAAATCTTCTTCTTCCCTTTTTCCTTAGCAATTGCCAGAACATCATCTTCAGCTCTTTGAAGATCTTTGGCAAGTTGCAACTGATTTGGCCATATGACTGGTAAGTCACTTGGAAGTGTGGCCTCAGTTCTGGGTATTCCACATGGTTCCTTTGATGCTTTCAAGCTACCTTTCTTAGGCAACTTGTTTTCAACCAATCCCTTCTGCTTCATCTGGATTGATTGTCTATTTGAGTCCAGTCTGCTTCTATTCAGTTCCATGGCTTGTTCACAAAGATCCATGGTGTGTCCTTTCTTTCTATAGTAGAAGCATGTTTTCTTGGTGGTCCTTCTGGATGCATCACCCTTCTTAGATTTAGACTCCAAGGACTTCTTTTCCTTTTTCAAAATCTTCTTGGGAGCATCTTCCACTTTCTTATGCTTGCTTCCCAAGGATTCTTTTTGAGCCAGGTTCTGTGATCTTTTCTTCTTTTTAGCTCTGGATACAGTTGGAGATTGACATGTATCTTTTTGACCACTTTTGAAATCATCCTAGATGTTATCAAGCAATCCAAATCTGTTAGCAGTAAACAGATGTCTCTGGACCTGTGGATGCTGCTTCTTTTCTTCTGGCTTGCTCCCCCTTGGCATGGGCTTCCTTTTTGCTTTAACATTCAGTGGATTGTACCAACAATCCTTTGCACAGTGCCCATACTTATTACAACACCAACATTGACCCACAAATCTTGACCTCTTCAGTTATTCTGATTTTAGGGTACTTTTCTGGAGCTGCTGTGTTGTTTCAGGAGAGATCTTCTTCTTCATTTTCTTCATCCATACTTGTTTGGAATTATTTTTCCATCCTGTACTTTTTGTGGAAACACAATTAGAAGCATCAGTACAAGATGGTATGGATGGTACCTTCTTTCTAGAAGATGTTGCCCTTTTATTAGAGGATGTATTTCTTTTAGAATCATCCTCTTAAAAGCACACTTGTGTAGCAACATTTCTACTTTCAGCTGACTGGGAGGATTCAGCTTTGGGTGATTGCAAATTTTTCAATATCACCTCTAGTTCTAAGCATTTCATGTTAAGGGAGTTCTTCTCATCCTCAACAGTTCTTAGCCTTCCTTCCCAATTTTCTTTCAGCTGTTCTAACTGGTCTTCATGCACCTTCTTCATTTCTTGTAATGAATTGTCAAGCTCCTTTACCCTGTTTACTTTGTCTTCAAGTTGAGCATCTCTGACATTCATTGAAACTTTGTGCCTCTTTTCCAGTGCATGGAAAACATCTTTGATTATTATTTTAAAGAATTCTTTTTCAGAAAGGCTTCTTTGCAATTCTTCAGCAGTGTCTTCATATCTTTCATTGCAAAGAGAAACAGTTTCATCTTTAGCCTTCACCAGCTTTCTGAGAGTGTTGGTTATTCCAACCCTTTTAGCCAACTGATCTTCCATTGTATTGGCTTCTTCTTCTAGCTATAATTTTTCTTCTTGAAGATCAAGGATGCCTGTAGCTATACACATTGCCACTTCCTTGGGGACTGTCTTCTGAAGATATTTGATTGCACTTTGAAGATCTTTCATTGTTCCAACATCATCACAGCTAGGACAGGCTTTCTCAGAAGAATGATAAAAGGAATTGTCATCTGATGTGACTTTCACATTTCTTTCCATAAAAGGAGTTTCTCTGATTGCAGCAACCTTCTTCCTCATCTTCTTTGCCTGTTTCTTCATTCTGTTTTTCAGAGTCTTGGCAGATATCTCCATTTGAGGATGTTCTTTCATTTCCTCAAATCTGCACTCCATATAGACTCTCTTGGATCTTTTAGAGGTAACATTCCCTTTGATACCAATTGAAGTGCCCAGATCAGTGTGAATCACTGAGAGGGGGAGGGGGTGAATCAGTGATCCTTTAAAACTTTTTACTAATTGATTCTTAATAAATTAAACCTCTATGGCTTGTTAAGGCCTCGATCCACTCTTCTTGTATCTCTCACCTTTCCACGAATGATGGAGTAAATGTAAAGGCACAGGACACAAGGATTTACAAGGTTCGGCACCAAAGGCCTACGTCCTTGCCATGTTGGTTATACGCCCCAACATGGTTTCTTCCATTATAATCTGTTAGTATTACAATGGTCGATACATCATCCCACTGTATCTCTCCTGAGTCCCACAGGAGGGTCTTTATACTGCGTCCCACGGTGTTACCAGAGTCCCACTGGCCTGCTCCAGAATCCCACTGAAGACTTCTTCCACCCTGAGTCTCACAAGGGGCTTCTCCTGGCTCCTCGAGTCACACGAGTAGCTCTTCTTCTTTTTCAGCTCTTCAAGTATCCTCAGCAGCCTGGGATAAAGGCTGCTGGCCTTGCTCTGTACCTTTGATCACTTGAGTTGATCAGGTCTTCTCTTCTTGCTCAGGATTTATCTCCTTCTTCTAAGAATGACCTGGCCTCTCTCCAACTACTGAATACTCAGACAATTGATGTCTTTAACTTCAGTCTGGTCCAGTCTCACTGTAATACAACTTCATGCACTGAATGCATGGAAACTCTGATTCTTCAAGATCTTCTGGTCTTGGACTTCTTAATTGCACACAACCAGATTTTTCTTTGTTCACGTGTGCATGTGCATGCATGTATGCATGCACTCCCCTTCTTCTCTTCTTGGTGCAGTAAACCCTCAGAGGGTGTAGTAAACTATAGCACACACCTCCTCACTTGAACTTCACACTTTGTTCAATGTTTTTACACACTTAAATGTGTGTTATACTTTGTGTGAGTCTTCTTCTTCTTCTAAGTGTGTCCACTCCACTTAGAGCACACACATAGGTTCAGCCACTTCACTTTGTTGTTTTGCACACACAACTTTGTTCTTTGATTTGCACACACACAATGAGTGTGTATTTGGCCTTCACTATTTTTGCACACACCCAAGCTATCCTCGGCCTTCTTTTCAAATGCACACACACACAAAGTGTGGTGGTCTTCACTCTTCAAGAATGCACACACAAATGCACTAAGGCCTCGGGTCTTCTTTGGTTGCACAAGGCTACGGCCTTTCCTTCCCTTCTTGCACACACACCCAAATATGTCCTTCTCCACTTATGCACACACACTGCCCACGGGTGTCTTCTTCAGGCACGGGCCGCGCATGTGTCAAGGGTGCAAGGGGTAGTCGTGGGTCGCGTTTTCACACACACACAAAGTAGTGTGGTCTTCACAAGCCGCGCGCAAGTCCTCAAGGTGCACAAGGACCGCGCAAACACCTCCTGCCGCGCAAGTTCGCGGGCAGAGAAGGATGTAACCACGGGCGCGCAAGGATGCGGCCACGGGTCTTCCTGTCGCGCAGGGAAGGCGCACAGGGGACTCCCTTTCTTCTTTCGTGCAAGGAGTGCACAAAAGGAACCTCGCGGAGCAAGGGGTGCTCCGGGCTTCACTGCCGTGCAGGGTGTTGTGCGGGGCTTCGACTTCGCGAGGCAGAGAGTGCACTCACGGGTCTTCAAAAATTCAGCGCATTAGCAAGATTCTAAGAGGGCTCGGGCTCTCTTTTTATAGGCAAAGGAATGCCAAATCTTCCGCGGGATATATCTCTCAAATCCCCGCAACTTTCGGGTTTTCAGGATTCTGTGAATCTTGATTTTTCTTCTCGGTTCATCGCGGGTTCTCCTTCTTTATTTTCCTCTTCATGCATGTGCATGGAAACATACGCATGGCCTTATTTTAAGACAATCCATGCAAAGCATCAACACTGAATGGCCTTGCACCTTCGGTTGCTTCGGCCGAACTTAGAATTCCTCCATATATTGCATGCAAGCCACTTTTTATTCATGTTCGTGTTCGGTAGGTCTAGACGAGCTCAATGGAGGTCTCGGTTTGCTCGGAGGTGGCCGGGAACTCAAAAACTGTCATCGGGGAGGCCTCTGGTTCGAACAAAGCTCGCGGGTGGCAGCGGCCTGGCTTGAGGTTGAGGATGGACGGGGAGCCGTCGGATCAAAGATTTGGACGGCCACGATCAGGATGGGCCGCGGCGGATTAGATGTGCGGCCGAGATCTGGCGCGCGATCAATCGAGTGGCTCAGATTCAATCCGCGGCAAAAATCTTTGTCCCACATCGAAACGGGCCGCGGAATTCTCGCGGTTTATCACCCAGCCGCTCCCAGAGACGGCCAGTTGAATCTCCTCCCCTCTCGGTGCCACCCCGCACCGAGTTCTCTCCGCGGGCGCGCTCTTGCGCCCACTCACGCCTGCGGGCGCGCACCTAGCGCCCATTCTGCACTGCTTGACACTCGCGGGTGCGCTCATGCGCCCCTACCGCGCTCCTCCGGGCATGCCCCAGACGCCTATGCCGGTGTCTTGGGTGCGTCCTGCCACCCTGGGCTCGCCCCACGGGTTCCCCCATGTGTGTGGTGCATAGCGCCCATGCCTTGGGGTTTAACCCTCAAGGTGTCTACGGGCTGGCCATATTTTTGGCTCAGGAAATGATAAAGACTTTGTTAGAAAACAAAGTACTCCCAGTATAAAATGCCAAATGCCACTTCAAGCCATATTCCTCTTCATTTACTCTTCTTTATTTCTTCTTCTTCATTAGAATTCCTCCAATTCTATTCAACATCACTTAGGAATGGAATTACCGAAGGTTCTTCATCAACCGAGCTCCTGAATCACTTAGATCTTCAATGTTCTTCATTGATCCAATCAGAGATCAAATTGGATCTTCTTCTGATTCACATGCACTAAGAGATAGTGCATGGACTTCTTCAGCTCACTTCATCCACTTAGGAGATGTGGATGGATCCCATTCACTTCCTCATGAATTGTCAATACAATGCATGGTCTTCTAAAGCTTGTTGTGACATTGTATCCAGTTGATACAAGTTCTTGGAACTTAAAGATCAGTTCAACAATCATCTGATGTTCATAGAGAATGTTTCAACCACAACATCCTATGTCACTTAGTGAATCTCCTAAGTGACATGCATCTTAGTACCTACCATGGTCATTCTCCATTCATCACCAACACCATCACATCCTTTGTCATTCACATATTGAACCTCCTTGACATCCATCCATTCATTCCTTGACAACAACATACCTCATTGACAACAAATGCAACACAGTGCACTTCACATGGTTTCAAGTTTATTTTCAATAAAATTATCTTCTTTTAAAAATTATTGGAATTTTGATAAGAGAAAACGTTTTTGAAAAATGATATTTTCCTTAGGAATTAACTTCAAGTGTTTTATCAAAATTATTTTTCAAAAAAGAAAACATAGGGTTCTGTTTCTATCCCTGTTATTATATTTATTTTATTGTGTTTATTATGGAATTATTTTTATAAAACCCATTTATCTTATATTGATTTTTTTAAGATTACATGATGTTTAAGAATCTCATTTTATTTCATGGGTTATGATATGATTAATGATTTATGTTTTTGTGGCCCATGTAATAATGATTTCATTATGAGATATGTGGGACTTATATCTCCCTCTAATTAATTGGGTAAATATTTATATCTCATTAGGTAGACATTGATGGAATGGAAAGTAATCTAGTTCAGTAATATATGGATTAAACGGCAAGTAAACCTACTTCAGTAATGGACATTGTCAACAATGATAGTCTTGGTAGAAATGTCTTGGCTACTATAGAAATCATATTATGTGATTTTTATTTTTCCACAATTAGATGTGTTATGAAAATTCTATTCTATCATGGTAAATGTTCCTTTATGATATATGCCTTAAGTACTGCCAATATTTATTTCATGACTCAAGATTTTGATTTTTAAACTTTATGTTCATGTTTTTATGTTAAAATGTTTATGGTTTGTTTTATATTCTCCATGTTTACCCATACTGAGCATTTTTTCTCACCCTTTTATATGATTATTTTCCCCATGTCATAAAGAAGTGTATTAAGTATGATATTCCAAAAAGGAGTCTAGTTATAATGAAATAAATGGGAAAAATATAGTTGTTTTATAAACCAGTGGTTTATGTTGACAAGTTTCTAAATACACTATAATTATATGTCCCTATCATAGTTTGGTTATATGTTGTAATGAATATACATAAATTATGAAGTAATATCAATGTATGTAAATGATGGGTCTCTATAGTTGGTATTAGAGAAAAGGTATAGATAACCTTAGGAAACTGGGATGATAAAGCCTTAGTAAGAACCCGAAGGATATGTCTAATTATAGGATACAATCCTAGTGTTTTAGAGATGACCATGAATAACCTAGTATAAAACTGTAAGTGTCCTAAATTGAAATTTTATTCTTGATTAAGTTTTTTTCTAGTATGATTTTTTTCTCCAACACTATTCTTTTTGGGTTTTAGATGATGGTTGGAACCTGAAGGAATCATTTTAATGATCAATTCATTGTGCAATGAAATGATTGTCCACCTTAACAGCCAAATCTTATGGGATATGGAATGAAAAATCTTGTTGTTATACTTACAAAATATATGAATCATTCTTGACTTCCGAATGAGCGGATAAGGGAACAACATTCTGTTGAGTCCTTCATTAGGCAACCTCCACCTTATTCCAGTGGGTATTCTGATCCACATGTTTCTGAAAAATGTATCATTACCATTAAAAATATATTTTCCATCCTTCGATGTTCGGAGAATGAAAAATTCATTTTTGTTTTCTATCGTTTAGAAGGTGAAGAAGACCAGTGGTGGACTCTAATTAAGAATACAAGTCAGCAAGAAGAAATTTAATCCCTGGAATGGGATGAGTTCAAAAACTTATTTTTAAATAAGTAATTTCCTCATATTCTTTGAACAAAAATGGAGAAGTAGTTCCTTGAACTTAAGAAAAAGGATTTTGAATCTATTGGTACCTACAAATAAAATTTTACAAGACTTCCAAGTTACACTTCTGGAATTATTATCCAACTAGAGAGTAAGATTGATCAATTATTTAGTGGCTTAAAACCAAGTCTCTGGTGGGCATTAGAAATAAGGGACTTCAATGTCTATGAGTAAATTGTTCTATTTTCTCTCAAGGTTTAGATGGATATTAGAGTAACCCACTAGTCATATGGGTTTTATAAGAAGAGAAAAATGGAATTCAAAGGAAAATATAAAGACCACAATAAAAATAAGATGATTTTTCTCTTACACTCAAATTTTGGAATGAAATGTGGATTAAATTGTCTTAAAGGGACTAGTAAATTTTTTAAGTGTAGAAAAGAAGGTCATCGGGCAGTTGAATGTGGAGGTTGTGGGAAAAGATGTCTAATGATGTGAACAAAGCAAATGCTAAAAATAATGAACCTCCTACTCTTCAATGTTACAAGTTCAAGGAAATGGGACATTATGCTAATCAATTCCCTAATCCAACAGTTATTTATAATGATCGACGTCAAAAAATCCTAAGGCTGGAGAAAAAGGAATGTAACATTCAATCATTATTTGTGATGTGGAGTATGATAATGAATTGGTGAAAGGTACCATTACCATCCACTCTAAAGTAGAAAATGTTATATTTTATTCTGGATCAACCCACTCTTTTATTTCTGAAAAATTTCTAAAGTTATCTCCATATTACCTCAACAATTAGATATTGAGTTAGCTATGACAACTCCTAATGGACCAACAGTCCCATAAAAAGTTTATAATTCTTCTCTAGTTTAAGTTTGTTGGAAAGTGCTTCTTGTAAATCTTGTGATCCCTCCTATAGTGTAATCTGATGTGATTATTTCCAAGGAATGGATTTCTCTATATGGACCTCATACCGATTTCCAAGGAAGGGAAGTCACATTTCATATTCCAGATCAATCTATAATCATCTATCGATGCAAGGATGAATATAACATTCTGGTATAAATTTCTTCTATCTTATAGATTTTTATTCCAATAAATGAAGGTTATTTATCTCAAATTATTGGGTAGAAACTCACAATTTAGAATACACCCATTGTATGGGAGTTTGATGATGTCTTTCTAGAGGAATTTCTAGGCCTTCCCCCAAAACATGAAGTTTCATTTCCAAAAAAACTCATACCGACTGATATAACTATTTCAAAGACACCTTAAAGAATAACCCCAATTGAGTTGCAGGGATTGAAGAAGCTACTCCAAGAGAATATTGATAAGGGATTCTTAGTCACTAGTGTGTCACCTAGGGGAGCACCTATTCTATTTTTTAATAAGAATGATGGATCAATGAGACTCTGTATTGATTATCGAGAACTTAACAAGATCACTATCAAGAACAAATATCCTCTTCCCCACATTGATGACTTATTTGACCAATTATGCAGAGCTTAATAAATTTCCAAGATTGATCTTAATTCAGGATATCATCAATTAAATGTTAAAAAAGAGGATATACCAAATATAGCATTCTTTATAGGGTATGGACACTATGAATTTATAGTGACGCCTTTTGGCCTTTTTAATTCCCCTGAAATATCCATGGATCTAAGGAATAGTGTCTTTAGAGACCATCTTTATCAGTTTTTGGTAGTCTTTATAGATGATATTCTTGTCTATTTAAATATCAAGGAAGAATGTGAAGATCACATGAGAATTGTTCGAAAGACCCTAATAAAGGAGAAGATTTATTCCAAATTTACCAAATGTGAATTTTGCCTCCATGAAGTTCCATTTTTGTGTCACATAATCTAAATATAAGGGATATCTGTGGATATATAAAAAAAGAAGTTATAGAAATATGGTTGAGACCAACAATAGTAACTGAGATTCGATGTTTTCTTAGTTTGGATGGATATTATCGACTGTTTGTGAAATATTTTTCATGACTATCTAATCTACTCACCAATTTGACTCGGAAAGGAGTTAAGTTTGTTTGGATGGAGGAATGTGAAGTGAATTTCAAAGGGTGAAAAAGAAGTTTTTCCAGTGAACCTATTCTCACCCTACCTTGTAGTAGAGAAATGTTTTGGATTTATAGTGATGAATCCAAGAAGGGGCTGGAATGTATTCTCATGAACAATGAAATGGTGATAACATATGCCTCAGTTAGTTGAAAATCCATTAGAAAAATTACACAACTCATGATTTGGAGTAAGTTGTGGTAATATTTTCATTAAATATATAGAGGCATTATCTTTATGGTGAAAGGTGTGATATTTATACTGATCATAAAATTTTAAATTATATTTTCACACAAAAGAAGTAGAATATGCACCAAAGAAGATTGTTAGAGTCTATTAAATACTATTATTGCTCAATACATTACCACCCTGAGAAAGTGAAGAAGGTGAGAGATTCTTTGAGTCAAAAAGACCATGCTAGCCTATCCATGATGAGGATCATAAAAGATACAATATTTATGGATTTGCAAAGGATGGATCATGAAATTTTAAAGTAAGGGGGAATATTATATTTCTAAAATGAATTTTCAACCATAAATACATATAAATATTATAGAGGCAAAGAAAAATTATGTATATCTACAAAAGAAGGTGAGAAATGTTCCTAAATTAAACCTTGATTGTGATGAAATAATCAGGATTAGGAACCAGGTTTGTATTCCTCCCATATTAAGAATTAAAGAAGGATCTATTGTATGAGACTCATGGTCATTAATTCTCTATTCAACCTGGAAGCACAAAGATGTATAAGGATCTAAAAGAGTACATCTGGTGGGATGGCCTGAAATGAGATGTCGCCAAATATGTATCTCAATGCTTGGTTTGTCAGAAAGTTAAGGCTAACAGACAGAAGTCTAAGGGGATATTAACCATTACTCATACAATAATAGAAATGGGAAAACATCACTATGGACATTGTCATCGGACTTCCCAAAACACCCAAAAGAAATAATGCTATCTAGTTTATAGTGGATCATCTTATGAAGTCGGCACACTTTATTACTATTAGATAGGATTTCTCTCCTGATCAGATTAACATGATATATGTAAAAGAAGTGGTAAGATTGCATAGAGTACAACTTTCCATTATATCCAATTAGTATCTGAGTTTTACCTCGATGTTCTGGAAGAGTCTCTTGCATGCTCTAGATATATAGTTGAGTTTCAGCACTACTTATCATCCACAGACAGACGGTTAGTCTAAGTGGAAAATTCAAACTCTGTAATACATGTTGAGAGATTTCTTTATAGATTTCAAAGGTGATTGGGATCAACACCTATGATTGGTGGAATTTTCTTACAATAATATCTTTTAATCCAGTATTCAGCTGGCTCCTAATGAAGTCCTATATGGAAAGAAGTGAAAACTCCAATTTTTTGTGATGAAGTTGTGGAAAGAAAACTATTTGGACCGGATCTTGTTAATGAAATGGGAAAAAATATGGATCTATTCAACAACACATAAGATCAGATTATAATCAACAAAAACATTATGATCAGAACTGAAGAAAAGAAATAGAGTTTGAAGTGAATGATAAGGTGTTCAAACGAATCTCTCCCTGTAATAGAGTAATGTTATTTAGAAAGAAGGTTAAGTTAAGCCCTAGGTATATCAGTCCTTTTGAAATACTGGATCGTGTTTGGGAAGGTAGATTACCGATTGGAGATTCCAGTGAATATATCACTAGTTCATGACGTGTTCTGTGTATCTCTTATGAGAAAGTACATACCTAGTCCTTCATATGTACTAATCTCATAATTCATATTGATGTAACCTGATCTTTCTTATGAAGAACAACTGATAGAGATTCTGGATCATAGTAAAACAGTTCTATGAAACAAGACCACTCACTTAGTTTCAATTTTACGGAGGAAACACCAATTTTAAGAAGATACATGGGAACTTTAGGATATGATGATGGAGATTTGTCCTCATCTGTTTGTTTCTAAGTGATGAATTTCAAGGGTTAAATTCTGTTTAAGGGGGGTAGAATGTAACACCCGTATGTTTTATGGAATATTTTCTTTAAAGAATTTTTTTTGTATCTTTCATTAAACGCAATCGTGAGTTTAAACAAACCAAGGGATTCACTTATTATAAAATTACCATTATATCCTATACATTAATTTATCGGTAATAATTATAACTAACTTATGAAAATGCAAGATGAATTCATTGGCTATCAATTATTTATGCAAAAAAATATAAATCATTTTGGTATTTTTATTTTAGAGTGAATTAATTATGGGAATGAAATTAATTAGAAATATATGTGTTATAAACTTAATAAAATATTTTCTATATTCATAAAACAGATATTTTAGTCATAGCGTATGAATAAAACCTTAATGATGAATAAAAACTTATTTTTTTAAAAGGTTAATTTTACACCTTTGAATAGAAAACCCATTTTAAATTGAGATTTTTACATATTAATAATTTATATATAAAAACATAGACATGTTATTTTGAAGTGGTATAGAAAAATTTTCTTTGAATAAATTTTTTTTTAAATTTTCTGATAAAGATAATTTTTTTAATAAATTGTGAAAAATACGGCATTTTATGTCAAAACTGCCTTTTCATATAATGTATTTATATTTTTATATTGTAATTTTAATTGGTTTTAAAGATTAATCGGACTATATTTTTATCAATAAATCTAATTTTAATCAGTGGAAGTAGTTTCACTTTTAAATTGGAAAAAAAATACCTGTCAATATTTTGATAGTTATTACTTCTTAAAAACCTGCCTTTTGGTTTTGACAACGAGAATTAATTTTAAATTAATTACTGAAAATTCTATGTTTTTAATTTTTAAAAATTAATTCCATATTTATAATAATAAGGTTATAATTGTGTAAATAGGTACCTTTTATTTTTTGACATTATGAATAGTAACTTCAGTAATTATTTTATTTACCATGGTTAAAGGGTAAATCTGGTAATTAAGGGTAAAAAATAATATTAGTTAACATTAAACTACCCTAACACATGTCATAATCCTATTTTATGATATATTTATAACCATGGTAATACTTGGATTGATTTTGGGACACCATGGAACCACTTGGATGTGAAAATGACATTTTAACAGAATTAATTTAAAGTAAAGAGAAATATGACAGAAAATTATATCTTCTTAATTAAATAATTTTAATATGGGGTAATACATAAGATAAATTCAACTGTAAATATTAATTGGAATGATTAAAATATTTCCTACATCATGGTATTTTATTTTTAATTTTTAGAAACCAAATAAATAAATATATTTAGGACACAACGATGGTGTAGTGATTACCTTATTAATAAATGATTTAAAAAATGAGATTATAAATATTAAAATAAATTTATTTTGAAACTTTTTATGCCATACATGAATTTTATGGATGATTATTACTTTTTATATTTAAATTAATGCTTTTTTTAAAATAATCAATTTTTTATGGTTTTTTATAAATTCATGATATGAATAGTATAAAAATTTACATAAATGAGTTTTACAAACAAATACTATTTTACTAATTGATATATTACTCCTAAAACTATAATATTCTGAAAATAACTTAGATAATTTTGAAAATGTCCTTAATGAACCACTTGAGGTTCTATTTTTATTTTATAGTAATTATATTAACTATATAGTATGAATATACAAGAAGACATGGTAAGAGTTAAATTAGTTAACTAAGGGCTAAATCAAACACAAATTGTTACATTTGAGCCCCAAACTTGTCTAAATCCTATTGTATGAGATTATTTAGAACAATACTCAACTTATCATCAAATTAAATTAGTTTTTTATCTTTTAAAACCGAAAATAATTTTATAAAAAAATAATATTTCAATACCTTCCTAAAGTGACCCTCCTCCTCTCTTAAAAAAGGCATCTCCTCCCACATTTCCTCACACCACCTTGAGCATTCTAGCTTAACAAAACCCTGCACAATTATCCTATAAACATCCTTATTTTACTTTTTTAGGTCCTATTTCTCCAAAATTTACATCCCTAGTGTCCCTAATAATATATCCAAAGGAATTCCAACGAAGAAGAGGTAATTTCTTTACCAATTCAATTCAATTTCTTTCTTTCTTTTACTTCCTCTTTCTATATTGATTCGACAATAAAGTAATATCTAGAGCATATTATACATGCTGATATGTTATTATAATTATGATACAACCTTATACTTCCTTTTATCCATCCTCTAAATAACAATAACCACATGCATGCATACGTACGGCTTACCGTCTCCATGTTGTGGTGTAATTTGTTATTAAAAAATACTTTATTATGATGGGTATAATTATGAATATAATAGAATTAAATATTGAATATAACATGATAAATGTTTCTATATAATTAATATATCATCCAATTACATACCATTTAACCATCAAGAGCAGATATTGTCCCTCATGTGTATGTATGGCCTACCGTCTCCATGACACAACAAGATTTGTTCTCTACGTCAACAATTCAAGAATGATTATAAAATTTATATGATGAGTGAAAATAATAATTATAATCATAATTTAATGAATAAAATATATCTTATACATAACAAACATGACTTACATGTAAAAATAGGAATGGAAAAGAAAAGCAATTAACACCCAAAATAATGGTAATATTGAAATACTATTAACAAAATGATATAATAGGATCATATGTGATATAAAAAATATGAATATGGTATAGGTAATGGTATAATTTAATAACATTATTTAACCATTATACCAGAGGTGACCACACCCGAGACTAACGAAAAGTACAAGGTAAGGGATAATTTTTAAATCTCGTTTTTTATAAGAGATTTTTTATACGTAAGTATTTACTGGGGATATATTTATCATCCATGTACATTATTTCTAAAAATGTTTTCATAACATCTTTAATATTCTTATATTTATTTTTAAAGTTATTTTTACCTATTTTTGAAATCTACTACATGGTATGGAAGTAATATTTTTTTTGTATACCATACAAGGTACTTTTTGACTTTTCTAATAAAAGTATGAGGAGAATGTTTTTTTAACTTATAAGGAATGAATGAATTTTTATAGTTTCATGAAACCTTATTTCCATGAAACTTTCTCTATATGGTTTCAAGTTTATTTTCCAGGAAATTATTTTATTTTAAAATTACAATGCATTTTTAGAAGAGAAAACATTTTCGAGAAAAAAAGGATATTTTCCTCAGGAATTAAGTTCAAGTGATTATCAAAATTATTTTCTATCTTATATGAGATAGGCTAATGTTTATATCCCTATTATTACATTTATTTTATTATGTTTATTATGGAATTATATTTATGAAGTCTATTTATCTTATATGGATTATGTTATGATGACATGCTGTTTAAGAATCCCATTTCATTTCATGGGTTATACAATGATGAATGATTTAGGTTTTTGTGGAAAAAGTAAGAATGATTTCATTTTGAGATGGGTGGGACCTATATCTCAATAAAATTCATTGGGTAAAGATTTATAACACATGAGATAGACATGAATGGAATGAAAAGTAAATCTTGTTCAATAATACATGGATGGAACGAAAAGTAACCCAATTTAATAATAGACTTTGTCCACTATGATGGTCTTGGAAGAAATATCTTGGATAACATGGAAATCATATTATGTTGTTATTAGTTTTCCCCAATTAAATGTTTTATTCCAATTTTATTCTATAATCGTTAATGTTCCTTTTTGATCTATTCCTAAAGTACTGCCAAGATTTATTTCATGACTGAATATTTTGAAGTTTAAACTTTATGTTCATGTTTTTACGTTAAAATGTTTATGGTTTGTTTTATGTTCTACATGTTTAACCTTAATGATAATTTGAGCTCACCCTTTTATATGTTTCTTTTCCCCATTTCATGAAGAAGGGTATTAAGTTTGATATGACAAAAATGATTCTAGTTATGATGAAATAAATGGGAGACAATGTAGATGTTTTATTAACTAGTTGTTTATGTTTCCCAGTTTCTAAAGACACTATACCTATACGGTCCTATCATAGTTTTGTTATATGTTTTAATGAATATACTTCAATTTTGAAGTAATATAAATTTATGTAAAGTATGGTTCCCTATAACATTCATATTATAACATATATGATATCCATTTTTTAATATAGTTTGCATATGGTTAGGTGTTAATGTTACAGTTTTTGAAATATTACTTGAATGGAATTATGGAAGAGTTATAATACTTATAAGAGTCATTATCAATACTCCTTTTGACACCAATATCACTCCATTGTGTATAATGTAATGTGAGTTTAGGAAAATATCAACTCCATATTTAAATTATTTGTGAGTTCTTGATTGTTATATTCTTAGAATAGCCTAACTGAACTAAATTATATTTTTTACCAAGTGTATTTGGTAATTCCATTTTCATCTATAAAACACCTTAATTGAATCTCATGAATTATATATATTTACTTCTATCTTATCATTAGAATAGTTAACACATATCTTATTGAACTAAATATAGAATATTTGGGGCTACACCTTGGTATCTAAAGATTAATTTTTCCTAAAACATAATACGTAAGTATATAAAATACAAAATATTTTTATCTCATATGAGTCTAAACACTTTTTTAGATATATACTTGAAAATAGCTTTTAGATTTACTTGAAAAAGTATTATTTGAAAACAAATGGTTATTATTTGTGTCTTATATTTCATATTAAGTATCAATTACTAATAGTATATAGTTTTGATTAAACATTTATTTGAGTCTTTTATTTCATATTAAAGTATTATTAAGATACTAAGTAAGTATAATCTATCATAAAAATATTCATATTTAATTTTAAAATAATATCTTATAGTTTCTAAAACTTGAAAGTGACATAAATGATTTAGTAAAATTCAATACAAAACAACTGTTATTCAGGAATAAATCCAATTAGAAACCATGAAATTGTGATATTATCATAGCTTCCTTAGGAATCACCCTCCTTCAGCTACATATAACTTTCACATTATATTTTCCCCAGGTATGATGTAAAATGAAATAAAATAGTGGATAATTGTAATAAAGACATATAATTTCCATCCTCTTTAAGTATTATGTTGATCTATCTTTTTATTTATAATCAAATAAAACTAATATTAGAGTAACTGAATTATAAATTGTATAAAATATAGTTAGTGTAGCAAAAATAAAGTGACCAGTATTTTAAATTTTTGATGAAAGAGTTAACACAATAGAAATTCAAAATCAGCAAGGTGGTCAAATACTTCTTAAACTCTTATAAAGAATTATCACACGCTTTAGACCATTCAAACTTAATCTCATTCTTGTCCATGACTTAATGTGGAACCTTTATGTGGTAAATGTCCTTGATGAATCTATAATAAATACTTACCATTCCTAGAAATCTCTGGATATCAAAAACAGTCTTAGGATGCTCCCAAGAAACTTCTTCCTAGAGTTTCTTAGGGTCCACTATTGTACCAACATTTGAGATGATGTGACCTAATAAATTCACAAGTTTGATCAATAATTGTCACATATATATCATAGATTATAGCCGGTTCTCTATCAGTGTAATGAGGATGATGTTAAGATATCAAGAAATATCATCATGAGTCTTGGAGTACATTATGATGTCACCAACAAAAATAACTACAAACAGATCGATGTACAGGTGGATAATATGGTTCATTAAGGCCACAAAAATAGATGGAGTGTTCATCATCCCGAACAACATCATGATAAACTCATATAGGCCATACCTTATTTTGAAAGTATCTTGTAGTATATCAAATGTCCTAACTCTCAACTAATGATACCCTGACATCAAGTCAACCTTAGAGAACACACCAACTCCACTAAACTATTCAAATAGATTTTTGATATGTGTAAGAAGGTATATCTTATTCATTTCCATCTGGTTAAACATCTAATAATAAAATCATAAACACAATGTTACATCTTATTTCCTAGAAAACAAGACTATATAACCATAACGTGATGTACTCGGATGGATAAATCCATCATCCATAAACTCTTACAATTGAGACTTCATCTCTTGAAGCTCTGTATTTTCCATTCATTATCATGGAATAGAAAATGATTCATCTCCAAGAGAGAACTCAATATTAAACTCAACATCTATCTTTGGTGGTAGCCTTGAGATGTTCTTAGAAAATTAATCCTAGAACTGGTTTACTAATACATCAGGCTTCACACGCCAATCATATATAAAAAGACTTGAATCTTGGGTGGTCAGCTCCACTAGTTGTTGATGTACTATCCCTATATAGCCTACGTAGACACCGCACACTCACCAATGAACATTTTAGAACAAAATTAATTCAAGAAGAATAAAATAATTTATATTCTAAAGTACCTTTTAGGTATCAGAAAATTCATTCTATAATGTTCAAGTGAGATTATTTTGGATTATCTTGAAATATTTCACATAAAAATACTAAAAGTTTTGTTTTTGGTTGACATGTAGTAAGATATTTTAAACTACCCTTAATACATCTATATTGTTTTTGATCCATGGATTTACCAGTTTTTTTAACATCAAGTTTAATATAAGTTTCTACATGAAAACTAATATTCAATGTATTTTAGAAACCAAAACATCTGAGTAGAACATTAATGTATTTATGTTGAGTAAATGTAATTCCTTTCAGTTTTTTAAAATTTTGAAATCTAAGGAAAAAAATTTAGTTCTCCCACCATGATTATTTCAAAATAATTTTTCAAAAGTTCAAAAAAATATTAACAAATAGATTTTTGAGATGAGCTAAAAATAACTTCATCAACATAAATTTAAAAAATAGTTGTGTTTTTGGAAAATTTATTTATGAAATGTTTTTGGGCCAGTTCTTACTTTAAGAAAATTATTTTTTAGTTAATATCTTGTATGTATATCATACCAAGATCTTGGGGATTGTTTAAGTCCATATAATGTTTTAGAAAGATAAAATAAATTGTCAAAAAACTTTATATCTTCAAAACTATGAGGCTTTTCAAGATAAACATCATATCTAAAATAACCAATAAGGAAAAAAATTAAATCTATTTTAAATAAAATAAAATTTAAATGATTTATATAGCCTAATAAGTTATTGATTGATTCTATTCTAGTTACTAGTGGAAAAAATTCCTTATAACCTATTACTTCTTCATGAAAATAGCCTTTAACAATATTCCTTGATTTATTTTTATTCAAAATTCCATTTTTATCACATTAGTTTATAAAAATCAATTTTAATAAAATTACTAGTACATATATAAGAGGTTAAATTAGGGTCTAAAATTAGTTTCATTCTAATTTATTGATCTTTTATTGGAAGGAATTTATCTAAAAATCATAACATAAATCGTCATCTATTATTTTAAGTTCAAATTCTGAATAAAAGTTATAATACACACATTTATTTCGTATGGAATTTTGATTTTTAACCAATTGACTTACATCTCCAATAATATAATTAGAATGATGATTCCTTAAGATTGACTAATTTTCGGGTAAAGTGGTAAGATGGAATTTAACTAATGAATGTACTTATTATATTGATGTATCTTATAGATATTTAAAATCTAATTACTTTACTTATAGAGGATTTACAAATAATAGTTTTAAATTATCTTTTGATAAAGTAGTAGAATAATATATTAAAACATTATCAATATTATGAATGTATTATAGTTTTATAAAAATAAAAGGGTTGTATTCATAAAACATAGTGTGAACCATTTTGTAAAACCCCAATACATTACAATATTTTCATGTTAGAATATTTTTTTTCTCTCTTTATATGCAACACTATGTTAGTATTATGCTACAAACCACACTGAGTTAGATTATGTAACATTCAAGGTTGTGTTTTATTGCCTTTTAATAGCACGCCTATTATAAAACAAAATTATTGAAATTTTATTTATAAAAATAAATATAATTTTTTAATTCAGAATGTCAAATTTATCTTAGGGTGAATTTTTGATATTTTTCTGAGAAGTTTCATTTTTAATGAATAGTTAAAAATACTACATTTTAGTAAAAAATCATCATTTTCATTTAAATAATTATTAATGATAAATTATATCTTAAATAGTTTTTAAAGTCACAATAGGGAAATTATGCACATAATAATCAAATTTAGTTTATTGGAATAATTTTTATAATGAAATTATATATACAAAAGTATTGAACATTGGAACGTTTCTTCTTTAAAAACCCACTTTCTCGCCACATGTGTGGGATTAGCATTAATATTAATTTTTCCGCTTCCCTAATTTGAATGTTGAAAAATTTATATAACAAATTTTAATAAGTAAAATATTTTTCTATAATAAGGTCAACTTAATTTCTGACCAAAAATATTAGTGAAAGTGATTAAAATTAATTAAGATGATTAAGGTAAAATTCAACTTAATAAGGGACTAAACCTTAATATTAAGGACCAAAATGACCTGGAAACTTATCAAAAATCCATTCGACTCAAATAATTAAACCATATTACCCCTTTTTTATAATTTTATGGGTTATTTAGAAATTATTATACAGAAGTTCCCTATATAAATGGTTAAGTTAGGAAAATGAAAAAAAGGGAACTTTCCATGCCATTAACATTTATAAATCTTTGATATATTAAAAAAAACATCATATTTATAGTCATAAATTTACTTTTTAAAGATAAATTGGTTATTTTTATCATAATAACTTATCAATAATATTTAGAGGTGGTTTATTTACAAAAAATGCTAAATAAACACTAACTTAGTGATTATTTAGTTAATGATTAACTAAAATAAATGATACTATAAATATTAAAAGTGAAGTGAACTGATTGACTTAGAATATTTATTTATTTTTGTAGAAGAATAATCATGTTACACATCCGTAAAACTAATATATTTTAATTTAAATATTATATTTATATTTTAAAATTAAAATTAAATAAATAATGTCAAAATTAACATTATTGTTATTTTATAATAAATGATATTTTATTAAATGATTTAAAATTAATAAAAATACTATATTTTTTCAAGTTATTTTCAAGTATTAATAAATATTAAATATGATATATTATTGGACCAAGTTATATTTTATAATTGTTATATTAACTCATATATTATAAAAATGTTGTTAACACGGTTCAGTTTTAAGCAGTGTTTTATCGCATCACATGTGCTTGTTTTAAAATTAATTTCCAAAACACATGGGATTTTTTATATTATAAATTATATAACATATTAATAATTAATTTTATCTATATTTTATAATAAATATCACTTCTTTTATTCTTAATTCTCAGATTACGTAGGTTATAAAATTAGATACTTTAATAAAAACCAAAATGTTAAAATTAGGGAATCTTAGAAGTTAAGGAATTGGATTATTAAAATGTACATATTTTTGTGTAGTGGGGGATTTTATCAATGATTATTCTCCTTTAATCCATTATTTTTTTCATTTTTGAGTCTCATTAGGTAAGTTAGACCTCCCATTAATGAATACATTTTGGCGTTTACAAGAGTGCCACTCCCCCTCTAATATAAAAAGGCAAGCACTCTACCCATTTCTCACACCTCTCAAGCCACATAGGATCATTATAAATCTTCCAAAATATTCTCCCAAAATCCCTCCACTCAACCTATAAGCCTCCCTTTTGGTATAAATCCACCTATGAAATCCCTTTGGTACAAACCAAAAGGAGTTACCCGATTAAGAGGTAACATCTTTCCTTAAGCTCTTTAGTTTTATTTCTATTCTCCACTCCCTAAACTCTTCTTATTCCATGATTATATAAAAGAACAAGTATCATAAATATATTAGGCTGTTTTATGCTATGTTTTCTACATACACTTACACACACCCTGATCTAATGTGTTGTGAACATACTATTTATGTGAACGGCGAACTACAACCTCCCGAAATGATGTTTGTTAGTTCTTCCCTTACAGCATCTCATGGTGGACATTATGATAGAAAATATATATATATATATATATATATGAAATATATGATATTATAATTTATTTATTCTTAATTTATTATTTTATAATATATTCCTCTACATATTCCATTTTCTGATTAAATACATTACCATTGTTTGTGGAAGTGTGGACTACTGCATACTTAAAGTGATGTGATTTGTTAACGCTATAAATTGAATGTATTAAGGATGATTCAAATAAACCAATATAACATATATAACAAACATATGATAAGGGAATTAAAATATTCATATGTATCATTAACTTTTAATCATTTTAATATGAAATATAAATGAAGGTAGTGTTCATGCATACGCGCGGCCTACCGTCTCCATGAACGGTGCATTTCATTTCTTATCTCCAAGAATTATAGATTATTAAAAATAAATATGTACAGAATATATATTATAGTTGAGAGATGGTTTACATTATTTAGGTTATTAAATTATGATCTTATTAATAAGAATAAAATCACAATTCAAAGCATACATGAGAAAACTAGGCAATTAACACCCAAAATAGTTAAAATAATGAAAGAGTGTTACAAACAGGTAATAAAATATTTTAAGAAGTTAGTATATGATTTTATAAACAATATTATGGTTCTGGTATAATTTAGTAACATATTTTAAACAAATATACATGATTATAATTACCAAAAAATAAACGGAAGGTTAAGTTAAAGGATTTGCCTCTCAATTTACATTCCATTGTGACTTATTTGTTATTATGAACCAATTTACATTTTTTTTGGTGTATATAATTGCTTTTTAAATGTTATATCATTAATATAATTACTATAATGATATTATAAGTTTCATGTAATATTATTTCTTCATGGTTATTTGGATTTAAATTTTCTAAAGTGGTATGGGACACTTTGTAATGTTTAAAGATTATTCTCATAAAGAATGTTCTTAATGATTATATTTTCAATATCACTTAATTTTGTGATTGTTAACTTTATATTGAAAAAATCAATTTATGTTAATAATTTTTTGTTGTAAATGTACTAAAATACCCATATTTTCTTATGATTGATATAATTATTTCCTAAAACGTATATCACTTTACATACGGTGTTTACATTGACAGTTATTTGATTCACTGAGGAGTTACTAATAAATATACAACCTCTTTTCAATATGGATATTTTATGATAAGGAACATTTCTTATTAATTAAATCTATTATTTGATATATTAGTAATACATTGTACTGCTAGAAATGGGTGGGCCCGATTATAGATATCTCATCGATGCATCAGTAGTCTCTTGAGGCGAATCAGTTAGCCAAATAAAAATAGTTTATCCTGTCTTAAGAGTAGATATTGAAAGTATAATGTTTAATGTTCCAAATACATTAAATCTAATATTAAAGAATTGCCTTCATTTTTGTTATCATTTTTTTCAATGATATTTTTCATCGACATATATATGGATGCATTTAACTTTTATTTTATTGATTAAATAGAATGTGTTTTCATATTCTTACCTTTCCATATTGATTTTGTGTTATCTATGTATTTCAATGGCATGTGATATTAATTATTTAAAATCCCATTTATTTTCATTGATTCATTATTTCTTTGATTTTACTTACCCTTATTGAGAATTTGATCTCACCATTATTATGTTTCCTTTCCCTAGGTTATGAATAATAAATCATTGAATAAGAGTTCAAGGATATAGTGTATTTCATTTTATTATGTATAATGTTTGTATTTTATATTTACCAATGTATTATAGGTATCATGTATGTAATCTGGATTTCCAATACTAGTAAACTAATTGTTACTTCAGTATTTGTTTCATTTTAATCATGCTAATGTAATAAAATAATGCATCGGCACAAGGATTTTTGGGTCGGGGCATTATAGTTGTAATGAGAGGAAGTTTAGTTGTAACCATGGAAACTATATTTATAAATCTTAGATTAAGGAACATTACCATAGGACTGAATTTTTAGTATAATCATATATGAAAGTCCTAAAATTCTGTTAAGGTAGAAATTATGTTGATATTCCAAGCAATATATCATTATCGAGATACTAACACTAGACATGGTTTGACATAGATGTACCTTAGAGAAAGAACTCCAACATGGTACACGATAGCGGGCCTTACTACGCACCAAGTTTTACACTCCTGGGGGATACTCTTAGGATAGATCATAGTTTCTTTACCTACCATTATTATGGATTTGGAAGTAAATATTTTCCCAAAGAAACTATTTTTATCATTATGAGGCCAACTAAGAATAAATTTATCAATTTATGTTAATTATTTTTTTATTTTTGAAATTATATATTATTATATGATCTAACATAGTGTATGTTGTCATTTAAAAATAAATCCTAGTAGAAGGATTGTGAACCTCACTGATGAATGTGATCCAAAGAGTAATAAGGATAAAATCATTCATGGTCTTAAGAAAATATTTCAAATGGGAATAGTCTCCCAAACCTTCTCATCACAGGAGGACATAGTATCATGTCATAATGAGATTGGTAAATAATTATCCAAGTAATATGTCTTAAAAGGAAACCAATACAAGAACATGTCATCTGAGCACCATGAAAAATGGAATCATACAAAGAAGATGAAGGGAAAGAAGGATTCTCCCACATGTAATAACTGTGGTAAGAAACACCTAGGTACTTGAATAAAAATAATGGGAGTTTTCTACAAGTGTGGAAATAAATTACACTATACAGATAATTTCAATGGAAATAAAAAGTTTTCCATAATAAAATGATTCAACAACAAGGAGATTGGACACTATATGAATCAATGTCTCAAGCAACAAATGATTATATCCCAAATGAAGCGATTACATAATGGTCAAGTTATGTTACACCCACAGATGAAGAGGAATGATTAATATTTCTATTCATGAGTTATTTAATTTGAATATTTTATCAGTAATGTACTGGTTATAAGGATTGTGTAACATATTAGTATTTTAATGTTGTACCTTTTTCATTAAGGATTTGAGATGATATTCTAAATTTCACCAAGAGAAGTAATTTAGTAGAAAGTAAAAATTTTTGGAAAACACATGGTTGAGGGAAAGAAAACCATTTATATTTTATTGATGATAAGATAATTATTTTTTGATAAATAAAGAATTTATTTGAGTATTTTATAACTACCTTATAAAAAAGTAATTATTAATTGAAAAAGTGGTTTATGCTTACATTAATTAAGTTTAAAACACTTTTGGATTTGTCGAATTTATCCAAAAACATGTGTTTTAGTTAATAATAAGGAAGAATGAATGATCCCAATGGATTATTCTATTAATTAAATTAATTATCATATTTCAAGAGAATACACAATGAAGGACTACACATATTTGTTAAGTGATTATTAAAGAGATACTTCATGAAGATTGAAGTCTAATGATAAGTTATTTTTTTAAATTCAATTACTTTCCTTCCAAAGTATTGGATCATAATTTTATGTAAAAGTTAACCTATAATAAAATGGTTGATCATTGGATGATATTTTAGAGGTTAATGTATTAATTCACAATTTAAGTCATCATGTTCTATAATATGAAGTAGAAATAGTTCAAGGAGTAACCAAAGTATAATATTCTATTTATGAGATAGAAATGTATAGTTTAGTATGTCCCTATAGAGTGAAATAATTCCTAAACATTTGATAATGTATCTTAAAACAAAAATTTCATCTAAAAATAATCATTATTTGATTATTTCAATGACCATTATTCACACATATGTTTTATGGTCTTGTGGTCTACAACTTTCAACTAAAAATGTTCTCTATCAGTCTCCATCAAAACATGAGAGTTAGATTTTACTTATATATCTATATTTTCACTAATGTTATCCTATCTGAAATCCTAGATTTATTGTGTAATTTTCATTTCATTTCCCCTATTATTAATAAGAGTTGTTATTAACCCTATTTTCAATGTGGGTTTTTTAATAATAGTATTTTCAAATATCAATTCCTTGATTTCTGATAGCAAGTTTAAATTGTGAGGATGCAATTTAATTAAGGTGTGTAGAATGTTACACCACAATATTTTAAAATATTTTCATGTTAATATAAATATTATTTTCTTCTCTCTTTATACACAACACCATGTTAAGCTTATTCTACACACCACACTGAGTTAACTTGCCTTACACGCAAGATTGGTTTTTACTTCCTTTTAATGGCGCACCGATTTCAAATCTATATTTTGGAAATTTTATAAATTTTATTTTCCAAAATAAACTTCATTTTTTAATTCTTAATGTCAAAATTATCTTAGGGTGAATTTTCGATATTTTTCTGAGAAGTTTTATTTTATGATGAATAGTGAAAATATTACATTTTAATAAAAAAACTATCTTTTTTTAAATAATTATTAATGTTAAGCTATATATTAAATTGATTTCAATGTAAAAAAAGATAAATTATTAATATTTTAATCCAATTCAGGTCATTTTTATAATTTTTATATTTAAATTATATGTGAATGCCTATTGAGCTTTTGAGTGTTTCTACTTTAAAACTAGATTTCTGACCATGTGTGTGGGATTAGTGTTAATCTTAATTTTTTCACTACTATGATTTGAATTTTGTAAAATGTACATAAAAGGTTGTAATAAGTAAAATATTTTCTACTAATAAGATCAACCTAATTTTTGACAAAAAATATTAGTGAAAGTGATTAAAATTAATTGTAGTGATTAAGGTAAAATTAATCATAATATGGGATTAAACATCAATCTTAAGGACCAAAAGGACCTAGAAAAATGTCCAAATCCATTGGTTTTCAATAATTAAACCATATCATCACTTAGTTAAAATTATATTAGTTATTGGGATACTATTAAATAGAATTTTTCAATATAAAAGGATAAGTAATGAAAAGGAGAGAAAGGGAACTTTCCTTGCCTTTAAGATTTATAAAACTTTGATATATGTACATACCATCATATTTTCAGTTATACATATCCTTTTTAAAGTTAATTTTTTATTTTATCCATAATAATTTATCAATAATTTTTTAAGATGGTTTAGTTACTTAAAATCCTTAAGAAATGCCAATGTAGTGATTATTAAGTGAATAATTCATTAAAATAAATAACATTATAAATATTAAAAGTTAAGTGAATTTATTGAATTATTGTCTTTATTAACTTTTTTTGGTGAATATATCATGTTACACATCTTTGAACCTAATATATTTATGTCACGACCCGAACCTACCGGTCTCGAGCCGTAACTACCCCAAGACCGCCTCCATAGGCCAGGGGCTAGCGACAAGTGCCAAAGGCGTAACAATCTCGGGGAGGCCTTCGCCTAAGTACATGTACACACGCAAATCCCAATCAATTCAGAAGTGTAGAGTAAAAAGGAAACCAAAGTACAAACAACTATAACCTAACCTCAGTCATGCATCAACTTCTAAAGCATAACAAGTAAACAGAACAGAAAAGGGGAAAACACGCGTCCAACTAGAAAGGTGCCACAACTCGGAAACAGGTAAATGAAATTAAATAGCTGGTGAGTCTCATATCTAAAAATCCTACTACATCCACCGAATTCAGCCCAAGATCTTGTGTCCTCTACGCTCCTCCTTAGTCTCGATCGATCTGTCTGTCATCTGCAAGGGCACACCAAGTGCAGGCAAAGCCTAAGCAGGGGTGAGTATAAAGAAACTCAATAGGATGCCCCAAAATCTTGAGGGAGCAACAAAGGATATACTAAAACAGTGAGCAATAGAAATATCAAGAACAGTTTTAAGGGTACAATAGAGAGAGTGCAACTCAACCCCACAGATGGAAGGAAGTGGACTTGTCCAACCAAGAGGAACTAAACACAGAAAGCACATAGAATACCCCATACGTCTTTTCCCCTCCAAGAAGGAGAGAAACATAACCCAATGAATGGGAACAAAAGTAGCGTTCATATATATATGCTCAACAAGAAACCCGAACGAGGGTGTAAATGGATCTCTATCTCTAAGCTCATCCCATGAAAAGTCACCAACAATTATAAGGATATACATCACTGATGCTCAATAGTCCCTTATGACAAAGTTTTCTCATCGCTAAACCGTACAACCAAGGGTCCCTCTCCTATAATCACGGAGAAAATAATCACTGACTAGCCTCATAGAAAGGGTTGATCTTGAAAAAATTCATCAGGTAACCCACTTCCCAGCCCAGTTGGAGGGTAAATCCTAAGAGGTCATCAGGTAACCCACTGGTTAGCCCTGCTAGAGGGTAAATCATAAGAGGTTGTCAGGTAACCCACTGCCCAGCCCCGATAGAGGGTAAACCATAAGGTCAATGGGAAACCCACTACCAAGCCCTGCTGGAGGGTAATCCATAAGGTCAACGGGTAACCCACTACCCAGCCCTACTAGAGGGTAAACCCTAAGGTCAACAGGTAACCCACTGCCCAGCCCCGCTAGAGGGTAAACCCTAAATGCTAGTGGGTAACCCACTGCCCAACCCCACTGATAACTCGGCACTGTCTGTGCCATCACTGGGTGTTACTAACATCACTACCGTGTGTTGGTTCGGAGTGTGTCACAGGGTCCTCTGACCAATGTCCTTTCATGTTTCCACATTTTACAAGATCATTAAATAGGCTTCGAACACCCAAACAGATTACACCATTTCAATCCTCATGGAAAAACATGTGAGATAGACTATTTACGCACTTGAAACAGACTCCCGACGAAGAAGTTATTCAACATCTCTTTATACCCAAATTACGTCTCATGGGGCCCACACCTCTTTCCCGAAAAAGTTCGGGAAAACTACACCATCGTAATGCGCTCGGAAAAACACGCCAAATCAACTATTCATTCACCCTGAGCGGATGTCTGATGAAAAAGTTACAGAACGCTGCACACAGAATACAAACGGCTCGTGGGCCCCCACCTCAAATCTGGCTTCAATGCTTGAAACCACCTCGGATTGCATCATCTCGATGCCAGGGCTACAACACCATGGATGTCACCTAAAATGGACTCCGGATGCAGAAGATACGACTCCCCGCATTATGAAAACGGGGCCCTATGGGGCCCACACCTCGACCCTGAAACAAGTCACGCAGATCGTACCATTGCATTCCATGAAGATAACCATGAGGCGTAGGCTATTCATTTTCCCTGAATGGACTTATGAAGCATATGTTGTAAAAATGCAGCATACGTCTGAAAGCCGCCTCATGGGGCCCACTTCTCGGGCCCAAATTTAGGGGGTCGGATTGCGTCGTCGTAATCCCTTCAGAAAAACACTCAAAAATGAGTACTGAAACACCCCAAATGGGTGTCGGGTGAGAAAGTTGGGTTTTACCATAAAACGTGTGAACTAGGCCCTATGGGGCCCATACCTTGTCTCCAACACGAATGCTTCGGAAAGCTTCTCAAAAATACTGCACGAGGACTGCGGTCACGCTGCCGCTGACGGTGCATCAATCGAACAACCCTAGCAGGAGTTAGGTCCGACGCAAAAATAATTAATTAATTATTCGCATTAAGTTTTTCATGCCACCGAGAAACAAAACCAAACCTCAGGGGTTCCAAACCAACTTTGGAAGGACCGTCTCAACTCCAGGGCCACAGTGCCTCTGACGACACGTCAAACGGTCATCTGGCTCGCAAATACATCCATTGTAAACTTTAATAATAATTTATTATTATTAACTTAAGGTGCTTCAGGTTACCCACCTACAGGATTTGAACTCAAAAACCTAGAAACCCATTTCAAAAAATGTCTCTAAGAGACGAACCCACAGTCGCAGACGGCGCATCAAACGGACGCGCCATTTAAAAGTTACAACCCCTTGAACCCATGGGGGCCAAATGGGACAGTCCACCACGGTCGGCCCGGTCGAGACCGCCGGCCCGTGGACCAGCTGTGGGTTTGGTCTAGCTCGCCACGGCCCGTTGGTCGCGGCCCGTCTGAAAACTGCCGAACCCCACGGGTCTGGCTTCTTCAAACGGACCAGCCAGTTGGCCGGTATTTATTTTGCGCTAAACTATTAGGACCCACGTACCGCGGGTCCTTGTCCGTAGCACCCCCTGAGGCGCAGACCTCAGCCCCCCCCCCCCCCCCCTGACCACGATGGCTGACGTCGTCAATCCACTCCTACGGAGCGCACTGCCGCAACACCACCACCCGACGCTACGGCCGCCTGAGCTCCCTGCTCCACTGCCTGGGCTCACCGCTCCTCCGGCCGGGCACACTGCCCGACACCGGCCACCCTGGCCACGGACGCCTGGTCCCCCGCTCTGTCGGAGCTACCCTGTCCACGCCGGACACACCCGACGCTGCACTAGCCACACCCAACGTCAAACCCTCCGGCCTCTGCTAGTCCATCGGCCGCTGCGCTCCGTCGCACCTCTGGCTCGACCTCCGGCTGTCGCCCATTTCCACTGTTGGTCCTTCCACCGATCCTCCCACCCCCCCCCCCCGGACCACTTCGATGGTCAAAAAAAGTATCTAAAACTGGTTTCGGAATCCTCGAGGCCGGCTCTTCACAGCACCGCCCCTCGCTCATTGATCTGTCATGGTTTTGGCGCGTCCGAAATTTTGGATGAAGAACTTTCAAAAACGGGATTTAGAATATGGCTCAGATGATTGCCGTGTTTGTTTAGACATTGTCCTAATTCTAGAATTTTATAATTAGAAGACAATTTTGATGAAAAGTCAAGAAATCAATGAAGGTGGGAAAATTATCCAAAAATCCTACATCGAATCGGTCGTGTGTCCTTGGCGGCATGTCCACGATGCTCCTGCTTCGATCCTCCAAGGTTCTGGCGGAGGTTGCTCCTCAATTCGGGGAAGAACGGTGAAGAACGTCGAAGAACAGTTGAGAGAGAGAGAGGAAGAGAGAGATAGAGAGGGAGGGAGGGAGGGAGGGATAACCCTAACTCCAAACTCTTATTATTTCTATTTATAGAAAAATCCTCTTATCGCAGAATCTAAAACTGTCATGTCGTCTCATTTTATATCGCACCTAGGCAAAATACCTCATTTTGAGTTCAACAGAAGTCTCATATTTCCATTCCGAGATATCATCTGAATGTTATTTTAAAATAACTTCATTGATAAAAATCACTATGTCATTATTTCAAAATGACAATTTTTCCCCTGTGTGACATCTCTCACAGTAGGCCCACACCCGCAACTTTTACACCCCGCCTAGGGTAAACAGCATGCTTTAGATGCAACCGTGCCCTCGGATTTCTGATCCAAGCTACTGTTTAAGAGAAAAAACCCATCCACGTTCATAGTATAAAAACACTTAATATTTTTATAAAATTTATTCCGGGCACACCACCCTCGGAATCGCACGTCGTTTCCGCTCCTAGCTCTAGAAATATATGTAGAAATATTCCAAAGTCTTACAGGGAAAAAACCGGGTCTCTACATTATTACCTTCTTCAAGATTTTCTTCCCCAAAAAGAAAAACTAGGAAAAAAAATCAGGATACAGAGCTCACACCTAGCTCTCCCACTCCCAAGAAAACTTGAACCACACCATGCTGGAATAACACGTGAACCAAAGGAATGGTTCATACTTATATGGTTTTCTACTTTTGATGACATGTGTAGGAACACACAGGCTCCTCGTCAGTTGCGACACGTGGAAGACGTCGTGTACCCACTCCTACTATTGGGAGGGTAGGGAAAGATGGTAGGATACCTCTCAATCTCTTACACGATTCCCGAACGGCCCAAAGAAACTCGGGGGGCTTCCCCGACCAAACCTCTACTTTCCACGTCGCGACTGAAATCATGATTTGTTCCTGGAACATGGTCTCATGATTCCCTCCTTTAGAATACCCATCTGGTGAAACAATCAAGGATATCCGGTCACACAAGTTTCAAAGTCAGTGCATCACAACTGAGACTCTCTTACACGCTCAAAAAGTGGATGATTCAACACCATCGACTGAAAAAAAGTTTCACCCTCATGGTTCAACAGGGTCAACTGTAGGGAAGCTAACTATTACGAAACTTCCCACACCTGATGAGTCTGGGACTTTATGGTAAGGGAACCTACTACAACACTGCCATTTTCCTGGAACATAGACTACCTCGAAATCATAGACCTGTAGACATTTCAACTTGCACCGTCTTCTCAAGTTCAAGCCTCTCTGGGTGAGGACGCAACTAAGACACTAGTGGTCTGAGAAAACCACAAAGTGCAATCCCAGAAGATAGTGACTCCACATTATCAGGGTAAAGACTACCACTACTAGCACCACATAGTGAATCGCGTAGTTCTGTTTATAGGGTTTCCATCACCTCGACATGTACTTGATAATGGTATCAAGATTTATGTTGAGCACACAAGGTTCCAACGAACAAAGCAGGTGAGAAAACTCATCCAACCACCAGAGTATAGACACGGAAAGCACGTGGCTTACCCCACGTGTCTTTTACCCTCTTGGAAGGAGAGTAATCACAAAAACTAGCACTCTTCCAAACACACTAGCAGCACCTCAATGAAAAAGGAGGGGTCCAGCAGAAAAGCCCCACTGGAAAATCCAGAAAATGCTCTGACACTCCACCGCACAACCTCTCCATGAATGCACACGTCAAATGGACTCATCCACCACACCTCAATATTATCTTCTTTGGTTGATACTAAATCTCCCTCACTGTTTTGACCGCATCACAAAAACGCATCTTTTTGGGGAAGGAACCCCTCTTTCCTGTGAATTCAAAGCTACGTCGAACAACACCAAAATAGGGTTACACTAACGCCCTACGTCACCCTCGGTAACCCCTAAAACAAGGATTTTGACGAAAAGAGTACCTCACATAGCGTGTATCATGCTCTATTGAGAAAAGTATAAAAAGACACATAGAGTGCCTCTTATCATCTCATGTGATGCAAAATTGTAGACATCCATATCACACAGCCACCTGTGTCCCCGTTCGTCAGCTCCCTGAGCCTGACATGGGTCACTTACTGGTGGTGGAAGGACCTCGAAACGTCGTCTTCCAACCACAGTTCTTCCTACTCTTCTGCCAACACAGCCTCCCTGGGGACCACCCTGTCCTCAACTGGGAGTTCTCTAATCACGAAATTGCCTCTGTCATGGTGGTGCATCTACGAACTATCTTGAAAACTCGTCACATTTGGTCGGGTAGTCTCACGCCATGTGACCTTGCACATCAAAATCATAGCACTAGTCCTCCATGGGTAGTCTCGGTGCTCTACCCTATCCCCGACCATGTTCCTAAGTCTCATCAAGGGGAGACCTTCGGCGTCGAGGCCCTGCCAATTGACGTCCCTCTGACAGAAATTTCTTTGTCACCAATTTTGGATCCAAAACTCTAAGATGGGTGAGGATGCACAAGGGAACTACGTTGGCATGAATCTCCTCTACAAATAGCTTTCTCAAACTTTTATGTTCAGAAGTTTCCATCACAGACCACGTCCAAAGAGTAACGAGTAAGGTGTGCGAACCTAGTCACATACTAAGCCACTGCCATCACTCCCCGCTGAAGCCCCAGCAGCTCCTGAAACCGTATAAATCGTAAGTAGGAGAAGTATTACTCCTCACGAAACAGCAGCTAGAAGTCATCCTATGAGAGTACTGACTCATCGTGCATCTGAGTAACCATGGCTCTAATAACGCCAAACTGCTGGGTGGAAAAAAAAGAAAAGATTATCTGTCAAAGCCACCATCTAACCTGTCAGTGTCCGAACAAGCCTAAAGAGGCGAACCACCAACTCTAGCTAACCCTTCACTGTCTGGGGGTATGGACCACCATGGAACCTCAGTGTTCTATGACGCTGGAACTCATGTAGAACGCCCATCCTGCACTCATCATCAGCCTTCGCTGCCGGTACTATATGCTACTCCACAGGTGGAGGTGCTGCTGCATGTCCTCCTGGAGAAAGGGTAATCGTATGATGGACCTTGAACTGAGGCCTTGTCGCTCACGTAATCATCGTCGCAAACCAGATCTAGTATCCTGACTGGCTATCATCACAGAGACATCTTGAATCCAATCAAGGAGTATTGTGGTCAAATGAGCATATATATAACAACAACGATTGGGAGCTGACTCAAGAAGGACAGTCAAAGACTCAATCATATATGATGCATGAATCAATGTTCCCTGAAACAAGTGTCTCAGCACACCGAATAGACAAACGGGTAATCAAGGTTCATGTGATTGGATACGTCGGTTGTCGTACCATCACTGGACTCCCTGGCCTGAGAGCTTCTCTCAAGACACGTCGACACTATTTCCCCAAAACTCAACCAATTCCTTCTTAGGGATGTCCGAACAATGCCACAAGGAATGAACCACCTTTGATACCACTTTGTTATGACCCGACCCTGCCGATCTCAAGCTGCAACTACCCCAATACCGCCTTTATAGGCTAGGGGCTAGTGACAAGCATCGAAGGCATAACAATCTCATTGAGGCCTTTGCCTAAGTACCTGTACACACACACACAGCCCACTCAATGCAAAAGTGCAGAGTAAAAAAGGAAACCAATGTACAAAAAACTATAACCCAAACTCAGACATGAATCAACTTCTAAAGAAAAACAAGTAAACTAAACATAAATGGTAAAAACACGTGCCCAACTAGAAAGGTGCCACAACCCGGCAATAGGTAAACGAAATTAAACAGCTGGTGAGTCTCACATCTGAAAATCCTACTACGTCCACTGAATGTAGCCCAAGCTTCTGTTTCCTCTATGCTCCTTCGTAGTCTTGATCGACCTTTCCGTCGTCTACAAGGGCACAACAAGTGCGGGCAAAGCCCAAGCAGGGGTGAGTATAAAGATACTCAGTAGGATGCCCCGAAAGCTCAGGGGAGAAACAAAGGAGATACTAAAACAGTGAGCAGAACGTAGTTCAAGAATAGTTTAAGGGTACAATAGAGAGAGTGCATCTCAACCAAACAGAAGGAAGAAAGTGGACTCATCCAACCAAGTGGAACTAGACACGAAAAGCACGTGGAATACCCCGTGCGTCTTCACCCCTCCTAGAGGGAGAGTAACTGAACCCAAGGAGTGGGAACTAAAGTAGGGTGTATATATATATGATCAACAAGAACCCCGAACGAGTGTGTAAGGGGATCTCTATCTCTAAGCACAGTCTAAGAAGGGTCGCCTACAATTATAAGGATATCTATCACTGATGCCCAACATTCCCATATGAAAAAGTTCTCTCATCGCTAACCCTTACAACCAAGGGTCCTGCTTCGATAATCATGAAGAAAAGAATCACTAATTAGCCTCATAGAAAGGGCTGAGTCTAAAAGAAGTCATCGGGTAACCTACTACCCATACCATTTGGAGGGTAAATCTTAAGATTTCACCGGGTAACCCACTACCCAGCCCCATTGGAAGGTAAATCCTAAGAGATCGTCGGGTAACCCACTACCCAGCCCCGCTGGAGGGTAAACCAAAAGGTCAATGGCCAACCCACTACCCAGCCCCGTTGGAGGGTAAACCCTAAGTTCAACGGATAACCCACTACCCAACCCCACTGGTGGGTAAACCCTAAGGTCAATGGGTAACCAACGGCCCAGCCCCATTGGAGGGTAAACCCGGAACTAGTCCGATAACTCCACACTATCTGTGCCATCCCTGGGTGTTATTAACATAGCTACCGTGGGTTGGTTCAGAGTGCATGAAAGGGACCTCAGACCAATGTCCTTTCATGTTTCCACGTTTAACAAGATCTCAAAAGAGGCTCTGCACACCCAAACAGATTACATTGTTGCAATCCACACGGAAAAACACATGAGATATACTATTTACTCGCTTGAAACAGACTCCTGATGATGAAGTTATTCAACACCGCTTTATGCCCATACGGTGTCTCGTGGGTCCCACATCTTTATCCCAAAAAAGGTTGGGAGAACTACACCATCGTGATGCTCTTGGAAAAATATGCCAAATCAATTATCCATTTTTCCAGAGTGGTCGTTTGATGAAAAAGTCGCAGTACGCTGCACACATCATAAAAGACGGCATGTGGGCCCCCACCTCAACTCTGGATTCAACGCCTAAAACCACCCTAGACTACATCATCTCAACACTAGGGTTACAACACTACTAACGGCACCTAAAACAAACTCCAGATGCAGAAGATGCAACTCCCCGCGATATGCAAAGGGGGCCCTGTGGGGCCCCCACCACGACCCCAAAACACATCACACAAATCGTACCATTATGTTCCTTGCATATAACCACGAGACATAGGCTATTCATTTGCCCTGAACGAACTTATGATGCATGAGCCATAAAAACCCAACATATGTCTGAAAGCCGCCTCATGGGGCCCACGCCTCGAGCCTGAATTTAGGTGGGAAGATTGCGTCGTCGTAATCCCCTCGGATGAACACTCAGACATGAGTACTCAAACACCACAAACAGATGTCGAGTGAAAAAGTAGTGTTTCACCATAAAAAGTGTAAATCAGGCCCAGTGGGTCCTGCACCTTGTCTCCAACCCGAACGCTTCAGAAAGTGTCTCAAAAATTTCTAATGAGGACTGGGATCATGCTGCCGCTAACGGCGCATCAATCATATATCCCAAGCAGGAGTTATGTTTGACGAAAGAATTATTAATTAATTAATTAATTAATTAATTTCATTAAGTGTTTCATGCCACCGAGCAACGAAACCAAACTACAAGGGTTCTGAACCAACGTTGGAAGGACTGTCTCAACTCCAGGGCCACAGCGCCTCTGATGGCGCATCAAATGGACATCCGGCTCACGAACACGTCTTTTGTAAACTTTAATAATAATTTATTATTATTAACATAAAGTGTTTTGGGTCACCCACCTTCGGTATTGGAACTCAAAAACCCCGAAACCCATTTCAAAAATTTAGTCTCGAAGAGATGAACCCACAAATAGAGACGGCGCGTCAAACGTAAGCGTCGTTTAAAAGTTACTGCCCCTTGAACCCAAGGAGGCCCAACTGGGCCGATCTACACCGGCCGGCCCAGTCCAGATCGTAGGCCCACGGCCCAGCCGAGGGTCTGGTCGAGCTTGCTGCAGCCTGCTGCCTGCGGCCCGTCCAAAAACCACCGGACCCCTCAGGTCTGGCTCCTTCAATCTGACCAGCCAGTGGGCCGGTCTTTGTTCCGCGCCGCACTAGCAGAACCAGCGTACCGCGGGTCCTTATCCGCAGCACCCCCTGAGGTGCTGACCTCGGGGCTCCCCCCGGACCGCAATGGCCAACTCCATCGCTCCCCTTTTGTGGAGTGCACCGCTGTGATACCGCCACCCGACGTCGTGGCCGCCTGGGCTCCCTGATCCGCCGCCTGGGCTCACCGCTCCGTCGGCCGACCGCACTGCCCGGCATCGGCCGCCCGCACCATGACCGCCTGTTCCCCCGCTCCATCGAAGCTACCCCGTCTGTGCTAGCCTCACCCGACGCCAAACCCTCTGGCCTCTTCTCGTCCACTGGCCACCATGCTCTGCAGCACCTACGGATCAACCTCCGTCCATCTCCCCTTGCCAGATCCGGACCTTCTGCCGGTCCCCCCCCCCCCCCCCGACCACTCCGGTGGTCAGAAAAAGTATTTGAAACCGATTTCGGAATCCTCAGGGCTAGTTCTTCACAGCTCCGCCCATCTCTCGTCGATCCGTCACAGTTTTTGCGCATCCAGAATTTTGGATGAACAATGCTCAACAACAGGATTTAGAATAAGGCTCGGATGATGGCCGTGTTTGTTTGGCCATCGTCCTAATTCTAGAATTTTAGAATTAGAAGACAAATTTGATAAAAAGTCAAGAAATCGACGAAGGTGTGAAAATTAACCAAAAATCCTACCTCGAATCAGTCGTACGTCATTGGCGTCATGTCCACGACACTCTTTCATCGATCCGCCAAGGTTCTAGCAAAGTTCGCTCCTTGATTCAGTAAAGAACGATGAAGAACGCCGAACAACAGTTGAGAGAGAGAGGAAGAGAGAGATAGAGTGAGATGAGGGGAGGGAGAACCCAAACTCCAAACTCCTATTTTTCTATTTATATAAAAATACGCTTAGTAAGGAATCTGAAACTTTCGTTCCCTCTCATTTTATATCACTCCTAGGAAAAACGCCCCATTTTGAATTCAACGGGAGTCTCGGATTTTCATTCTGAGCCTTCGTCTGAAAGTCATTTGAAAAGAACATCAGTGATAAAAATCACTAAGTCATTATTTTAGAATGATATTTTTTCCCCAGGGTGACATCTCTCACAGTAGGCCCATGCCCGCAACTTTTACACACCGCCTAGGGTAAACGGCACGCTCCGGATGCAACTGTGACATCGGATTTCCGATCCAAGATACCGTTTAGGAGAAAACACAACTACGCCACATGCATATTATAAAAACACTTAATATTTTTATAAAATTTATTCTGGGCACACCGGCCTCAGAATCACACGTCGTTTCGGCTCCTAGCTCTAGAAATATATGTAGAAATATTCCAAAGTCTTATAGGGAAAAAACCGGGTCTCTACAATTTGATTAAAATATTATATGGATATTTTAAAATTGATGTTAAATAAATAATGTTAAAATTGACATTATTATTATTTTACAATAAATGATATTTTATTAAATGATTTAAAATTAATAAAAAAAATTATATTCTTACAGGTTATTTATAAGTGTTAATAAATATTAAATATTATCTATTAATGGACATATTTTTATTTCATAATTAACATGTTGACCCATATATTGCAAAATAGTTGTTAACGTGGTTCGGGTTTAAGCAGTGTTTTAGAGCATCACATGCACTTGTTTTAAAATTAATTTAAAAAATGCTTGAGATTTTTATTTTATAAATTATATATCATATTAAAAATTCATTTGATATATATTCTATAATAAATTTAAGTTTTTTTAGTCCTAATATTTAAATTAATTAGGTTATAAAACTAGATTCTTTAATAAAAACCACAATGATAAATTTGGTTAATCTTAGATGTTAAGGAATAAAATTATTAAATTGTACATATTTTTGTGTGTTGAAGGTTTTCATAAACCATTATTCCCTTATAATCCATTATTATTTCATTTTGGAGTCAAATTAGGAAAGACAAACTACCCATTAGTGAATATTGTTTAGTATTTACAAGAGTGTCACTCCCCCTCCACTATAAAAATGCAAGCACACTACACCTTACTCACAAATCTCAATCATCTTTGGATCATACAACATCAACCCAAATAGTCTCCCAAAATCCCTCCCCTCAACCTATACTCCTCAATCTATGATTAATTCCAACTAAAGAATCCCTTTGGTAAAAAAAGGAGTTACCCGATTAGGAGGTGACATCTTTCCTTAAGCTCTTTTGTTTTATTTCCATTCTCCACCACCTAAACTATTTTGATTCCATTATTATAAAAAAATAGTATCCTAAATATTCTAGAATTTTTAAAGTAATTTTTCATCCAACCCTTACACACACCCCCATTTAATGGGTAACTAACATATTGTTTATGTGAATGGAGAATTACCGGCTAGCTAAAACATGATTATTCGTTCTTCCTTTATCGCCTCTCATGGTGGTCATTATAGTGGACATTATATTTATATATAATATATATGATGTTTGTAACATATTTATTCTTATATAATTATTTTATAACACATACCACTATACATTATATTTTCTATAAATATGATAACATCATTTGTGGAAGTGTGGACTACAGCCTCGTTAAAGCGATGTGATTCATTCATGCGATATATGGAATGTATAAAGGATGATATTAATAAATATATGTAACATATATAAAATATATATGATACTATAATTATAATATACATATGTATCATTTACTTTTAATCCTTTTAATATGACAAAAAAATGAATGTAGCGTTCATGCGTACGTACGGTCAACCGTCTCCATGAACAGTGCATTTCATTTATTATCTCTAAACATTATATATTATAATAAATAAATATGTACTGAAAGTATATTATAATTAAGTCATGGTTTAAATTATTTAATTTATAAAATCAATATCTAATTAATATTAAATACAAATCACAAGTCACAACATACTTGAGAAAACTATGCAATTAACACCCGAAATAGTTAAAATAATGAATGAGTGTTAACAAAAGGGTAATAAAATATTCTAAAAAGTTAATATATTATATAATAAGTATTATTATGTTTCTTTTATAATATATTAACATATTTTAAACCACCATAAAAGAGGATAAATACCACACAACAAAAGATAGGTTAAGGAAAGATATTTTTGTCTCAATTTACATTCCATTGAAACTTATTTGTTATTATAAACCAACTCACTTTTATTTGGTGTATATACTTCCTTTTAACATGTTATATCGTTAATATCCTTACTCTCATTATATTATAATCTTCATTTAATATTATTACTTCATGGGTATTATGAGTTAAATGTTACAAAGTTGTATGTGACAATTTGGAATGTTTAAAGATTATTCTCCTAAAGAATGTTATTTATAATTATCTTTGAAATCTCACTTCATTTTGTGATTGTTAACTTTATATTGAAAATATTAATTTATTTTAATTATTTTTCATTGTAAATTTACTTTAATATCCATATTTTCATACAATGTATATAATTATTTTTTAAACCATATATCATTTTACATATAGTGTATACTTTTATAGTTATTTGATGAACTAATGAATTATTGATAAATCTATATCCATTTTTCAATACATAAATTTAATGATATGGAAAATTACTTATTAATTAAGTAAATAATTCTATAGAAGAGGAATTCATTATACTGGAAGACATATGTGGGTCTCAGTTATAGATATCCCCTCGATGCATTGGTAGTCTCATGTGATGAATCAGTTCGCCAAATCAGAATAGTTTAATCTCTCTTTAAAATATATCGTAATGGTATATTGGTTCATGTTCTAGATACATGACATCCAATATTTAATAATCTTGTTCATTTAAATTATAATTTTTATCCAAGATATTTTGCATTGACATGTCCATGGATGCATTTAATTTTTAGTTCATTGATTAAATGACATGTATTTTTAGTTTCTTACCAAGCCATATAGTTTTTCCTTATCTATTCATTTTAATGGAATGTGATACAAGTTATTTAACCTGAACTTGTTTCTCATTGATTCATTATTACTTTATTTTTACTTACCCTTTATTATCTTTTGTGCTCACCCTTATTATGTTTCCTTTCCCCATTTTATGAAGCAGAAATATTTGAATAAACGTTCAAGGATGAAATTTATTTCATTTTATTATGTATCATATTTGTATTTTCTATTTACCAATGTATAATGGGTATTATGTATGTAATATAGAATTACAAACTACTAAACTAATCTTTCTTTTAGGATTTTATTCCTTGTAATCATGCCTATGTAATAAAAAATGCACTGACTCTTGGCTGTCGGGGTCAGGGCATTACACATTTCCACAAAAAATTTGGTTATTTTAATAAAAATTTAATACGACTTAATATTTTCATAATAACCCTAAAATAATTATTTCATATTTTTTAGGTTTAAATTTATTTAATTGATATTTTTTATTTCGGATGAATACATTACACCAAAATACTCTCAATTAAGAGACTTTTTCTTTTCTTCAATTCCACAACATGTATGGTGTTTTATTAAGAAAATAGTATGAGTAAAAAATCATTTATAGTATGACAAACAATGATCAAAGCCTCAGCCCCAAATTTCTAGCAACAAAATACTCACTTAGGAATATTTTAATAATTTCACCAAGAATTTTATTTCTTCATTCAACTACACCATTTTTCTAGGGAATTATTTGTTTAGAAAAATTTTCATTAATACCCTTTTTACTACAAAAATGTTTCAAAATTTGATTTAACAAACTCACCACCATGATCGCTCCAAATAGTTTCCAATGTTATTATTTTATATTTTTTAACAAAAAAATCAAAATACTTAAAAATGATTAATATCTTTAGATTTTCTAATGAGAGAATACATCCAAGTAAATTTAATATAACTATTAAATAATACATATACATAGAATTTGGCTTCTATAATTCTAGTTTTTTTAGGGATAAATAAATCCATATACCCTAACTATAATTCTTTGGTACTTGAGATTTCAATTTCAGATTTAAAACATGGCTGCTTACCAAATTGAAAAGGATCATGGACTCTAGTTGAATTAAACTTATGTTATGGAAGATCCCAAACATGTCTTTATATAGAAAGTTTAGTTAAGTTTCAAAACATATAGTTTCCTAATCTTTTATTCCATAACAATGATATGTATTCAATTCCACTTAAAAGATGACAATTCTGATGATTTGATTTTTCTAAGTTAAGAGGGAAAACATTTTCATTCCTATCTATAGAAAAAATAAACATATATTATACACTTTTAATAGTTTATTTATCATTACAAAACTTTACAACATATACCTCCCCAAAAAATTAGGTTATGTTGATAAGGTTGTTCTTATATTTAAAAACATATAAAAAATTAAATTAACATTCTTATAAGAAAAGAATTATTAATGATCATAATGATTTCACCCAGTACATTTTCTACGAAAGTGAGTCATCTACCTTTAAATTTATTTTAATTTTAGTTTTTATAATTTTCTATAGTCATATATATTGAATAAAAATTATCCCTGTGACAATATTTTTTATTGTTGGCACTCGTCATATTTTTTAAAAAAGATAAAATTAAGCTCTTGGTGTGAAAACATGTTTGGGTATAATTACATTAGAAAATAAAATTTTAGGAACCCACATATACCCAAATCATTTATACTATGCAGCTACCAGTTCTTATCAAATAAAATATTTATAAATACTAAAATAATGGAAATGTTTTAGAGAAAAATACATAACCAAGTGACCAGCTCTTGTAAATTTAGTACAATAAGGTTCACTTTTGGGTACAAATAGTTTGATTGAAAATAAGTTTTATTATATGTATAATAAATTTCATTCGAAGTTATATAGGTTTACATTTATATATATATATTATAAAAATTGTATTTTCTAGAAGAAAAGATATAAAAAATTTCCTTTAAACCATAATATTTGAATTTAATTTGAAAATCAAATTATGATTCTCTAAATTTAGATTAATAGATTTATAATCAACTAAAGTATGGTCAATAGAATTAATACAATATTTACATTTTGGATCTAATTTTGTTGAATGTTTTTAAATTTAAAATATTAATTTTTTAATTATTTAATTATCTTTAATAATTTTTTCTTTAGTAAACACATAGTAACTTTTAATTTGTTTTATTTTCATTATTCATAAGACTTAAATATTTAGATATTTTTCCTATAGTAGGTAATGTTTCTATATATTCTAATGAATTGACTTTTTCAACATCTAATGGATTGTCTTTTTTATTTTATGATAAAGTTGAATAATCATCTTTTGTATAAAAATTTATTTTAGAATCTCAACATAAATTTGTAATATATTATGTAGTTTCCTTTTCCATGAATTATTTTTCATTCTTTGGAATATTTTAATAAAAACCAATAATTTTCCATATTCAAATTACATTATTTTCTATTGAACTATCTAAAGATTTCCCATTTTCACTATCTCTCCAGGTGTCAAAATATTTTAATAGTTCCTTTAATTTCAATTTAGAATTCCTTGTTATAATTATAGTTTTATTATTTAGTTTTGGAAAATAATATCTAATATAACCTTACTTCTTACAATTATAAAATATAACTTTTGAATTTTCCTTCTTTTCTTTCTTGTCTTTCCTATTTTTCTGATGAAAATTTTGAAATTTTAAATTTATTAAAATATTATTCATTCATCCTATAATGTGATCTAGGTAATTAATATTATTTTTTGAATCACTATGATATAAATGCTTATATTTCATCTTTCAAATGAGAGATTTGTAGGTGTTAGAAAAATAACTAAAGGTACTATAATTAGGGTTACCTAAAGTATAAGTGAATACTAATCTATTATTTCTTTTCTCTTTTTCAGCATCTGTTCTTGTCTTCTCTCATAATACAATATATTTCTAATCAAGTCATCTAGATTTAACTTTTTCATGTTAACAGTATCATTCATAGTTTCCCTCTTAGACTCTCATTATTTCAGAAAAATAGCAATAATATTTTTGATGATTTGATCTGTTGATAACTCTTTTTACCCAATGATAGTCAATTATTTATTATAGTCATAAATAATTGATGTATTTGTGATATAGTATATCCAAGAAGAGATTAAAAGGGTTGATATTTATCTCTTATCGTTTCTCTATGATTTTCTAGAACCTTATAAGTTCAAAAATTTGTAATCTATAACTTCTTACTAATTATATTTTCAATATCACATGAGCATATCTAGATGTGTGTGTGTGTGTGTATTTTTGTTTTGTTATAGAACATAGTAAAGTGTTACGAACTTTATGGTTTACCTGATACTCATGTTTTTTTCATGAGAGAATAGAAAGATATCCTTATTTCTAACATTATAGACTCATGATAACATGATAGAATTTTTGAACTCCTATATTAATTATATATGATTTCATATGATCATACCAGTAATCATAATCATCTCTATAGAAAATAGGTTTCTAGTCTGATATATGTTTTGGTGTGTTCTAAATGGTACTCCTACCATCATAAGGTATCATTTCTCTACCAACATGGTTATTTTAAGGAATGTGAGTGGAAAAATTAATAAACTAACAAAAATACAAGAATAAGTAAAATATTTTATATCAATATCAGAACCAGGGTAAATAAAATCTCTAATACCAAATGTTTTACTGAGGTAAGATGAAAAAAACAAGATGGAGGGTGAATTTTAGTACAAATTTAAAAATTTCATTCTCTTTAAGTTTTAAGTTTACCGATTTTTCACATTTCCATTGAAATAGAAAAATATATGAGTTAAGGTATTATAATCTTTATAAAATGTAGAATAATTAAAATAAATTAATAGTAATTTTGAATTACTGAAGAAATATTTAACATAACCTAAATTCAAAAATAGAACTCAAAGTATTTGTTATAAATCCAAATACTGAAACTACATTATTAAAACCAAAATTTTAAACTAAATTTGAATATGGATTTTTAATTGATTATATGGTATATGTATCTTTAAAACTATGGTATTGTGTCACAAACTATCCTAGATACCCTTGTACCCTAATACCTGAGATAACCCTAACATAAGCCAAATGAATTTTCTGATCCCGATAGGTTGGCAACGAGCACCTATAACCAAACAAAAAGCATAAGCAATTGATTTTTTCAAAAAATTGTGGAATAATAAGGATACAAATAAATATTCTAAACACTCCAAAGGGAGAAAGTACCTAAAAATAGTTAAAATAGTACAAAAACAATGCATTATTAAGAAACAAAACATCTTCCAAGATAATACTCAAAGACAAATCCATGAAACAATTTGATCAAATATACATTGGTTACCTCCATCACTCTTGGTCCTAATGTTAAAGAACATCCACCACCACTATGTGGCACTTTTCCTTTTCTTAGATCTAGTGTAACGTAATCTACAAAAAAACTGAAGGAAAAGGTATAGTATGACCTATAAATATCAATAAGATCTCACAAGTGATCCATAATAAATTCCATTACAACTAAACAAAATATTTTTTAAATTTAAATAAATAAATACTCACATGTCATTCACATATTTTCACTAAAAAACCCATTCATAATTCAAAATATGAAAAATATATCAAAATAATCTTAAATAAAAATTTAATATAAAACATTTATATAAAATAGTTGGCATGAATAAAACTATTTTATTAATCTACGGCATGTTATTAGAAAATAAAATAGGCTAATATTAACTATCTATATTATAATATTCATTTGATTCATTATTCATAAACACCATTTTTAGTGCATTTTACAATTTGAACATTATTTCAAATCATGGTTGTAATCCCTCTTAAAATGTGCTATTATGTGGTACAATTTTTAACACCTCCTAAAATAAAAAAAATGGTTTTAATTTTATTTTTTAATTTTATTATCAGATCTCATGTACTATAAGTAACAATTAATTCTTTTTGAGTACTCGAAAATTCACATTGGAAGACTACCAAAATGGGCTTTCATGCCAACACATTCCGAGCAATGTAAACTGGACAACACCCCAATAAAGAGATTGTAGAGGCCACAATCCAAGCCCAATAATTCTGAAATTTGAACTAAATATAGATGAAATCAATTGGAACATTTCAATCAATAGATTAAAAAGATAATTATGATTTTTTACTAGAGTTTCAAGCGGCCCAAGTTGAAGATACAATATTAGGCCAGATTCAGTGGCCCAGAAAAACATCCTAAAAATTTAATCATATCCCGCAAAAAAATGCTAATTTTGGATGAATTTTTACAAACATTCGGGGGTAGTCCATATCTTCATATTTATCTTCTATGGCCCACCATAATTCGGTCATTTTGATGCTTCTTTGGACACACCTGTCAAAGGCATGCAAGTTGGCTCGGATTTTTTTGTCAAGGGTGGACAAGTCCACTATCCTTCAACCTTCCACCCACGTTGGCCTACCACAATTAATTGAGGATACTTAGACAAATGTAGGATTGACCCAAGGCTCCCAAAATTCATATTTAAGGTAGTGGGGTTAGAGGATTTGTCCATCTTGGATGCTTTCTTTCATTGTAATGTTATGTTTCCACTTTTCCTTCGTAATGTTCTTCCATAATTGTAAGTTTTTTTAATTCATCCTAGTTTCTTAATAAAAGTTATTATTCTCCTATTATTCTATTCTTTTCCAACTCACATTGATACTTTTTCCTCAAGGTGTGAATTTTTTCTCACCAAATCTTGTGAAATTATTCACACAATGGTGGAGTGATCATTTTATTTTTATTATTTTCTTTACTTCTTCAATTCCTCCCTCATGAGTCTACTTCCCACTTCCATTGAAACCATTGCATCAATTTAGGGATAAAAAACTTATGGTTTTATCCAAGGGAGTTGAAAGGGTATGTATTGGATGTTATTTATCACCCCATTAATGTCAAATCACTTCTTTTAATTGATATTTTTGTTTGATGATTTTAAAACTTCTTCGTCCTTGTTGAATTTTAAGGCCACAAACTTCAAGTGCTAATATGAACCTTTAGCTTGGAGTGCTCATAAATTTGATCCTCTAAGTGTATAGGTGATTATTATTATGGTTTGTTGGTATTAATGCAATAAGTGATGAAGTTTTTTGATCTTCTTGCATAAACCCATCTCAAATATAAGGACTTGAAATTGTTAAAAAATAATTTCATCAAATCCACCCCTTGTAATAACCTAGGACCAACCCTTATCATAATTTTATTTCACATAAGTCACGTAGTTTTCATTTAAAATTATCTAAAATCAACCTAAATTTGTCCACTTAATATACAAAATCAGTCCATAGAATGTGTGTGTTTATAGGTTTCTTCTTAGGACTCTGAGGAATCGACAACCCAAGCTACTCTACAATTGACTGCTTAACCCTAAAAACTTGGGTAAATTTGGGAGAGACCAAATTTTTGTGTCATTGCTGGGGAACCAAGTAATTAATCTCAATACAAATTCTATTCTCCTCCATTTCTTCTATTCTCATTCAAATTCTATTATATTTTCCCTTTCTCTTTTTTTTTATTTTGGTGTATGTCTGCCTACACCCATGACCAATCAAACCGTCTAGTTAGGGTGGATAGTCCGAGGTTTGGGTAGTCATGTACACCAATGGAACTATTTTAATTAGATCTTAATCTTTCCAATACTCCAAATTCCAAAATTGATCCCATTTCAAGGGAAGGTATTCAAATAAATTAATTCATAAACCCTGGTTGGAACGAAAATGGAAATCCAAATGAGGCTACCCCAAACTTAGGGAATGCAGTCGGTCAAACCATGAATGACTACCTCACACCTTCCTGGACTAATGCACCTTATTTCATTAGGTAATATGACCTAGGAGAATCCCACTATTTTTTCAAACCTCATATCCAAAACCACCTACCAACCTTCCATGGGATGGAGTCAGAAATGTCATACCTTCATGTCAAAGAGTTCAATGACATTATTGAAACAATGTTCACATCACATCAAATTAAGTCAGCTAAGATGGGGATCTTTCCTTTTTCACTTAAGGATCTAGCAAATAATTGTTTAAACAATCTGATACCTACATCAATCCACTCTTTAGACTAATTGCAAAGATAATTCTACAAAAAAATACTTTCCCCACTACAAAACAATTTCACTTAAAAAGAGCATCAAAAAAATTTTGAAAAAGAGGGAGAGTCATTATATGAAACATGGGAGAGGTTCAAAGACACCAAAAACATGTTTCCACACCATGGTTTCTCTATTACTTAACAAGTGAAAATTTTCGATGAAGGGTTGGGCCCGAGGAACAAACAGTTCATTGACTTGATGTGCAATGGGACCTTTAAAAACAAAGCCCCAAATAATGCTTATGAGTATCTATAAATCCATGCTGAACAAAATCAAACATCGGGAACATCACCTTACTATTAGAGGACACCCAAATATGGTAAAATTAACACATGTAGGGAGGAGGAAATTCTTATGTATAAACTTGCTATACTCACTAGGAAGGTAGAGGAGATTGATCTTAGGAAGGTCTATCAAATTCAAACTATTGACCCTGTTTTCACAATTTGTGACAAACATGACCACAAGACTGACAACTACCCAACCATTTTTCCATTAAATTCTTTCTCCTAGGAGGACCACCAGTAGAGGTCAATTATATGAACTTTCATAAGCCACAGTATTAAAACACATTTAATACAAGTTACAATGACCATTTTGGATTTCGTTGGAAAGATAACCAACAACCCAACCAACAACCTAGTCATCCACAAGGACTAAACCCCTACCCTCCCAAAAAAATTTAAAACCATAACCAATTCTAACCACATATAGTCCAATACCAACACCCTTCTATCCAAAACCATCCACCCATGAAACAACCAATCTAACCACCAAAGTATCCTCCTGGGATAAATCAACTAGCACAAGCTCCTACTCAATCTGTCCCACTTCCAATCCTTGAGTAGTTGTGTAAAAAAATAGGTAAAATGAACTCATAAGTCTCATCACTTAAACATGAACTACAAACCATTAAATTTAGGGAATGCACCCATTCCTACTCAGGTGGTACCATCGTCAACTTTAAGGTGAGAATCCAATTACACACAAACCTCTCATGAACAACTCAACGTAGTGACTATTTTAAGAAGTGAGAAATCCATTGACAAACCTGAACCAACTATCACGAAACCATTAAAAGATTCAATACACTATGACAATGATGAAGAACTACCATTTGCTTCTATAAAACCCAATGAGAATTTGAATGAAATACAACCACACCAAACACTTAATCAACTTGCTCTCTTCCCTCAATGTGTGAGAGGGAAATCTAAACCAGAACTGAATGAAACATTGACGGAACTATTCTCTCAGGGTATGTTGAACATTCCACTTCTGGATGCAATAAAAACTATTCCTACCTTCTCAAAGTACCTTATGGATTTGTGTACTTTAAAAGAAAATTTTCACATAAAAACCATTTCCTTTTGGCTGTTAATGTGAGAACCACCATTTAAGGGACTATTCCTCAAAAGTTGAAAGATCCAGGATGTCCATACATCAATGCTGAGTTAATAAAGAACAAAGTTGTCAAATCCCTTTGTGATCTAGGAGCCATTGTGAACCTTATTCCTTAGGCCATGTATTGTCAGTTAGGGCTCTAATAACTCCAACCCACATCTATCACTCTTCAACTTGTTGATCGTAGTTCTCAAGTTCCTAAGGGGATCTTAAAGGATGTTTCGGTGAAAGTTGAAAATTTAATTTACCCAGTTGACTTCATTTTCCTTGACAGTAATCCAAACTTAGTCAATATGGAATAAACCCCAATCATCCTTGGATGTCCCTTCCTTGCAACAATCAACTCTGTTATCCGAGTCTGAAAGGAGAATATGGACATCACCATTGGAAACATGAGTCTAAACTTGAACATCTACAATGAAAACACTCAAATTAGGGATGATGAAGAGATACAAGAGAATAATTAGATTGGTAGTGTTGATATTGAAATCTAGGAACATCAAGAAATTGCTAAATTTTGTTTATGTCAAGAAGAGATCGATTTTATTTGTTCACATGAGGGAAATTTGTCTCCTTGGCTTGAATCACTTTCAAATAACTCTATTGATGATTTTCTAGAATCACCAATAAATGATACCACTGGTGAAATCAATAACATTGAGTCCATAACCAATTATGAAACTGATCTGGCCAATTTAGTGGATAAAAATTTTGTTCACAAAGAACTAATTCTGTCAAGAAATCTTAACAAAGAAATTGAGTTCTATACAAAGTCCCATCCTTTCTTGGAAATTGATAACCAATATGATCTAAAATTTAATGTCCTACCTTCATCACTCAAGTATTCATTCTAAGGGGAAAATAAATCCCTTAATGTTGTCATTTTATCCTCTATTGATGAAAATCAAGAGATAATGCTTATGGATGTACTAATAAAGCATAAGAAAGAAATTGGATGGTCCCTTTATAATATTCATAAGATTATCCCACTCATTGGAACTCACATGATTGTTCTTGAATCAAAATTCAAACCATGTCTTCAACCTTAGGGGATACTCAATCCAAATCTTATGGATGTGGTAAGGAAACAACTTCTTAAGTTGTTGAATGCGGGTATCATCTACCCCATTGTGGAGAGTGAGTGGGTAATCCCAATCCAATTTGTCCCAAAGAAAACTGGAATCACTGTGATCACCAATGAGGATGGTGACCTTCTCCCCACAAGGGTTAGTAGTGGATGGATAGTATGTATTAACTATAGGAAGCTCAACTCTTGTACCAAGAAAGACCATTTCCCCTTACCCTTTATTGATCAAGTCCTTCAGCGAGTGGAGGGTCATCAATTTTATAGCTTCCTAGATGGATTCTCAGGGTATAATCAAATTTAGGTATCCTTAGAGGATCAAGGAAAAACAACCTTCACTTGTCCATTTGGAACTTTTTCCTTTAAGAGAATTCCCTTTGGTTATGTAATTCCCCTGGTACCTTCCATCGGTGCATGATGGGAATCTTCTTATACATGGTGGGGGGATTGTTTAGAGGTATTCCTGGATGACTTCTCCATCTTTGAGGATGATTTTTAGGGATGACTTCTAAATGTTTAAATGTTTTTTTCAAGATTCGAGGATATGAATATCATCCTAAATTGGGAAAATTCCATTTCATGGTAAAGGACTTGTTCTAGGGAATCTAGTATCTAGTAGAGGGATTCAAGTTGATAAAGCTAAGGTAGACATCATTCGTCACATTCACTCTCCTAAAACTGTTAAGGAAGTTAGGTCCTTCTTAGGACATGTAGGATTCTATATAAGGTTCATTAGGAATTTTAACTTTATTTATCGGCCTCTTTAAACTCTTTTGGTGAAATATTACCCATTTTTTATAGACAGAATGTTGTGAGGAATCATTCTCTACACTCAAGTCAGCTCTTATCACTCCACCTATAATGAAATCTCAAAATTAGATACTTCCATTTGAACTCATGTGTGATGTCAGTGACTTCAATGTTGGATCATTATTAGGTCAATGGTGTGATAAATCCCCATGTGTCATTTATGATTCAAGAAAGTCCCTAAATGATTCATACATCAACTACACCACCTCTGAGAAAGAGTTGGTTGCTATTATATTTGCTTTAGAGAAATTCAGGTCCTATCTCTTAGGATCACCCATCATTGTCTTCACTGACCATTCAGACTTGAAATAACTTTTCCAAAAACAAGATTCCAAGGATAGATTATTCAGGTGGGTCCTTATTCTTAAAGAGTTCAATCTAACCATTAAGTATAAAAAGGGTGTTGAAAATGGTGTAAATGATCACCTCTCTAGGATAGAATTCAAAGAAAAATAACTTCACCTTTCTGTGTCGAATTCATTTCCTAATTAACACCTATATTCTGTGAGTGATTTCCCATGGTATGCTGACATAGAAAACCACTTGGTTACAGGTGACATTCCAAAATTTCTCAGGACCCAAGCTAAGATTAAATTCATTTATGATGTCAAACACTATTTGTTTTATGATCCTTAACACTTCATGTTTTTTCCTGATCAAATCATTTGGATATGTGTTCTTGAGTTTGATCAAGAATCCATTCTAAGATTTTGTCATGCAGAGGAAAGTGGAGGACAATTTTCCACAAAGAAAACCACTAAAAAGGTCCTCCAAAGTGGTTTCTACTAGCCTAACCTCACTATGGATTCCTACCAATTCTGCCAAAGTAGTCCTCAATGTCAAAAATTAATATCCCTTACCAAAAGGAATAAAATACCCCTCACTCCCAATATTATCATTGAAATATTTGATTATTGGGGAATTGATTTCATGGGACCCTTCCCAAACTCTAGGGGGTACCTCTATATTCTATTATCTACTTATTATGTCTCCAAATGGGTTGAGGCCATTCCCACCAAGTCCAATGACCTTCATGTTGTGATCTGATTTCAAAAAGAGCACATATTTTCTTGATTTGGAATTCCTAGGGCTATAATTAGTGATTGAGGAACCCATTTCTGCAACCACCCATTCTCTTCACTCATGTCTAAGTATGGGATTTCTCATAAAGTTTCAATTTCATACCATCCTCAAACCAAAGGTCAAGATGGGTTAGTGAATAGGGAGATTAAGAAAAATCTTAAAAAAACTATCAATCCCACTATGAAATATTGGTTCGAGAAACTCTTGGATGCCCTTTGGGCGTATCGTATAGAATTCAAATCCAACATAGGCATGTCAAAATATAGTTTGGTTTATGGAAAATCATGACATTTACCTATTAAAATTGAGAATAATGTGTTTTGGGCAATCAAAAAAATAAATTTCGATATTTCATTGGGTGAAGAAAAGAGAAAATTAGATCTTGATGAACATGCGGAACATAAGATAGAGGCTTATGAAAATTCAAGGATAAATAAAGCTGGAGTTCAAGACTACCAATATGGGAATCTCTAAGTTAAAAAATTTGAACCAGGAAAATTTGTGCACTTGTATAGTTAAAAACTTCATTTACACCCAGGAAAGTTAAGGTCTAGATGGTCAGGTCCCTTCATAGTACATCGTGTGTACCCCCATGTGGAAGTAGAGATTTAGGATCCCACAAGTGGTCATATTTTCCAAGTAAATGGTCATAGGTTAAAACCATTCATTGAATCATTCAATAAATAGAAAACAGAGGTTGAGTTATCATAGCCAACCTAAGAACCAGAACAAAAATGGATAGATTTAGGTTCCATGTTGGGATAAAGACATTAAACAAAAGAGCTGCATTGGAGGAAACCCATGGTTTTCATGTTTCTAATCTTTGTGCATCATATTTATTTTTCAAGTAGTATTAATGAATCATTTATATTTAAAAAAATTCAATAAACTCTGAATATGATAGTACCTTAAACTGTTGACTTGTTCTTCTATTTTGAGTATGGTTGGGTATGAAAGGGTAGCACCATTTTCATCTGTGTCACATGGCGTGATACCTGAGTAATACCTTACCTAGAAATTTAAAAATAACACTATTTATCATTAGTTTATTTTTATTTTTATGAATTTTTAGGTTAATATATATATATATAATAAAAAAATAAAATGACACGTCGTAGGCCATGGGGAAAACCCTGTCAGAACCGGTGAAGTTGCGGGGACTCGAACCCAAGACCGAAGGGAGACAGGGGTGCATGCTTTCCACTAAACTATGGCTTATAGTTCTTCCTTATTCTATAATTTTTTTATATATACTTATATTTTAATTTTATATACATATATATATATATATTATTTCCGTTTTTTACATGATACTAGTATCCGTCTTGGGTGTGCTAAAATAAATAGGTATGTTTTTTATCTTTTTATGTTTTTAATTAATGGAATTTCTAATATAGTTTGTCAGTGAGAAAAATAGGCTATTAAGGTCAAAGAGTTTTATAGGGAAATCAACTATATCCATAACTTATAAAATTTTCTACCATCTACCCCTGGGATTCTAAGGGTAGCATAGAGATCAAAGGAATAATCTGGAGTGTAATCAACTTAAACTTCAAAAACCAAGTGACTTTGTTTCATGATTAAATTTATTTTATAACATATTTCTTCTACCTCTAACATCCTTATAAATTTTCTTTTCTTCAAACATTGGGTATAGTGTTATTTTAAATTGGAGGGGAGATAAAATTAAAACAAATGTGTGCAAAAAAAATGAGTTGAAAAAATGTGTGCCTTAATGGAAGGAAAAGTTCATTTAACCATGAACATGATAATACACATTTCACAGTTTGAAAATGAATATCAAATAATTTCCTATGCCATGATTCTGATTTTAATTCATTTATATTTCATGAACATATATTTTTAAAATTTTGGTTGTCTAATGTGATATTTCAACGTTTATATTTTCATCCAAATAAAAAAATAATCACAATACACGTCCTTTGTATAGTGGGGTATTAGTTTGAGTTCATGGGGTCCCTTAAATAAATAGCATAGGTTTAGTGACCATTTTAGTTTTAATATGGGTATTCAAAAAAATTAAAAAAACATAAAAAACAATAAATTTGTGTGTATAGCAATGAAATGACCTAATGCATGGATTTCAGCACATGTGGATCATGACTCCATAGTTTTTTGGCCCATAGTTCGTAATTTTATCACTATTTTTGGTAATTTGACTTTGTTTTTTACTGATTTAACTTGAGATGATGCCCGAGTATATGGGTTTCACTTGGTTCCCTATGGTCTTTGAGCCTGGGAGTCATCAGCAAAGTCTCACTACATGGGTTGACTATGTTGAGTGAAATTTCAATTACCATGGAAAAATTGATAAAAAAACAAAAAAACAAATATCTATATATATAATGAATAATAATATTAATATTGAAATTTTATTCCACCTATCACTTCCAGTATTTCCCCTTTTAATAAAGATGAACTCTCATGTCTATTGTGATACACAACACATCATCATGCTTAATTAATTTTGGATGAAATGTGGAGAAGAATTTGAACAAAGGAATTGTCTTTTGATTGGTATATGATTATGAAAATATCTTTTACCAAAATATTTTGATGGATTTTAATTTTTTTGTTATAAGGGTTTTTAGTTATCATTGTGTATTAAAATGTTTTGGAAAAGGGAAATCAAATTGCATATTTTTTAGAAATATTTTCCTCGGGACTAGAAAAACTCAAGTTGGGGGTGTGATTAGCCACTGAAATAGGCTAATATTCATACTCTATATTATAATATTCATGTGATTCATTATTCAAAAACAACATTTTTTTATTTTACAATTTGAACATTATTTCACATCATGATTGTAATCCCTATTAAAATGCACTATTACATGGTACATTTTTGAACACCTCCTAAAATTAAAAAAATGGAATTGATTTTATTTTCAAATTTAATTTTCAGGTCTCTCATACTATAATTAACAATTAATGATTTTTGGGTACTTGTAAATTCACATTGGAAGACCACCAAAATATGCTTTCATGCCAACACATTCTGGGAAATGTAAACTGGGAAACATACCAATAACGAGACTATAAAGGCCAAGATACCAGCCTAATAATTCTGAAAATTGAACGGAAGATAGAAGAAATAAAGTGGAAAATTTTATTCAACAGTTTACAAAGCTAATTAGGATGTTTGGCTGGAGTTCCAAGCAGCCTAAGTTGAAGATACAATATTGCGCCAGATTCAACGTCCCAGAAAAATAGACTAGAGATCTAATCATATCTCGCAAAAAAATATTAATTTTGGATGAAAGTTTTAAAAAAGTTTGGTTAAATTCATATATTCATATTTTTCTTCTATGTCCCACTATAATTAGGTCATTTTAATTCTAGTTTGGACACACCTGTCAAAGGAATGCAAGTTGGCTCGTATTTTTTGTCAAGGGTGGAAAAGTCCACTCTCCCTCAACTTTCCAACCACCTTGGCCTACCACCATTAATTGAAGAGACTTGGACATATGGGGACTCAACCCAAGGCTCCAAAAATTCTTATTTAAGGAAGTTTTGTTGAAGTATTTATCCATCTTGGATGCTTTCTTTCATTGTAATTTTATGGTTCCACTTTTCCTCTGTAATATTCTTCCTCAATTGTAAGTTGTTTTAATTCATCCTAGTTCCTTAATAAAAGTTCTTATTTTCCTATTATTCTGTTCTTATCCAAATCAATTTAATACCGTTGCCTCAAGGTGTGAATTTATTTACACCAAACCTTGTTAAATTATTCACCCAATGGTGGAGTGATCATTTTTGGTTGTTTTCTTTACTTCTTTAATTCCTCCCACATGAGTCTACTTCTTGCTTATATTGAAACCATAGCATCAATGGAGGGATAACACACTTATGGGTTGATCTAATTGAGTATAAAGGGGCTGTATTGGATGTTATTTATCAACCCATTAATGTCTAATCACTTCTTTTAATTGGGATTTCTATTTGATAATGTTAAAGCTTCTTCGTCCTTGTTGAATTTTAAGTCCACATACTTCAAGTGCTAATACGAACCTTTACCTTGGAGTGCTCATAAATATGATCCTCCAAGTATATAGGTTATTATTATTTTTTTGTGTTGGTATTAAAATAGTTAGTGATGAATTTGTTTGATATTATTGAATAAACCCATCTCGAATATAAGAAATTGAAATTGTTAAAAAATAATTTCATCAAATTCACCATTTGTAAAAACCTAGGATCAACCCTTCTCATAATTTGAATTCACTTAAGTCATGTAGTGCTTTATTAAACATATCTAAATTAAACCTAATGTTTTCCACTTAATATCCAAAATAATCCCATTGAATGTGTGTGTCTATAGGTTTCTTCTTAGGTCCCTGAGGAATCGACAACCCAAGATACTCTACAATTGACCGCTTAACCCTAAAACCTTGGGTAAATTTGGGTGAGACCAGAATGTAATCATCAAATAAAGTATATCATATAAGCATGTATGAATCCAAATAATACATTAGTTCATGGTAATAGGATCCTTACACTACTCAATTAGTGATCTCAGATTAATCTGTGCAGATATCCCATAACTCATGTCACTAGGATTCAACTCCCCATCAAAGAAAAATGATGTCATGGTTTGTTTAAGTTATATATTTCATTTTAAATATAATGTTAGGGGTCATATCCTAGAATGATTTTACAAAATAACACTAACTACCAAGGATCATATATTCTTCAGTTAATGAATTAATCAATCATGCGAAAAATAGTCATTATATATAAGTTCAAAAAATGCAATTTCCTACTTCGATTTTTCAACAAGCCTTTATCATTTCAAAAACAAATAATAGGTTTTCATCAAATTATTGCTTTTAAAATAATATTCCAATTCAATAAATTTATCTAAAAATAAATTTCCAAATCAAACCATCAATTTTTATGAAATCCAACCAAAAATTAAAATTTTATTAAAATGGGGGGGTTCATAATCTCCATGTTTCTTCAAAATAATACATCAATCATATAAAATATGTGTTTTTTAAACCATTTAAAATATCAATTAAAATAAATAAATAAAATAATGTTTTCTATTGTTGGTAAAATAATATGGAACCACCTTCCTTTTAATCGGTGATCAAAGCAACACACACAACAGGAAAACACCTACAAAGAACAAAGAGGAAGGAGACCAACAAGGAAATTATTTTTAATAAATATCAAGGTAAAACTGTGATTTCATAGGAAAACATAGAATTATACCACTACCAAATAGGGCTTGTGGATAGAATGGTAAACCAGAAGTGATGGAACTCAGCAAGGATTAAATACCAAAATGAGACACCTAGAAGGGTAAAAATAACTCACTGTGCATGGGAGGAAGACTAGGGTTATCAATAGAAGAACCTAAATAATTTATAAATTAATTAAATGTGAAGAACAATTAAAACTACTGGGAATGAGGAATTTCTGTCATAAATCAAGGGATTATAGAATAAACCCATCAAGTTTCATATACTTTGAAAAAAGTGCCACCTCGGGTTAAAGATCCCAATAAATGGCTTTAAGATGTAAGTTTGTTATTTATAGTGTAAACCATTTGGTTTCATAATCCACTATCACATCTTTTGGACAGTAAAAAATTTACGTCATAAATAAATGATTTATGGTTTAAATTATTTCTATAGAAAGTTCCCATAAATAGAAACCTGAAGAAACACTTAACAACCTCAAACTCACCTAAAAAAAGATAACCATAAAAAACCCTTGAAACATTTATACAAATACTCCATTAAATCAAAAAACATATCCCCTAACATTATTGTTTTACCCTAATAGAATATCTCCATCCCGAAAGAGTTTAAAATGCTACCAACCAAAAAGGGAAACAAAATTGGAGTCAAGAATTACTAGAAAGAAGGCAAAAGGATGTTATAACCTCCCCACTATAAACACTTTCAGTACCTAGAAGTCCTATCTAGAAGTTTTCATATCAAAGAGATGTGTAAAATTATATCTCATTAGTTCTCAATGCTCCCAAGTCTCTTTAATATTAGAATTATGCTATCATATCACTCAAACCAAAGGAATCATCGTCCCATGAATTACCATTGTCTTGGAATAAAAAATCATGACTTGATGCTCATTTAAGGACAAATTAGGCTTAACATATAGATCAACCCAACCTAGAACATGATTTGGGTCAAAAATATAATCCTAAATTTATGAAATAAGAAAAACATTGTCGATCGAAGTCAACTATGGTGGAAGTTCCAAATAGTATGACACTTTCCCCATTCACTCAATAATATCAAAAGGACACACAAATATCATTTAAATCATTCCTTGTTTCCCAAGATGTCAGTGACCTAATCGATGAGAAAATATCAAGAAACCCTGGTCACCAACTAAAAATACCAATGGTCATGGATAACAATTATCATAATATTTTTACCAGATATTTTCCAGCAACAAAATATAATGAATAAACTAAATCTTTATAACCATATCTTAGTCCAAACTCAATCCAACCAAGGAAATACCACCAATATCAAAATAAACATGACAACGAGACAAAAGTTCAGTCATAAAATGACTTAAAAGTAGAAATTATAATAGTGATTTTTAAATAGCTCTTGTAGAAAAATTCAACCAGTGCCATATAGTCATCCCAAGCTCCACCCAAGAAAAGAACACAATAACTTGGCATTTACTAAAGAATATGTATAGCTTTCCATATATGTAAATCTATCTAAAAATGATATTCTAATATCAAATGTACATTGTATTCCATGGCCCCTTAGAGGACCCTCTAGATGCATGAAATTAAATTGATATCCCTATCAAATACTATATCATATGTAACTCCTGCAATATGAAAAACTCATATATGTAAATACATCCTCACTCCTCAACTTTGGTTGTATCAAAAATGGGTATAAATTTATCACATTTGGGAATCCTATCAGTCATAACCAATATCAAATTCTTTCTTAAATGGGTACTTGACAACCTAACCAAAGGTTTTTTATAAGTGTCATCCTACATCACAATTCACACTAAAAGTGGATGAAGTAATCCCAAAGGTCTCTTACTCCAATATTTGATATGTCGGTAGGTATATCGTTGAGATAACAAGTCAGTAATGCATCATATCATACCTAGCCACTAGAATTGTCTCTGTATATCATAGAAAATATTTATAGTTCTTCTGTGCACCATCCTCTTTGAATTATGGAAATAACCAATCATATTAATTATCATAAGAAAATGTATAATAAAATATTTCTCAAAACATAGGATACCCTCTAACAAATGGTCTCCCCATTATAAATAGAATCCCTAATACCAAATAATTCATCATCATTCTAATTCTCTAGAAGAATCATCTCAAGAAGATAGTAGGCCAATTGCACAGTCTCCAATATAACCCTAGACTCATTCTCTGGGACTCTAAAATTAAATTGAGAAAAGAGATCCATTAGATTCCACTCTTCTGATGATTCATTCGTGGAATGGGTATGAATATTCCAACTCCAAGCATCGTCAATGTAATTCCCCATACTAGGGGTGTACAAAATGTAAAAATAAAAATACTCTAGATTCACCAATAAATATCTCTGTAAATGATTCAATTCCTTTTCAATAGAAGATATAACTCAATATTTAATATCGAAAATAAATGGTATACATTTCAACAAAAAGATAATGCCTCCACCTCTTAGGATAATTCATCATAGCTATGAGTTCAAGATCATGAGTTAGATAATTATTATCATGTTTCCAAAGTTATCCAAATCAATAGGATACCATGTGATCACCCTACATAATGATGTAAACCATGCCCAGACATGATGTGTCACAAAAGGCTACATAGACCTACCCAGCCTCTAGTTGATTCAACACAGGTACAGAAGTCAAAATATGTTTCAGATCAACAATATAACCTTATCATTTCTCATCCCAAATGAACTTTACACATTTTTGAGTGAGATTGTTCATCATAGTATCCAACATAAAGAAGTATCTAACAAACATGGGGTGATATCCTACCAAACCAAAGAATATTTGAATATTGAAAACATACATGGTTTTGCCTATGTTATTACAAATTTTTCCTTCTTAGGATCAATAGAAATAACATGTCATAAGACCATGTGTCCAAAAAAATCACATCCAAAATCCATAAATTTAATTATAAATGATTCATATAAACCCAATGATTTTTGAAGGTTTATATAATTGCTCTCAAATGATGCACATGGTATTCATCAGTCTGAGAATGCACTAAGATGTCCTAAAGAAATACCCTCATGAATGAGTCAAGGTACACATAAAATATCCTAATTTTCAAGTCCATGAAAACTATAGGAGGATTAGTTAGACCAAATGGCATAACAAGATACTCATAATGGTTTTACCTACTCCTGAATGATGTTTTTTGAATGTCGGATTATTTTATTCTTAATTGGTGATAACCATATTGAATATTAAACTTTGAAAACCACTTAAACCCTTTAAAATTGTAAAATTGACTATCAATTCATAGAAACACATATTTGTTCTTTATCATAACCCTATTGAGTATCTAGTAGTTAAACTATAGAGGAAATGTCCCATCAACTTTACTGGAAGCAGGTTCCACACAAGGAGACAGGCTCGGTCAAACAAAACCTTTCTCTAGAATATCATTCAATAGATATTTTAACTCTTTCATCATCACAGGTTACATATGATAAGAAGGGATAGAAACTGTCTATGTAACAGGTACCAAATCAATAGAAAAATCAACCTATCTTGCATGTGGAAATCTGAGGAATTCAGAGGGAAAACATCAGAAAACACGACAACAACTGAAGAGAGATAATTACTGAAATATTCCCACTCAAAGACAAAATAAAACACTAATATTACCCTTTAAACCTCTAGAAAAATGTGGTTTTGATCTACTCAACCTCATGTCTCATTCTCCCCGAAAGATATGACACACCCCATCAGACATAGTAAATGGGTCTAGCTGAAGATAATAGTCAATCCAAACCATATGGGACATAATCAAATATATCCCAAAAAAGATGGCATGATTTTTTATGTTGAGAATAAGAAAACTGTAGGTAATATCAATCTCTGATAAGGATAAAACCCAAGAAATACACTAAATACACAACTCTCTCTTTTTTCTGAGGGGCATAGTAATCAACAAAAAAAAGAAAAAATATATGTAGGAAGATTCACCAAATTCACTACATGGGTCGATATAAAAGAGTAAGATGCACCAATATCAAATAAATAAGTCACTAAATTTAATTCTATAGTGATGGTACCTATCACAGTAACATAAAACAAATCAGATTCCTCTATAGACTCTTCCACAATGTGAAGAAGCTTCATTCCGGGTGAATGTGGCTAGAACCCTCTTAGTTGTTAAAGAAATTGATTTCACTACAGTAATTTTGGTGATAATTATCTCATGACACTATATATAGAATAAAATAAGTAGAGGAACTCATATAGGTTTCCTAAGTGGCCATGTGAACAACATATCTTGGTGCCCTCAGTGCAAACCGATATCGAATGCCCAACCTTACAATACTAGAAACAAGTCAAATGGCCTGTTTTAAGAACTATAGGTGGTATGTAAAATTCTTATTATTTAGGACCACAATTGGACTCATAACACTTATTATTTTACTTAAAATAACTCAAAGACTACCATTTGGAAAAAATGAGCTCATATGAACCATGACTTACCATCCAGGCCAATTTCAACCATCAATGACCTATCCAACTTGTCAAAATAAGAAGTGATATTTAGAAATAAAACCTATGATAAAATATCCTATCGGAGAACCATATTAAACCTCAAGAATTATCTTCACATTTGATATAACCATGGGTGAAAACTAAAAAACTCTACAAAATATGTCACTTAATGTGTCATAGTCTTGTAACCCTACTGATGGATGAGAAACTCCATGGATTCTTCCATGACCATAGAATATGGATATAAATGATCATTGAAATGAACTCTAATGTGCTTACACTCTAAAAAATCAGGATTATTTTCCATTACCATCGAACTGCACTATCTCCTACTAGGTATTTTAAGCTTAAAGGAATCACATTTCACCTTTATGAATTCTGGAATTTCCAAGAACTCCAAAAGTAGTTTAATCATTTTTAACCAATCTTCAACCTCTTAAGGATTACTCAATCCTTTAATATCTTGTGGTTTATAATCAATAAACTCTAGACCTTGATCTCTAGATTCATACTATAGAGGTTCTACTATTGTAGACTAAACACAAACAGGTTCAAGTATTTGTTCCAAAGCATGGAAGCCATGCATCACTATCTCAATAGGATTTTGGTCCACTGGAAGATTCACATACTATGGTTCACTAGAAGAATCCTCCTACAGCCTATTAAAAAATCTTCATTAATGAATGATACGACACAACATCAATATAAAACATTTAAAACATCCTCAAGGATACCCAAATCAATATATCAATCAAAGGATACTAGAATATCAATTCAATAAAGCAGAATCCAAGATTAGATTTTTAACATACTCAAATAATAAGAAGGGAAAGGTCTAGAATCAGATCAAAACATTACTTAATACACTTTTCTCAAAAACTAATGGTGACTGAAGGTTCGCTATGATGATATATGGTTAGGAAAATTCTCTTAACTACCTCCTAACTCTCAATCATCTAGCATATTGTCTACGAGAATAACCCAAAATGAAAACTAAAAAGAAGAAAATATGTAAAACCTGCATATTTTATAGTAATCCATCATTAACTATCCTAGATACCCTAGTAACATGATACTCAATTCAAACTTAACATAGCCTGAATAGTGTTTCCAATCCCCATGGGTTGCTGACTAACACCATTAATTACACAAGAAGCATAAGGAAATGATTTTTCTAAAGAATAGTGGAATAAAAAATAAACAATTCAATATTCTCCACACTCCAAAGGTAAAAAGTACCCTATAAAATAGGTAAAATGGTACCCAAACAGCACATCATCTAGAGACAAAATGTCTTATAATATAAAACTCAAAGATAAACCTATTTAACAACAAGATCACATCTTTAATGGCCACCTCCATCACTCCAGCCCACTTGGATCAAGAGCATCCACCACCTCCATGTAGTACATTTCCTTTTCTCAGACCCGGTATAAAGTAATACACTAATTCCCAAAGATAATGGTAGGGTGTGAGCTATAGATCCCAGTAGGGTCTCAGCATGTTTTCCATAATCAATTCCATAACAATTTAACCAAACATGCTTTAAAATTAAACAAAAAAAAGCAATTTCATGGGATTCACGTATTTTTAGAAAAACATTCTTTCATAATAAAGAAATGGAAGATATAAAATAAATCCTTAAATAAATATTTTATTTAAAACTTTTTTTTAAAATTGTATTAATGTATAAAATAATTCTATAAATAAATGAAATGTAATCATAAAATAATGTATATAGTAACACCATATATAAAGACCTATGGTATGTTAGGTTTTTTTAATTCGATCCTTTCACTCCTCTATCAGTGATCTCATCTCAATGTGTGCACTAGTCCCATGAATCATGTCATTAGGACTCAACTCCCTATTGGTGAAAAATCATGTCACGGTATGTTTAAGTCAGTTTTTTCATAATCAATCTAGTGTTAGGGGGTCAGATCCTGATGTACTTATCCTAAATACCACTAACTAATCAGGCACATATGTACTTTATTTAATCAATTAATAAATCACAATTAAATAAATCATTCCAGATCAGTTCAAAAAATACATTTTCCAAAATTTATTTTTCAAATTGTCTTTCTCATTTCATAACCAAGTCATAGTTTTTAATCAATTTAATCATTTCCTAATCATCTTTCAATTTAATCCATTTATCTCAAAAATCATTTTCTAAATAAATATATCATTTTTCATCAAATATTCCAAATATTTATGATTCAAATGAAATTAGGGGTTATCAAAATATTAATTCCTTTTTAATAATTATCCTTTGATCCTCCCAAATCTGGGTTTTTAGAAAATTCAAAAACTCATTTCAAATCAATAATGAAATTAAAGGCTTCAACTATAGGATAAAATCATATAGATCCACCTACCTTTTAATCAATGGTCAAATTAACACCTGAAATGGGAAAACACCAATGATTAATGAACGTGAAGTAGACAAACAATTAAATCCTAGATCAAAACATCACGATAAATGTTTGATTCAATTAGAAAACACGATATCACACCTCTGACAAAGAGGGTTATTATAGATAATGAGAAAACCAAAGAGAGGGAAATCATTATGGATCAAATGGGAAAATGAGACATCCTGAAGTGAAATAATTACTCAATGAGAATGGAAGGAATCCTAGGGTTCTTAGATGTAGAACCTGAAGAATGACTAAACAAATTTGGTGTGAAACACAATTAAAATCATTGGGCATAAGAAATTTAAATCATAAATCAAGTGTTTAGAAAATAAATTCACCAAGTTGTGTATATATAGAAAAAGGTGCAACCTCAGGATAAAATTCCCAATCGAAAAATTTATGGAAGAAGTTAATTATTTAGTATTTAAATCATTTTTCTCTATAATCCAATATCATGGAATGTATCCAGAATACAATTTATATCGAAAATGAAGATTTATAGAATAAATTATGTCTACAGCTAGTGCCTAGAAACCAAAACCTGTGGAAACATTGAACAATATCAAACTCATCCCTAACCCTAAAATAACACATTATAAAACATATAAAAAATTTTCCAAAACATAATTAAATCAAAAAATCATAGAACCCTAAACATTAAGTTATTTTCCTCAAAAAAATATCTCCATTCGTGATAATATCAAAATTGAAGCAACTAATGAGTGAAACAAAAATAGAGTCCATAAGTACCTAAAATAAGTTAATGAGATATTACATAAGGTGTCCTTGATTTATACCTATTAGAAGTTATGTATTCTAATCTCTAGAATCCCTTGACGTAACCTATTAGTGGGAGATCACTTACACACACCGGAATTACTTGAGATATATCTTTCAATCACTGTTAATCCTTGACCACATAGGATAATAAATTTATTTATATTCATATCCATGGAATCCCTCGATCAAGTAGGATCAAAATAAGAACAATTAATAAATAAATTGTTAAGTGATATAAAATTCACACCTTATAACAGTAGCTCATAACCAAACAAATCTTATGGAAAATAAGATTACACTAATTGAAATGTATCTCGTCAATAATAAATTATAATGCTTCAAATATAATAGAAAAATTTTAGAAATATTGATTTAGATATTAATTCATTATATTAACACTTGTTGATGTACTTCAAACTCTTTAGGTGTGACTTTATAAATAGTCATCACTATAACAAACTCCAAAAGTAAATTTCTTAAAACTCAGAGTCAGTTGAAACTACATCAAAAACAATTTATTAGTCTACTAATGAACTAAAAATATTAATTCATCTATTGATGAGTAAAATTATCACCACTATAATGCTTCTAAATTTGATGGATGTAATCTAAAATTAAACTTCATATCATATGATTTTCAAAAAATAGTATTTGTTATTTGATATTTCAGTTACCAAAAGTTCATTCTATATAAGCATAATGACTTAAAAAATAACTTCATTTTATACCATTTTTATAAAAATTAATTGCATTTTCTAAAATATAGAATGAAGGGATTCATTATCTCAACAATTACTTCTTATAATATTTTTTATCTTCCTCGTTTCCTCTATTTGGATACAAATACATGTGATAAAACTTTTATTATAACCCAAGTAATTAAAATATAAATAACACATAAAATGATGAATATACCTAATGTGGAAGCTTATAAATTCTTCTTATCTAATTCATTTTAGTTACTATTCTAGTAACCTTTCTTTCTATATATGAATAAAATAGCCCATTTTTCATTATTCTACCTATGAAACGTTTGTCTCTCTGACTGATGTGGTGAAAAAAACATAAACACTTGACTTAAAATTTCCTCTTCAAGATTTTACCACACTTACTTCACTATAAGGGGTGAAAAACATGGTGTTATAAATCCTTATATTCTTGGAGAAGCATAGTCAAACGATCCCTAGGTACCTTATCTATACTATTCATTTTATAATCCTTAATTTATTTGGAGAATCAATATGGTAAGGGTGATAATATGATATTAATGGATTATTTAATATCCATAGAGAAGACCAACTTTTCTAATAGGTCTATTTAATTAAACTTATTTAAGGTAATATCACTAACTAGGTACCCATATTCTATTTTACACTTGCATAGTATAGTCATAATCTCATTCATCTTTGGACTCTCCTTCTTTTCTAGTCTTAGGGGGTGAGTTTTCATGGTGTATGATTCCATGTATTTATAATAAAAAATTATTTCTCCAAATATAGATAATATCATGATGAAACAAAAAAAAGTGAAGCATCATCCATGCATCTCCTAAGGACATTTTTTTCACCATTTCCCACACATTAGGATAGTTAATTTGTAATTGGGTATTCTAGCACCTAATAAAAATGTTCATGTAGTGGTGTATTATAGAAGTGACTATACCACTATTATAAATTAATACTAGTTATGACATTTCCTTTATCCTAAAAAGACCATAGTTTATCCATGGTTTAAATTTTTAAATTTTGTAACAAATAAAGGAGGAAGTGATTAATTTATCTTGATTATCAATTATGATGTAATAAATAATTTCTTTTTGTCTCCCATTTTGTTATGAAATCCACATAAACCTCACCATTGGAATAAGAATAACCCATTTCTTGGATATTTTAAAATAAATGATATATATTCCCCTTCATATAATATATATGATGGCTTATAAATTATTCAATGGTTTTTAGGTATGATTCTCTTTCCAATTTCATTAACTCATAGTTCTTTAATCTATTATGTGAATGCCCAAATCCTGAAATTCAATAATCTGACTCCCTAATAACTTAATAATGAGTTAAAACATGTATTTTGAGGGAAATTACACTAGATTATAACTTGGTTAAGTAAACCAAATACTTTCACTATAACTCCATGATAAATGAATGTATCCTAATGAGGGATAGAAAAATACTTTTATCTATGATTGTATTATTACTCATATGATGGAAAGTGATATATGGATTAATATTTTAATTAAGGTATTTATTTTAACATATATGTAAATATTATTTATTTTATTCTTCACATTCTTGTTAATAATATTTTAAAATACAGGATTATTTAATCAAGTTTGATAAAATAATTTACACATAATTCATTTATTTTTTTTCTTATCAACACACTTATTAATTTATTTACTTTATGTGATTGTGTTTAATGATATGAATAATCCATTCATCATATAAATAAATAAATAACTATTTAATAAAGAATAATATAAATTCATGATATTATCATGGTATTTTATTAGCTGGTTAGTTTATTTAGGGTATAAAAACCATCCTATACTCTGGGAAAAATAACTTCTTGAGACGATTCTAAGATTTAATTTTTGTATTACACCATTAACATATATATATATATCCATTGTTAATTTAAACTCATCTCAGATCCTATACCATCCCTTCTCACTAGAATATCTATCCATTAAAAAAATTACTCACTCATGGGTGAGGTATATCAAGGATTTAAGGTTACATAAGAAAATTTTTGAACCCACAATACCATATATCACCAAAAATTAAGTAATGATGAAAAAAATCATATTAATTTAATAAAAATTTATTATAAAAACATAAAATAAATATTTATATTGAATAAACCTAACACATACATAGGTTGATAAAACTCATGATCAATCACAATATACAAATACTATAAATTTACACTTGTTAGTATTCATTTCAATTATTTATTATTAAGATATATTTCCTTGAATTAATAATTTATCTAAAAAATAAGAATTTATTTATTTATCTTAATAATCTATCCAAATTTCATTAAGATGTGAAAATATTCTCATCTAGTATTATTTTAAATAAAATAAAAAATATATTTTTAACTAAACTAATCATGTACAACATGTATTCTGATGATGTTAAACAATGTATACCTTTTCTACATTAGATTGAATAAATTATTCAAATTTATTATATATATGGTGTCTACTGTAAAGGAAAAATAATTTTAATTTTTTATTTCATATTAAATCAATTTTGGAATTTAATTCCTTCATGGAATTTTTTCACTCAACATGTCATATGACCTACACTCTAAACAATATTTATCATGTACTGTGTAATTATATGAAATTTATTCCCACGTAACTTTTCGTGATATACACAGTGTATTCTTCTATGATTTAATCCACTTAGTCTACAAGAATTGTATGCCTACATGAAAAATGGTAAATATATGTGGTGTAGCACCCCAACCTGATTAGCCACCAGAAAAGTACTTTCGGGCCGAGTGTCATAGGACTTAAGAACACCTCCCCATACACTGAAGGTTTCTGACTAGCAGTGGGGGTATAAAGTACTAATAGTAGGGATACTATACCCTCTAGTGATAATGATATAACAGTCCATGATATATATTATATATGCAGCAGAAAGGAAAGAATAAAAATCTATAACTAGTAACCCACCAATGGAGGAAGCATAACTAATAATATTCAATTGTGGATGCAAAACAAAACAACAAAAATGGTAATAAATAAACAAACCAAACATACCATTTTTAGATATTAGAAATAGAGCATGAATTCATATCATTATACAACAGGGGATGGTTAACCTCAGTTCATACATACACATAATCATGCTAAAATAGAAAGGATAACATAAAATAGAAATCTTACTGAGGTAAGAACCAATGGTCCCATGCCAACATCCCATTCCAAACAGTCTCTATGATCTATCTCCTAAACCTAGACCTTTACATGAATGTAAGAGACTAAAGTCTACACGTGTCCCTAATGGTCCATTTAGGGTATGAGAATGAGTCTCAGTAAGTCACCACCAACATCTATGTACCATATATTTTTTATTAAGAAGGTGTATGATAAAAATAAATAAATAAGGTCGTGAATGGATTTAATAATAACAAGTTTCCCTGGTGATCAACAACCACTAGGAAGCTATCACATGCTTCGTCCATCTCCAGAATAACTGAGGAGGATAGGATCCTTATCCCAATGATCAAGGAATCCCCTAATGTCAATAAACTATGTGAACCCTCATGTTCCACCTCAAAATTCAACCCGACTCCTCATTCCATAAACCAAGTAACCGAAGTACTGAAGGTATGGCCAAAAAAATAGAAATATGGTCCCTTTAACCCCTACTTGAAAACACCCATTAACTCAAATATTGACATTTGGAGGAACAATGATGTCTATATTTAGGTAATATCATAGTTAGATCAAAGAATAGAATCCTAAAGAATATAGATTTTTATCCTCCAAAATTATCTTGGCCTAATGGTATCAAGAAGGGGGAGCCTCATCCCCCAATAGATAGCATTATTACTATCATCTAATGGATCCTCTCCATTTTCATGGATTTCTACGGCAAGCACCACCAACATTTTATCTATAATGCACCACAGGGTGGCCTCTACCCACATGAGTAGTCAAAACCACCACATCACTAATTCAACCTATATTCACATGACTCCAAGCAGCACTTTGGATAATACGTGTGAGCAATATTCACCAATTAGAACCTAATACACATAAACTCCTTCACCACATGCCCCTTGACCATGTCACACAAGTATAATGTCTATTCCATCCAGTCATCACATGATCCTTTCCCATAACTGAATGAATTTTTCACAACTAGCGATTATTGATTTATCCAAATAGTGATCAACATCACCCAAAATATATATATAATGGTCCATGCCCAGCATGGAAATCATATCACCTTAAAATAGATAGCCATCGATATCTCAATCCTCAGGCTTAACCCATCACAATCTCATGGATCTCAATATAAAATCACAATCATTTCACATAAAAATAATTTAATTTAAATTAAATAATCAATTCAATGTAATTAAATTGAAAAACGTGAATTAATAATCAAATCAATTTAATGAAAATAACTCACCCCGGCCTAATAGTCTAAGGTCTAGAGCCTTTCACAAGACTCCAACCACTTATTGTCACATGCGAGCATTCCCATTAGCATATCACAATGCTCAACATAATTAATTAAAAGAACCCATTAAATTCCATGGGTCTTGCATGCCCACAGTAGAACCCCTAAAACACTCATGAAAACACAAAGAAAAGTATTCACCACCTACCTTAGAGTTGTAGACGTAGGCATGTCCGATCAAATCCTCTAACTCTGACCTATTTGGAATAAATCAACATTTTTTATGAACATCCTGAAAATATAGGAAAACAACTCAAATAAATTTTGCAGTCAGTGAGGTAAGAGAAAAAATAAATAGAAGAATGGGAGAGGATATCCTTACCTAGACAGATCCAACACCACAAACATCTTAAATAATTGAGTTCAGACAAAGGATTTGGATCGAATCCAAGGAGAGTAGGAAAAGGATAACCCTACTTATTTTTCATATATTTAGGAGATGAATGAATGATAGGAAAAGAACAAATAGACAGAGTGGTATAATTTTCATCTCACCCCTTTAATAGGTAGCATGATTACCTTAAACAATTTTCCAAATCATGTGACAAACCATGTAGCTACTGCTACTTAAGAACCAATCCCCACACATTTATATTTTATAGTTGAACCTAACCATGCAATGATTGTGTGTTCTACAGTGCATAGGAATTTTCAAAATGCCACTAACTGGGCATCTTTTTCATGGTTTTCCAAAACATGCACAAACTGTGAACATCACCTCTTCTAAAAACTAAATATATCTTACAGGGCTTCACTCCACACCCCATATGGTTTAACAAACCATTATCAAGTAAAAAATTGGGCAATATGGTTTCTCCTAGGAGGCTGTATGGTTTACCCAAACCTTTCACCTCAGCCTGCACTTCACCAAAACTAGCTCTTCGAGACTTTGATGCACCTAAACCCCATTTAATAAATCTGTAAACCAATTTAAAAAGGTTTTGGGTTAAAAAAAATCTAGGAATTATGTTTCAATTATTGAAAAATAGGTTGGTCTACCAACCAGTTCCAAAAATTCAAAACGGGTGAGAATTTTGACCCACTCAAAAAAACCAGGATGTTAAACTCTCCCACTTTAGCATATCTCATCCTCGGGCTATAAAACATTAAACTAAGATGGTACCAAATATACATATATTTTTAAAATTTACCCGAACTACCCTAGTCAAAAGGGTATAGTTCAACTACCTAATAGGGCTCCCCACCATAGGAGTTAGCTACCCTATTCGCATCCCGACCCCAAAGTTCAAATGAAACCAATTGTCCATCGACCATGTCCTGGACTCAAATTCATCCTTTGATGCATCTTTACTCCTGAACCTCATTAAGTTTGCCCATGTGATACCAAAAACCCAGAAAAATTCAGCATCATACGGATTCCCACTTTATACCCATGTCTCACATGGCACCAACATGGTCCTACATCCCAATAAATGCTCAAATATGGCTTGGTACCTCATGCCTCAACAAGTAATGCATTGTAATGTTTCCCAAATTCCATCGCACCTCAAGTAACCCGCATCTACTTGATTAAATTATGCTAACATACCTCAATAACCTCACACCCATGGGGCTTAAGTATAAGTCCTTATGCCATGAACCTCATATATATTTAGATAATGCACCTAAGCCAATGCCAACATACTTACCATGGTTTTGTTATTCCATACATATATCTTGTGCATATCATTCACTCAAAATAAAAATGCCTCCAAAATTTCATGTCAAAAAAACAAAATGTAATCATGGTCATTCCCAAAGTATACCTATGACCATTATTGGATCACCAGCCTGCTCAGACCCTAGAAGCTCCATGGTATGCACCTGGTCAAAATCTAGACTATCTGAAGCCTAACCTCCGATGTTACACTAGCCACTGGCCACATACCATGATGACGGGTCCCACTATCTCTACCAAAACCTCTGCATGTAACCAAATCTCAAATGAAATCTCTTGATACCACTCCCACTATGAACATAGACCCTCTGTGGTCCCCAGTCCTTTATTTATAAATATCCAAGAAGGATTATTACAGAACAACTCCACATATCGGACCTGTCCACATGCCTATCACTCTATTAGAGGTCATTCTCACTAACTCCAAACATTTCATGGATACCCATACTAGAAACAGACCATCGGTAGTCCACTTTGAGGAAGTATGATGGATTCCTTGGCCTAACTACCTTTTTGGAACTCATCTTGCCCTCCCTTCATACTATTTGAAGCGTTGCCACTAAAATCACCTAAAGCTATCACCCATCTTGATTAAGACCTATTCGTCAATTTTCCCTCTACTATGAGAACCTGATTCACTACCTATGAGAATGAGGCCAACCAAATAATTTTTACCTACACCTGAATGGTGTGTCATAAACCATCCTTAAAACTCATCAACCCCAACATGTCGTCCCTCACTATGTCGGGTGCAAAGAGAGACAATTAGGTGAATTTTTCTACATATTCCATGATGGACATGTCACAATACTAAAGGATTAAGAACTATTGAGATCTCTTATTCCTCAACTTCTTTGGGAAGAAGTTCTCAAATAACATGTCCTCAAATCCCTTCCATGACATTCCCTCTTTTATATCTACCAAAATTAGAACATCCCACTAGCACATTGACATTCCTTTGATCGTGTAGGTCGCTAGTTTCACCCTACACTCTAGAGGAATCTCCAGCTTCTTGAAGATTGTCTGTATTACCTCCATCTATTTCTCAACTTCTTGGGGCCCACCCTCACCCTGAAATAGGAGTGGGTTATATGATTGGAACTCTCAAGTTAGATATTCCATAGAAGGATCTAATCCCTAATCTCCCCAACCAATCCCCTGTATGACACGTACCATGCTCACTCTAGACTACTCATCATGTCATAGCCCAAAAGCTATGAAATATGGCGGTTGGACCACCTACACTATAGTTTGTACCCATGGATCATGTTCTTCCTGATCCTTAGGGGCCTCAACATGTGTTTGGTCAATCAACACCCTATCCGGGCCTTCAGGATGCACTATTGGAGCCTGTCCAGGTGGCAACCCACTGAATACCATTACACGACCAGATATCCCAGTTTATATATATATAATGTATAATGGTAAATAAATAATTGGAAGCCTGATATCACTACCCTTACCCTTCCCCATCGCAACCATGCCTCATGGTATCATGGCCTCATGTCCTCCTTACCCACTCACATCAGAGCCAAGTATCAAGTATTCCTTGGGCCTTGTCCATCTTGATGAACTATGTCACCTCAATCTGATGACCTCACCACCTAACCTAGAGATCAACATCAACCCTTACCATTATACGTTCCTACTTCTATAAGTGTCGGACCCATATATATTAGTATCACATTTCATAATAAATTCATATTTTAAACACAGATGTTTACTTAATTTAAACATACTAACTTCCTAAAAAATCCTAAACATGCATAACGAAGACCCATTTCTATACAGGACCAAGGTTCAAATATATCTTTCAATTCTATACCAGTTTAAGGATCAGAACTCAAAACAATTAACAATTCACATTAAAAGTGTACCACTCAAGGTGTTAATCATATAAACTATAAAATGAGAACTATCATAATAGTAATTCCTACCCATGGAAACTTGATCTTTCCCCCATGCATGGGGTTGCAGTCACCCAAATATGAGATATAAACCTAGTTCCCACAACATTCTAATCTCCAATATTCCATAACCTAGGTATTAAGGCCATAAGAAAATAAAATATTTTGATACCATTATAATCATGTCAAACACCACTACTAATTCCCAATCAATTACAACAATGATACCATTTTTAGTACCCCAACACGATTAGCCACCCGAACAGTGATTTTGGGAAGAGTGCCACTAGAATTTGGCACACCTCCCTATACACCAAAGATGTAGACTTGCAACAAGGTTTTAAAGTATTGGTAGTTTGGATACTATACCCTCTGGTGATAATGATATAATGGTCCAATATATAGATTCTATATGCAATAGAATGTAAAGAATAACATAATCGAACCAATAATCCGCATGTAGAGGAATCCAAAGTAATAGTAATCAATCGAGGAAACATAACTAAACAACAATAGTGTAAATAAATAAACAATACAAACACACTATTTTTAGATATTAAAAAAATATCATGCATAAATATCAATTAATACATATCAATAAATAGAAGGTTCATCTATGGCTAACCTCAGTACATGTAAGGACCCAGCTGATGTAATGGACCACTAAGAGGGGCGGTGAATTAGTGGTACCCCATTTTTCTCTTCTTTTAAGTTACCTTAAAAAGAAAACAACCTTTTTCTCCTATTAAATATATACTTCCCTACTGAAAAACAAACAAGCACACATCCAAAGGAACACAACAATTTACAAGGTTCACTACTCAGTAAGAATAGCTACATCCTTGGTATGGTTGGAAAAAATCCAGCACCATAAAATCCATGAAGAAAACAATCCTTGGACTATAATGAGTAGGATATACCCTTACACTCATGAAGCACTGTGAAAAAATCACTCCAGTGTGTATGAACCCTCTTAGAACAATAGAGTAAAGTCTCTTTTATTGTAACAACTTATGTTACTTGTAATTCCTTTCAAATACACAAGTGTAAGAAAGTTCAGAACTAATATTCACTTCCTTACCCAGAAGAAAGGAAAGGACTCCCTAGACTTGAGATAGATTGATTAAAGTACGAACTTCCCATTCCGAATCTTCACTTTGAATTTTCCCAATCCAATTCTTCAATCTGAATCTTCTTCAGTCTGAGAAACTCAATACGGTGATAGCCAGTACTGATTCCCCATTCTGATTGTCCACTCCGAATTATTTACTCTGAATTCTTCACTCTAAATTCTTCACTCCAAACTTTCTTATTCACTCTTATTCTTCAATCCATGTATTCCTCAGTCTGAGAAACTCAATATGGTGATGGCCAGTACTGATTCCCCATTCTGAATCTCCACTCTGAATTCTCTTCTTCACTCATAATTTTCTCAATCTAAGAAACTCAATACGGTGTCAACCAGTATCAAATTCTCGTTTCAATTGAGACTGAAATGAAACTATGTCGGCCAAACACTTCTTATTCTCTCTAGATTATCATAGCTTATCTCTCTATTTTTTCATCACTTACTTACTTAGCACCCTGGTCTCCTTTTATAGGTGCTCCAATGTGTACTTAGGTAGGAAACCAAAATATTTTCCCGCTCACATAAATTCACCCAAATATTAATTTCTCCTGAAATCTCGAAGTAATTAAGACTTTGTCAAAACTTATAGAATATTCTTGAATATTCTTCCCCTTCACTTGATTTAGAGCTTTGGCCTTTTCCAGATCTGACATTGTTACCCACGTTTCTTGGTATCAAATTCTCGGATCCACTCTTCTATCTTCTCGGCATCATATTCTCAGATCCACTCTTCTTGAGTCTTCGGCATCACTTTCAATTCTCGGCATGACTCTTCATCGCTTCTCGATATGGATTTTCATTATGACTTCACCAATTCTAGGTATGGATTCTCGTTACAACTTCTCCAATTCTCTTCATGACTCCACACTTCTGGCTACGAACTTCAGGTTCAGGAAGTCGACTCCGAACTTCTTCACTCTGAACTTCTGACTCAGTAAATCGACTCTGAACATCCCACTAAGAACATCTAATTCAGGTAGTTGAATCTGAACTTCCCGCTACGAACTTCAGATTCTCAGAATGGATCTTCCAGATTCTCAGAACGGCTCTTGGTTCTCAATACGACTTCTTCAATCATCGATACCGGAGATTTTGAATTCTCGGAATGACTCTTCCAGATCTCTGTATGAATTCACCACCCAACGTTTTCTTGCATTATGAGTACTTGCATTTACTCAAAAATTAGAGTTAAAAAACAGCAAAGAATTGTCACAATTAATGTCTTCACATCTCCAATCATCCAGCTTTCGAGAATTTTCAATTTCCCGGTTCTGAACTTCTCAATTTCCAGACTCCGAATTCAACACTCTGAATGTTCAACATACTCGGTTCTGAACTTCTCAATTTCTAGACTCCGAATTTAAGACTCTGAATTATTCAAACACCAGGTTCCGAATGTTCAATATTCTCGGTTCCGAATCTTCAAACTTCTAGCTTCCGAATTCATAGAAATTCAAGGTGTCTTTCCTTTATGAAAACTTCCTCAAGATCAACAAAAGACAATCCATGAAAACCATCTCTTCCTTCAGCTTGGTCCTAAAAAATCTCCCCCGTTGGATTTTGTTTTCAACCAAGTTTTTAAAAATAACCAAACTTTATAAACTCAAGAAAAGGATTACTTATCAATAATTCTAAGCCTATGTGAGCTAACTCATTGTAGGAAAAAAGAATCACTGACAGAAAAACCATGCTGTCCAAAGGTAGTGAAAATGACATCTTCAACTTCATACAACCTATAAACAACTTCAAGATCTTTCCTACAACCACTCCAACAAACAGTTAGAATAGTTCACATACACAAACAGTGCTGAGTTCACAGCTTACCCACAACTCTCTCTTTGAACAATACATTTATGATACAAAAAACTTATCCCCCATGAAAAAACAATCCAAAGGTAAGAAGAGAGAGAGGAAAGAACAACATACCTTAGCCTTGAAGATAAAGAGGTTGGACACCCATGTTCAACCTCAATCTTGAGAATGATTCCTTCGACAAGGTTTTCGTGAAAATATCAGCAACTTGTTCAGCAGATGAAACATATTCAAGTTTCAGTTCATTATTTTCCACATGCTCTTTGATGAAATGATATTTGATGTCAATATGCTTCATTTGATAATGTTGTACTGGACTTTTGGTTAGATTAATTGTGCTTTGATTATCACATCCCAAGAGCAAGGGCTACTTTACTTTAACTAAAAAATCATCCAACTTTGTCTTCATCCAGATAATTTGAGTAGCAGCCTGAGTAGCAGCAACATATTCAGCTTCATCTGTACTAAGTGTCATAGAATTTTGCTTCTTTGAGTGCCAACCAACACAACTTTTTCCCATAAAGAACACTCCACCAGATGTGGACCTTCTATCATCAATATTTCCTGCCCAATCTGCATCTGAATAGCCAAGAAAATCAATGTTATTTGAGCCACAATACTTGATTCTGAATTCTATTGTGCCTTTTATGTATCTGAGAATTCTTTTTCCAGCAACAAGATGTGATTCTTTAGGAGAACTCTGAAATCTTGCACATAAGGTAACAGCAAAAACAATATCTGGTCTTGATTCAGTCAGGTATAACAAGCTTCCAATCATCTTTCGATATTCATTATTATCACCTTCTTTTCCTTCATCAATTTTTCTTAGCTTTGTTCCCACTAAAATAGGAGTTGATAAAGGTTTTGATTTTTCCATCCCAAACTTCTTAAGAAGTTCCTTAGCATAATTTTCTTCCAAGAGAAAAATGAATTATTTCTGTTACAAAATGTGTAACCCAAGAAAGTATCTCATTTCACCCAACATGGACATCTCAAAGACATTCTTCATTTCTTCATCAAACCTTTCACAGCTTCTTTCATCATTCCCAGCAAAAATAATATCGTCAACATAGACAATCACAATAAGAGAAAGATCTTGGCTTTCCTTGATGTACAGATTGTTGTAAACTCTTCCTTTCTTTAAGTTCATCTCCTTTAAGCAAGTGTCCAGTTTGGAATACCATGCTCTTAGAGATTTCTTTGGACCATACAAGGCTTTCTTTAACCTGCACACATAACTTTCATTCTTCCCAAAAACAAAGCCACATTGTTGCTCAATATAAACTTCTTCCTTGAGATCACCATTATGAAATGCGGATTTAACATCTATTTGAAATATTTTGTAGCCTCGTTGTGAAGCAATAGAAAGAAAGATTCAGATAGTTTCTAATCTGTCTACCGGAGCAAAATTTTCATCAAAGTCAATTCCTTCAATCTGAGAGTAGCCTTTTCAAACCAATCTTTCTTTATTTATAATAACTTCACCTACTTCATTCAACTTGTTCCGGAAGACCCATTTAGTGCCGATAATGTTCTTATTTTTAGGCTTGGGTACAAGTTCCCATGTTTCATTCTTTTCAATCTGATCCAATTCTTAATTCGTGGATTGAACCCATTCTGGATGCTCAAAGGCGTATTTAACATCATTTGGTTCCACTTTGGATTACACAAAAGTATGTGATATAGAATTACTTGTTCTTCTTGTTTGAACCGTGTGATGTTGATCACCAATTATGTTCTGAGCTTGCACTTGTTTCATCAGCCTTGGATATGTTTTTCGTGTGCCTTCCTCATCACTTGATATGGCTGAATTCGATTCTTCATCTTGATTAGGATTACAATTCATTGCATCCTTATCAGAATCATTAGCTTCATCTTCCTCATCTTCCTTATCTGTCTGGACGTGCTTATCTTTCCCCAGATTTTCAAGGACTTTTACATCAACTGTATAAACCATTCTACTTGTTTCTTTGTTAAAGAATCTATAACCTCTTCCTTATGGAGCATAACTAAGAAAAATTCCATCTTCTCCTTTCTGCTCGAATTTCCCACTACTTCCACCTTTCTTCTTTATGATGCATGGGCTCCCAAAAACTTTAGCATGCTTCACACTTGGAGTAATTCCATAGAAAAGTTAATATAGAGTCTTGTTTGATTGGGGCCTGTAGAAAAATATATTTTGAATATAAACATTTGTACTTGTAGCTTGCCTCCAAAAGTAATGAGTAAGGCCATGTTCAAGTAACATGGTTCTTCCCATTTCCACCAAGCTTCTGTTTTTCCTTTCAGCAACCCCATTTTGTTGAGGTGTATATGGAGAACTATATTCATGCCGAATCCAATGCTTCTCAAGATAGTATTCAAATTCTTCACTTTTATACTCACCACCATTATCTATTCTCAACTTCTCCATAGAGAACTCACATTCTTTCTCAGCTTTCCTTCTGAAGCTTTTAAACATTTTCAGGGTGTCTGACTTGTGCTTCATAAGCATAACACACGTAATGCGAGTAAAATAATCAATGAAAGTGATTAAGTACTTGTCTCCATTTGTTGATTGTTTTATCATCGGCCCACATATATCAGAATGTGTTAGTTCAAGGGGTTGTTTAGATCAGATGTCAATCTTCTTATGCACAACACTTGTAATATTTCGTTTCTGACCGATAGTGCAACACCAATCTCTTCTTCTTGGAAAATATGGAATATCTCAAACACTGTCCCTTTGAGATAACTTGCTCATATTTCTCTGACACAAGTGTCCAAGTCTACTGTGCCACAACCGATTTTCTTCCTCTATGCTCATGTAATAAGAGTTTTATGAATTTCCAACTTGAAACATATTTCCTTTGGTTCATTGGCCTCTTGTAACAATCTTCCCATCTTCTTCACTTTTCACAATAAATCCATCTTTCTTGAAGATAAATTTGTTTCCATCATCACACAATTGTGATACACTCAGCAAGTTGTGTTTCATCCCATTAACATACAGAGTTTTCTTGGACTTTAATTTTTCCTTTCCAATGATGGTCAATCCAACACCTTTGATTTTTAAGGATTCATCATTGCCAAATGTCATTGTGCCTTCTTTAAACTTCTTTATATTATTTAGAAACTTCATGTCTCCTTTCATATGTGAAGAACACCCACTATCAAGTATCCATGTTTGTTCTTCCTTAGTAACCTTTAGAGCAGTTTCAACAACAAGATCTTTTTCTTCTTTCACTTATTTCTTCACCTTCAGCTTCTAAAAACTAAGAACTTTTTGTTGAGCTGGTAATAGCACAAGACATCCTTTTGCAAGGTGTCCAGGTGGTTCACACCTTTCACAAATGATCTCCAGAGACTGGAACCTATTTTCTATCTTGACTTCATTCTTCTCAACTTTCTTCAAGAAAACCTTCTCACTCTTCTTCCTTGAGGAGATTGACTCCCCCTCAATCTCTGCCTTTCATAACTTGTTGGGTGATGGTAATAATGTTTATTGAACCAACACATATTTGTTGTATGCCCAAATCCACCACAATACCAACAGTACCCCTAGAAGGAGTACCTTCCTCTAAAGCTGTTGTTCTGATACTTCTTTGTTGCTCTTTATTCAGCCCCACCAACCATTCTTTTGTTAGCAAGATTGCTCGGCTAGAATTCTGAATTCTCTCGTTTTGCTTGTTTTTTCCCAGTGTTAGACTTAGGTTTCCTTGAAGCTTCAGAGTTCCCAGTAACGCTATTCTTGACCACATAAGTAACTTTCTTAGCTTTCTTCTTCATAGCAACCACCTTATTCTTCTGTTGAGTTTTCTCAGAATGTGCTTGTTAGGAGCCTTCACCAACATCAGTAGTTGAGTTTTGAAAAAAAAATGTTTTTTATTCAACTTCAGAGAGCTTCTTTTGAATGAGTTCTAATTCTTCCTCTTTTGACTTTATACTTACTCTCATATGCTCATTTTGATTTTTCTCATCTTCAAGAGACTTCTTCAAGTCCTCAAGCTCTTTATCAAGTTCTTCTTTATCACTAGATTGATTGGATTATGAGGAACATTCATCTTCTAACTTTTTTAAGCTTTTCCAGCCTTCTGATCATCCTTAAACATTCCTTAATTTCTTCTTTCAGATGCATCTCAAGCTGAGTTTCTTCTTATTCCAGGTTGCGGCTTCTGAAATCCTCATCATTCATTATTACAATGAAAGTTTTCTCAAAACCATGCTCAACTAATTTTTCAGATTCAACATCACTTTCTTCATCCTATTCATTGATGGATAGGAAGATTTTTCTCTTAGATTTTAAGAACTTATTTTCTTTCCCCGACTTTCCTTTACCACCCTGCTTCTTCCATAACTTTCTTGGATTTCGTTCTTCTTCATCACTGTCTTCTTCATTCTCCAATCGAGGACAGTTAGCTGAAAAGTGGCCAATGCCTCCACATTCAAAACACTTCAAGGTAATTTTTCCCTTGTATTTACATGTGCCTCTTTTAACATTTTTTGAAAACAAGGATAAAATATCGTTAAGATTTTTACAAACCTCACTTTCAGAGTCAGAGTCACCACCATCTTCTTTAATCAAGATCTTCTTAGACTTATCCTTCTTCATGGATTTGAAAGATAATTCTCTATCAACATTTTTCTTGGCCTTCATAGCCTTTTCCCTTCTCATCTCATAAGTAATGAGTGTACTGTGCAAATCATCAAGAGATAGAGTCTCTGAGTCTCTGTCTTCTAATGAAGATACCTTCGCATCAAATTTATCAGGAAGAACCCTCAAGATCTTTTCCACCACAGGAGAGTCTTTCAGCTCTTCACCAATACATCTGATGGTACTAACAATATCATTTACCCTAGTGAAGAAATACCCAACAGATTCATGCTCTCCCATCTTTAAGTCTTCATATTTCAATCTCCAGATTTGAAGTTTTGCCTTCTTGACTTTTGTATTGCCTTCATATATGTTTTTCAGTTTGTCCCATATACCTTTGGGTGTGGCCACTCCTTTTACTCTCAAGAATTCACTTTCAGAAAGTGAAGACAATATATCATTCTTGGCTCTTACATCATTCTCAAGAAACTTCTTGTCAACAGGTGTAAGTGGAACATTGTCTTCAATTGGGGGAAACCCAACTGTTGCAGCTTTAAGAACTTCATAACTAATAGACATGAGATATGGTATCATTATATCCTTCCAGATGTGATAGTTCTTACCGTAAAATACCGTAATGCCTTTATTATTCACACAATTCAGATTTTCCATTAGCAAGGAAAATAAAGGCAACCTCCCTCTAATACCACTTGTAAGGACCCAGCTAGAGTAATGGACCACTGAGAGGGTGCGTGAATCAGTGGTACCCCTTTTTCCCTGCTTTTAAGTTCCCTTAAAAGGAGAACAACCTTTGTCTTCTGTTAAAGATATACTTCCCTGCTGAGAAACAAACAAGCACACATCCAAAGGAACATAGCAATTTACAAGGTTCACTATTCAATAAGAATAGTTATGTCCTTGGTATGGTTAGAAACAATCCAGCACCATACAATCCACTAAGAAAACAATCCTTAGATTACAACAGGTAAGATATACCCTTACACTCGTGAAGCACTGTGAAACAATCACTCCAGTGCGTGTGCACCCTCTTAGCACAATAGGGAAAAGTCTCTTTTCTTGTAACAACTTATGTTACCTGTAATTCCTTTCAAATACACAAGTTTAAGTAAGTTCAGCACTAATATTCACTTCCTTACCCAGAAGAAAGTCAAGGACTCCCTGGACTTGAGATAGATTAATTACAGTCCGAACTTCCCATTCCAGATCTTCACTCCGAATTTTCCCAATCTGATTCTTCAATCTGAATCTTCTTCAGTCTGAGAAACTCAATACGGTGACAGCCAGTACTAATTCCCCATTCCGATTCTCCACTCCTAATTCTTCACTCTGAATTCTTCACTCCAAGTTCTTCACTCTGAACTTTCTTCTTCACTTTGATTCTTCAATCCAAGTCTTCCTCAGTCTTAGAAACTCAATACGGTGATAGCCAGTACTGATTCCACATTCTGAATCTCCACTCCGAATTCTCTTCTTCACTCAGAATTTTCTCAATATGAGAAACTCAATACGATGTCAACCAGTATCAAATTCTCGTTTCAATTGAGACTGTAATGAAACTCTGTCGGCCAAACACTTCTTCTTCTCTCTAGATTATCAGAGCTTCTCTCTCTATTTTTTCATCACATACTTACTTAGCACCCTGGTCTCCTTTTATAGGTTCTCCAAAGTGTTCTTAGGCAGGAAACCAAAATATTTTCCCACTCACTTAAATTCACCCAAATCTTAATTTCTCATGAAATCTCGGAGTAATTAAGACTTTGTCAATGCTTCTATAATATTCTCGAATCGTCTTCCCCTTCACTTGATTTAGAGGTTTGGCCTTTTCCAGATCCTACTTTATTACACAAGTTTCTCGGTATCACATTCTCACATCCACTCTTATGTCTTCTCGGCATCATATTCTCGGATCCACTCTTCTTGAGTCTTCAGCATCACTTTCAATTCTCGGAATGACTCTTCACCGCTTCTCGATATTGATTCTCGTTATGACTTCACCAATTCTCGGTATGGCTTCTCGTTACAACTTCTACAATTCTCCTCAAGACTCCACACTTCTGGCTACGAACTTCAGGTTCAGAAATTCGACTCTGAACTTCTTCACTCTGAACTTCTGACTTAGAAAGTCGACTCTGAACTTCCCACTACAAACTTCTGATTCAAGAAGTCGACTCCGAACTTCCTGCTACTAACTTCAGGTTCTTGGAACGGCTCTTCTAGATTCTTGAAAAGGCTCTTGGTTCTTGATACGACTTCTTCAATCATCGATACCGAAGATTTTGAATTCTCAGAATGACTCCTCCATATCTCGGTATAACTTCACCACCCAACTTTTTCTTTCATTATGATTACTTTCATATACTCACAAATTAGAGTCACAAAACAGCAAAGCCTCATCACAATTAATGTCTTCACATCTCCAATCAGCCATCTTTTGATAATCTGCAATTTCCCGGTTCTGAACTTCTCAATTTCCAGACTCCAAATTCCAGAATCCGAATGTTCAACATACTCGGTTCCGAACTTCTCAATTTCCAGAATTCGAATTTAAGACTCTGAATTCTTCGAACACCAGGTTCCGAATGTCCAATATTATCGGTTCCAAATCTTCAAACTTCTAGCTTCCAAATTCTTATAAATTCAAGGTGTCTTTCCTTTATGAAAACTTCCTCAAGATCAAAAAAATACAATCCATGCAAACCATATCTTCCTTCAGCTTGGTCCTAATAGTAAATACATAAATTTAAGCATGATAAAATAAAAATGATAACTAAGAAGGGAACTCCAACCAAGGAATGAACCAATGGTACCCTACCTATATCCAAAGTTAAACAGTCTCTAATATCTTGCCCTAGATCATGGACATTTTCCTGAATGCAAGAGCATAAAGTATACATGCATCCGGAAGGTCCCAGGTAAGGTGTGAGAATGAGTCTCAGTAGGCCTCCACAAATGTGAGTATACATAAAAAAATTTATTCATTGGGTGTGTATTAAAAATAAATAAAGAATTAAGTTCATCAATTTAATAATCACATGTTTCCCTAGTTCTCAAAAGCTACTAGAAAGATATCACCTGCTTCGGTCATCGCTAGAATATCTGAGGAGTAGATTATCCTTAGACCATGGCTCAAGGCATCCCATGATGTCAATAGCCTAGGTGAACCCCCAATTCCCACCTCCAAATGTGAATTTTTACCTTGTTCTATCAACTAATTAACCGATGTCCTGAAGGAATTCCAAAAATATATATAAACCAGGCCCCCTAGACCCCTTCTTGGAAAACACTTATCATCTTGAAGCTATAAATCCAGAAGAACAATGATATATTTCCCCAAGTAATATCACCTTAGGATAAAATAATGATGTCCTTAGTAATGGTGATGTACATCCTATAAAATAATCATGTCTTAATGTCCTTAAGCATGGTGATCCTCATCCACCAACCAACAACTTCATCGCTATCATCTGAGGGATCCTAGACATCAACATGGCTTTCTACAGCAAGCACCCCAAACCTTTTTCGAAAGCCACACTATTGGGGGCCTCTACCCTCATGAGTGGTGAAACCCACCTCATCACTAATTTAAAATATGTGCACATGAATCAAAGAAGCACTTTGACCAATACAGGTGAGCGGAATTCACCAATTAAAACCTAATCCACATAAACTCTAGCACCTAATTCTCCTATGACCATGTCACTCAAGTCTAATAGTCTTATCATCCAATAATCAATTGAGCCTATCCCATAACATGATGACCTTGTGCCAAAAATGTTGATCGATTCATCAAACCAGCGATCAATATCACTCAAAAAATATATATAATAGGCCATGCCAAAGACGATGATCATATCTCCTCAAAACAGATATCCATCACAATCTCAATCCTTAGGTCAAGCCTGTCACAATCCCATGGATCTCAATATTGAATCACAAACATTTCAAAAAATAATAATTCAATTCAAATTAACTAGTCAATTCAATGTAATTTAATTGAACAACATGAATTAAATCTGAAAATCAATTAAATGCAACAAACTCGCCATGGCCTAACTACCCAAGGTATAGAGCCTCTCACACAGCTCCGACCACTTGTCTCACGTGAACATGCCCATTGCAATCTCACAGGTTTCACTTTAATTAATTAAAATAAACAATTATATTTTATATGTATCATTCAATCAACATAATGGAATGCTCAAATAGGAACCCATAAAAACACTATCTAAAACAAAACATAATGTATGAACCACCTACCTTAGAGTCGTAGACTTAGGAATGACCGATCCTAGCCTCTAAATCTGACCAATTCAGAATAAATCAAATATTCTGATGAAATCCCTAAAATTATGGGGAAATAAAAAAATATATTTAGTGATCTGTGAGGTGAGATAAAAAAAATAAAAATAATCATGTGAGAGGAGACCATTATCAAGATGGATCCAACACTACAAGCATCTTAAATAATGGAGGTCGGACAAAGTATTTGGATCAAATCCAAGGAGAGGATAAAATGTACAACCCTTTTTATTGTGCATACATGGAGGAGAAGAAATAAAGGGAAAAAAGGAATAATTATTGGTAGGATTAGAATTTTTATTTCACTCTTTTAAGAGGATACATAGTTAGCTCTCATGGTTAACCATAACCATGCATTAATAATTCATGATACAGTGCATAGACATAACCCAAATGGAAATAACCATGCAACTTGTGCATGGTTTTCCAAACCACACCCAAATTGTGAGGATTACCTCTACTGAAAACTATAGAGGCCACACATTTCCATGCACCTCACCCCGAATGGTTTCCCAAACCTTTATCAAGACAAAAACAAGACTACATGGTTTCTCCTAGGAGACCGCCTGATTTACCCAAATTGTATGCCTCACCCTATGCTTCACCAAAATTAGTCCTTTGGGCCTCTAATGCTCACAAAACCCGTCCAAACTCCCAAGTAATTTCCCAAACCCCTAAACCCATCGAAAAATAAGTTTTGGGGTTAAATAAAAACTTTTAATTAGGTTCTAATGATCGAAAAATAATTTATTCTTCATGCCAATTCTAAAAATTCAAAACGAGCAAGGATTTCAACCCACTCCAAAATTAGGGGACATTAAATGTGACATGTACAGTTTGAAACGCCTGCAAGTACATGGAATGTAAGACCCTATTAAATTTTGTGTAGCCGAAAAATTACATGGACAATAATTATTAATAATTAGTATCTACATGAAATACTAAAATTCACTAGGTTAGTACATAGAATAGAGTAAAACTAGTCACATGATACGTACAAGAATCTACAATCCATGTATTTTGTGCTTCACTTTAATTATCAATACGTTTGTCTCACATGACTCATCTATATTATTTTATACCTTGAATGAGTTTTCATGAGATTCATGGTGTGTATAAGCAGATAAACACCATTTAATCTATTTTAAGCCACCCACACAACATACATAAAGCTCTCAGTTTGTATCTCACAAAGCTTTTCACATGTTACCAAGTACGTATAGCTAGTTTCACACCATATGATTCATGTCTTTCCATGTAACTTAAATGATTGTCAAAACATGATGATTAATGATGCCACATACTATGACCATATATTTTGTTTTTATTTACATGTATTCAATATCATGTGGGGTTACTGGATATATACACCATATACATTTTATGAACTCTTTATCTTGTCAGTTTTTAGCTAGCATAAAATACACTGCATGTAATGATACCACATACTGATCCATGCGACATGTCATGATTGATGTGACCCACAAATTTTTTGGTTTACCATTGGTATAAAATGTGTAATTTTCCATTACACTCCATGTATATGGGTCGCATGGCCTATAACTTGAAGGTTTTGGGGCATAGTATAAGATTTTGGACTAGTTTCCAACAATGTTTTCATCGATTATATAAAATTTGAACATCATGATAAAGAAACGCCAAAATATTAATAGGAAGGATATGTTCGCATTGAATTTATAATTAATTTATATCTAGATTTAACTAATCTTGATAATTTATTCATTTTTTATGATTAATTCAACGGTCTCTCTCATATTATAAATGTGGTAATGGATCTAAACTACAATTCCTCTATTGATATCCAAAAGGTCTCCACAAATCTCTAAATGAAGCCATTGTTATTTTCAGTGCTAGAATAGAAGTACCAACCACCTTGCAACATTCACCATTGATAGCAATAAGTAATCCTCTAGCCTTGGAAGAATATTTGTCTTGTTCTCTTATTATTCAGAGAGGGGATGATAATTTTCACTCTTCATTCCTAAAATAGTTCTTATGAGATTCTCTTGTCCTAAAAATAATTCTATCAAGAGAATTCATTGTAAAAAATAATTCTCCACCCCCTCCCCCCATAAAAATGATATAAATAAAATTATATAGATAGGGTTAAATAATTAGTAATTCCAAGGGGAACATAACTAATTATTTATTCTAAGTAAACCCCATATCAAAAAATATATATATTATTAAATTACATGACATTCACTAAATTTGGGATTTTTGAATATAATTTGTAGAATAAATAAATAATTATTTTGTTGAATGATATTAAATAAAACATATTATATCTATTGATCCCTTAACTCGTTTCATTAATCCTTCTCGGCATATATCAAACTATGAATAAAATATATTCATTTAAATAAATAATTGTATATATACTATTTATTCAATTAATTGATTTTATATTCATTAATGTGAAATTAAATATTTATTTAATATTCAACTCACATGTATTCTAAATGACAATAACTATTTATTTCATTTTTGTGATCAACATAACCTAAATAATTATTATTCCACAAGCTAACAATAACATATATTCTTAATAATAAATTTGAATATAATTTAATTGAGATTCTAGATTCACCTGGTATGTTACCCTTTAATACTCTTCCTTGGTGGAATTAAGTGAACATGCCTAAATTCTAAGATAAATTTATTGAAACATGTCAATGAACACATCGAGAATTAATTTAATGTCACAACAACAACAATACCATACAAACACTTACAGTTTAATATAATGTCTTTTTCTAGATATCTCGTTAAGAATATTGCATACTTATTTTAACAAACTATATGCATGATTAAATTTCTTTAACTCCCAAAAATTAAATAATTAATCCACTAAATTTTCCTTTTATTTAATTAAATAATTCCATTTTAATTAAAGAGAAATATATATCATCTTCCATTAACTCAAAAGGGAAAATCCTTTCTTAACTTATTTGATTAATGTTATATCACTTTTGATGAAACTAATATATTCTATGTAACTATGAGTGTATGTGATAATGGTTTTCATAAATACATAAAATGTATATGATTCTTGATTTACATAAATAATAATTTAAAGTATAAGGATCAATGTAAATATCTATAGATAAGAATATCCAATGACCCAAAACATGTGAAATTACTATTGGAAAGTCTATCCTTATAACCTTTTTTAGATATTTCTAAGTCAGAAATTCATGAGAATAAGCTTTATCAAATTATGAGCATCTATAATTTTATATCCATGCATTATTTTTTTCACATCATACTATTTTCATCTAGATCATATGACATATGTTTAAGAATATTATCCCAACACGTCAAGGTTCTCATTATAAATGGAAAATTTTATACACTACTACAGGGATCTCCTATATCCAAGGTCCTAGATCATAGTTATAATCCTCTTAACTATATAAATAGGCTATAAACACAGTCATCCTTCCCATGGAGGTTATCTCCATTGCAATGGCCTCTACAGTTATAGCCATGGGCATGGACCACAGCAATAGACACTAGAATGTGGGTTTGGTTTACATCTCACCAATAGCCATAATTACATAACTATAGCTATAATATTATCTAGAAGAAATGTATTCATGGTTCTTTGATCCATTATATCAAGGAAAATACACAACGGCCTTTAACACACTTCTATAATACTCATTTTATATAAATATGTGTGTGTGTGTGTGTGTGTATACAAATTTATAAATATATTATATTATAATTAGTTAATTAATGATTATTATTATTCACTTATTTGATTGATTATTAAAATTTATCCCTAGTTAGAAGTTAATTAAAGCTATAGGCCTAACATGTGCACTATATAGAAAAATTCAACATCTGAGCATAGTGATAGCCTCCCCAGACACAACTAATAGCCATGGTCAGCTCAAACCAGAGAAATAGTTTATTGGGTTGTGGTCTAAGGCCATGGTAACACCCCATTATCTTAAGTTATATGTATTTATTTTAAAAACTAATTTGTTAAATAGCATTATTCACACACAACACAAAACCAAAACAAACTGTGGAACATTATATAACCATTAAAATGTAACCATAGGATTGATGGGTAAAAATAAAGGTAATTAAATTAAGAAATATTTGCATAAATAAAAAAAATAAAGGTCCTTATTAATAAAATTGCATTGATAAAACCTAAATTAGTGTATAAAATTAACTAGTAAGACTGATCTATACTATATAATGTAAAACTTCTAAGAAATGGATTTTATATATTGTTTAAACTAAATATATTATGAATAAAATTTATTGTTGATATGAATAATATATTAATACCAATTTTATTATTAATTCATAAGAAATAAGAAAAAGAATATATTATATTTTTAAAAAGTGATTTTCCTATGAAAATAGTTTTTATTATATTTTTATGTTTTTATTAAAACAATAAATTTTAAAATTGTAAAATTTTAATTTGGAAAATAGTTTTTTTATATTTAGAAAAAAAATTATAGATTAATATTCTTTTTTGAAATATTTTATTTTCAGGTAAATATTGAAAAATAATTTTTTACCAAAACTATAAATGTTATGACATTACCATTTTATAATAATGAAATATAATTTTATAAATCCATTAAATTGATCAAATATTTATCTAATGAGTAAAACTATACAATTTTAAAATACTATTATGAATTTATAAAACCTATGTTTAGAATTTTATAATCATAAGTTCTATTTTCTAATAAATAAGTTTATTTTTGGACTTTTAATTTAACTAAATATTATTTTGGTAAAATTAAGTTTTTTATTGTTTGAAAACCACAAAATATTTTTATTTTATAATAGAAAAATTTATCTCATCAAAACCAAAACCATTGATAATTTTATCCTAAACATTAATTTTAAACATAAAAATATATTTTTTATAAAAATAGGTTTTTACACGTTACATGAATTAATATTAAGATTAATTTACACTACATATATAAATTATATATAATAAAATTTATTTCATTTTATGGAATAGTTATGTAAAAATTATTTACTATTTTCGATTTTTTATTCAATTTAATTAAATTAAGTAAATAAATAATTACTTACCATGGTAATAATAAAAATTGTAAAATTTAAAATTTTAAGAGTAAAGGACTATAAAATTGTTTAAAACATGTGTGTAAATAAATGGTTTAAGTATTATCCACAATTTCTAATACCCCAATCCATTATTTTCTATCACAAACCGGATCTGGTCACCACTATTACCAACACCAAATCTAGTCCATGACAAGTCCTGAAGGGCATTCCCTATCCCCACGGTCTGGCACAAGTTCTCAGGTATCAATAAATCTTGTTTGGGGATTATTTACCCGAGTATGAAATCATAAAACACTCACAACAACTAATAATAAGAATCTAAAATTTTCATGCCAAACAAGTCTTAAGAAAACCAGATATGAATACATATCTTTAAATACCATACAAGATGTCCAAGTACAAATAAATACATCAGAAAGACATCCCCAAATACTCCACATGACAAGGGGCTAGTCACCCCTCGAGCCATCTCCACAACACCGCACTACGGGAGGGGTCTAACAACCCGAACCGCCTTCACCAAAGGCTTTACCATTACCTATGTCATTCATAACCAAGTATACTTACACCCAAGGTGTGTAAGTAGAGTGTGATCCTAATTCCAACAGGATACCACCCAAAGGTTCCAAAGTATATGAAATACAAGATGAAAAAGCAAGCAATTTTAATATGTAAAGAAAAGCGGTGATAAATTCCAAGAAATGAAATTTTTAATTAAAAATAGTTTTAAAAACAAAACTTTCGTAATGTTAACACATTTAAATGAGACATGTTATATAATATAATTTAAATCCAAACACACCCTAATACAAGGGTAAATAACATGTATCCAATCAGCACCAAAACTAGGAACACCCCTAGGCAACCCGATAGTCTTAGGCCATATGCACGTCATTCATCACTATAAAGTAACCAAAGAAAAATCTATTCTCATGCACAAGCCACAAGTAGGGAACATAAAAATAACTTATTTTTCCCCCATAATCATCAATATAGTTTATTTATGGTTGTTTTTATCCATTTTCTCAGTGAAACAGGGACAAAACTCATCTAGTTCACTAGTCGTACTAGTACATATCCGCCCACCTAGGTACCTGGGCTTCCCCCTTTGTGCTCAAAAAATTTCAGCAAGAAACACACATACATTTACATATAAAAACACCAACACTGGTCATATACCAACAATAAAGTATCTTTTCACACTTTATACCACTTAAATCAATCAACAAAACATTTTTATTTTTAATAAGACAACTTCACAAAAACTAACAATGCTTTGAACACAAAAAATACCTTTAAAACCCCACATTGAATACCATGTGCATACTAATATTTTCCAAAACAGAATTTAAAACACCAAAAAAAATTCTATAAACCCATTACAAGAGTTATAAAACAACCCCAATAAGCATCACATAGAGTAGCCATGTAAAACACTCAATCCAACACCAAAATGGTACTCAAAAATTCATTTTCTTAACAAACGTCACCCAAAACCAATTTCATAGAAACAAACAAAGGAGAATTACATTGAAATTTTTATTTTCAGCCCTAATAAAATTCAATAAAACCAACTAAATAATTATAGGTCATCCCTTAACGAACCAATAGAATATTTATATGAAAAACCCCCAATTTCACATGAAATTGGCATTTAAAATCCACTTTCATTACAAACACCACTAAAAAAAATTATTCACCAGTAATAAAATTTAATAAACATGAAAATATTATAAACATTGTATCTAGGTCAAAAATATTTCATACAAAATGGAATCACCTACCAAATTAATTAAAACCCTTGAATCCTTTGTGAGAAAACTCAAATGCACCACCACCGCATCTCAACGAGGGTGTATCAAGACTAAAAAATAATTGTACCAAGAAAACCCAAGGTTAAACCCTGTGTTCAAAACCCTAACCTATGGTCATTTGGGACCTCAAGAAAAATTGGAAGAAACATAATGGAATGGGGAGGAATGAATAGTGTAAGAAACTTACTTGAGATTGTTTGAAGTTCTTCCACCAAACCCCCTTCATGATAGAGTTAAAATGAGGGTTTGAGTGACTTGGAGGACAAATATGGCTCAAATGTTTGAATTGGGGAAGAAAGGGTCGAGTTAGGATAAATCTTGGGAGGTCTAAGAGGTCATTTAAATACTTTTTTATGACCTAGACATAGGTGCACGGTTTGGAAAACTGTGCACCTAAATCGTGCACCCTCTTTTCTCTTCTCAAAAAAACATCAAAAGCCACCAAAATTCATGGGGATTAGGGGGGACATAGGGGGAATTCTATGATAAAAATATATGAAATATAAATACATTTAATGAAGAAATTGGGTGTGAAAATTCTCCCCACCATGAAAACTTTATGTCCCGAAAAGTCAACTATAGGCTTGATCAAAAAAAAGAATGGGTACTCATCCTCGACCCATGACTTCCACTCCCATGTCTCATGAGTATCACTACCATGCTTCCAACAAACCCGGACTAGTGTAATAGACTTACCTTCAAGCACCTTCTCTTGGGAGTCCACTATTTTCCCTGACCGCTCAAAAACTGACAAGTCGGGCACTATCTTCAGTTCTTCCCAACTCAGCACATGGGACGGATCCGGGTTGTATTTTTTCAACTGGGAGATATGGAAAACATCATGGATGGACATCAACTGAGAAGGTAAATCCAAACTATATTCCACATTTACAATATGCTCAGGGATCTCAAAAGGTCTGACATACCACGATGTCAGCATCCCTTGCTTTCCCAATCGACGATGGCCCGGACGAGGGGCTACTTTCAAGAATACCATGTCACCCATAGAAAAATCTGAGTCTCAATGCCTCTGGTCAGCATAGGATTTATGGTGACTCTAAGATATCAATAAACACTTCATGATCAACCTGACCTTCTCAGATGTCTTTTTCACCACACTCGACCCCAGTAGTGAGGTCTCACCTACCTCAGCACAACACAGGGGGGACTGACAAGTCCGGTCATAGAGCGCCTCAAAAGGAGCCATTTGAATCGAGGATTGGTAACTTTTTTTATAATAAAACTCAACCAATCCCAAATGGTTATCCCAAGAACCTCTAAAGTCCAAGACACAAGCACAGAGCATGTCCTCCAAAGTCTTATTTGCCCGCTCTGTCCGACCATCCATCTGAGGGTGGTATGCCACACTCATCTTAATCTGGGACCCCAAGGCCTTCCAAAAATCGATAAGTGAAGCGGGGGTCTCTTTATGAGACTACTTCAGATGGAACACCATGTATTATCACCACCTTCTGAAGATACAAATGGAACAACTCATCCAGTTTAGTTTTATCTTTGATTGGAATAAAGTGGGAAGACTTGGTCAGATGATCAATCACCGCCCAAATGGCATTATTACCACGAGGTGTACAAGGAAAGCCAAAAATGAAGACCATGTAAACCCTGTCCCACTTCCAGGTAGGAATGGGTAATGGTTGGAGCAAAAAGGAGGGCCTTTAATGTTCTTCTTTCACCTGCTGGCATGTATAACATCTCAACACAAAGCCTGCTTTGTCCCATCACATACCAGGCCACCAGAACTGTCGTCTCACATAATAATACATCTTGGTGGAACCTAGATAGATATACCACTGAGACTAGTGGCTATCCTCCATCACCACCTTCCACAGAGATGATGGCACTATTGAGCGGTCCTAGAAGCATAATATTCCCTCTGGAGATGATGACCAATTAGAGGACGTCTCCCCACCATGAAGAAATTGCCTTGACTGCTGACAAAGCTCATCACTAGGTTGTTCCTGCTGAATCAACTCCAACAGAGAAGGAGTCAACTGAACGCTCTCCAAGAATGCACCTCCATTGTTATCTCTGGTCTACACATGCATTTGGGAAATGAATCCCATCAAAGTCCACTCATCACTGGAATTCCTTAAAGCCTACAATGTAACTCTTCTTCTCATGGCATCAGCCACCACATTACCCTTACCTGGGGTATAGACAATGTCAAAGTTAAACCCCTACATGTACTCGATCTAGCGACGTTGCCTCAAGTTGAGGTCCTTCTAAAAGAAGATATAGGTCAAGGTTTTTTGATCAGAGTAGACCAAAAAATTCTCCCCAAAGAGATAGTGACACCAAGTATTCAAAGCATGAATCACCACTACCAACTACAAGTCATGGGTTGGTTAATTATTTTTATGTGGTCTGAGGTGGCGAGATCCATACTCCACCACATGATCATCCTGCATAAGCACGAACCCAAGACCCATACCTGAAGCATCAAAATAGACCACATACCCTTTCTCAGCCTTAGGAAAAATCAGCACGAGGGTGGTAGTCACCTACCACATTAGCTCCTCGAAAAATTCCTTACATTCTAGGGCCTATACAAACTTCTCCCCTTTCTAGGTGAGTGCAGTCATCAGTGAAGCAATCTGAGATAAATCACTAAAGAAGCGCCTGTAATAACTAGACAGGCCAAAGAAACTCCTGATATTGAACACATTCTTTTGTTTCTCCCATTACATGACCTCACTAATCTTCACAGGGTCCACTGAAACCCCCTGATCTGGGATCACATGCCCCAAAAACATCACCTCCCTCATCCAGAAAGTGCACTTTGACAACTTTTCATAGAGGTGATGATCTTGCAAAGTGCCCAAGACGATCCTTAAGTGATGTTGGTGTTCCTCCTCAGATCCAGAGTATACTATAATTTCATCCATGAACACTACAATGAATTAATTGATATACTAATGGAACACCATGTTCATGAGTTCTATAAAGACCGTTGGAGCATTGGGCAATCCGAAGGGCATGACCAAATACTCAAAGTGTCCATACCTGCTTCGGAAGGCTATCTTCAGGATATCTGCCTCTCTCACCCTTAGTTGATGGTATCCTAAATGAAAGTCTATTTTTGATAACCACTTTTCCCCCTTAAACTGATAGAACAAATCATTTATTCTTATAAAAGGGTATTTGTTCTTAATTGTTAACTTCATTAGCTTCAGGTAGTCAATGCACAACTGGAGGGATCTGTCATCTTTTTTTGTGAACAACACAGGAGTGGCCCAAGGAGTGATGATTGGGCAAATGAATCCATTGGATTCTAAGTTTTCCAGTTGTATCTTTAATTCCCTCAACTCGGTAGGGTCCATGAAATATGAGGGAAGAGATATCGGTTGTGTTCCCGAAGCTAGATCAATCAAAAACTCCACATCTTGATCTAGGGGAAAACCTGAGAAATCATCTAGGAATACCTCTAGATACTCACTCACTACATGAGGTAATGCACCTTTATGGGACATACCATCTTTCTCTAGCATGAGTGATGATAATTGGTAAAAAAATACTTTCTAACTCTGGGTGCGGAGGTCATGCGAAACCCGACTGAGGATCCCATTCCCCACGAAAAACTTGACAACTCCCATCAGGTGTTGTGAAACTCACTCGCCGCCTGTAGAAATAAATGTGTGCATTGAAGTGTACCATCCAATCCATTCCAAGTATCACATCAAAAAGGTATATATCTAAGACCAAGATGTCCCACTCCATCTCAACCCCTGACATGTAAAGCGAACACGAGGGGCACCTGAGACCCTGGTACTTCTTATTTCCCAGTGGTGTTACTAACTCCATTGTGAAAGACAACAACTGGGTTATCAAATTCACAGTGTCCACAAAATATGTAGAAATGAATGAAACAGAGGTTACAGTATCAAAAATATTAGGAGCTATAGAAGATGTGATTAGAATGGTACCTCGAACTGTTGACAGTCCCTCTTTTGATCCTACTGATGCCTGATCTACTGCATGGAGGTGTATGGTCTCTTCTTGAGGATGACCATCAGTCTTTGGTTTTTCCCTGAATTGGATCTACTTATAAGATGACCCAACCCAACCACCAAGTCCTCGAAATCAAGATCCCCCCATCCTCGATGGTTCGGACTGAGCTGTCCCTCCTTTGGAAGCCGCTGACACTGCCCCACTCAGAAGTGGACGTACCACCCCGAAGAAAAGTTTTAAATTCCCTATACCTCCACACAAGTAACAAGGATCTTGAGGAATATGTCATTCGGGTTGTATGTTCCCCATATTTTCTCACTGGTGGCACACGTCCGATCTCACATTAGAATCCGCAGACAAAAACTACCTGGAAGAGTGTCTTGAACTGCCACCTCCTTTCTTCATCTGTTCCCCCTGCTTCCTTTTCCTCACTAGGGAACAGCCACTTCCCGCTACTGACACTATCCCAGATAAACATGACTTACCTTTCCAATCAATCTCCACCATACATGACTAATCAACCACATCAATATTAATCCTCATCTTGAACAAGAACACCTTAGAGTATATCTCTAGTCGCAAGCCTTTCTCAAACCTCTGAGCCTTCTCTTTCTCATTAGAGATGATTTCATGGGAATAACAAACCAAATAAGAAAAATGTATGGCATACACCATGACATAAGAATTACCCTGTACAAGATCCACGAACTATGGAAAGACCTCAGGGAAGTATTTCTCATTGAAGACTGCCTTGAAATCTCCCCAGTGCATCTGCTCATTCTTCCTAGTCTAAAGACCCAAATCCCACCACCAGCAGTAGGAAACCTCCAAAATAATATAGGAACACTTCACCCTAAGCTCATAGGGTGTGTCTAAGAACTCGAACATTAACTCGATCTTCTCAGGTCATTCCTCTGCTTTTGGGGGTTATATGCTGCCTCGGAAGGTAGGAGGGTTATTTTTAAAGAACTCATTGGCCTTGTCCTTTCTAAGACTAGTCTTATCCTCTCTAACAGGAGCTGTAATAGGATCTACTCCCTTTCCTATAGCATGTACATCCCAGACCATGGCCTCAACTAGCCTCTGATCAATTGGTGTGGGAGAACTCTCTCTGGCTTCCTCACGTGGGTGCATGGGAGCTTTCTGGGGGGGCATGTTGCTAAAAAATGAAACATTCAAAAAAAATATTCAATACCACAATTATGAAAATTTTAATTGAATAAATCAAATATAAATAATCCAAAAACATTATAGTGATAAAATAAACAACTACTCCACCCCCGCTTGATGTCCACCCGTGGTCTGCAGCCTACACGTCTCACCTGGAGGTGAAGTCAATCAAACAATTTCAACATCCCTTGGAGACTCAAGGTCTGCCATGAGGGGTGTGGTCTAGTAACCCTAATCATGAAAAAAACCCCAATACCTAATATTCCTATCCCCTATCAATCCCAACTCATACCAAAATAGCAATATTACCTAGAAACATTGGCCTCTTCTGATACCATTTTGTCATAAATGGGATCTAGTCTCCACTATTACAAGCACAAAATCCATCCCATGACAAGGCCCAAAGGGATTTTCCTATCTTCATAGGTAGTAAAAAGACCCCAGGTATTAGTAAATCTAGTTTGGGAATGATATCCTTGAGTATGAAATCATAAAACATTAAAAACAACTAATAATAGGAATATGAAATTTTCATAACAAACAAGTATTTGAAAAACTAGAACAGAATACATGGCCTTAAATACATTAAAATAGGTCCAATTATAAATAAATATAGAATAAATACATTCACAAAGACTCCACATGATAATGGGGTCGTCACCCCCCGAGCCCTCTCCACAACACTGTACTGTAGGAGGGGTCTAACAACCCAAACCGCCATCACTTGAGGCTTTACCTTTACCTAAGTCAAACATAACCAAATATACTAACACCCAAGGGGTGTAAGTTGGGTGTGAGGATAATCCCAATATGATACCACCCAAAGGTTCCAATTTGTATAATGTACAAGTTGAAAAAGCAATCGGTTTTAATATGTAAAGAAAAGTGGTGATAAATTCCAAGAAATGCTATTTTCAATTGCAAATATTTTTTAAAACATAACTTTGAGAATGGTAAAACATTTAAATGGGAGATTTTAGATACTTTAAAGTACATAAAAACACACCCTAATAAAAGGGAAAATACAACAAATCCAATGAGAACAAAAACTAAGAAAACCCCTAGGCAACTAGATAGTCTCGGTCCCTATGCACCTCGTACCTCGGTGTAAAGTAACAATAGAAAAATCTGTTCTCGTGCACAAGACACTAGTAGGGAACATACCCATAACCTATTATTCCCCCATAATAATTAATCTAGTTTATTTAGAGTATTATTTATCAATTTTCACAGTGAAACATGGACAAAACCCATCTGGTTCACTAGCCGTACTAGTACATATCCACCCACATAAGTACATAGGCTTCCCCCTTTGTGTTCAAACAATTTAAGCAAGCAAAACACATCACTTTACATATAAAAACACCACTAATGGTCATATACCAACAATACAGTATATTTTCACTCTTTATACAACTTAAATCACACAGAAAAACATTTTTATTTTTAACAAGACAACTTCACAAAAACTAACAATTCTTTGTACACAAAAAATCCCTTTAAAAACCCACTTGGAATACCATGTGCATACTCATATTTTCCAAAATCGAATTTAAAACACCAAAAATATTTCTATAAACCAATTACAGAAGTTATAAACACACCCCAATAAGAATCACATAGATTATCCATGTAAAACACCCAATCCAACACCAAATTGGTAATCAAAAAATCATTTACTTAACAAACATCACCCAAAACCAATTCTGTGGCAACGAAAAAAATAGAAGAACATTGAAAAAAGTATTTTCAGCCCTAATAAAGATAAATAAAACCAACTAAATAATTATCAATAATCCCCTAAAGAACTAATATATGATTTATATGAAAAACACCCCAATTTCACATGAAATTGGAACTTAAAATTCACTTTCACTAAAAACACCACTTAAACCAATTTTAGCACCAATAATCATATTTAATAAACATGAAAATATCATAAATATGGTATTTAGGTCACAAATATTGCATAAAAAATGGAATCACCTACCAAAGTAATGAAAACTGTTGAATCCATTGTGTGAAAACTCAAACACACCACCGCCACACCTCAAGGAGGGTAGTTCAAGCCTAAAAACAAAGTATTGGACTAAGAAAACTCAAGGTTTAACCCCGGGTTTGAAACCCTAACCTATGGTCAATTGGTACATTAAGAAAAATTGGAAGAAACATCATGGAAAGATAATGGGATGAGAGGGGAAGAAACTAACTTGAGATATTTTGAAGTTCCTTCACCAAATCCCCCTTCAAGATGGAGTTCAAATGAGGGTTTGAGTGACTTGGAGGCTTGCCATGGAAGAAATGGTCGAATGGGGGAATAAATGGTAGAGTTAGGATAAATACTAGGAGGGAAAAGAGGTTATTTCAAAAAAACATATAACCTGGACATGGATGCATGGTTTTTGTGCACAGTTTGTCAAACCATGCACCTAAACCATGCACCCTCTTTTCTCTCCTCAAAACATCTTCAAAAGCCACCAAAATTCATGGGGGCTTAGGGGGACTTAGGGGGGAATGATATGATAAAGATATATGAAATATAAATACCATTAATGAAGAACTTGGGTGTGAAATTTTCTAATTTTAATTTAGATTATTTAACTCACTGAAATTATAGAAAATATTTCCCTTTAAGTAATTTAATTTCTTCGATATCTTGCATTACATCCCAACATCTTGATTAAAGAAGTGTGATATTCTATTAAAATATTATTATTTTTTATGGTTATAACTAATAAATTATATTTTCAGGTATTAATATAATTAACTTCTTTATGAAAATATATATTAATTTCCAAATCAATATAAAAGTATTGATAAATTCTTAATAAAAAATCACTCAATTTTTATTAATGTCATTTTATTCTTCAAAACAAGTTTCCTTCAAAAAATATTTCTATTTGTGAGAAATTATTTTGACTAATTTTTCAAACATTAATAAAATTTATTTTATAAAATTAAAATAATTTTTTAACTCATCATATTAAAGTTATATTAGGATTATTTTTTGAGAATTTTCTAAAAAGATTGATTTTCTAGTGAATAGTAAAAAATACTAATTTAATTGAAAACTATATAAAAAATGTTCCATTATTTAAAAAATGGGTAAAAATAAATTATTTTTATTATATTATATATAATTCAATTCAATCCATCGTAATCGATTTTATTTTTGAATTTATTATAAAAACATTTTTTTAGGTAAAACGAAAGTTTCTTGAAGAAAAAAAATTGTTTTTATGTGCACAATATGTTTTATAATAATAAATTAAATTGATGACTATTATTGAATTACATTAATTAAATATTTATATTATATACTAAATAACATATTTTAAAAATATCTATCATGTTTCTAGGAATGAGATAAGAATAGATCATGTTTCTACTTAAAAAAACATTATTTTTCTAAAAAAACATTTTTCATCACAATTTTTACGCATATTTTGAAATTAATTTCTGTCACTTATAGGTATTTAGTTTGATAAAATTAATTCTAAATTTTTAATTAGGGGTTTAAAATTTGGTAAATAGACCACTTTTATTTTTTTTTAATATGAATATTAATCGTGGTAAAATTTATCACCTCCTTAATGGGTAAATATGGTTAATCTAGGTTGAAACTAATGGGTAAGGCATTAATTTTTCATCTTAATTATTATTGGATTAATTAAATTATACCCTCACCACCATGGGCTCTAAATTTATTTGTTTAATGTATAAAGTTACATGAAAATAATATTTATAATATTTAAAACAAATAAAGTTACAAAGTTTCACTCTCCTAGTTTTAAATATATTTTATGTATTTTTATAGTAAAAGGAATGAGTTATGAATTAATATTGATATAAATTTTGGTCTTAATTAAATTATTTTATTGATATTAATTTATTTATAATTTTTATATATTATATAATGATCTTCAATTCCTATACAACACTGATGCAGTATTTCTCCAGTTAATCAGAAATATAATAAATGATTTTTTAAAAAATAAAAGTAATATAATTTGAGTAATTTAAAATTTTAAAAGAATTTTTTAGATTAATATTACATATTAGTGCTATTTTTAATAATTATATTCAAATGAAAACTTTCTCTTCGTGTATTTTAAGTCAAATTAAATGAATAGTTTCAAAATTGATATTAATAATATTTTATAAAAATAATTTTCTATTAAGGTACTTAAAAATCATAAAGATAATAAAATAATTTTAATAGTATAATAAATTTTTTAAAATTTTATCCCCTATCAATTTATAGTTCATCTGGAAGTATTTGGATTGACAATGACTTTTCTATAATTTAATCTTTCAGGAAATCCCAAGTGTGTCCTCTCCCTCCCTTATAAAAGGACACCCCTAATTTCTATTCTTCACCTCACTTTAATCCATAAATCTTCACCATAAGATGAAAAATTGTATCCTTAAAATCATTATACATGTTTATTAGGTTCTTATATCCCTGAAAACCCAACCCTAAGTTCCTGAGATATGATCTAAATGATGTATCCTGAAAGAGAGGTAGTCGTCTTACATGGCCTCTTTGAATTTATTTCTTCTTATAATTAGTCTAAATGTATGGTATTTATCATAAAATAATAAATTAAGTATTAAAAATATTCTTTAATATTTTTATGACTATGAAACTATCATTATCCACCCTCTTTCGTTCAAATAAGAAGATAATGTATCGCTTGTTCGTATGTGCGGATTACCATCTCCACATAACAGTATAATTAATTTTACAACACCATATTTCATGGATGGTTATTATGATTTTTTTTAGTTTATATATGATATTGATGAAATAAATTTGATTCTATAATTTTAATATCATATATACCTCCTTACCTTCATAACCGATGAAAAAAGTTAACATCGCTCGTGCGTACGTGTGGACTACCACTTCCACAAAGCTATGTGATTTTTTTAATTTCTATTTTACATAGATATTAAAGAGGATGGATCTGATGAATATATATAACTTATATGACATAATAATTATTCTTTAATGTTGAATTATTTTTTACCTTTCTTTCATTCATAAAAAAATCTAAATAGTGTGCATGCGTACGTATGGCCTACCATCTCCATGAACGGTGTAATTAATTTTATATCTATATAATTATAGATGACTTTAAATATAATTATATAATTAATATATATGATATAATAATAATTTATTTGCTTATTTTATATAATTATAGTAAAATTAAATTTGTTATACAGGAGGTTATAATGCTTTAAAAGTAATTGGAACTCAAGGTAAGGGATTTATGCCCACTCTTATTTTTTGGAGACATATGTTATTTTTACCACTCGTTTCATTTTTTCGGTGTATATAATTCCCCTTTTATGTGTTATATCATGAGTATACTTCTTATAATGATATTTAAAGTTTTATATGATGTTATGTTTAATTTTTTTCTTATTATTCAATAGATTACCAATGCGGTAAGGGATTTTTCTCTCATTTTTATCTCCATAAGACACATATCGTATTCAACATTTGATTCTTTTATATGTTGTATATATTGTCCATTAATGTATTTTATTATTCTTATTATGAATATTATGGGATTTATATATCTATAAAATTTTATTTCTTTCAAGGGACATATGATTAAGATGTTGCCAAAGTAGTAAGGGTTTTGATTCATAATCCCATTATTTATCAAGATTGTTTATGATTATGTTTATGATGAAAAAATATTACTATCTACCTCTCAAGAAAATTATAAATTTTCTTATCCCCTTGTAATTTCTTTAAAATAAATTTTCTAATTTCATTTTCCTCACTTTAATATCTCATGAGACTAAAAATATATTTTTAATTAAAAATCAACTTTATTCCCCTCTTAAGTTGGAATCCTGTTTTCTTCCATATCCACATTTTCAAAAAAAAATTAAGAGGGTTTTTACTATTCCCATATGATTTTTTAAATTAAATTTTATGAAGGATTGAATTTTTATAAAATTTATTAAAAGGAATCTTCTTTTCATTTTCCAAATAAGGTACTTTTTTATTTTTTTTACAAATATGTTAAGGAATGATTTCTTTTATTTTATACAAAATGAATGAAATATCATGAAATCATGACCACTCAATCATTTGAATATTATTTTAAAATTTTCCTTGGTTATTTTAAAGAAAATATTTTCTGTAATATTTTATAAATTTTTGTATTTTAAAGAATTGATTTCAAAATAGAAGGTTTATTTTCCTCAAGTAATGTTCCAAGTGTTATTTCAAAATAATTTTCCATCTAAGATGACATCATTTGATGTTATTTAAGATTTTCTAGGGTTATGATCCAATGATACCGTCATTATTGTTTCTATATAAGGTATATGTTTATGATAATAATATTTTTATGAAACCAAGTCCTTTTCCATGGGTTATTCTATGATGAAATGTTTATGAAACCTATTTATTTTCATAGGTTCTAATATAATGAATAATTTAAAATCTTTCGGGAAACATATGTATTATTTTCATTATGTGACAGGTGGGACTTATATATCCATCCAATGCATTGGGTTTTGATTAGTGGTTTATGAGCTCACAGAGTACATGGGAGGCTATCCTAAGCTCAAAAGAGGGTGCACTGGAGGTTATCCCAAGAATGAAGTTGGTACAGGGGTGGATTGCCCAATACTAACATGTTATGAATTTCTTAGTGGGTAGAATTGACATAATGTATTCAATGATTATTTGTATTCCATGATTCCATGTCTTATATAAATTTTATACTATCATAGATCATGTTATTTGATTAATTTTTATTTATGTTTTATTAAATGCTAAGAATTATTCAATGAATCAAGAGTAAGATCTATGATATGCAAGGAATGGATTTCAAACAATAAACTCAAGTTGGCACACCCTTACATGCATGTTATTCTTATATGATAATATATGTCTATCTTGTTTAACCATACTAAGAATTATATCTCACCCATTCTTATGTTTCCCTTTCCTCGGTTATTAATAAAGTTATTATGTATGATATTTCTATAAAGGGTTCTAGTTATTTAGAACTACATAGGATATGATATAGTTCACTTATAAATCAATTGTTTATGTATCCATGTTTCCAAATATATTAGGCCTATTTGATTATGGTGTGGATAATAATGTTATTTAAATAATATTAATATAATGAGATGTGATATTTATGTATGAAATTTATGGTTTTTTATAAATTTGATGTGAAACAGGTTCTCTATTTATAGTAAGAAGTTATATTTATAAAAAATGTTATTACCCTCAACTATAAAATGATCTCACATCTACCCCATTTCTAAACTCATTCTAAATACATAAGTAACCCAAAAATAAACCCTATTCTCTCATGAAATCTCTCCCAAATTCCTATAATAATTTTTCTTTCTAAAATACCAATATAAAGAGCCTTATGGTGTTACCCAAGGGAGAGCATCCAAAGAGTGAGGTAATATTCTCAATTAAGATCTCTTATTTATTTTCATATTCTGCCTCCTAAAACCTATTTCATCCATATAGTTATGATAACATAAATAATTTTTATATATTGAAATTTTAATATATTAATGAAATATCCATTATATAACTTCCTCCAAACCTGTTCAAAAAATGAAAATGTCGTTATGTATACGTGCAAACTGCCACCTCCATGAACAACCTATTCTATTTTTCATCATTGAAACACATGGTTGGTTAAATAATTGTATATTAAAAATATAGTGATATTTAAAACATAATTAATATTCTAATATTATAAATTATTTTATCTTCTACATTCTTTCATTTTAATTAAAATATGAAAATGTCACATATGTGTACGTGCTGACTACTACATCCATAAAAGTAGCTTATGCTATTTTTCACTCTAGTATTTTATTATTTTTTTAAAACATTAATAATATGATTCAACACCTTAATAAAATATACATAATATCATTATACTTCAGTAATAATGATATTACACCCAGAAAAATATTTCTTAAGCATACATACCCTAAGATTATATGGTGTTCTAATTTAGGTCAGTTTAATCACCAATATAAATAATGGTATAAATTTCTATCATGTGTAATTAAATAGGGAAAACTAATAGTTATATTGAAAAATAATAAGTAAAAAATGAATTTATTAATGAATTGGTATAATTTAATATCCAAAATATTATTAAGAAACCATCCCTCATCTGATTAAATTTACCAAGAAACAATATGGTCACAAATTTTATTATCATGAATCAAAAATAAATTCTTATCAAATAAAATTAAAACTATATAAATAATAATAAAGTAACTATTCTAATACCTAAATGGACTTCAAAATAATTAACTTGTATTCTATAAATAAGAATTTAATCCACCATTATGAAAAGAGTAGTGAAAAAAGAATTGAAACTAACAACATCCAATGATGAAAATAAGATATAGCTAACAAATAAGTTCATAATAAATTATTATAAATGAATTTTATAAAATTTTATAGATATTAATAAGGATATAAAATATGTTATTAATGGGTTATTTTTTATACAGAATATTTAAGAACATTTGTGAAATTCAGGAATTAAGGTGTGGTGTTTCTCATTTCAGATTTCATACTTTGATACTTATTCCATATCCACAACTTAATTTCTGTTGAGTGGTGTATATAATTATATGGATTCCATATTATAAATTTTATTATTAGAATCAATGGTATTATATATCCAATTCTTGTATCATTCTTTCCATGTCTTTTGAATCAAATTTTACCAAATCCATAAGTTCCTCCTCGAAATTCATTTTCAAAGTGAAATTTTCCTTAAGAGGTAATCAATAATGGAAAATTGTATTATTTAGAAAACAACCTTAATTTTTTTTATTTATAATGTTTATATTTACCCTCAATATTTCATTTCCCCTTGAATCATATTTTAACTGATGTATTTTTTGTAAGTAAAACTAACCTTGCCTCTTCTTTTTTGATAGGAACATCCATTTCCCATGTCTATATTCAATTGATGATTTTGTGAATATTATTATATATGTATTAATAATTTTTCAAGGTTATATTATACTACTTTTAACTTCATTAAAATGTTTTAAAAAATATTTATTGTTTTTGTATGGTTTATTTTCATCAAATTATACAAATAATATCTTTTTAGAGTTTTCTATGTGAACACGTCTTTTCATTATCTTTATCATTTTTTATGAAAATTCTGCTCCACATTTTCGTGGTTTATAAAATATATTATTATTCTATTAGTTTTATAAAATATTAATATAATTTGTTCAAAAATACAAGGACATTTATTACTTAAAAAGAAATTTTGTTAGTGGTCTTAATGTTTATTAACTTTTACGTCAACATATTTTTACATATATTATCATTGATTGAGGATATTCTTCAAAAAATTACATCAACCTTCTTCATCAAGATAAATTATGAAATATTTTACTATATAATAAAAATATTCTATCATCAACTTTGTATTTAATAATAAATTAATTATTATAAATTTTATTTTTCTTCCAATGTGGTTCCTTTATGAACACTCTATATTTCATTCATTTGATTGAAGGGCATTCAAAAAGATTCCATATATTGATTGATTAGGGAATTCCTTGTAAAAAATTCACATTCTATAAATATGGAATTTAAATGATAAAATATATTATTATTATTATTGATGTTTCGCACATTATGGTACATATATTAAGGTTGAATCCTGATAAAACTCCAATACAATGGGTAAAGAATTAATCACTAGAGATAACATGTTTATGATAAATTAATAGTATAACATGGTAATGTTTTATGACACCTTGTTAGAAAACCCTATAAATTTTCTTTTATGACACCTTTGTGATGAAATTTGGTGACATTATAATGAATGTATCATGTTTATGTTATATCTATACATTCATGTTATTCCTCGGTTTCTTGTGTTCATTATCTTATACTATGCCCTATGTCTTACCCATGCATATGTTCTAATTTCATTGTTTATACCTTACTGGTCATTTGATCTCACCCCTTTATTAAATTTCTATTTCCCCAGTTTTTAGATAAAATTATAAGTTATGGTGTTTCTAGAAGATTATATTGTGTAAAGAATTTTGGGGATATGTTGAAGGCATGTTATGGATTATTTAGTTTCTTATATAGTGGGAAAATGTCCACTAGTTGAAAAAGACATGGATTTTGTTAATTTATGATTTCCTTAATTATCTAAAACATGAAACCTGAAATTTCATTAGAATTTATTGTAAAGAAATGTTTTTTTTATTTTATGTAATTAAGATATAGTTTCATCTAGGCTATCACAGTTGGTATCAGAATAGAATTTAGATATTATTAGAGTTCAGTATATTAGATGAAGATAATGTAAGGGTTAATAAGTTAAGTATGATCATAATTTCAAATGTATAGATAAAAAATTATGTTTTTTGAGGAAATATTGAATATTTTTAGTATTAGGATAATATTGACTTAGTGATAATCATAGGGATAATTCCCATGGTTAATTATAAGTATAGGATATCATCCCGATGTTTTGGTAAAGACTAGATTGTCTATTTATCCTAATAATTAAGTCCCTATTTAGATACTATAAAGTGGATATGGATTAAACCAAATTTCACCTTAGGGTAATCACTGTTTAAAAGTCTAGATGATTATTAACTAAATCTTCTTTCTGACACACTATAAGTGGGGATAATATTGCACACCTAGATAAACACTCCTGGGAGATATGTTTTTTATTAATTTTATTATTTTTAAAAGAAATTATGAAGGATTTTTAATTTTAATAAATTAGGTAATGTAATATTATAGAACCCACTTAAAGACCTCGATATTTAATTGAGAGTGATTTAGGTTAAACTGAAATCTAATTAATAATTTTAATTAATAAGAAATTTTAATGATTTTTCATGTAATTTCTTATCAATAATGGTGTTAATTTTACTTTACTCATGATTAAATCCTTTTGATTTCAGTAATGGTCTAAGACTAAAGGATCAAATTTAATAGAATATGACATAGAAAATTTATAGGTTTTCCCAATGAGTAACCCAAAGGGATAAGTGGTGGAGGGAGAAATCATGTAGTTATTCTTAATCAGCAATTATAGATTGAGATTAAATATGTGAATTTATTTGATTTTCTGAATACACCAAAGAATAAAATTATAGAGTCTCATGTATGTCTGGATGATGAAGATAATAAAGGAATAAAGATTCAATTTATTATATATCAGGAATGTGTGAAGAAACATCCAAGGTAATTTCTTAAAGGAACTATAATATACTTAGTGTATTAAAAATGTGCGCATAGAGTAACAAGATGATAATGAAAATTGAAGTAATTGATTAACATTAAGAAGAGAAAGTATATGTTTCCTAGTAATACATAATATATTAAGGTAGACATTACATTTGAAAATATATATGAACTTATTCCAATCTGATAAATACCCTTAAAATATTTTATTAGTGTCTCACAATTAAAATTTTGAGGATATAATTTATTTAAGGGGGAATTTGTCACCTAAAAATATGTAATTATATATTTTCATTTAAAACATAATGTGTTAAATGTATTTCTTCACATGAAACACCAAACCAAAATGATGTAAAAAATATTATTTAACAATTAAAATATAGACATAGAATTCATGGGTAAAAATAAAGGTTACCCAATTATAATCTATATGTGAATATGAAAATAAAGGTTATTGTTAATACTAAGGCTTTTATAAAAAAAAACCAATTAGTGTAACTAAATAACCAAAAAGACTAATTTATGATTTAAAATGTAACTATTCTAAACATTTGATTTTTATGATTTTTTTAAAAAAAATAAATATTTTATGGATAAACTATATTTTTATATTAATAATATATAAACCCCAATTTTATTTTGTAATTCATTGAAAATAAGAATATGAATAATTATTTTTTAAATAGTTATTTTCCTATGAAAACAGTTTGTATTATATTTTAACGTATTTATTTGAAAAATCATCAAATTTATAGAATATTAATTTGGTAAAAAAAACTTATTTATTATATTTATAATCATAATATATTCATCACATGAATTTTTGGAATTTTTTTTTAAATAGTTTATTTTTTATATGAACAGTAAAATATATCATTGTGACCAAAATTGTAAATTTTATGAATTTATTATTATATAAGAAAGATGTAGAAAATTATAAAACATTTAAATTGATAAAAATTTATTTTAGGAGTAAATATATTAAATTTTTAAATGCTATATAAAACATATTTTTAAAATTTTATGAACTTGAGTTATAATTTTCAATAAAAGAAACTATTTTTCTTATTTTTTTAATTAAATATTATTTTAAAAAAAATTCAGTTTTCTATTAATTTAAAATCTACATAACTATGATTTTTTATGATAAAATAATTTATATCATGAATATTATAAAACATTTTTTTAACATATACCTAAATTTTAAGCTTAAAAATAAACTTTTTCTAAAAATGGTTTTTTGCACATTACATGCGCTAATGTTAAAATTAATTTTTTTAGAACATATATATATTATATGATAAATTGTTCTTTATATTTGAAATAATTAGGTAAAAATAATACAATAAGTCCCATTTTATTTCATGGCATTAATTGTAAATTACTTTGGTCAAAAATTAGTTATCATGGTAAAACAAGAAATGGTAAAAGTGAAAATTTTAAGAGTAAATGACTGAAAAATGTTTCAAATGTGTGTTAAAATTAATTTTTAAGGTATTATATACCTAATATAATTCTAATTTACATTATTTTCCACTTTTACTTCGCATTCCATATAAAAAAAGTTGTCCCTTTATATTAAGAAGTGATATTTACATAATTGGCATTCCCATAACCAATAAAATGGGATCACCTCTACTCACATTCACCACTCATTTTAAATCCATATATAAAGAAAAACTATACTCTAGTATCTCCAATAATTAATCCAAAATTTCAACAATACTTGGTTCTAAAAATATACCAAGATAAGGAGCCTTAAGGTGTTAACCAAGGGAGAACATCCAAAGAGAGAGGTAATATTCTCAGCTGAGGATTCTTATTTATTTTCATATTCTACCACATAAAAATTATTATATCCATAAAGGTATTATAAAATAATTATTTTTAATATGATTAAATTTTATATAAATAAATATCCGCTATCTAACATCCTCCAAAACAATTTGAAAAATGAATATTTTTTCATGCGTACGCATGGACTACAACCTGCACGAATGATGTGTTCTATTTTTTATCACCAACTTACATGATTGGTTAAATAATTTTATTTTTTGAACTATAATTATATTTATAAAATAAATAATATTCTTAAATTATAAATTATTTTATCATCTACCTTCCTTAAATTTTTTGAAAATATGAAAATTTTTCTCATGCGTACGTGCAGACTACAGCCTCCACGAATATGGTGTATTCCATATTTTACTCTAATATTTTCTTATTTTTATAGATATATTATAAAATAATTCACCACATTAAAAAAATATAAATTATAAAATTATAATTATTTGATAATGATATTATTCCAATATAATCACTTTCTTAACTATTCTCACCCTAACTTTATAACTTGTTCTTATTTAGGTCAATTTAATAACATACATGAACAATGCTATAAATTTCTATCATGGATAATTTAATTGACCTAATAACTATTTATATAGTAAAATAATAAATAAATTTTGTTTTTTAAATCTAGTGTGGAAAAATTAAATATCTAACCCCTTATTAAGAACCCCCCTCCCACCCCCTCTGATTAAAATTACCCAAAAAATCATGACTAATTTCTCCATCATGAATCAAAACTAAATAAATATGAAATTGAATTAAAAAATTTTAAATAATTATAGGACATATATTAGAATACTGAATATTACTTCACCATTATAAAATTTAAATCTATAAACCAAAACATCTACCTCCATTACTAAACTTGTAGTAAATAAAACAATTGAAACTAATAACAACTAATGATGAAAATAAAATATATATAACTAATATATTCCAAATAAATGATTTTAATTATGTTTATAAAAGTTTGTATATATTAATAAGTTTATTAAATAAAGTTATAAGGGATTTATTTCTGTTATATAAGAGACTCAAATTCTTTTGGGGAATTCAGGAATTAAGGTAAGGGGTTCATCATCTCAATTTTCATAATTTGAGAATTATTCCATATGAACCACTTATTCTATTTTGAGTTGTTTATATACTTCCATGGATGAACTTATATAATGTATATTATGATAATATTTTGGATTTCAAATTCATCTCATGGATCTATCTTTCCATATCTTTTCACTCAAAGATCACTAAAGACGTAAAAGTTTCTAGTTAAAATTCATTTTCAAACCCAAATTTTCCTTGATAGATAATAAATTTTGGAAATTATATTCATTATAAAACCCACAATAATTTTATTTGGTCATTAATGGGGATTTCAATGTCCCCTATAAATTCCATTTCTTCATGACTCATATTTTACCTGAAGTGTTTCTTATAAGTTAAGTAGGCCCTATATTTTATTTTCAATCAGGAACCTAACTTTTATATATAAAAATTCATTGGATGATATTGTGAGTGTCCCTATATATACCTTAACAATTTATTAATTTCATTTTATTATTGTTTTAATTTCATTAAAAATTAATAAATTTTTTCCCTTTCTTTATATGGGTTATTTTCATCAAAGTATTGAAAGAATCTCATTTTAATGTTTTCTATATAAAATAATTTTTTTGTTTCTATTATAATTTTATAATAAAAATCCTCTAAAAATTTTCATGTGTTATAAAATGGTTCTTATTATAATATATTTTAAAATATATGAATAATTGTTTTTAAAAAATTTTAGGCTATTTCTTATTTGCAAATAAATTTTATTAATTCCCCTAAAAAAATATTTTTTTGTCAATGTATACATCTTTTTTCATATCTTACACTCAATTGGGGATATTATTCTGAAAATAACATCCAATGTTTTCCTATTTATCTCTTATGAAATTTTATTTTATATCATTGGAATAATATTTCACTACCTTTGTCTTTCCTAGTTTCTAAATTCTTATAAATATGGTTTTATTCTATTACATTTCCTCCATGAAAACTCTATATTTCCTTCCTTTGATTGAAGGTTGTTCAACAAGATTAAATATGTTAATTAATTATTTACTTCCATATATATAACCCAAATTTCTTAACCATGAATAATGAAATAAATTCTTATGATCAATGAGTCAAGTATAATCAAACATATATGAAGGGTACTACCTAAAATTACTTCAATGCATTGGTTAAATAATTAATCTCTATATATTACATGTTCATGACACTTTAGCCGCATGAATCGGTAATGTTTTATGATACCTTTTTGAAAAAAACATGGTAATATGTTTTAACCACTCCCTGGTGATGAATTTAGAGATATGGTTAGGAATTAATTGTACTTATGTTGTAGTTACATTTTAATTTTATACATTATGTGATTATCTTAATTTTATTATATTCATGTTATCATGTTATTCCCCAAGTATTACCCATGATATATTTTGATTTTATTATTTATAATTTACTAAGAATATCATCTCACACTTTTATTATGTTTCTATTTCACTAGATTATAGAGAAAAATAATATGTAAAAAGTTTTTAAAAGAGTATATTGTGTAAAGAATTTATGGTAGGTGTTAAAGAATTGTTAGGGATTAAGTAGTTTCCTATATAGTGGAAAAGATTCCCATTATCTAAAAAAGACATGGGATTTATTTATTTATTATTTGTTCTGATTATCTAAAAATCTAAATATAAAAGGTCTTGGGACTGAATTATAAAGAAATGTTTTCTTAAAATCATGTTACTAAGGGATGGTTACATCTATGCTATTATGTAAAAAGTGCACAAGTTAAGTCTATATTCATAGTCATCCTCTATCCATGTCTATAGGGCCTATTTTCACTCTTCCTATAGGAAAAAGCATCACATGTTGATGCTATAAAATCTATATCCATCATCAGACATGAAAATGGTTATAGCTTACATAAATCCACTATCACTGGACTAAAAATGGCTACAGGTGGCCTATAGCTATGGTAAGTCCCAACTATTGAAATAGATTCATATATAGAGTCCAAGTTTACCCAAATGATAACTTTTCAATGTGATAGATACTCTAAGGACATTATACCATTAAATTTACTCATAAGAATCATTATAATGTGATAAGATATGAAATAATATTTTCATTTTGGTAATTGAATGAAAAATGTTAGTTTGTTCTTATCCTTTAAATCCAATGGAATTTCACTTTCACTAGAGTTAACTGCTAATGGACTTGATATTATTCACATGAAAGATATACTTATATTGAGGTATTTTTATATTTGTTGGTCCTTCAATATTCAACTATGGATATTCTTCTTATTTTTACTTTTCCATTTTGATAAAATGCCTTAAGAGGTGAAATCCCAAGGTACTTACCTTATTTAAATATTGAAAACATTACATCATATCTAATAATATAGTTATAAGATTATCATATGATAATTTTTTACTATCTTGGTAAAAATATATAATCTAGAATAAATAATTTATCAACCATTTTTTAAGTTTCATCAAAATTTGTATCTTTCTCAGTCTATATAGATATGGCTACCGCTGAATATAAAATGTTTTTATTTTTAATTAACTTATTTTCTATGTGATAATATATTAAATTGATTTATAATAAAACCAATTTTCTATCCACCATGATAACTATAATTTTCACTTCTCTAGGTACTATAAAATTATCATTTTCAATTTCTCAATTATAATTGGACAATTCAAATTACAATTTTATGTTGTTCTCTTAGTTTTGTTTGATATTTTTCTACAATAATTTTTGAATATCCAATATCAAACCTTAGTATATACCATATTATTATGAAATCGATTTAAAAAATAGCTTATTCAATTCTATTCATATTAAATAATATGTGATATATTCCAACACATAATCTTATAGAAAATTAATGATCATAATAATCTCAAACAATTCCTAAACACAAAATATGGGAGTTATTTCATGTCACATGACAAAGTAAAAAATTCATTCTTAAATTTTATTATCTTTTATTTTTAAATACCTTGTAAAAATATGTTCTATTACTATATTTAATAAATAAAATAAAAATATTTCCAAATATCTTATTCCTTGTAACTAGTATACTACTTTAAGTTTTTTATAGAAACATTTTTTCATTAGTCTTATCCAAGTGTAAGACAAAACATATATTTTATATATCTTATCAACATATTTGTCTTGGAAAACAACAGTTTTCTCATTAACCTCTTAGAAAAACCAGGAACATTAATTCTTAATAAAACCAAAAACTATAGTTGATTCATTAAATGAATATTTTATAATATTATTCTTATTTAAATTCATTATTGGATTTATGAATCCCGCATACCATATTGTACTTATTTATTGTAACAAACCCGTGTAGTTACATCATATCGACATATTCTATACAATTTACATAAAGGAATTTAGTGATCATATATAATTTCCCAATAAAATTTTCATCAATGGTTTATATGACAAGTATAATTATAATTGATTTTATCATGTTGTGGTAAGAGGTTTTGTTATAGACTATATTCAGATGTCACTTGAATCCTTTTAAATCCAGTCATCCTTGTTAGTACCAACTTGTACCATCCATGTATATTTTCTTCTAGAATACCCACCAATATATTTTCATCAAATAGAGAATCTACCAAAATATAGATCTATATTTTAATATATGGAATTGATTACTGAATTCATATAGGATTATCAATCTTTTCTTTTTTCTATTTACTTCCTTCCTAAAGGATTCATTATTCTTATTGAATAATATATCATTAAACCAAATAAATATAAAACCTTCTCTTTGGTTTTAACTTTATTAGATAGTAAGTTTATATGGAAACACTCCACCTTTTGAATATTTGGGATTTCAGTGTTACTATACTAGCTCATGCGCATTTAGATCCTTAATATCAGTGAATTAATTTCTACTCCTGCATTCTCAAAAGATAAGTTCCACCATCTTGTTAAAAAATATCAATTTTAACAAATTCATTTTTCAATCTTAGGGATATTAATATCCTAAATAGTTATATGATATATAACTAAGATACACATAGTGTTTACATCATTTATTTTTTTATTAATACAAAATATAACAAATAAATCTCATCAAAACACATTAAGTAGTGACATAATGTATTTTTTCATATTATGACTATTATTAAACCATTATTCGATATAGTTGGGATATAGTTAGACATTAATGACATTGTTTACAAAATATTTCTTGAGAGAGATTATATATTAATTAAAATACATATAATACTCCTTATCATTCCTCTATTTATTATCATCACGTCTTTTATGTGTATAATGAAATGCGAGTTTAAAAATAACTCCACTCTACATTTAAAGTATTAATGAATAATTTTTTAGGATATTATCTAACTTGTACTCTTCGAGAATATGATTTTTTTACCAAGATCATTTATTTGTTCCAATTTACATTTATAAAATCTATAAAAGGAATCTCATAAATTATATGAACATACAACTAAATTCTTGTTAGATTAATTCACTTGAGTCTTACTAAACTAACTATAGAATATTTGTGGCACATATTTATCTATAAATGGTTACTTTCTTAAAATTTTATATATATCTTGATTAAAATACCTATGAGTTTTAGATCCTAAGATTCTAAACACTTTTCTAGTCATAGAATTTAATATTAACTTTAGTTTTACATGACGATGAATATTTATTCCATAATTGGGTATGAGACTTATGTTTTATATATACAACTCATTTCTAATATTTGATATCAGGGATTCAACTACTATAGAACTGTCAGTTAAGAATAAAATAGTATAAAAACATTAATTTTAAACATGAAATAATGTCTCATTGAGTATATAACTTAAAATTGATATAATCTTTTTGTTAATACTCAATTAAAAACAATAGACTAACTATAATCAATCTAATTGGTAATATGAACTTTCATGTTTCTCTTTGATGAATTAAGAATCATCGTTTCTCATATAATTATATAATTGAACATACTTCATGTAAAGTTTATAAATATCCTTGGTTCCTATATTTGGATAAAAATATGTGAATTGAATATTGCATTTATTACCTAAGAAGCAAGATAGAAATATTACATGTAATGATGAGTAAAACTGAAGTAGAATACGTGACTTTATTATTTTAAAAAATTGTTATTATTTATTTATAGTGTAATTTATTACAATATATAAATAATATATCATCCTATTGATTTACCTCACTTTCAAAATTATTTCTCTTTTAAATATGTTATTAATGCTCCATTGACGTTGATATTTTCATGGGATTTTCAACCACATATTTAACTTCATTCACAGTTGGGGGTAACGTATAATGTTCTTACTAATCCCTATCCAATGGGAAAATCATGGTAAAAAGATTACTAGTCAGATATTTTATGTTTCTCATCCTATAATTCTTGATGAATATAGAAAATATGTGTAGTAAATATGACACAATAATATTACTAGAAAATTTTGTATCCATACGAAGACACAACATAACTAAATGCTAATGTACTTTATCATCTTGAATGAATTGTCACCAATTATGTACCCATATCCCTATTTAAACATATATTACAACACCCTGATATTTCATATGTATTCCTTTGAAATAAATTTGGATTATTTGATTACTTTCTTTATTTGCAGCTATGAGTCTAAATAAACCATGATATATTATAACATTTTAAACCTAAGAATTGGATTGTTGAAAATGAAAATGATTAAAAAAATTATGAAATATATATTGATATGTTTTATTAAATACAAGTGCATTGATTTGTTCTTATGAAATAATCAATAAATTTTTAATAAAATAATTTGATGATAAAAAGACCAATTTTTTTAATGAAAATTATTTTTATGGTTTTTATGATTTTTTATATTGAAAAATATAATTATCACTATTAAAAAGTAATTTCAATTAAATATATTTGTAATGTATGAATAATAAATCATACAATATTTATATAATGGATAATAATGAAGATAAAACCATCTTAGTGTAAAAAGAGTTATTTTTTATAAAACTTCTTTTATGTGAACATTGTGTTTATATCTCAGTAAATTAAATAAATAATTATTTATTAATGATACTAATGTGATATGTAGATTATATATTCAATATAATATTTTATAATTAATTTAATAACACTTATTAGGCATGGAGTTAATTTAAATCATGTTTTATGCTTAAAAATTCATTTCCTCTCAAAATGGTTCTTGTTTCATTTTTTGCACTTATATTAAAATTCATTTATTTCACATATATAAATTTAATTTAATACAATGGATTTGGTGTTTTGAATTATAATTTCCAAATTTGGTAATGAGGTTTCTTTCATTCTTGATCATAATAAATATTAAAAATAGTAAAATTAATTTTCCACTATTAAGGTAAAAATGGTTTGTCATGCGGGACAAACTAATATATAAGGGTAAGAATGTGACTTTAAATTATTTAAATTTTTATGTAATTCCATGTATATTTATCTCCTCACTTATAATGGATAATATATTCTCCTCCCTTACTCACAATCATTGATCCCCTTAGAGTGGCCAATAAATTCCCAAAAACCTTCTTAGACTCATTCTCTTTGTTATTGATCTTCTTATCTGACCCTTTGATCATCTTAAGAACGATTAAGGTGTAAACAAAAGGATATCACTCAATGAAGTGGTAATTGTCCTACTTAACTATTTCAAAGTTTATTACTTATTTTAATTGCTATAAATCTATTGTATCCATCCTAACATAATGTTTAAAATATCATATATATATATATATATACGAAGATATTATTATAGTTATGGGAAACCCAATTTCTTACTCATTTCTATAAAATGGTAAATGATAGTGTCACTATTACATATGTGTGGAATACCTCCCCCATGTAGATATATGATTCATTTTCCATCACCACCTCAAATTGATGGATATAATGAGGAATTGGATAAATATATATGATATTTAGGATAAAATAATTATTTTTTAAAGATGTTCTTTATCTTTTTTATATTTTTTCATAAGAAAATGAAAGTAGCATTCATGCGCACCTGAATATTACCTTCTCCATGAACGGTGTAATTCATTTTTCTATATATACCTTTTATGGATTGTTAATAACATATATATATAATTAATATATATTATGTCTATATAATTATTAAAATTCAATAGATTAGATAACTATGATCAAGATTCCATGATTATACTTGCTGAATAGAAACATACATGAAAAATATAGTAGTTAACACACAAAATGAAGATGATAAAGAAGTATTATTAATGAATAGGAGATAATTTGTACTAATTAAAACACATGAGGTAGTATAAGTAATAATTTCATTATAGTATAAAATTAGGACAAATTTAAATTTATTTTATATGAGGTTTAAATCACTTATGAGGCAATTCAAACATGAGGTAAGAGTTTTATGTTATAATCACACTTTTTATCATGACTGTTTATGTTTAAATTTATGAGTATTAAATTATATGATCTATCTTACGTAAATATAATATATTATTTTATCCTATTATTATTTCTATATATTACAATTTTTCCATTCAATTTCTTCTCCTTATGTACACAAAAGTCTAAAAGAATGTTTTTAAGGAAAACTGACATTGTTTCTCTATTTGGTTGGGAATATTTTTCTTTTATATATATATTCTATTTAAAATATTTTCAAGTATATTTATAATATTATTATATGCTTTAATAATAACATTTTTACCCATTATTTACTTTATATAAAAAAGGTTTAATGGAATCTTCTTATCATTTTCAAAATAAGGTTCTTTTGTCCAATGGTGCGAATGAAATTTTTATTTTGACAAATACCACATGAAAAAAAATTACCATCATCATGAATACTATTTTATTTGAATATTAATTTTAAAGTTACCATAATTCTTTTCAAAAAAGTTATTTCCTAATATTCTACAAATTGTTTGGATTTTAAATAAGTTATTTTAAAATGTAAATGGTGTTTTCCTCAATAAATGTACCAATGATCTTTTAAAGGTATTTATATCTATGAAAATATCCATAGATTTAAATTATTCTTCAATGGGGATATGATTTAATTATATCATTTATATATGGTTAATTATTTTGACAATTAAATATGGATAAAACTAATTCCCTTTTCCATGGTCTAGGCTATGATGAAATGATAAAAGTATTCATGTTCTTGTGGTATGCATATTAATGGATTATGATTATGTGATGGGTGGGTACATTATAGACCTCCAACAAATTGGGAAATTATTAATGTTTTATAATATCGAAGGGTATATGGGTGGTTATCCCAAGACCAAATGAAGGTACCTGGGTGGTTAGCCCAAGCTCGAAGCAGGTGCATGATTCGTTAGCCTAAGCCTAACATGTGATGAATCTATTAGTGGTTAATTGGGACATATGAATTATATGATTAGATTATGCCATTCTTTTTCTGATAATCTCTATGAAATTCTCATATGGTTATGATATAATCTAATGGCTTATGATATTTTATTTTTCTATTATTCATGTCTTATGATCTGAAAAAAGCCTTATGTCTTGATTATGATCTATGAATTAATGGATCTGAATTTTAAATAATACGCTCATATTATAGTACCCATATTCGCATGTTATTTTTACTTAAGATAATTTAATGATATCTCCCATTTTTACCCTTACTGATCATTTTAAATCACCCTTTATTATGTTTACTTTCCCCAGGTTATAATGAAATGTTTTATTTTGGTTATGACTAAGATGTGTATTGCGTAAGAAGGACTTTGTGGGAGATGTTTATTAACTTTAATTAAATAATATTACTTTCTATATACTCTTAAAGGAAACAAAACATTTACAATTCTAGGGAGTTTATTATTTTTGGAATTATTGAATACTCGCTTAATATGATGTGATATTTTTTTATGTAATGTTTTGATCACCTTAGTTAATATTAGAGAAGGTTTTAATTATTTTTGGATATTCATATTGGAGAAATTTATTTAAATACCTATGTATAATTCCAAGTATATGATACATATTAAATATTTGGTAAATTCAATATTATTTGGTTTTATAATAAAATATATCAACATCTTTATATTGGAAAGTGGGTTCGATTGTGTCACACATACACCTATGGGTAATAACTCTGAAAGGGTCATATTTGGTATTAACATGATCATTATTGGTGCACAATGACAGTGCCTAAGTCGATACACCTAGTTAATCCCACCTTACGGATATGCATTGGTTAATTCACATTTTCATTAGGATTAATTATGGATAAATTAAACATATAATGACCATAGATAACTTAGGTTAATCATGAGCTATCATTGATTGAGAATAAGGTATCATTATTTGAACATACAATTATTTTTCATGATTATAGGATTTCTCACTATGATTATTATTTCTCAAAAAAATTATTTTTTGTTTTATTCAATGTTTATAACCAAGGGATACATGTTTTTCACTAAATTTGATGGTTAGTGCAATTATTTTCTTCCTAAGAAACCAAAAGTTATGGAAGATGTAATAAAAATCAATGTTTTTACACTTTTGAAACTTTATCAATTTATGAATCATATTGATATTCCAAACAAGCAGATGGAAAAATCTATTTTCTATCCCTTTATACCTAAACACCCATCCTTTTAGTGGGCCTTTTAATCCACTAACTATTGAGAAATGGATTAGTTCCACTGAAAATATATTTTTCATTTTCTAATTATCAGATAATAAAAAAGTTATCATGGTTGTTTATCATTTAGAAGGTGAGTCATACCAATGGTGTACTCTTATCAATAATATTAGGCAATAGGTAAAATTGACTCTATATAGTGGGATGGGTTTAGGAGTTTATTTTTTAATAAGTAATTTTCTTGTAATATTTATATGAGAATGGGGTAATGATTCCTTAAGATAAAGGAGATGGATGACGAATCCATTAAATACTATGAGGAAAATTTAACAAGACTTGTAAGGTATGATTTTTGTGTTATCATAAAACCTAAAATAAATATTGATAGATTTTTTTGTGGATTAAAACAAATTATTTAGAGGGAATTATTTATAAGATATTTTTGTATATATGAGGAAATCGTTTGATTTGATATTAAGGTAGAAATAAATATTATATTCACCCGTCATTCTCATGGTTTTGATAATAAAATAAAGATGGAATTTTATGGAAATTATAATAAAAACACATGGAAGGAATAAGATGATTCTTCTTTTATTACCAAAGTGTGGAATTAAATATAAAGTAAATTTTCATAATCAGACTAGTAAATTAATTAATTATAGAAAGGATGTTAATCAGGTAATCAAATGTAAAAGAGATGATAAAAAGATAGATAATTATTTCAATAGAGAGAAATATTCAAACAATGCACCACTCAAACACTATTATTTTAAATGTAAGGAGTATGGGAATTATGCTCACTAGTTCTTGAATCTGAAGGTTAATGATGATGATTGATGTCAAAAACTTCTTAATCCTGGAGAAAAATTAAATAACAAGTGATCATTATTATCGACGAGGATTAAGAGAGTAAAATTGTGAAATTTATATTTACCATCCATTATAGAACTATAAATTTATTATTTGATTCAAGTTCTACACACTATTTTATATATGAATATTTTTTAAAGGGTACAAAATTACCATCTCAATGATTAGATATTCATCTACCAGTGAAAAATTATGACATTATGATGATCACTTCTTAAGTCTTTGATTCATATTTAATTTAAGTTTTTGGGAATGTATTTCCTATAAATTTTTTTATTCTCCATCAAGTTAAATTTGTCATGATTTTGGAAATGTATTAATTCTATTTATATAGAGCCTATATCAATTACTAAGGAAGGTATTTCACTTTTCATATTCCAAATAAACATGTGATCATTTATCCACGAAAGGATGAATATGATCTTCTAATGGAAACTACTTACATTTATGGGTCTTTATTCCTATTCATAAGGATTATTTATCTCAGATGGTTGGAGATAGTTCAATATCTATGATATAACTACTATAAAATATTTTTTTGATGTCTATATAGATGATTTTCATAGTTTTCCTATTAATTGTAAAGATTATTTTTCAATAAAACTCAAAATTATTGCTACACCAATATAAAAGACTCTTTGTAGAATGGCACAAATTGAGCTCTAGAAATTAAACAAGCAACTCTAGGATAATCTAAATAAGGGATTCATCTAGCCTAGTTATTCACCATGGGGTTCACTAATTATATTTATTAAGAATAATGATAGATCTTTGAGACTCTGTATTTATTATCAGAAACCTAATAAGATCATAATTAAAAATAAGTATATTATACCATGTATTAGTGATTTTTTATTCAATTATATGTAACTAAATACTTCTAATAGATTATCCATCATTATGAAAACTATCAATATGGGGTAAAATGTGAATATATGCCTAATATATCCTTTTGTATGAAATATGGTCACTATGAATTTATAATAATTCCATTTAGAATTACTAATTCCCCCTCTATATTCATTGATTTAATTAATCTAGTCTTTTTAGAATACCTAGATCAATTTATTGCAGTCTTTATTGTTGATATTTTTGTATGCACCAATAGAAAGGAAGAGCATGAAGACTACCTGAGAATTATTTTGTATACCCAAAGGAAGGAGAATCTATATGAAAAATTTAGAAAGTGTTAATTATACTTTCATAAATTATCATTATTAGGACATGTGATACCAATATATGGTATATTAGTAGATCCATCTATGATGGAAGTCGTTATACATTGTCATAATCCAACCACTATGACTGAAATCCTTAGTTTTCTTGATTATTTGGTATATTACATTTAGTGAAAAATTTATCAAGCTTTCCTAATACACTCACCAAGTTAACCTATAAGGGATTCATCTTCCATTGGATTGATGAATGTAAATAAAATTTCCCAAATATAAAGGGAAGGTTAGTCAGTGCAGCTGTACTCACGTTACCCTGTTATAGAGAAGAGTTTTTTATTTTTAGTGATTCATCTAAGAAGGGAAGGGGATGTGTTATTATTCTGAATTACAAGGTGTTAGATTATTCATATCATCAATTAATGGTTTTTGAGAATAATTTCTCAAACAATGACATCAAGTTATAAATTCTAATATTTTAATTAATGATTTTGAGGCATTATATTTATGGATAACTGTTTTAAATATATACGAATCATAAATTATTATTGTATATATTCACCAAAAAAGAGTTCAATATGAACTATAGAGGATGGTTGGAGTTGAGTAAATATTATAATTACTCAAAACATTACCATGCTTGGAAGGAAAATAAGTTGACTAATGATTTGAGTTGAATGGATTATACTTGATTATCTGTGATGAGGATCACAAAAGATCCAATTTTAGATATTTTCAAAGGATAGAACTTGAAATCTTAAAGGAAATAAAGAAATTTTATCTCACAAAAAGTATTGTTCCTCCATCTATCCATGTGAAGATTAATGAGGAATAGAATTAAGATGTAGAGCTAAAAAAGAAGGTAAGAAATATTTATAAGTTCAACCTTGATTGTGATTGAATGATAAGGTTCAAGAATAAATCATGTGTCCCTATTATACCCTAATTGAAGGAGTTGTTGGATGAACCCCATAGACCATAATTCTCAATTCAAAAATAGAAGTAAGAAGATGTGTATAGACATTAAGGATCATTTTTTTGGGGATAACATAAAAAAAGATATTACAGATTTTGTGTCCCGATTATTAGTATGAAAAAAAGTAAAGGTTGAGTGGAAAAAGTCTAAGGGGATGTTACAACCATTACCCATACCTATATAGAAATGACAAAAATCATTATGTAATTAATTATAAGACTCCCCAAGACATCCAAATTGTGTAATGTGATTTGGTTTGTAGTCGATCACACTATGAAATTGGTACATTTCATTTTTGTCAAATAATATTTCTCTCTTGATCGTTTTTCTGGATATATATTATAAAATATTTAAGTTTTCACAGAGTTCCATATTCAGTTTTATCTAATTGGGTTCTGAGGTTTTCCTCAATGTTTTGGATAAGTAATTAGATATATCTAGATTCATAGTTTTTTTATTACTTCGTATCATCCTCATTTATATTTTTAGTCTCGTAGAACCATTAAAACCGTGGAGGATATTTTCAGACCCTATTATTTATATTTCAAACGTGGTTGGGATCAGCAACTCAATCCTATCAAATTATATTATAGCAATAGCTTCCACCCAAACATTCAGATGGATCATTATGAATCCCTCTATAGAAATAAGTGTGGAAGTATGACATGTAGGGGTAAAGTTAGATAATGAAATATATTGTGAATAAAGAAAGATAAAGATATGGTAGAGAAAGATAGATCTATTCAGAAACACGTCAAAGTAGTTCATATTTGATAGAATAGTCATGCAAACAATCATTAGGGAGATTTTTAATTGAAATTTTGTGATAAGGTGTTCCTATGAATTTATCTATATAATAAGGTTATAATATTTATAAAGAAGGAAAATTTAAGCCTTAGGTGTATTGGACACTTTGGGAATCTTGATTGAGTAGGGATGGTAGATTATCACTCGTTTCTTCCACTGAACCTCTCTAAATATAATGATGTGTTCCATGAATCACTTTTGAGGAATTACATACCTGATCCTTTACATATAATAAACTTGTAGTTTATACCATTGTATCCTAATGTTTCCTATAAATAAAAATGAGTAGAAATCTTAGATCGTAGAGAGAAACCTCTATGGTACATGACTATTCACAAGGTTATAGTTCTTTGGAGGAATCAAAAATTCATTAAAGCTACATGGTAACTCGAGGATGTGATAAAATAAAAGAATGTTAATTTATTTACATTATAGTTATGAAATTATAAGGGTGAAATTAATTTTTAGGGGGTTATAATGTAACACGATGAAATTTTATATTTATTTCTTTGAAATAAGTTTGAAGTATCTAATAGATTTCTTTTCATGAAACCCCAACTCTAAATGAACCACAATATATTAAATCATTTAAAACTAGGACATTGGATAAGTGGGTATTAATAGGATTAAAAAAATTAATATATATATATATAATTGTTTTAATTAATTCAAATATATTTATTAATTCCAAGGATATAGTCGTTAAATTTTTAATAATATTGTTCCATAATGAAAAGTCTAATTTTTTAAGAGAAATTTTTTTTTCAAGGTGTTATGAATTCTTTTATAAACAAATTTATTAATCACCATTAAAAATTATATTAATAAAATTTATTAGTAATGTATGAGTAATTATTCATAAATAAGTTATCTATTTGTTTAGGAATGTTGGAAAAAAAACATTTGAAGGTAAAAAATGTTAGTTTTCATAAAAATGTTTTTATCTTCACAATGTGTTTTTATATTAATAAATTAAATAAATAACTATTTATTAATGATTATAATTCAATATTTATAATATATATTTAATCGAATATTTTAACATTCATCTAATAGTTTTTACTATGTAAGTAATGAAATTATTCTAGTTTTATGTTTAAAAATGCCTTTTTTCTAAAAATCATTTTAGTTTCATTTTCTACAATTAATTTTAAATTTATTTCTACCACTTATAGAAATTGAACTACATATAATTTATTCCTTATTTGTAATCATAATATTCAAACTTTTTAATGTGGCCACTATCATTCTTGGTTATAATAAATAGTAAAAATAGTAATAAACAATTATCATATTTAAGGTTAAAAGGTTTTACTGATGGTTAAACTAAGAGATAATAGTAAACATGAAACCTAAATTGGGATAAATATAGAATAATTAATTTTATTAAATAAAATTTTCATTACATAGTACAAAACACATGATCGTTGAAAGTTTAGTTTCCATAGAGTTAGGTACATAATACATGAAAATATAAAACACTCTTCTAATCCATCTTAACACTTCTCCAATGGTCCACCCTAAGTTACTTTTACTACATCTCATATCTTAGGGTCATACATCAAATTAATGGGGTGATAATGATCCCAATAATGGAACAAGAAAGGGAGACATTTAGCATCTGATCATGAGGCATATCAATAAGAAAATGAGGTATAACTATATATCATAAGCAATAAAACATGAGGTGCAACAATATAACATGATCAAGAAAAAATTAGGCATATAATAATAAAAATAAAATGAATAATAACATGGAAATGTGGCTATTTTATTTAAATGAGTCATTCGTAAGCATATCACTAAGGTTTATCACCAAGGTTTCATAAATCAAAATTACCAATGTTATTCACCAAGATATCATAAAACAACTCATCAATATAGACTAATAATTTACCCAATGCATTGGATTTCTATCAGGGTACACCCTTCATATATCCTAATTAATATGAGCCACATAGATCATAATAAATCATTTAATTAATAAACCATGGAGAATAAAGAATGGGTTTCTTATCCAAATCATGTCATAAAAAAGTTATTAATTACATGATCATTACATCATTCATAACCCAAAAAAGGTAATGTGGGTTATAATATGTAAATTCCCAAACCAATAAATAATTTTTACATCTAGGTGAGTTCCCATGGAAAATAAAGAGTTTTGGGTATTCATAAAGATAAAATAAATGAAATTTTTTCAAGTAAATGAGAGAAATAAATTTAGAAACATGATGGGTATAAAACAATGATTTAGAACATGGTAAAATGAGAGAGAATGAAGGTGTTCCATTGATAAAAATTTATTTTTGAAGTAAGGGTATGATAAAAATAATATTAAATGAATATATCAAACTAATTAAAATACATACACAGAAAATAATTACTTGAATGGAATAGAAAATGGTGAGAATTCACTTTCCTTGAGACTTGCTCATAAATCTTGAGGATTCAAACCTTTGGAGATTAAGGACACCTTGTGGGACTTATTAGGTGCAACACTGACCATAACTTCAAGGATAATGTATTTTTAGTGAATGGAAAGGGTGAAACGGGTGGGTATTTATAGAAAAAGTGGAGTAAGTGTTTAATAATTTTCAAATATAGGTCCTTGAAATATACTTTGTGGAAAATAAAAAAATATTGGCTTAACCATGGTTTTCTTCTCATAGTTTTGGAAATTTTCAAAAAATTTTATGATATTTTAATCCATTAGAACCTAACACTATTTTTTGATACTTATTTGGACAAGGAAAAGTTTATTTTCAACAAAATATTGTTTTTAAAGTCAAATTTTCCACTATAGACTTCAAAAAGTCACTTATAGGGTTAAAATTTGATTAAAAGTTATTAAAATATTTAATATTAATAAAATAACATATTTTAGGCTATGAATTTTGTTTAATTAATTATTACATCATTAGAAAATAAATATCATGTCATAAAACATTATGAAAACCCAAAACTATATTTTTTCTATTTACTGAAAAATAAATTATTTTAGAAAATTATCAAAAATTAACCCTAACCAAATTTCAATGTGATGATTTCAAATATAATATCTATTTTATAAAATTAATTTCTTATATATAATAATATTAACTTTAAAATATAAACATCCTTATTTATTAAAATATAGATGTTTCTATGATAATCAAATTTATGACACTTATGAAAATTTCATAAGACATTATAAAATTGTTTTATCATTTATATTTAAATAATAGTACTTTAAAATACTATTTCTTTAAAAAAATATTATTCATAAAACATAAGGTTGTTATAGAATTGTATGCCTTTTCTAAAAAATAAAATTGCATCAAACAATCAACTTATCAAATTAGTCTTACTTAAATATATGTTTTATTAAGAAAAATTATTCCCAAAATGGGATTTATGGAATAACAAATTTATTTTAACAAAGTAAAATACACATTAGCTAAAAAATTACTGGACATGTAACCCCTTATTATAATTGTGTATTTACAAAGGGTAATATGTGTGATGGTGGTAGTTGGATGGGATGGATTGGCTAACATTGACTGGGTGGTAATCTCCACTAACTTGAACTAATACCATAAGGGATTTTGTTCAAGACACACTTGTTGAATCTAGGATTGGGCTTGGTCTATATAGAACCTCAGTGACACTAAATCCCACCCTTGTTCTAAAAATGTTATTTAAATACCATGCTTATACTCTTTGAGGTCATCATTTCTCCTTTCTATATCAATTTTACTTTGTCCTTACTACTTATAAATACTGATTTTAATTTAAAATTATTACTAAAGGTTATAGTTCCCAAAATTCAAATATACCGATGTTTATATTGACCAATAGTATAATTACTATTCCAATTTCTACATTGCTCCGTATAAATACCACTTCATTCTTTCACTAAATATTCACTATAATTCATAATATGGTTATATTTTCATTTCCTGATATTTTTATTGGTTTAATAATATTTTATTTCATTTTTATGGTATTTTTCATGTGGGTGGTGATTCTAGAAAAATAGTGTGATCAATATTTCCTCATTTTAGTTTTTCTATTTTGTATTTTTTCCAATCATAATGTTTGTTATTTTCATTGTTTTTTTAGCTGAATATTGTAATGATATTTATAAAAGAGATAAGGTTTTGGTGGTTTTTCTATATTTTCTATGTGTATAAAATTATATAACACACATTTTCATAGGAAACAAATATCATTTAAAAATCCTATGTTGTTACATTCTTCCCCTTGTTGAAATTTTGTTGCTGAAATTTCAACTCATATTCTCGATTAGGAATAAAAGAGGGTACTTTTGTTTCATTATTTCCTCTAGTTCCCATATTTAATTTCATATTTATGCATATAGTCCCTTAAAAATTATTTGATAAGGTTATTTTTCATATTGAATTTGCATTTGTCTCTATGATCTAAGATCTCCACCAGCAGATTCATATAAAAAAGGTCATGTTACAGTTGTACAACATCCAAATTTAGTACATGTGAGGGATCGGGTATGTACTTCCTCAAGAGATATTTTTTTGAATTAATTATTAAATTGAGCCATATTTTGTGGTAGTTCTATATGATAGGCCTCTACTCATATTTGATCAATGATTTTAAAGGGTCCAATGTACCTATAGATAAGATTATGTTTCTTTCCAAACAATAGGAATCTATTCCATGCTGATATCTGAAGGAAAAAATTTTCTCCAATATAAAAAAAAGTCCCTTCAATGGTTATTTGCATAGATCTTATGCCAACTCAAAGAATATTTTATATTTTGTTGGATGGAATGAACCTTTTCTATAATCTATTATACAAGATTGGGCCCAAGTATCTCTTTATCGCCAACTTCATCCCAATAATTAGGAGTTCTATGTTTCTTCCTATATAGAGCAGCATAGGGTGCCATTTGAATACTCGAGTGTAAGTTTTTTTGTATGAAAAAAAAATTAATGGTAGGTGTTGATCCCATCCACCTTTTAATTCCATTTGGTATGTTATCATCATCTTCTTAAGTTTCTGAATCTTCCTTTTATATTAGCCATAATATTTGGGGTAATAGGATATACTAAAATTAAATTTAGTATTCAGAACATGTTGAATAATTCTCAATAATTTAGATTTCAACATCAGATAATGATAAAAAAATGATTGAAAGTGGCACCTCGTGTAGCCACACCACTTCCATTATGTATATCTTAACAAGTTGGTTAAGAGATAAATCATCCTAAATAGAAATGAAATGGGACATCTTGTTGAGTCAATCCACTGTAACCCATATGGCATTGTTTCCTTTTGATGTTATTAGGATACTAGTAATGAATTACATAGTGATATTATCCCACTTTCATGTTGGTATGGGTGGTGGTTTCAATACCCTTATAGGAAGTTGTCACTCTACCTTCACTTGTTCACATAGAAATCACCTTGTATTATAGTCAACAATCTACCTTTTCATATTATCCCACAAATAATTATTTTTAAATTCCATATACATTTTAGTGCTTCTAGGATGTATATAGAATGTATATCTATGAGATTAATCCATAAACCCCTTCTTTACCTATAGGATATATGGGACACATAGCCTAGTACAAAATTTTAGTACACCTTCTTGATCAATTTTGATCTTAGGATGCTTCACATTCATCACAACCTCTTTCTTATTTTGTATCAAAGGGTCTTCTCTTGGAAATCTATTGATATTATATAGTATTTATTGTTGAAAAATAGTTTGGGATAGGATTTATTATGTTCCTTTACTTATAATTCCCATTTTTAATATCACTAGGTCATTGATAGATGGTTCTCCTTGAATCCTCATTATTTACGTCACAACATTGTCTTTCCTACTTAGTGCATCATTGTGTTTGTTTACTCTTCTAAGGTGACAAACAATTTAACAGTAATAGTCCTTAAGAAGCTCCAACTATATCCTTTCTCTCATGTTCAATTCCCTTTGTTAAATATATACTTCAAACTCTGATGGTATTTGTATATATTACATTTTTTCCTATAAAACTATTGACTCTATATCTTAATAGAAACAATAACTGTAGATAAATCCAGGTCATGCATAGGAGAATTCTGGTCATGATTCTATAACTAGTGAGATACATAAGTGATCTCCCTATCAGTAACCAATATCTTCTTCAGTCCTTGGAAACTTTCATCACACTCCTTTTTCTAGATGAACATGGATAATTTCCAAGTTAACATGGTTTGTTGATTATAAAGTCATGGAAAAAATTACAAAACCTTCTATAATATCTTATTATCCTAAAAAAATATGAATCTTAGTTATTATTATATGATGATTCCACTCTTATACAACATTTTTCCTGGTATGGTTTCTTGAGGTTCCTTCATTGGTTACAATGTGCCCGAGGAATGCAACTTGTTGTAACCATAATTCTCAATTGCTGTATTTTATTAATAGTTTATCCTTCCTCATAGTTTCCAATGTAACCCATAGATAATCCTCATGAATCTTTCAACTTTTTTAATTTATAAAAATATAATCAATAAAAGCTACCATTAATTTATCAAGGTAGTACTTAAAGACTTTATTCATCAATTCCATAACTATAACTGGAGAATTAGTTAAGTGTAAGGGAAAAAAACAAACTCATAAGGCCCATATATTATTAAAAAGAAATCATTTAGAATATATTATATCTTTACACTCATTTGAGGATACCCTTATTGGAGTTCAGTATTTGAGAAAAAATGATCCCCACAAAGTTTGTCAAATAAATCATTAATCCTTATGAGAGGGTAATTGTTCTTCATTATAATCCCATTAAGTTATATATAATAAATTCATAGCTAGATTGATCTATAATTCTTCTTTATAAATAGAATAGGTTCTTTATAAAGACATACACTTGGTTAGGTAAATCCCTTCTCCAAAATATCTTGAATTTGTTTCTTTAATTCCTCTAAATCTACATTTCCATTCTATACGGGTTCTTTGATATCATCTTGGATCTATGTATGAGTTCAATGGATAAATATACCTCTCTTTATGGGGGTGGACTTGGTAGATCTTTAGGAAATACGACAATGTATTCCTAAATTATGGGGAAATTTTTTATCCTTATACTTTAATTTCTATCTTCCACTTCACTAATAATCTTTATAAAGAAGGCTATGGGAGGTACTTCTAGAAAAGGATCCGGCCGAGATATCTCTCCTTTGAAAATAACTATATTTTTTCACTCAAGACTACTTAAATTCCATTTCTCATACATTTTATCTTATAATTATACTTTGAGAGCCATTACATCCCATGTATAGTGTTGAATTCCACCATGCGAATGACTACTAGATTTGTGATGAGACTGTACTCACCCAAGTAAATACTAGAGTTTCTATACATTGTTGATTCTAGGATAATCCATCTTGGAGTCTTGAAAAAAAACATTGGTTCTATAATCTTAGGGATTGATTCTATATTCTTTGAAAACTCTTATGAAATAAAGGAATGTATAGAACAAGAATCAAACAAAGTACTTGCTAGCTTTGAGATCACAATAAGTGTACCTGTCACTACATCATTTAGAGCCTCTACATTAATCTCCATGATAGAAAATTCCCAACCTTTATTCCTTGGAATATTATGAGGTTGATGTTAGTTTCCCTCTATTATATTCTGATTTGGATATTGATTGAAAAAGTTCTTAAGATTTCCACACTCGAAGCAGTGAAATTCATATTGGTCATGCAACATCTTCCATTTGTCATTAGTGTTGAGAATCTTAGGCTTCACCTCACCGAGAGAGTTTTGAGCTATATTCACATATCTTCTACACTTGTAGAAGTTTCCACTCCTGAGAAATAATTTCCCTGAATACTTCTTCCCATATCTTTTTCATATGGGAAGTTTAACATTCTTTTCACCTATTTAATTATCAAAATTATTTTCTCATTTTATCTATATTTCTCTTTACTTTTCATTCAACCAATATGACTACAATATCTCTTAAAAATCAAATTCAACCTTCATTTCACTCCATATTATCCTTTCATATATTTTATATTATCCATTTGATAAATTCCTCTATATATGGGGTCTCAATTACACTGAATAACCTATCAACCTTTACCTTACGAACCATAAAAAAAATATAGAATTTTATTGAGTAAGTCTTGTAAAGTAAATTTAATGGATTCCCACTAATTCATTTTCCTTCTGCTTTAGCTTTAGGAATTACTTCTCCATTTTTTCACATTGAATGGAGAAAATATTTATGGAAAATGATTCCCTTGAATTCTTCCCACTTTGTAGCATTAATATATCTTCTTAGATTTGTGATTTTAATCAGTTCCCACCACTTTTTAGGTTCCCCTTCTAATATGTATACTTCTATCGTGAATTTTTATAGATCTGAAAATTATATTATAGAAAATATTTTTTCTATAGAATAAATCCATTATCCAGCAATCAATGGTTCATTAGATCCACTAAAAAAGTAGTTCATTGACACATGAAGTAGTTGATGAAATTTTTCCCCCTTCAAGGTGAATTTGGTCACTCAACTTAATTCAATTTATTATTTATTACTTAAGATAGTGGATTCATAATCCTCATGAAATTTTACATTTAATATTCCATTATAATTCTATTATTTCATCATCTATTGCTCTCATCATTTATGCAATTCCTCCTATTTCCTTCCATTTTTCTAAAAAAATAAAACCTTAGTGAGAAACATGTTAATTTTAGGAATATTATGATTCAAATAGGAGTATAATTTTTAAAACATCAGTCTTAAATAAGTTATTATTTAGTAATAATTATATTTTTAATATATCATTCATAATGGTTCATATAGAGCTTGTAATTAAACAAACATATCCCCCTGGAGTATCAAACCAAGTGTATAGAAAGACCCATTATCATGCACTAGTTCCCACTCAAGTCTATCTCATTACAATTATTTTAGGGGGTTATTACCCCTAGTAACGTCTATGTTAGAGCCACATACACTTGTAGTATTCAGATTGGGATTTCATTACTTTGAAACCGCTTTTTTAATACTTCACCAAAATTCTAGGATTTTTTCCTATATTTAAACTTATTCCTAGGGTTATTACTAACATTTTCAAGTTATAATTTCAAAAAAATAACTAAATCGTCCTATAATACCAACTATGTCATCCCACATGTTTATTAAATTAAATTTTCATTACATAGAACAAAACACAGGATCTTTTAAAGTTTAGTTTCTTAGAAATTATGTATATAATACATGAAAACATAAAACATTATTCTAATATAAAAGAAATGATTCTTAAAGGGTTTAACCTAAGTTTTTTTATCATATATCAAATCCAAAGGACATATATATAAAAAATGGGTGAGCATGACCCCATCAAGGGAATGAAAGGGATACATTTAGCATGTGATCACAATGCATATCAATAAGAACATGATGTATAACTATATAACATGATCAAGAGAACATGAGGCATAGAAATATAACGTAATAAAGAGAACATAAGATTTATAATAATAAAAATAACATTAATCATAACATAGAAATGTGGCTACGACATTTAAATGATACATTCATAATCATATCATTAATTTCTTTCATCAAGGTTTCATAAATTAAAATTTCCATGGTTATTAACCATTGTATCATAAAAAATTTCATCTAAAGAGACTAATTATTTACATAAAGAATTTGAGAACTATCATGGAACACCCATCATATTTATTAATTAATATTAGACACATAGATCATAATAAATCATTTCATTAATAATCGGTGTAGAAAATATAACAGGTTTCTTATAAAAACTATGGCATACAAAAGTGCTTAAAGATATGATCATTATATCATTATTCACCCATGAAAAGGGAATGTGGGTTATAATATGTAAATACCAAAATAAATAAACAATTATTATATCTTTTTGAATACCCTTGGAAAAGGAATAGTTTTGAGTATTCATAAAAAAAATGATAATTTCTCAAGTAAAAGAGAGAAATAAATTTTGCAACATGACGGGTATAAAATGTGGATTTAGAAAAGGGTAAAATTAGAGAGTATAAAGGTATCCCAATGTTAAAACATTATTTTAATAGTAAGGGTATGATAAAAATCAAAATAAAATAAATTAACATACCCTTTATAAAACGGACACAAAAAATAATTATTTGAATGGAAATGAAGATAATGGTAATTCCATTACCTTGAAGAGTTGCTCCTAAATATTGAGGATTGAAATCTTGGGGGATTAAGAACACCTTGGGGTACTCCTTGGGTATAAAATGGACATAAAAATGGATAATTTAATGGTATATAAGTGAAAGGGTGAAATGTATGAGTATATATAGCAAAAGTGGAGGAATTGTTTAATAATTTCCAAATATAGGCCTTTAAAATCTAGGTTCTAAAAAACGAAAAACCAATGTCTTACACCTAGTTTATTTCTCATTGTTTTATTATTTTGATTAAAATTTTATAATATTATAATCCCTTAGAATAAAACACAATTTTTCGGTAATTCATTGGACATGGAAAAGTATATTTTCCAAAAACAAAAAGAACGTTTTTAAAGTCAAATTCTCCATTTTAGACTTTGGAAAGTCAGTTATAGGTTTGGAAATTGATTAAAATTTATTAAAATAATTAATATTAATTAAATAAGATATTTTAGGTCATGTATTATGTTTAATTTATTATTACATCAATATAACCTAAATATCAATTCATAAAACATATTGGAAACCAAAAACTGTATTTTTATTATTCACTAAAAAAAGTTTTTAGAAAATTCTAAAAACTTCAGCCTAGCCTAATTTTGACATTTTGATTTCAAATATAATTTATATGTTACCATAATAATTATATAAATATTTCAATTTTAACTTTTATATATTATTAACCATATTTATTCAAAAATAGTAGTTTGTATGACACAATCAAGTTTTTGAAATTCATAATAATTTCCTAGGACATTATAATTTTTTATCATTTATATTTAAATAAGTGTGTTGTAAAATAATATTTCATTAAAATAAATATTACTCAGAATACCTATTTTGATTAAAAAAGTGTACATATTTCCTAAAAAAACTTGATCAAATAATAAATTTATCAAATTGGTCTTATTCAAAAAAATATTTTATTAAAAATTTATTTCAAAATTGGATTGATAGAAAAAACATTTTATTTATACAAGGTAAATTACACATTAAGTAACGAAGTCCTATAAAGGTAATGCCTTATTAAACCCATGTATTCCCTAAGGGTAAGGTGTGAGATGGTTGTAGTTTCATGGGGTGGCTCGACAAACATTAGAAGAGTGTTAATCTCCACTAACTTGAACTTATCCCATATGAGATTTCGTTCAAGGCTCACTTGTTGAAGCTCGGCTTGGGCTTGGTCAAGGTAAAACCATAGAGACTCTACCACTCTCCCATGTTCTATCAAATAGGCTTCAAACGGAATGATTATACTTGTTGTGTCCATTATTTCTTCTTTCTTCATTAGTTATCCTTTCTCATTACTAATTTAAAAAACGAATTATAATGGTAAAATTATTACCAATGGGTATACTTCCCAATGGATAAATAAACCAGTGATCATATTATTATTCCAATTGTAGCATTTGTTCCTATAATTACCACATGATTATTTCACTCAATATTCACTACAACTCCTCGTATGGTTATATTTTCATTTCCTAATATGTTGATTGGTTAACTAATTTTTTATTACATTTCTATATTGTTATTCGTGGGGGAAATGATTATAGTAGATCAAGGAAATAAATATTTTCCCATTTTAGCATTTTTATCTTATATTTTTTTCCAATTTTATTTTTTTAAATTTTTATTTTTTTCATATCTAAAAAGATTAATGATATTTATTAATGAGATAAGGTTTTGTTCATTCTATATTTTGTACATATATAAAATTATATAACACACATTTTCTCAAGAAACAAATATCTTTTAAAATACCAAGGTCATTTAATTAAATATTATTATTTGATGATATTTCAACCTTATATTATCTTACCTTTGAATTATTTTCCATTTTCAAACACTTTCACAAGAAAGTGATTTTATATTATTTTAAATATTTTATCTAATTCCAATTGTGTCCCTCCTTTCACTAATAAAAAGGCATCACTTCACCTCCCTTATTCACAAATTTTGAGTCCCATAGCTTAGAAAAAAATACATAAAAACATTCCTAGATTCCTTCCCCTCATTCTTGATCTCCTGTTCTTAACATTTTACCATCCTAATAAGGAATAAGGTCTAATCTAAAGGGGGTATCTCAAAGAAGAGGTAATCATCTCTCTCAAATCTTTAAATGATTATTTGTTATTATAATTACTCTAAATATATTACATCAATACTAGAATAATGAATCTAGTATCATCAATATACATAGATTTAATAATGATTACAGGAAAACCATTTTTCACTTATTTTCCATTATATGGGAAATTAAAGTATTGCTCATGTGTATGTGTGGTCTACTACCTCCACGTAGCGATATCGTTCATTTTCCATAACTAAATCACATTTATGTATTTAGTTATGGATTTGGAATATATATATTATTATTGATATAATTATTATTTTTTAATGAAAAAAATTATTTATCTTAATTTCTTTCATTTCCTTATAAAATAAAAACATCGTTTATACATACATGCAGACTACAAACTCCAAGAATGGTGTGACTCGTTTTTCTATCTCTGTGTTTTATTTATTTTCATAAATATGTATATAATTAATTAATATTATATTGATATCATTTTTAACATTCAATAGATTATGGGACCATGTTCATGATGCATGGACCATAACTGCTGGATTGAAACAAACATGAAAAATAAAGCAGTTAAAACCTAAAATGATGATGATAATGGAAGATTATTAATTAATGGGACATAATATGTTATAATTAATCAATTTACGGTATTATAAGTATTATTATGATTCTAGTATAGAAGTATAATAAATTTAAATTTATTATACATGAGTTTAAAATCACTTATGAAGCAAGTCATACCTGAGGTATGGATTTAATGTTACAATCTCACTTTTTTCTAGGATTGTTTATGATTAAATTTATGAAAGTGAAATTATATTATCTATTTATAATAAATCTAATTTATTTTCTACTCCTATAGTTATTTTTAGATATTATAATTTTTCCTTTCATTTTCCTCCCTCTATGTACTCATAGTCTAAAAGAATATTATTTATGAGAACAAAATAAATTTCTTTATTCAGTTTGAAATATTTTTCTTCTATGTTCATATTTTCATTAAAATTATTTCAATAATTTTTATAATATTATCCATTTATTTATTAAAGTAATTTTTACCCATTTTTAACTTTCAATAAAAAATTATTTATTTTAACATATAATGTACGAATTGATTTTCTCACCATCAAGAGTATAAATTGTTTTGAAGATTCATTTACAAGTTTCCATATTTCTGTTCAAATAAAATATATTTCTTAATATTCAAGAAATTTTAAATTTTAAATAAGTGATTTCAAAATTAAAAGGTTATTTTCCTCAAGAAATGTTATATTGATCTTTTTAAATTACTTTGATCTATGAAAACATCATTTGATTTTACTTATGTTTCATTAAGAATATGATCCAATGATTCCATATTTATTTATTCATTGGATGGTTTGTGGTTATGATGATGAGATATTGATTAATAATATTTTCTTTTCCACGTAACTATAACTAAATATTAAATTTTTTCATGATCATGTTAAATACATATAATGTAACATCCCAGGTAAATAAAGAATAAATAATTTTCATATTTATTAATATTTACTAATTAAATATTAATTTTACTTTAAAGGGGTTGCTATGTTCGATAGCGTACCCGATACGCAACAAAGAGTTTCATTGAAATCTTACGTTGCACACTAGTAATAAAATAATATTATTTTAAATGGTAGTTAACACATAGTCGTTGTATTAACGGGAAAGGATACAAATAACTAAAATATGATTATATATGTTTTTAAAATGTTTTTACTTTTATCTAATAAAATATAAAGGCTTAAAATACAGAAAGAATTCAATTTTAGGCGTATATGCCCTAGTTTTCACTAAAGGTTCACTTATCGCCTTTTGATAGCGAACCATCTTAAATATAGTTTTGTTCACTCTTATACATTCTATTGGACCAAATAAAACTCTTCTTTAGAATCGGGACTTCAAAATTTACTTTGGGTAAATTTTTGGTATCTTTCCGATAAAGTTCATTTTTAATGAATAGTGTAAAATGTTGTATTTTAATTCAAAACCTCTTTTTAATCTAATTTATTAAGATGATTAGATTATCTTTTGAATTGGTTTTAAAGTCAAATTAGAATATATTTTTACCATTAAATCCAATAGTGGTCGTTGGAATTAATTTCACTTTGAAATCGGACTTAAACTAGTGTCAATCTTTTGATACTTATTGTTTCATAAAAACACGCTATTTGCTCTGACAGCAGGAATTAATTATTAAATTAATTAATGCAACTTATATGTTGTGAATTTTGTAAAATGGAATTCATTTTTGAATTCGTAATATCAAATATAGCTTAGGGTGAAGTTTTGGTATTTTTCTGAAAAACTTCAATTTTTGATGAATAGTGAAACCACTAAGTGGTACTTATAAAAACTGATTTTTCGTTTAAATGAAATTTTACCACTTCTGTGTTTTGAATTTAAAAAATCCGACAGACATGGTTGTTATTAAGAAGTAAAATGTGGTTCAATGAGATTAAAATATTTTTTTGGTGAATAGTAACTTTTAAGTTCTTAATCGCGATTAGAGGTAATTAGTGCATTTTAAGGCAAAAATGATATTATAATAAAATGAAAATACCTTGACACATGTCCTAACCTTATTGTATGTGTCATGGCCGACCATGAAAAGCCATGGGTCAACTTGGGGACCCCATGGAGCCGCTTTGGTTGGGAAATTACATAAATAACTTTTTATTTAATGTTAAAGTAAAAATGACACACACATGAGGTGTTTTACAAAAACAATTTTTACATGCGGTTATACAAGTCAGATATTTGACTATAAATATTCATTATAAAGCTAAAAATATTTCCTACATCATAGTGTTTTTTTTATAATTTATAGACTTTATATAAATTAAATTATTTATGACATCATGATGATGTAGCGATTACCTCATTAATAAAGGATTTAAATAAAATGAAATGATAATGTAAAATCTATGAACTACACATATCCAAAACCTATTGGATGAGTGGATTTCGAACCCTTATCACCTTATCCTCAAATTATATCAATGTGGGACCTCTTAAATCCGAATACCATTTTAAAATAAAGTGACTTTTCTTTACTTTCCAAGAGTGCCCCTCCTCTCCTCTTATAAAAGGCCCCCACCTCTACCTCCTTACCCATACTCCCAAAGACTTTGGTTCGGCCAACCCCTGCCCAATTTTGTCTCTCCACTTCCCTCTCTTACTCCTTGAAGCCTAAATTTGGGAAGAAGTCTTCCCAAGGAAGCCTTTGAGCTCAAACCAAAGGGAGTTACCCGATTTTAAGGTAATGTCTTCTTTTGAGTCCTTTTGTTTTATTTTGCTTCTCCAACCCCCTAAACTCTTTTTATTCTTTTCTTTTGTAACAACTCTAGTATACTCAATATACTAGGATTTTGTTCTAATAAGGATTCAAGCTACACTTACACACACCTACATCTAATGGTTAACGAACATACTGTTTCCGTGGATGGTGAATTTATGCCTCCCGAAACGATGATTGTTCAACATTCTATTAACACCTTAAAAGGTGGCCATTAAGATGTCACTATATTTATATATGATATATAATATGTTTACGTTTTCCTTAAGCTTCTGTATTTTTCATTTTGGGCATACCTTTATGGTTTCCATTATGGGTAAACGTGATATCTTCATTTAAGGAAGTGCGGACTACCGCCCCCTCAAAGTGATTTGATTCGTTAAATACCATATGTGGGATGTATAAAGGATGAAACTATGATATTATATATGATATTATACTGTAATTATAATATACCTTTATATAATTATGATTTCATTCTATAAAATACAAAATAGAAATGAAAGTAGCGTTCATGCGTACGTACGGCTTACCGTCTCCATGAACGGTGCATTTCATTTCTTACCTCTAAATGATTATGTAATATTATAAATTCATGTATATAATGGATATATATGATATATACATCATTATTATAATTATGGATATAATGGATACATGAATAACTTGTAATTATAAAGGGTTTATTTTTGTCTCAAGTACCAATGATCGTTAAAACGACCGTTATTAACTTAAATAATTACATATTGTTCATGACATGGAAATAAGTGATATAAAAGGAAAAATGAACTTGAAAAAGGTTCTTAAACAATTATAAATTAACTCAAGTTTATTATTCATGAGATTAAATAACGACCGAGTCAAGTCGGACCCAAGGTATGGGACTTCGTCTCAATCTCCTTTCATTGAGGCATATTTTGTTTTATACAAAACCTTCTTTTATAAGGTGTATAAACCCCTTTGACTTTTACGTTTATCCAAAAGGAATCTTTTTTATATGAAGCGTTTTAATAAACTAAAAAAGGGAATGTTTTTGTCGTACGTATACAGCGACAATGACTTCTCTGCCGCCGTGACCATTATTTGAGTTTCGGCTTCCTCTACAAGTCATACCTTTTTTAAGAGAAAAATAAATACCATGTTTTACTTTTATTTTATTTTGGTATTGAAAATGGTTTTCATAATGTTTATATATCAATGTGTTGTATTGATATCTTGTGATTGAAAGGTGTAAATGTTATGTTTCCTTTATACATGTTTTATGTGATATGATTATGTTGAGGTTCTTGGGCATTATTATGAAGACGGGTGGTTCCTTGATAAACTAAGGGTGGGTGATCCCAATATAGCTCTCCAATGCATTGGGTAACGCGAAGGAGTGAAACGTTAAGGTTTCTTCGAAGAGATTTAGGGAATATACTGTGATGGGTATTCCAAACGTAACCAATAGGGTTACTCCCTACGTAAGAATGTTATGAATGCCTCAAGTTACCTTTATGTCTTATGATTTCTATGATTTATTCATGATTTGATGAGGTATGTTAAAGTGATTATGTTTTATGGGTAAAGTATGATTTCATTCTTATGTATATATGAACTCATGTTTCCTTTCCATATTTTTATAACCCATACTGAGCTTTTTTTGCTCATCCCAAGTTTTTTGGAAATTTTTTTCACAGGTCAAGGGAAAGGTACATGATATGATGATAGTGTCAAGGAAGTGTCAAGAATGAATCCATGTTATATTTTAAATATGTTTCCATTGATGGGAAAAAAGAATACTATCTTTATGTAACAACTTTTTTTATATGTGGAATGTAATGCAAGTTTTATGATCTAATTCTCTAAAACTCTAAACCCGAAAAGATCCTCAATGTTTAATCTTGTAAAAACTCAAGATTAAGTAAGGTTTAAGTCTGGGGCCTTATAGTTCGTATCAGAGGTCAGTTTAGATAAATTTAGGAGTTATAATTCTATTAAATGATTATCCAAAAATATTTTTTTTGAAATGATATATCATTTGAAGATTACCATGTTGCTTCATCTAAGACATGTTTGTTCGGAATGGTTTTCCGCAGAGGAAACAGGGAAGCAGTGCTTGGAAGGCATGCAGAAGGAAATAACCTTCCAAATCAGCATCCCGAGATGGTCAGAATTGGAACTGAATAGTTTGTTGCAGTAACGGCGCAGTTGACTCAAGCGATAAATGGTGGTGGTATCCATACACGAGATTAGCCAGATCAACCGCAGAGGAACATGTCAGTGGTGGAACATTTCATGAGGCAACATCCCCCATCATTCAGAGGATCATCTGACCTTGTGTTAGCTGAAGGGTGGATTAAAGCACTGGAGAAGATTTTTGATGTCATGGGGTGTTCAGACAATCAAAAGGTTAGTCTTGCTATTTACCGTTTGGAGGGTGAGGCAGATCAATGGTGGTCTATGGTTAAAAATATCAGGGATGCCGATGAGATTGATGCTCTTGACTGGGATGAATTCAAAGGTATGTTTCTTGAGAAGTATTTTCCTAAGGATGTTCAACTTAGGATGGAAAAGAAATTCTTGGAATTGAGGCAAGAGGAAGAATCAGTGGCTGCCTATGAAGAAAGGTTCACTCGATTGGCAAGGTATGCTCCAAATTTTATCTGAGACCTTGATAGTAAAATCAATCGTTTTTACTCAGGGTTAAAGCCAAAATATCGAAGGGCATTAGCTTCTCGTGAGTTTAAAAGTTATGAAAAGCTTTTTCAATGTGCTGAGAAGGTGGAAATGGAGTTTGCCGATAATCAAGTGTTCTATAACAACCAACAGAAGAAGACACCGATGTGGCAGGAGAAAGGTAAGAATTCTTCAAAAAAGTCTGATGGTAAGAAAACTAAGTTTCCAGTTTGTGATAAATGTGGCAAAAAGCATGCTGGGGAATGTCTATAGAATTCTGTAAAGTGCTACCGATGTGGTAAGATGGGACATAAGGCTCGTTATTGCACTGAAAAGGATCAAGGTGAAGGTAAGACCAAATTTGATTTACAGTTAGTGAAATGTTTTAAGTGCAATGAGATGGGTCACTATGCAAATGAGTGTCCGACAAAGAGCTTGAGTGATGGGAAGCAGTTAGACTACAAGCAGAAAGGGGTGGTGAAATCCTTTGCAACTACTTCAGCATATGTCAGGCCATCAAATGAAGTTGTATCAGGTACTTTGTTTGTTTTTTCAGATTATGCCAGTGTGTTGTTTGATTCGGGGTCTACACATTCTTTCATCTCTGAAACCTTTTCTAGTAAAATGGGAATACCATCTCAAGAAATGACTCCTGAACTTTTGGTAAAAACACCTGGGGGAAATGTTGAGGCAAAAAGAATTTATAAGAATCTTCCTATCCTTATCTGTGGAAAGAACCTACTTGCAAACCTTATTGTTCTACCTCTAGTAGAGTTTGATGTTATCCTGGGTATAAATTGGCTCTCTATTTACCATGCTAAGATTGACTGTAGAGCTAAAGAAGTTTCTTTTCAGAAAGACTTTAAGTTTTTGTACAAGAATGAACCCTTACTGTTGATAACTTATCAAGAGGCCAAGAAACTTGTAAAATAAGGAAATGAATGTTACCTTGCACACATCGTTGAAAATAAAGGAACTGTTCAGATTAATGATGTGCCAGTGGTAAATGAGTATCCTGATGTTTTTCCTGATGAGTTGCCTGGAATAATACCAGATCGGTAAGTTGAATTTACTGTTGACTTAGTTCTTGATGCTAAGCCAATTTCAAAACCCCCTTATCAAATGGCTCAAATTTAACTTTTAGAGTTGAAGGAGCAATTGCAAGATTTATTAGAGAAAGGTTTAATTCCACCTAGCACATCACCATGGGGTGCTCTTGTCTTGTTTGTTAAAAAGAAAGATGGTTTAATGAGACTTTTCATTGATTATAGAGCCTTGAATAATATCACTGTTAAGAACAAATATCCTTTTCCTCATATCGACGATTTGTTTGATCAGCTCCAGGGAGCTCTGTTTTTTTCAAAGATTGACCTGAGATCGGGGTACCATCAGCTGAAGGTAAAGGAAGCAGATGTTCCGAAGACCGTGTTCCGTACAAGATATGGCCATTATGAATTTTTAGTAATGCCTTTTGGGCTAACCAATGAACCTGCTATATTCATGGACTTAATGAATAGAATTTTCCATGAGTTCTTGGATAAGTTTTTGGTGGTTTTCATTGTTGATATTTTGGTGTTTTCTAAAAGTAAAGAGGAGCATGAAAGAAATTTAAGGGTTATCTTGCAAAACTTAAAAGAAAAGAAACTATATGGAAAATTCAGCAAGTGTGAGTTTTGGTTGCAACAAATTTCTTTCCTTGGTCACATTGTTTCTAAAGATGGGATAACTGTTGATCCTGCAAAAACAAAAGTTGTGGAAGACTGGCCAAGACCCACAAATGTAACTGAGATTTGTAGCTTCCATGGTTTGGCAGGCTATTACCGAAGGTTTGTTAGAAATTTTTCACGGTTATCTAGTCCAATGACTATGCTAACTCGGAAGGGTGTTAAGTTTATCTAGACAAAAGAATGTGATGATTTTTTTCAGGAATTGAAAAGAAGATTGGTGAATGCTTCAGTTTTGGTACTACCTTCCAGGAATGGTGAGTCTGTTATATACAGTGATGCTTAATTGAAAGGACTTAGTTGCGTCCTAATGCATAATGATCAGGTAATTGCTTATGCTTCACAACAGTTGAAAACTCATGAGGTAAATTACCCTACACATGATTTGGAATTAGCTGCTGTTGTTTTCACTTTAAAAATTTGGAGGCATCGTTTGTATGGAGTAAAGTGTGAAATATATACTGATCACAAAAGTTTAAAGTATATATTCACTCAGAAAGAGTTAAACATGAGACAGAGGAGATGGATGGAATTAATCAAGGATTATGATTATACAATTCACTACCATTCAGGAAAAGCAAATAAAGTGGTCGATGCTTTGAGTCGAAAAATTAATGTTTCATTAACGATGTTTCTTTTGGAACTTGATCCTTTGGTTAAGGATTTGATGAACTTTGGCATAGAAGTTGTTGGTGCAGGATGTCCTTCTGTTTTGTTTCAGATATCAGTGAGATCTTCTCTATCAGACAGAATCAAGCAAGCACAGAAGCAAGATAGTGAGTTGCAGAAAAAGGTAGAGCTAGTTCAGAAAGGTAAGTTGCATAAATTCAACATTGATAGTGATTGTGTTTTGAGATTTGGGAAGAGATTTTGTGTGCCTTGTGATTCATAGTTGAAGAGAGAGTTGTATGTGAAGCTCATAGTTCTCCGTTTTCAGTTCATCCTGGAAGTACTAAGATGTACAAGGATCTGTGGGAGTATTATTGGTGGGATGGAATGAAAAAAGATATTGCTGATTTTACTATGAAGTGTCTGACTTTTCAGCAGGTCAAAGCAGAGCGGCAGTTACCGAAAGGGATGCTTCAGCCTTTACCAGTGCCAGATTGGAAATGGGAAAACATATCCATGGACTTTGTTGTGAGATTACCGAGGACATCTCAAGGTAATAATTCAATCTGGGTTATTGTTGATCGCTTGACTAAATCTGCTCATTTCCTTTCTATACGAGATACTTTTTCACTAGATCAACTTTCCTGTTTGTATCTTAAAGAGATAGTCAGGTTACATGGAGTTCCTCTCTCCATTGTATCTGGCCGTGATCCCAGGTTTACTTCTAACTTTTGGAAAGGCCTTCAGAAGTCGTTGGGTACTGAATTAAATTTTAGTACAGCTTTTCATCCTCAATCAGATGGGCAGTCAGAACGAACAATTCATACCTTGGAGGATATGCTACGAGCTTGTTCGATGGATTATCAGGGAATTTGGGACCAACATCTTTCTTTGGTTGAATTTTCATATAATAACAGTTTTCATTCCAGTATACAGATGGCACCATTTGAGGCGTTATATGGGAAGCAGTGTCGAACTCCAGCTTTCTGAGATGAAGTGGGTGAAAGGAAGTTGATGGGACCAGAATTGGTAGAAGATATGGCAGAAAAATTTCAGCTGATTTAGAAACACATGAGAACAGCTCAGAGTAGGCAGAAGAGTTATACAGACAACCGGATGAAGGATCTATCTTTCGAGGTAGGTGATCATGTTTTTCTCAAGGTTTCTCCATGGAAAAGTGTGATGAGATTTGGTAAGAAAGGAAAGTTGAGTCCAAGGTTCATTGGACCATATGAAATTATAGAGAGAGTTGGATCAGTAGCATACAGAGTGGCATTACCTCCGATTTTATCTCAGGTACACAATTTTTTTCATGTTTCGATGCTGAGAAAGTATATGCCAGATCCATCTCATGTTTTGAGTCCAGAAGTAGTTCAGCTGGAAGAGAATCTCTCTTATGAAGAACAACCAGTCCAGATTCTTGACCGAAGAGAGAAAGTGTTGCGAAATAATGTAATCCACTAGGTAAAGGTTTTGTGGAAAAACCATATGGTTGAAGAGGCAACGTGGGAATCTTAAAATTCTATGAGGGATAAATAACCCCACTTATTTTGATAAGTGAATAAAATTGCGAGGACGCAATTCCCAAAAGGGGGAAGGATGTAACATCCCAGGTAAATAAAGAATAAATAATTTTCATATTTATTAATATTTACGAATTAAATATTAATTTTATTTTAAAGGGGTTTCTATGTTCTATAGTGTACCCGATACGCAACAAAGAGTTTCATTGAAATCTTACGTTGCACACTAGTAATAAAATAATATTATTTTAAATGGTAGTTAACACATAACCGTTGTATTGGCGGGAAAGGATAGAAATAACTAAAATATGATTATATATGTTTTTAAAATGTTTTTACTTTTATCTAATAAAATATAAAGGCTTAAAATACGGAAAGAATTCAATTTTAGGCGTATATGCCCTAGTTTTCACTAAAGGTTCACTTATCGCCTTTTGATGGCGTACCATCTTAAATATAGTTTTTTTCACTCTTATACATTCTATTGGACCAAATAAAACTCTTCTTTAGAATCGGGACATCAAAATTTACTTTGTGTAAATTTTTGGTATCTTTCCGATAAAGTTCATTTTTTAATGAATAGTGTAAAATGTTGTATTTTAATTCAAAACCTCTTTTTAATCTAATTTATTAAGATGATTAGATTATCTTTTGAATTGGTTTTAAAGTGAAATTAGAATATATTTTTACAATTAAATCCAATAGTGGTCGTTGGAATTAATTTCACTTTGAAATCAGACTTAAACTAGTGTCAATCTTTTGATACTTATTGTTTCATAAAAACACGCTATTTGCTCTGACAGCGGGAATTAATTGTTAAATTAATTAATGCAACTTATATGTTGTGAATTTTGTAAAATGGACTTCGTTTTTGAATTCGTAATATCAAATATAGCTTAGGGTAAAGTTTTGGTATTTTTCTGAAAAACTTCAATTTTTGATGAATAGTGAAACCACTAAGTGGTACTTATAAAAACTGATTTTTTGTTTAAATAAAATTTTACCACTTCTGTGTTTTGAATTTCAAAAACCTGACATACATGGTTGTTATTAATAAGTAAAATGTGGTTAAATGAGATTAAAATATTTTTTTTGGTGAATAGTAACTTTTAAGTTCTTAATCGCGATTAGAGGTAATTAGTGAAATTTAAGGAAAAAATGATATTATAATAAAATGAAAATACTTTGAAACATGTCCTACTCTTATTGGATGTGTCTTGGCCGACCAAGACAAGCCATTAGTCAACTTGGGGACCCCATGGAGCCACTTTGGTTGGGAAATGACATAAATAACTTATTATTTAATGTTAAATTAAAAATGACACACACATGAGGTGTTTTACAAAAACAATTTTTACATGCGGTTATAAAAATAAGATATTTGACTATAAATATTCATTAGAAAGATAAAACGATTTCCTACATCATAGTATTTTTTTTATAATTTTTAGATTTTAAATAAATCAAATTATTTATGACATCATGATGATGCAGTGATTACCTCATTAATAAAGGATTTAAATAAAATGAAATGATAATGTAAAATCTATGAACTACACATGTCCAAAACCTATTGGATGAGTGGATTTCGAACCGTTATCACCTTATCCTCTAATTATATCAATGTGGGACCTCTTAAATCCGAATACCATTTTAAAATAAAGTGACTTTTCTTTACTTTCCAAGAGTGCCCCTCCTCTCCTCTTATAAAAGGCCCCCACCTCTACCTCCTTACCCACACTTCCAAAGCCTTTGCCTCGGACAACCCCTGCCCATTTTGTCTCTCCAATTCTCTCTATTACTCCTTGAAGCCTCACTTTGGTCAGAAGTCTTCCCAAGTAAGCCTTTGAGCTCAAACCAAAGGGAGTTACCCAATTTTAAGGTAATGTCTTCTTTTGAGTCCTTTTGTTTTATTTTGCTTCTCCAACCCCCTAAACTATTTTTATTATTTTATTTTGTAAAAACTCTCTTATCCTAAATATACTAGGATTTTGTTATAATAATGATTCTAGCTACACTTACACACACCTACATCTAATGGTTAACGAACATACTGTTTCTGTGGATGGTGAATTTATGCCTCCCGAAACGATGATTGTTCAACATTCTTTTAACACCTTCAAAGGTAGCCATTAAGATGTCACTATATTTATATATGATATATAATATGTTTATGTTTTCCTTAAGCTTCTGTATTTTACATTTTGGGCATACCTTTATGGTTTCCATTATGGGTAAACGTGATATCTTCATTTAAGGAAGTGCGGACTACCGCCCCCTCAAAGTGATTTGATTCGTTAAATAACATATGTGGGACGTATAAAGGATGAAACTATGATATTATATATGATATTATACTGTAATTATAATATACCTTTATATAATTATGATTCCATTCTATAAAATACGAAATATAAATGAAAGTAGCCTTCATGCATACGTACGGCTTACCGTCTCCATGAACGGTGCATTTCATTTCTTACCTCTAAATGATTATGTAATATTATAAATGCATGTATATACTGGATATATATGATATATACATAATTATTATAATTATGGATATAATGTATGCATGAACAACTTGTAATTATAAAGGGTTTATTTTTTACTCAAGTACCAATGATCGTTAAAACGACCGTTATTAACTTAAATAATTACATAGTGTTCATGACATGGAAATAAGTGATATAAAAGGAATAATGAACTTGAAAAAGGTTCTTAAACAAGTAGAAATTAACTTAAGTTTATTATTCAGGAGATTAAGGAACGACCGAGTCAAGTCGGACCCAAGGTATGGGACTTCGTCTCAATCTCCTTTCATTGAGGCATATTTTGTTTTATACAAAACCTTCTTTTATACAGTGTATAAACCCCTTTGACTTTTACGTTTATCCAAAAGGAACCTTTTTTATATGAAGCATTTTACTAAACGAAAAAAGGGAATGTTTTTGTCGTACGTATGTGGCGACAACGACTTCTCTGCCGCCGTGGGCATTATTTGAGTTTCGGCTTCCTCTACAAGCCATACCTTTTTTTAAGAGAAAAATAAATACCATGTTTTACATTTCTTTTATTTTGGTATTGAAAATGGTTTTCATAATGTTTCTATATCAATGTGTTGTATTGATATCTTGTGATTGAAAGGTGCAAATGTTATGTTTCCTTTATGCATGTTTTATGTGATACGATTATGTTGAGGTTCTTGGGCATTATTATGAAGACGGGTGGTTCCGTGATAAACTAAGGGCGGGTGAGCCCGATATAGCTCTCCAATACATTGGGTAACGCAAAGGAGTGAAATGTTAAGGTTTCTCCGAAGAGATTTAGGGAATATACTGTGATGGGTATTCCAAACGTAACCAAGAGGGTTACTCCCTACGTAAGAATGTTATGAATTCCTCAAGTTACCTTTATGTCTTATGATTTCTATGATTTATTCATGATTTGATGAGGTATGTTAAAGTGCTTATGTTTTATGGGTAAAGTATGATTTCATTCTTATGTATATATGAACTCATGTTTCCTTTCCATATTTTTATAACCCATACTGAGCTTTTTATGCTCATCCCAAGTTTTTTTGAAACTTTTTTCACAGGTCAAGGGAAAGGTACATGATATGATTATAGTGTCAAGGAAGTGTAAAGAATGAATCCATGTTTTATTTTAAATATGTTTCCATCGATGGGAAAAAATAATACTATCTTTATGTAACCACTTTGTTTATATGTGGAATGTAATGCAAGTTTTATGATCTAATTCTCTAAAACTCTAAACCCGAAAAGATCCTCAATGTGTAATCTTGTAATAACTCAAGATTAAGTAAGGTTTAAGGCTGGGGCCTTATATGTAAATTGATTATGATTATGTGATGGGTGGTTCTATTATATCCCTCTAATGAACTGGGTAATGATTAATGTTTTATGAGCTCAAAGGGTACATGGGTGGTCTGACCAATCCTAGAAGAGAGTACACAGGTGATTAGACCATGCTTGAAGTAGGTACCGAGGTTATACTCCAATTATTAATATGTGATAAATGTATTTGTGGGTATCCTTGATATATGACTTATATGATTATGATTATACCACACTTTTTATGACACTCTTTGTGATTTGTTCTTATACTTATGATATGATCTCATGGATTAGTTTTTTTGATTATTTTAGAATCATGTCTTATGATTTTTTGAAGACTTATTCCATGATTTTTATCTATGAAATTCTTGGTATGATTTTAAAATTTTATATTCATAGTCACATTACCTTATTATAATTTAATACTTATTTATGATCAATGACTGATATCTCCCATTTTTACCCTTACTGTGAATTTGATATCACGCTTTCTTGTGTTTCCTTTCCCCATGTAATGAAGAAAGTTTTTAAGTAGTGTATAAATTACAAGTGTACTATGTAATAAGAATATTTTTATATATGTTTAAGGTATTTAATTAAATAATATGATTATCTATCTAGTCTTAAATTCACTAAACCATTATAGTTGTAGGGTGTGTATTGTTATGATATGAATAGAATGTTCATCTAAATAATGTGATATTAATGTATGTAATGTTTGGGTCACCTCATATATAGTGAAGTTACAATATAATTTATCTTAATCTCTAACTTTATCCTTTACATATTCAAGTAAATAACTTGTCATAGTGTATAAATCTATATATTTATATTTTGTCTTCATCTCTCTAGAAATAGCTCATATCATGATGCAACAAACATTTATAATATATTATAAATAACACCTGTATCCATACTTATCATATTTTCTATCTCATTTAGATTAATAATAAGGATTAGAAAACTCTAGCACATAATATAAATTTTCCTTTATTTTTGAAGTGTACAAAAGACTATACCGCTCTAGGAAATTTGTGTCGATGAGGAAATTTTCTTTGTATAGAATTTGTCACTGTGTTCTCGTGGTTTTTCTTTACACTTTTCACAAAAAGTAAAAATATATTTTATTAATTTATCATTATTACCATGTGAATTGTGTTAAATTAATTCTACTATTCTCCCCACATTTTATCAACTTCTAATATCACTCATCACATGAAACATTGTGTTAAATTAATTATATTTAATATTTTAAATAAATTAAATTTAATATATATATTTCAATTCATGAAATACTTAGTTATCTTACATCACACACAATAACAAGTTTCTTCTATAGCTTATGTTATATGCAAGATTATGTTCTACTAAACAATAATATATTATTAAAATATTTTTATTTAACATAACAAGGATTAACCTAGAAGTTAAATTAGAAGTTATGAATAGTATAAAATAACTTATGAGAATATATATTATATATGAAATCAAAATTTTTTACATTAATCCAATATATTTTATATTCATAATATAAAAGAAAAGTCAATATTATGCACAAAAATCTATATTTTTATAAAGGTTATTTTCCAACTTTTAATAAAGAACATTTTTTAAATCAAATTTTTAAAAAATTTATAAATTTAATATTTAAAAATAAACTTAATTTCTTAAATAAAAACATAAAAATTATCTTATTATTAATTTCTAGTATTTTATGTAAAGTTTAATTTTTTAATGAATGGTGACAAATACTGAATTTTAATTCGAAACTGTTTTTTTTTATAATTTATTTATAAGGCTAAACACTATTCATAATAGTAACAAAAGTTAAATTAGATCAATTTTACATAAATTAATACTATTTAGGACATTTTAATCAATTTAACTTTGAAATTAAATATAAAAACATGGAACACTTTTGAACATTTTACTTTAAAAACGTCTTTTGACATCTCGACTGTTGGATTAAATTTAAATTAATTTATTAAACTTATCTTATTGGAATTTTTAAAAATGGATTCCATATTTGGAATCATAATAATTTATAATTTATAATAATTTGGTCTTGGTTTTTGAAAAAAATGACATGTGAATGTAATTAAAATTTATTACAGAGATTAAGAGAAAAATTTCCCTAACGAGGGACTAAACCTTAAACATAAGGGAACAAATGACCTATAAATTTTACCAAAATAAATTATCTACTCATAATTATAACATCTACTCCCTTTTATCTATTTTTATTTATTATTGGATCCATATTTCATAGGAAAAACATGGGTGTAATTTAATTCTCAAAAATTTATAAGAATGTTGTTCCTACTCCACTATAAAAAGGCACTCATCCCTCCAACTTCCTCACACCTATTAAGACAAATTGGATAATCTAATATATAACCAAATATCTCCTAAAAATCCTTCCAATCAACCAAGAAGTCCCACCTTGGTAATAAATCCATCCAAGGAATCCCTTTGGTGAAAACCAAAAGGAGTTACCCAAATAAGAGGTAACATCCTTCCTCAAACTCTTTTGTATTATTTTAATTATCCACACTCTAAAATATTCTTATTACATGATTATATAATAACCTCATTATAATCAATATACTTATATTTTTTATGTTAATTTTTTTACCTAAACATACACACACTTCCATCTAATGGGTAACGAACAAAACATTTATATGTACGGTGAACTACCGCCTCGCAAAACAATGTCGTTCATTTTTACTTTACCACCTATCATGGTTGGGAATTATGATGGAAATTATATTTATATATGATATTTATTATTTATTTATTATTATATACTTTTAATATAAAACATACCTTCATGCTTTCTATTTTTTGGTAATACTATAACAACGTTTGTGGTAGGGTGGACTACCAATGTGATTTGTTCACACTATGCATATAACTTGTAAAGAATGGTTTTATTAAACCTATGAGATATATATGAAATAAATATTATAATGGAATTATAATATAAATATAAATATATATCATTTACTTTCCATTCTGTTATAGATGTTTAAGAAATTAAAGTAGTGTTCATATGTATGTAAGGCCTACCATCACCATGAATGGTGCATTTAATTTCATATCTCCAAATTGAATGATTTATTATAAATAAATACAAAATGAATATATATTATAATTAAATCATGGTTTAAATCCCAGAGATGATGAAATCATGATCAATGTAAGAATAAAAAATGAGTCAAAACAAACTCGAAAAACTAAGCCATTGAGACCCAAATAGTGAAAATAATGAATGATTTTTAACAAAAAGGTAATAAGATATTATAGGAAGGTCATATTTGATATTATAAATATGAATAAAATTATTTTATGATATAGTTACATTTATAAAACCATTATTAAGTATTTTAAAGGATTTTCATCCAAAATTAAATGCAAGGTAAGGTATTTTCATCCCACTTTTTACATCTGTGAGATAAATGCCACATTCTTTACTTATTTCTTTTATGTAGTGTATCTATTACCCATTTAGAGATGTTATATCAAGAATTATTTTATTTTCATGTTATTTTGATTTTTAATTTTAATTATTTCTTCTATGGGGATTTGAGTTAAAATTTACCAAGTTGTAATGAATTTCATAACCCGATTATTTTTCAATGGGTAAAATTACTTCCTCATTGGCATTAATATTCAATGATTGTTTTTGCAATAAATTTTTACTATCTATTTTTTTAAAAAAATTATTTTATATGGGTTTACATTATACATAAATAATATATTCATTTATTTATTCTCACATTAACATTATGGACTTTTATAAGGTTTACCTAAATATCCCATTTTGTTTGTAATTGTTTACACTTGAATTTACATTAGAGGAAATTATTGGATCATTTTTCAATAAACCCTTTGGCTTTATTATACTATATTTATTCATGAAATTTTATAAGTAATAGTACTATTTTTCAACTCTTCTTTACTCAAAATTTTTTAGATAATGTTTTTAGTAAAACTCAACTTCATTTATCTCTTTAGTCGGAGAATATTTTTTCTTCACAAAAAACTTGTTTTCTAAAGAGGTTTTCAAAAATGTTTTAACCTTTCCAAAATGATTTATTAAATAATTTTTTTCCTTTTTTTATACTAATTTTTTTTCAAATGAATCTTCCTGTCTCTTTCTATAAAATGTATTTTTCTAACCTTTTTACCATTCAAAAAAATGTTCTTTTTACCTTATATGGAATGTATGGATTTAACTTCAATAATTTCTTGGAATATTAATTTTCAGGTTTAAAAGTATAATTTTTAATGAAAATGGAGTAAAAGTAACTTTCAAAGAAAAGTATTTTTAAAATATTTTTCAAAATAAAAAGGATATTTTCATCATATATGTTTTTAAAAGATCTCTTTTTTGTATTTCTATTAATAAATGACATTAAACCTTTATTTTAACTACAGGTGGGATATGTTGTACAGATACCATCGTTATTATTCTTTTAGGTGGTTTTTGATTGATTTTTCTAAGGATATTATTGATATTAACTTCCTTGATTCTTTTGTTAACTCCCCTTAAAATATTCAGTTCACTATGATCATTGAACATTTAATTTACCCTAATTGTCTATATCATTTATCATTAACATTTTTATTACCCAAACCTTATAAAATTTTTAAATACGGTATATACGTTTATATTTATTTGTTTATCTAGGAAAATATTGATAAATCTATATTTTTATTCAATATGGATATTTGATATGGGATATTTTTTATTAATTAAATTTATTACTCAATATGAGGAATGATTTGGACATGTTGTAATGGGTGGGTCCCAAGCATTCTATATCCCCTTGGTGTATTGACAAATTTTCATGTAAAAAAATAGTTAGGAAAATTAATTAGGTTTTACCTGTAGTTTTAAACTACCTAGAGGGTGGATCTTGATAGTTGAGGTTTTCATGTGCATGAGGCATGACAACAAATAATTAAGCATTGCCTTCATTTTGATATAGTATTTATTATCCATGAGATTTTCACTATGAAAAAATCTATCGATTCATTTAATTCTCATTTCATTGATTAAATGGAATGTGTTTCTATTTCTTAATATTCCATATTGATTATGAATTATCTAGTTATTTTAATGGAATTTCTTTTCAATTATTTACTTTAACATATTATTTATTCACTTATTTATTAGTTTATTAAAATCATTGAATATTTATTCAGTTATTACCTTTCCATATTGACTATTCTCACTAATTCATTATTTCTTCCACTGTACTTATCCTTACTGACCATTTGAGCACACCCTATTATGTTTACTTTCCTTATGATTCCCTAAACTGTACTAAGAAATGTATACAAGGATATACTTTATAGTATCCTTGAATGAAAATAATAATATGTTGTTATTAGTGTATTCATTTATAAAACAAGATTCATGTATGTATCTAGTTTACCAAAACTACTAATTTTTTCTATCCTTTGGGATGAAATTTACTTGTATCTTATGTTAATGTAATGGTAGCATAACACCGACTCTAGAATTTTTGGGGTTGGGGAGAAAAAGTTGGTATTATAAACAAATTTGTAGAAACCTTGGTAACTATATTAATAAAAAAACATATTATATATCATAACCCTAAGGTATAATTTGAGAATAAGTATAGACGAACATCCATGAATTTTGGTATAGTTGAATTATGTGGGTCTTCATAGATATAAATACCTGACTGGATACAATAAGAAGATGTGGTTCTAGTATAGATGTACCTAGGGTTAACAACTCCAACATGGTGCATCATTCCTAAATTGAGCGTAATATGTTACATGACAATGATCCTTACTGTGTACCCGGTTTGATACTCTTGGGGATATGGTTAGGATAAAATACATCTTTTTTAAAAACCATTATGAAGGATTTGATTAGATAATGAAAATAAATGACCTAGTTTAAACCTTATCCAAGGAAGGACCTATGTTTGAATAAAATGGATAAAGTATTTATGTACTGATATTGTATTGAAAACCTTAGTTAAAAGGTTATTTAATTACTATGTTTCAAGGATCTCCATCATATTTTTTTAAAATTATATTTGTATGGTATTAGAAAAAAAACCCATATGACGGGTGACAACCCATCAAGTACGGAAATACGATGGGGCTTGAACCCATGACCAATGGAAGATAAGGGTTTCACACTTACTAATGGCCTACATGATGTCATAGATAATATTTCATTGCTTTTAGCTAAAAAATTGATGAATAAATATTAATGATGAACCAATAGTATTACTTTTTAGAGATTAATTTAGTAACCATATTTTATTTGGATAATAGTTAGAGGCTAATGGAATAACATTTCACTCTTTTATGGGACTTTTGATCCATTAATAGTGTATTTTAGTACTTCGGGCATCAAATTTAATTTTCAGAAATCCAATTGTTGAAGTAATGGATGAATTAGAAATTAAAAAAAGAACAAAAAAGATGATAATTGTTTTTATAGAAATATTTTAAGTAAGTGTGTTTCTTTATATTCATAGGCAGTAAAAAAATTACTCATCATTAGGAAAATGATCAAAAAGATGTGGTCCTAGTACCTTAATTATTGTTGAACCGAAGGTATTATAAATCATCATGGATTTATGAATTTGAAACCCTAAAATTTCCATTTTTCATTCAGTTTTTTGTGATTTTTTACATCAATCACTCCCTATAAATATTTAATCTTTTCCTCCAATTTTATGTTTTCACCACCCACTAAAGTTCTTGTACTTAGAGACCTAGTTGTATGTTAGTCCATGTGACCTTTGTAATTCCCATTATCTCTTTTCTAGAGAATGTTTTACAAAACCTTATCATGATTTGGGATCTCAACATAAGTGATATAAAACAATTTATTACCAAGATCAAGATTAAGTTGTGAGGATTTAATTTTTTTAAGGTGGGGAGAAGATAACACCTTGAAAATTCTAAGAGTAAATTTTATTTGGCAGTGTATAACATCTAAAGAATTTATGGGATATTTAATATTTTAAAAAAATTAGTATATTTTGTATCTTAAAATGCACAAAATACTAAGTTATCTTGAATCATATGAAAAAACTAGTTTCATTGACATCTTATTTTATATACAAGAATGAGTTCTACAGAACAACAATATATTATTAAAATATTACTATTTAATATAACAATATTTAACCTAGACGTTAAATTACCACTTATGAATAGTATTAAATAACTTATTAGAATATATATATTACATATCAAATAAAATGTGTTGACATTAATCAAATATATTTTATAGTCATAGGCTAAGGAAAAATCTAATATCACACACAAAACCAATATTTTTATAAAGGCACTTTTACGTCCTTTTAATGGAGAACCTATTTAAAATAAAAATTGTGGAACCTTTATATATATTATATTTTAAAATAAAAATCATTTTTTAAATCTAAACAACAAAATTATCATAGGATTATTTATTAAAATTTTTCTGTAAAGTTTCTTTTTCTGATGAATAGTAAAAAATACTGAATTTTAATTCCAAACTGCTTTTTAATAAAATTTATTTATAATTTTAATCTATATTATTAATTGGTTTAAAATTAAAATTAGAGAAAATATACATCCATTAATCCATTTTAGGTAATTGGAATCAATTAAAATTTGAAATTGGATATAAAAACATTGCAAACTTTTTAACATTTAACATTAAAAACTAGTTTTGTCGTCCTGTCTGCAGGATTAAATTTAAATTAAATTTTTATACTTATGTGATTTGAATTTGGAAAAATGGATTAAAAATTTTCAATCAAAATAATTTATAATGGATTATAATTTTAACTTATTTTTTGAAAAAAAAATATCAGTGTAGGTAATTAAAATTAATTACAGTAATTAAAAGAAAAATTAGCTTAACAAGGTACTAAACATTAAACTTAAGGTACAAAATAACCTATAAACTTATAAAAAATACATTAGATGTCTATATTTAAACATTGTCCTCCATTGGATCTAATTTCTTTCATTATTGGATCCATATTTCATAGTAAAAACATGGGTGTAATTTCATTTTAAAAAATTCACAAGAATGCCACTCCTCCTCCACATTAAAAAGCTACTTTCCACTCCCACTTCCTCACACCTCCCAATACACTTTTTATAAACCAATATCAGACTAAATAGATCCTATAAATCCCTAACATAAATCTATAAGTCTCTTATTTGTAATAAATCCATCCAAGGAAGCCCTTTGGGGAAGACCAAAAGGAGTTGCTTGAATAATAGGTAACATCTTTCCTAAACATCTTTTGCTTTATTTTCATTCTACAGACCATAAACACTTATTATTAATTGATTATATAAAAATCTCATAATCCTAAATATACTAATATATTTTTATTTTAGGTTTTATATCTAAAATTATACACAGTTCCATATAATGGGTAATGAACTTACTATTTATGTGTAAGGTGAACTATTGATGCACAAAACGATGTCTTTCATTTTCCCTTTACCACCTCCCATGGTTGAGAATTATGATGTTCTTGCTGTTTATATATGATATTTATAATATTTATTATTTATTTATTCTTCTTTAATTTATATATTAAACAAACCTTCATGTTTTTCATTTTTTGGGAATATAATAACATTGTTTTTGCAAGGTTGGTCTACCGCATCCTCAAAGTGATGTGATTCATTCACACTATACATAGAATGTATAAAGAATGGTTTTATTAAACCTATTAAAAATATATGAAATAAATATAATAATTTAATTATAATATAAATATACATATATATAATTTAATTTCCATTCTTTTAAATTGAGGAAAGAAATGAAAGTAATGTTCTTGCGTGCGTGCGGCCTACAGTCTCCAGGAAGAGTGCATTTCATTTCCTATCTCCAAATAATATGATTTATTATAAATAAATATATACGGAATATATATGATAATTAAATCATTTTTTATATCCTTGAGATGATGAAATCATGATCTATATAATAACAACAGAAATAACGAGTCAAAACCAACTAAAAAAATGAGGCTATTAACATTCAAAATAGTGAAAATAATGAAAGATTATTAATAAACGTAAAATAATATATTATAAGAAGATCATATATGATATTATAAATATGAATATGGTTATGGTATTATATATTTAAATTTCTAAAACCATTAAATTGGATGTTAAAGGATGTTTACCCAAAAGGAAATGCAAGATAAGGGATTTTTATCTCACTTTTTACATCTATGAGATAAATGTAACATTCCCTACTTACTACTTCTATGTGGTGTATCTCATGAAAAATTTTATATATTATATCTTGAATTATTTTATATTCATTTAATTTTGAGTTTCAATGTGACTTATTTATTCTATGGGGATTTGTGTTCAAAGTTAACCAGTGGTAAGGAATTTCATAACCCGATTCCTTTTTATTATATTATATTAATTCCTCATTGTACTTAATATTCTAAGATTGTATGTGAAATAAATTTTTACTAAATATTATTTTAATTCCACTTATTTTATGTGGATTTATATTTTAAATACATAATCTATTCATTTATTTATTCTCTCATCAACGTTATGGTCATTTTAAGGGTTTACTTTAAAGTATCATTTTGATCAGGATTGTTTACACTTGAATTTACATTAGAGGTAATAACTGGATAATTATTCAATAAACCATTTATTTTTTATATTATATGGTTATTAATGACATTTTTTAATTAATATTACCATTTTTAACTCTTAGGAACAAAAAATGTTTTAGATAATGTTTTTAAGAAAACTTGACTCTATTTTTCTCTTTAGTTAGAGACCTAATTTTCTTTAAAAAACCAAGTTTTATTAAAATGTTTTAAAAAATGTTTTAACCTTTGAAATATTATTTACTAAATAAATTTTTACCCTTTTTTCCTTTTAAATTTTTTTCAAATAAATCTTCTTGTATCTTTCTAAACAAGGAATTTTTTCCAACCTTTTTAACTTGTAAAATGAATATTTTTTACCTTGTTTAGGATGTAAAAATTTACCTTCCATAATTTTCTTGAAGCTTATATTGTATTTTTTCAAGGTTATTTATTAAATAAAATATTTTCAAAATTTAGTTTCATATAAAAGTGTTTTCAAAATATTTTTCTAAATAAATAGGATATTTTCCTCAATAAAGTTTTTAAAAGATATTTTTATAGTATTTCCATTCATCAATGACAACGACCCTTTATTTTTACTCCATGTTGGATATGTTATATTGATATCATCCATATTCTTACTCTATATGGTTTTTGATTTATTTTCCCAAGGATAGTATTAACATTCACTTCCTTGATTCTTTTGTTAAGTCCCCTTAAAATATTCAGTTCCCAATGATCATTGAACAATGAATATCCCCTAATTAACCATATCATTTATCATTGATATGTTTATTTCCTAAACTGTATACCATTTCTACATATAGTACTTACTTTGATAGTTATTTAATTCTATGGGGAAATATTGATAAATCTATATTCATTATTCAATATGGATATTTGGTAAGACATGTTATTTATTAACTAAAGTGATTACTCAATATGAGGAATAATTTGGACATGCAGTGACAGGTGGGTCCTAGAAATTATATAACCCCTCAATGAATCAAAAAATTATCTTGAGAAAAATTAGTTTTGAATAATTAGGTAGGCTTATACCTTTAGTTTTAAACTGCCTAAAAAAGGATCTTGATAGTATAGGTTTTCATGTGTCAGATATATGACATCCAATAATTAAGCATTGAATTCATTTTGATTCATTATTTATTATCCCTGAGATTATCACTATGAAAAAATATATAGATTCATTACATTATCATTTCTTTGATTAAATGGAATGTGTTTCAATTTATTACATTTCTATATTGATTATTCCTTATCCAGATATTTAAATGGCTTGTGTTTTCACTTATTTACCTTTCCAAATAATATCCACACTTCCTTCTTAGTTTATTGATTTAATGACATGATTACATATTTATTACCTTCCCATATTGACTATTCTCATTGATTTATTATTGCTTCCATTTTACTTATCCTTACTGAGTATTTGAGCTCACCCTTATTATGTTTCCTTTCTCTATGATTCCCAGAAGTGTACTAAAAATATATAAAAGGATAGGATATATTGAATAAAAAATTTATCCTTTATTGAAAAAATATTTTGTTTTTACTAGTGTATTCATTTTTATAACAAAAATATTTTGTGTATCTAGTTTACCAACAATACTAAATGGTTTGTTCCTTTGGGATGTGATATACTTAAATATTATACCAATGTAATGGTAGCATAAAATCGGCTCTGGGGTTTCTGCAGCTAGGGAACTACATTTTGTATTATATAACTTTTAGTATAGACCTTTGGAACTAGATTTAGAAAAACAGATATTATAGAACATAACCGTAAGTTTGAATTTGAGGATAAGTATAGAATAACATCCTAGAATTTTGGTATGATAGATATTATGTGGTTCTTTCGATAAATACATCCATGTCTGGATACTATAAGTGGATGTGGTTCTGGACAGATGTGCCTGGGGGTAACAACTCTGATATGGTGCATTGATCCTGACTTGAGCATAACCACGTACACGACAACAGGCCTTACTACAAACTAATTTTGACAATCCTATGGGATACAATTAAAATAATTAACATTTTATTTATAAACCATTATAAAGGATTTGAATAGATAGTGAAAATGAATGACATAGGTTGAACCTTATACCAATAAATGAACTATTTTGGAATAAAATGAATAATGTATTTATATATTGTGGTTGCAATGAAAACCATAGTTAAAAGGTTATTTATTCACTAAATTTCAAGGATGTATATCATATTTATTTTGGAAATTATATTAATATATTTTTATAAAAGGAAAACATTTATGCTAGGTGAAAACCCATTAATGATGTTAAGGTGGTGTAAATTTAACCCATGGCCGATGGATGATAAGATTTTCTCACCTACCACTGGCCAATGTAATGTCCGGGTTAATATGTCATTTCTTTTAGATAAAACATTTAATGAATAAATATTAATGATGAACTAGTAGTTATAATTTTTAGGTTTATAGATTATTTTAGTAAACATATTGGATTTTGAGAATATTTAGAGACAAATGGAAAGACATTCCACTCTTTTATAGGCCTTACGATCACTTAAAGTTTATTTTAGTGCTTCGGGAATCAAAGTAAATTTTTTGATATCCAATTTTTTAAGTAATAGAAGACTTATAAATTGATCAAAGAAAAAAAGGATGAAAATTTTGTTTATATAAATATTTTAAGTAATTATATTTCCTTATATTCTTATGCAGTAAAACAATTACTCAACATTAGGAAAATGATCTAAAACATTTGTCCTAATGCCTTGATTTTTGTTGATATGATGGTCTTCTAATACATCACAGATTTATGAATTTGAGACACTCAAATTTCCATTTATCATTCACTTATTTTTGATTGATGACCTCAATCACTCCTTATAAATATTTACACTTTTCCTCCAAGTATATACTTTCACTTTCCACTAATTCTATCATACTTAGAGACCTATTTATATGTTAGTCCATGTGACCTTTCTATTTACCATTCTCTCTTTTATAGGGGTTATTTTTATGAAACCTTCTCATGATTTGGTATTTAAAAATAGGAAATATCAAACAATTTATTACCATGATTGAGTTTAAATTGTGCGGGTGAAATTTATTTAAGGTGGGGAGAATGTAACACCCAAAAACTATTAAAATATTAACTTTTATTTTATAACGTATAACCTCTCGAGACTTTAGGGTGTATTTACTATTTTAAATAAATTTAATATTTTTATAGCTTTCAATTCATGCAATACTATTTTAGATTTCATCACATGCAACAAAAAGTTTCTTTTATATCTTACGTTATACGAAAGACCAAGTTCTACAAAACCACAATATATAATTAAATTATTATTATTTAATACAAAAGACTTAACCTAGAAGTTAAATTAGTTGTTATGAATAGTATTAACTAATTTATGAGAATATAAATATTTTATACTCAATAAATTTTTCAAACATAAATCTAATATATTTTATAGTCATAAGATAAGATCAAAACCAATATTACGTATAAAAACATATATTTTTATAAAGGTACTTTTGTGGCTGTTTAATGGAGAACCTATTTGAAATCAATTTTTGGAACTTTTATAAATTTTATTTGAAAAATAAAATTATTTTTTGAAATAAAAATATAAAATTTATCTGAGGATTAATTTTTTTATTTTTTTATAAAGTTTCATTTTTTGATGAGTAGTAAAAACTTTCGAATTTTAATTCAAAATTGATTTTTCATATAATTTATTTATAATAAAAAAATAAATTATTAATTGTTTTAAAAGTTAAATTAGATAAATATTTCATATATTAATCCAAAATAGGTCATTATAATCAATCTCACTTTGAAATTGAATATAAAAACATAGAAAACTTTTGAACATTTTACTTTAAAAACTTGATTTGTCGTCCCATCTGCAGGATTAAAGTTAAATTAATTTATGCCACTTCTATAATTATAATTTTTAATAATCATAATTTATAATATGAAAAAATTTCAACTTAGTTTTTTACAAAAAAATATTACTGAATGTAATTAAAATTAATTACAGTAGTTAAGAAAAAAAATTGCTTAATAAGGGAATAAACCTTGAACTTAAGGTCCAAAATGACCTATAAAATTGTAAAAAATCCACTGAATGGACATATTTATACCCTATCCTCCCTTATATGAATTTTTTTTAATTATTATATCCAAATTTCATGGGAAAATGTGGGGGGAATTCTATTTTCAATAATTTACAAGAATGTCACTCCTCCTCTACTATAAAGAGGCATTCACCTCTCCAACTTCCTCACACCTCTCATACAACATTGGATCAACATAAATATGAAAAAAAAGATCCTAAAAATCCCTCCCCAAAACCTAGAACCCTCACCTTGGGCATAAATCCATCCAAGTAAACCCTTTAGTTAAAACTAAAATGAGTTACAATAATAAGAGGTAACATCATTCCTCAAGATCTTTTGTTTAGTTTTCATTGTCCACCCCATAAAATTTTATTATTCCATTATTATATAATAAAATCAGTATCTTAAATATAAATATATGTTTTTATGTTAATTTTTATACTTACACTTACACACACCCTCATCTAATGGGCATCGAACATACCGTTTATGTGTACGGAAAACTACCACCTTGCAAAATGATGTCGTTCATTTTTCATTTACCACATCTCATGGTTAGAAATTATGATGGACATGATATTTATATATTATATTTATTATATTTATTATTTATTTATACTTATATTATTTTTATATAAAACATACCTTTCTGCTTTCCATTTTGTGGGAATATGATAACATCGTTTATGGAAGGGTGGACTACCGCCTCCTCAAAGCGATGTTCTTGGTTCAAACTATAAATGGAATGTATAAAGGATGGATTTCATAAAAATATGTGACATATATTACATAAATATGAAAATATAATTAAAATATAAATATACATTTATATCATTTAATTTACATTCATTTAAATACATCAAATAAATGAAAGTAGTGTTCATGTTTGTGTATGGCCTACTGTGGCCATAGATGGTGCATTTCATTTTCTATCTCCAAATCTTATTATTTATTATAAATACATATATAATGAATATATATGATAATAAAATTATGTTTTACATCCTATATATGATTAAACCACGATAAATGTAAGAAGAACAAAAATAACAAGTCAAAAAAACATGAAAAACTAGGCCATTAACAATTGAAATAGTGAAAATAATGAAAGATTATTAAAAAAATGGATAATAAGATATTATAAGAAGATAATATATGATATTATAAATATGAATATAGTTTTATTATGAGATATTTACATGTATAAAACCATTATACAGGATGTTAAAGGATGTTCACCCAAAAGAAAATACAAGGTAAGGTATTGTCATCTCACTTATTACATCTATGAGATAAATGTCACATTCACCACTTAATTATTTAAATGGTATGTACACTAAAAATTTTGATATATTATATCATGAATAATTCTATCTTTATGGTAGTTTGAGTTTCAATTTGAATTAGTTCTTCTATGGATATTTGATTTTGAAGTTACCAAGTTGTAAAAAATTTCATAACCTCATTCTTTTCATTAGGTTATATTACTTTTTTGTCATTAATATTCTAAGATTATGTGTTTAATCAGTTTTTAACATATATTATTTTAATTCCACTTATTTTATGTGGATTTTCATTTTACACAAAAAAAATTAATTCATTTATTGATTCTCACATCAACATTACAGTCTTTTCAAGGGTTTACTTCACAATCTCATTTTGTTCAGGATTGTTTACACATGAATTATCATTAGATGAAATTATTAGATCATTTTTCAATAAATTCTTTAATTTTATTCTCCTATGGGTATTTGTGACCTTTTACAAGTAATAGTAACATTTGTAAACTCTTTTATACTAAAAATTTTTTGGATAATGTTTTTAAGAAAACCCGACTTCATTTCTCTCTTTAATCAGAGAAAATGTTATATTCAAAAAGCCATGTTTTCTAAAAATTATTTCAAACATTGTTTATACTTTACAAAAAAAATTATTAAATACATTTTTACTCTTTTTTATTTTAAAAAAATAAAAGGAATCTTCCTATCTCTTTCTAAACAAGGAATTGTTATAACCTTTTTACCATGAAAACAAAATGTTATTTTTAACTTTTATGGAATGTATGGATTTACCTGCCTTAATTTATTTCAATCTTCATTTTAATTTTTAAAAGGTTTATTTTTAAATAAAATTTTTTCCAAATTTATTTTCAATGAAATTTATTTTCAAAAAAATAAAAAGGATATTTTCCTCGTGAATGTTTTTAAAAGATATTTTTATAGAATTTCCATTCATAAAAAACAAAAACCCTTTATTTTATCTCCACTAGAGATATATTGTATTGATACTATCCTTATAATAGCTCTAGATGGTTTTTGATTGATTTTTATAAGGATTGTATTGGAATTGACTTCCTTGATTCCTTTATTAATTCCCCTTGAAATATTCAATTCTCTATGATCATTCATCCAAATCTCTTTTTTTTGTATTTTTAATAAAACCACTTTGAGGATGGATGGGAACCACTTAAAAATCACAAAAACAGAAAAAATCAACCAGCCGGAGTAGAATTAAAAATAAAACTAACAATCAGGATTTGAAATTCAAAATTCAAAATTAATAATAACATGCATCCCTAAACCGAGACCAACAAAACAGACACCTCTGTCACTGGAACATGTCACCTGGACATCTAGCTCATAAAGACAACAAACTGCAGAACACCTACCACATAATCATCTAAAATAGAATTGATGGAGAGAATCCAACAAAGGTTGTGCCTCTTAAACCATGGTTGACTGCATGAACTGCACCTCCCAAAGTGTGGAGACCCGAATCTTGACGTACATAGATATTACATTACTTTTTCAGAATACATAATACATAACAAAAACAGACACACAAGGACCGTAATATTTTAGTGTCTTTGGAAACTTGGAACGTAATCTTCTAATTGTGGTGAAAGATCTTCAACATCTCCCATAAAGATCTTCCACTTTTTGTTTCCTTACCTAAAACCTTTCTTTTAATCCTGGGGGAAAATAAAACATAAAAAGGGTGATCTCAAATGCTCGGTAAGGGTAATCATGGATAAAATAAAACATACCATATACATTTGAACTTAAAAACATGAACATAATGTTTAAACCTCAAAATCTTGAGAAATGACTTAAAACATGGAAGTACATAAGGCATAGATCATAATGGAACATAAATCATTATAACATAGCATGGGAATGAAACATGTAATTGTGGAATCTATTAAGCACATGTAATGATTTATATAGTAGCCAAGGCATTGCTGTTAAGACCATCTTAGTGGACAAAGTCCCTTTCTGAATCAAGTTCACTCCTCGTTCCAGTCCTGTAATACTGAACCGGATTAACTTACCATTCCAGCCATGTCTATCTCATGAGATATAAATCTTTACCCAATGCATTGGAGGGAGATATAGGTCTCAACCATCTCATAATAAAATCATTCTTACTTGTGCCACAAAATAAACTTAAAACATTCATCATAACCCAAAGAATAAAATGGGTTTCATAAACATCATCCCATCATCACATAATCCATATAAAAGAAATGGATATTTCATCATAAGAAAAGTGAAACAATGTAAATAATAGAGACATTATACTTGAAACATACACATGTGAAATAATTTCATCTTAGATCTAAAATGGTTTTGATAAAACACTTGAAATGAATTCTTGAGAAAAATATCCTTTCTTCTTCAAAATCATTCTCTTTTCACAAAATTTCATTCAATTTTAAAATAAAAGGATTTTGTTGAAAATAGTCATGAAATCTTTTGGAGGATGATTCATGAAAAAAAGGCTTTATAAAACCGTAAAAATCCGTTCATACCGTATAAGTTAAAAAAACATTCTTCTCATACTTTTTCCGGAAAAGTCAAAAACGTACCTCGTAACATAAAAAAAATAAAGCTTCCTTACATACCATATAGTAAAAGTCAAAAATGGGTAAAAAGGACTTTAAACATACATAAAAACACTTTTATAAAACCTGGAAATGGATGATAACAATAACCCGAGTAAATACTTACGTATAAGCAATCTCAGATAAAAATGAGATTGGAAAAGTTATCCCTTACCTTAGATCCGATATGCTTCGTACGTATCTGAACCTCCTGTATAATGATTTAAATAATTTCATTGACTTATTACAGAATAATATTCATTTTTATGATATCATATATGGTTCACTTATGACTTTATATTACCCGTTCTTTTGTAAATTCCATGTTAAAGAGTGTTTTGGGTAAAATCATTTCATTTGTCGTCCGTGTTTTGACTTGTAATTATTCATATGATTACTTAGATCATGATTACTTAATTACAGAATATAAAACATGATTTATATATAATATATATTCATAATATACATATATATAAGAGATCGATAAATGGAAAGAAATATATCGTTCATGGAGACGGTAGGTCGTACGTACGCATGAATGTTGTTTTCGTTTCCTCATTGAATTGAATTGAATTAATTGGATGACATAAATATATATATACATAAATCCAGTATCATTATTATGTAATATATTTCATGATTACTTATTATATATACTTTATAATCATTCATGAATGGTTAATCATTGAGGATGAATCTCATCACGTCGTGGAGACGGTATTCCGTACGTATGCACGAGCGATGATATCGTTCCCTTGATCGTGGAATTTTATTGGAGTGTATGTATACTATTACAAAATCAATAATACTTCACAATAATCATATATAGTTATTTATTTTCACCATTATACCCATCCAAGTAAGGTGGTGGTGGAAAATAGATTACACCACGGCGTGGAGACGGTATTTCGTACGTACGCACGCGCGGTGATTTCATTTTCTGTTGGATGGATAGATGGTGAAATATGTTTGTTTCATAATTATAATAACATATCAGTATATGAGTGATACTTATGTTATTACTTCATAATGAAACAACTAAAGAAGAATAAGTGGAAGAAGAAATAAAGTTGAAAGAATCGGTAACAGACATTACCTCTTCTTTGAAACACCTCTTTGAGACCTCCTTTTAGGGAACTAAAATTGGTCTTTGAAGAATACCAGGACCTCTAGGATGTTTCTAGGGAAGTGGAGAAGATAATTTTTCAGGTTTTGGCCGAGCTTGAAGGCTCAAAGTGGTGTGAGGAAGAGAGGGAGGAGGTTCCCTTTTATAAGGGAGGAGAGGGGCACCTTTGGAATAACTAAAAATATTATTTTATTATAAAGTCATATTCGGTTTTTAATAGCTCAAAATTGATTTATTTCTAAGATAAGGTGGGTATGGGTCTAAATCATCTCATCCAATATAATTTATACAAGTTTTGGTCATTATATTAACCTTAACTTTTAGTTTTAACTCTTAGTTAATTAGATTGACATTTACCATGTCACTTTGTATTTTTATATTATATAGTTAATAAACTTACCATATACATCCAAGAGACCCCCAAGTGGTCCATTAATGATACAAATATCATGATATAAGTATCTTGGCCGAACCTTAGATTTTTATGAATATAATAACAATTTATAATATAATATTTGTTTTAAAAACTATTTTATGTCAATTTTGACACTATTTGGTAATTGATTTTTGTGAAAATCATAACAGAATGATTAGTTCAAGAAAAGTTAACTAAATCAATAATAACATGTTATAGTAACCAATAAAATTAGTGTAATTCATAAAAAGTTTCAAATTACATTTATTTGGGTATTTATAACATTAATTATGTCAATATTTCATTAATAAGATAATTACTGCATCATCTTTGTGTCATAAATAAATTAAATTATTCAATGTCTAAAAATTATAAATAAAATACCATTATGTAGGAAATAGTTTTATATTTCTAATGAATATTTATAGTCGAATGTATCTTATGTATAACACTATATTAAAAATGATTTACTTATTAAACTTTGATTTTAACTATTCTAACCCTTCTTTAAATAAATTAATATTAAATGTCCTAATCTAATCCAAGTGGGCCTAAATGGTCATATTTTATTCCTAAGGTTTTTTTTGGTCGGATTACACTTATCCAATAGAATTAGGACATGTGTTAGCGTAATAATAATATCATTTTTACCCTAAATTATCCTATTTACTTTTAACTGTGGTAAATAAAAGTAAAAAGTTACTATTCACCAAAAAAATATTTTCATCTCATTGGACCACATTTCAGTCCTTGATATTAACTGTGTCTCTCGGATTTTTGAAATTCCACTCACAGAAGCGGTAAAATTAAGTTTTATGAAAAATTCAGTTTTTTAACTACCACTACGTGGTTTCACTATTCATCAAAAATGAAAGTTTCCAGAAAAATACCAAAAATTAGGCCTAAGCTATATTTGATATTATGAATTCAAAAATGATGTCTATTTTACCAAATTCAAAACATATAAGTTGCATTAATTAATTTAAAAATTAATTCTCGTCGTCAAAACAAATAGCGTGTTTTTAAGAGATAATAACTATCAAAATATTGACACTTGTTTATGTCTGGTTTAAATGTGAAATTACATCCAATGACCAACGTTGTATTAAATGGTAAAAATATATTCTAAATATACTTTAAAACCACTCAAATTAATAATTTATCACAATTAATTATTTCGATTAAAAAAGTTGTTTTTAATTAAAATTTAGTAATTTTCACTATTCATAAGAATATGAAAGTTATCCGAAAAGTACCAAAATTTCACCCTCAGCTAATTTCGATATTCCGAATCCAAAAATGAAGTCTATTTTGAAGGATAAAATTTATAAAATTTCAAAAAGTGGGTATTACTATTCATAACGGTTAGTTCATAATAATATTATAATAATATCTTGTTTAGTGAAACTCGGTATTGCGTACTACACACGCTATCGAGGAAGGTCTTTATTGCGTATAATGTAAGCCAAGCCATGGATGCGTGTTTTGCAAGATCCTTTTGGTGTAGCGTACAACACAAGATATTAATGAAATTAAAAAGAATATTTTTCATAAAATCTCGGGGTGTTACACAAAGCCTCCAAGAGGACCACCACACCAGACCGACCTGGAGAAGAGCGTTGGAACAAGAAACTAGGGCAGAGTTTGAGCAAATAGAGCATCAATAATCGAGCCACAACCTTTGACAGTATTATCAACATCATCCGAAAAAACCCATAATCGAACCTTAATCTAAGAATCAAAGACCACAACACTGCCTGAACCCATTTTGAACAAACACGATTCATCATCGCAGAAGTGAGGAGTCATCAAAATCATCATGGAACATGACCAACACAACTCTCCACCCACAACCATCGATAAATGACCAACATTCAACAACACACCAAATATCCATCGCATGGAAAAGTAACAGTGCCCAAAATAAGAACCCAAGAAAGCTGCATACAATAAGGAAGAAGAAGGTAAGAAGGGAGGGAACCCTAGAATTCTGAGGCACAAGGCCAGATCTAAGGATAAACCAAAAGGGAGAACCAAAACTGAGAGCTTGAGGCAATATTAGAGGAGGAAACGAGGTGAGGGAAGAGAAATCGAAAAGTAAAAATAGAGATGAAATGGAACCCCATCAAAGAATAAGGAACAAAAACATGAATAAAACCCAAAAGATGAATGGGACAAAACCCTATAACCACAAGCAGAAGAAACTGGAACCAACCCCCGAAGAGAAATGCGTCACAAGACAGATGTATGAAAATATGAGGAGAAAGGTGTGAGAGAAACCTCAAATTCAGAGAGGAAAGGGGTGTTTCCACCTAAGGATGGTTATAAAATAGGAAGAAGGAATCTACATAAGTAGGATCGCTTGCCATTGAAGAATCGCACCGAAAACCCTTGGATAGGGTGACGGCGAGAGTGAGAGACCGATCGGGGGAGTGGGGAACCATATTCCTCTATTATCATTGAACATTGAATTTCCCTTAATTATACATATCAATTATCATGTATGTTTTTATTTCTTAAACCATATACCATTTCTATATATGGTATTTAATTTGATTACTATTTGATTATCTAGGTAAATATTGATAAATATTTATTCCTTATTCAATATGGATATTTGATAAGTAATATTGTTTATTAATTAAATCGATTACTCATTATGAAGAATAAATTGGGAATGCAGTGACAAGTGGGACCCAAGATTTATATAGCTCCTCGATGAATCGACAGGTTCTCGTGAGAGAAATTAGTCATGAAATTGAAACCAGTCTCTACCTATAGTTTTAAATTGTTAAAGGATGGATCTTGAAAGTATTGGTTTTCATATACCTGAGACCTAACATCCAATAATCAACCATTGCCTTCATTTTGATTCAATATTTATTATCCATGATATTTTCACTATAAAAAACTTATGGATGCATTTCATTATTATTTAATTGATTAAATGGAATGTGGTTCTGTTTCTTAAATTTCCATATTGATTGTGTCTTGTCCTTTTATTTAAATGGCATGTGTTTTCTATTATTTACCTTACTATATTCTTTACACACTTTATTCTTAGTTTATTGATTTCATGGAATGTTTCATTAGTTATGAACTTTATATATTCACTATTATCATTTATTTGTTATTTCTTCCATTTTACTTACCCTTACTAAGAATCTAATCTCACCTTTTTTATGTTTCCATTCCCCAGGATTCTTTGAAGTTTACTAAGAAAGATATGAAAGGATACACTAGATAGAATAAAGTTATTATCCTCAAATTAAAAATTATTATATTTTTATTAGTGTATTCATTTATAAAACAAAAATTATGTATGTATCTGGTTTACCAATACTACTAAATTTTTTGGTCATTGGGGATGTGATTTACTTGTATCTTATGCCAATTTAATGGTATCACAACACCAAATCTGGGATTTGGGGGGTTGGGGTGCTACACCTCACCATTGGATTTAGAGTATTTTCTCATGTGGATATTTTAGTATCAAGTGTCATATTCCCATTCTAATAACCATGAAAAGTTATGGGTTAAATTATTTTAATTTATTTAGGTAGGTAGTATTTCCAAATGAATTAACTCATTGTTCCTTGGTCTATTGAGTTAACTCCCCAATCCAAAAATCCTAAACATATATCTACTCAACACTTATCTCTAAGTTACAAAAAATATTGTAAGGGACCAACTCGTGATTCTGAATTTGTTAAGTCAACCCAAGACATTGATTATAAATATTCTTTAAATGATAACAAAGGTTATACCAACACTTAAATCTATTATTGGATTCTAAATAAAATAATGGAAGGAAATATCTTAATTAATTTATCATTTAATATATTTTGTTAATCTTATGAATAAATATTCTTTATTTTATCCTTTACACGCTCATTAATATTATATAAATATTATAAAGTTAATTAACCTTGTTTGATAATAATTTATGTATAATAACTTTTTTTTATTTTACCTTTCATGTTTGTTGATTCATTTACTTATTGTGATTACGTTTAATAATCAAATAAAAATAAACCACATAAATAAATAAATAAATAAATAACCACGTGCTTGAAAACTAGAATAAGTAAATGACATAATCATGAACTTATAACAATTGGTTTGTTTATCAAGTATAAGATAAACTAACCTTGAACCTGGGGTTAAATTCATTTAACTAATGCCTTGATTGAGATACAAGATTCCTATATTAACCTATCTATATCCTTGGTTGGTTTAACCTTATATTATTCCTAATTCATCTCCTATTTATTGGATCTCTATTATTTATATATGTTTTACTCACAATTTCAATGAGAAAGAGAAAACTGCTAGGTGCATTCGGTTTGGCCCAACAGATGATTTTGAGTTAGTGGGAGTTAAATGTATTTCATAATCATTTAAATATGGTTATCATTTTTTTAATAGAAACTTCCAACGGTTCCCACATCCATAATAGGGTATATAACTTCTTTCCATATGCAGGTGTTCATTTAGTGTTTTAGACCCAATAACACTTAGGAACTCACATTGGTAGAGAGGATGGGAGGTTAGGATCATCACACCCATTTGGGGGGAATTATTGCCAACTCTATGAATCTCTTATATATTTAAGATATATTTGATAATCTATTCTTCATCTCAATATAGGACAGGATACCATAACAAAATGATCATAGGTTAACCCATTTTACTTTAAGAAGAAGAAGTGAATATCATTGTTTAATTCATTTGTATGTATCTGAGGTTCTTCATCCATTTAACATTAATGAATAGCTACTTATATGATGAAGTCATATAACCAGGAACTTCATAATTTTCTATCATGTAAGGAGGTGGTTAATATTCTAAGGAGGGGATTGATCCATTATGATGTGTCTTGCATATCATGTTTATTCCATTAATCAAAATCAACATAGTTTATTTAACCCATAATATTTAACATTATACAGAAAGTACATATGTATGGGAACTTAGGCACTAAATATTTTATCTTGAATCTTGAAGAGATGTCCTATGTATTCTAGTTATAGTAGGAATCATAGTTATCATAGTTCATTCATTCCCTTGGTACTTTCCCAAAGGTAGATATCATTATATAGTGGACTTTTATATCATTCCACTCATCAAGGCTTGCATACTGAGATTTACCTAGATGTTGGAGATTCATGATGTGAATGACATGACCATTTAAACTCTCTATTCCCACATGATCTATGATTAGTGTGAGAAATAAGGGATAAAAAGTAATCAGTCTCACTATATATGGATGTGGGAGTTATGTACTAGGAAAACCCTTGGAATGTTTAATATAGAGCATGGGACTTAGGAAGGAATCATGGGTTTCATGTTTATCACAGGAGTTAGAGTCATCATAGTTCAATGGGTTCTCAATATGTTGATGGATGAGGAAGAATGATCAGCCCATGGGAATCATTGGGTACTAATGGTTGAAATGTTGAAGACATAGAGAGACTTAAACCAAAGTGGATACCTATTTGATTTTGGGCTTGGGCCTTAGGAATGAGCCCTATATATCCTGGTTATGGTATGAATCAAAGTCCCCATAATTCAATGAGTTCTCAATCTATTGGTGGATTAGGTAGAATGATCATCCCATGGGAATGATTAGGTTCTGATGGTTGAAATATCAAAGACAATGTGGGAATTACACCATAGTGGAAGCCAATTTGAGTTTAGGCCCAGGACTTAGCAATATGTCCTATATACCCTAGTTATGGCATGAATCAAAGTATTTTAAGTTCAACTGGTCAAGGAATACACACTAATGTTTCCCTTATATGTAAGACATATCATATTGTGTTGTTGATCAGGGGTTACACACCGAGGTTTCCCTTATCCTAATAGAGACTTGTCATGTGAATGAAATGATCATTGGAACTCTCTAAACCCACATGATCTATTCTCGATGTGATAAATAATGGATGGGAAATAATTGGTCTCATTGGTTTTGGATGTAGGACTCATGTATTAGGACTCATGTATTGGGACTCATGTATTGGGACTTCCCTTTGGGGCTTATATGCTGGTGTTTTCCTTTTGATTAGAGCTTACACACTAAGGATGGACAATGTCATTAAGTCATGGGATTATTGAATGATCTAGTCTTCCTTTTTGCCTATCATGTGTTGATGTTCCACTTGAAATTCCTTGATTATATTCTTAAAATGTTGTAGGATTTCTTCTTGACATGTACAAATACAATCGTATGATCCAGTTGACTTATCCAAGGGACATCCCATAACCTGAATGGAATGTCTGGAGGTTGTCACATGATCAAGGGTTACATGTCTAGAGGAAATCAATAAACCAAAATGGATTATCCTAGAATTCATTGTATGATCTCGGATGACATGCTTAGAGGGAATCATATGTTCCAGCTGACTTTCCTGGGTGTCATCCTAAAAACTAGCTGACATGCTTAGATGGAATCGTGAGAGTTAATGTGACATGTATCAAAGGGTACCGTATATCCTGGATGACATGGATGAGTGTCATCACAAGAGTCGGCTGACATACCTGGGGGATGTTGCAAGATCTAGTTGACATACCTATAGGGAATAGAAAAGTATGGGTAGCTTGTTCATAGGATGTCAAGAGAGCCATTTGACATGCCCTAGTGATATTATGAGACTTAGATAACATGTACTAAGATCACCATATGATCTGGGTGACATGTCTAGAGAATATTGTGAGGCTAGGATGGTGATCCTGGCTGCTTTTTCAAGACGTAAGTGACATGGCCAGGGGTCATGTGAGTTTATCTAACATGTCTATTGGACTTTTTAATATCCAAATAGTATTCCAAAGGAGCATCGCATTACCTAGGAAACATGTCTTGGGGTTATCACATGACTCGGGGGGGTTATGAAAAGAGCTTGAGAATCATCATATATGTTCTTCTCATAATTATCTCTTCTTTAAGGCTTTCTTCTAGATGTTTATTTCATATTCCACACATTTTCTCAGTGTTAGCTTATTTTAAGTCATGCATGTTTTATGAAATATGTGAGATTTCTTTCACATAACTCACCAGAAGTCTTACGTGTGATCTATGAGTGATTAAGTGAAGTGTTTATACATGATTCATGATCACTCTGATTATTCCCTTGATCTTACCTAATTGAAAACATTCCTAGTTATGAGATCAACCAATCCAAGAAATTTTCTCGGATGCCTAGGTGTGATGGTATGAGGTTCCAAGAGTGAATCCATTTCACTATATTGATTCCTTTTTTGATACTTGGGTGGGGGATTTATAGGCCTTTCCACCCTAGTTATTTTCCTCTTTGTAAGGAGTATATCATGAAAATCTAGTTTGGAGTTTATGGATAGATCTGGCATCATGCATCTTCATGAGGTCCTCTTGTAGGTAATTCTAGGGGAATCTTATGATTGTCAATGACCATAAGACCATACCATTAATTTCCCATTAATTGGATTATATCCAATTAAATGGGTCTTTCGAAATCATGATTACAGGAAAAGGGACTTTCATATTGTTATACCATCATGTGTAAGGGACTTAATGAGATTAGGGTTCCCATTGAAAGGCCTTCACATGATCCTTGATTCCTTTTTCAAAATATTCGATGAGAAAATGATGTCATGTTAGGGGGATTTTGTGAGATCAAACTAGTTTTTCAATGGGTCTTGTGAGACCGTGTCGGTGCATCACATGAGTTTTTTTATTACAAGAGGCTCTTGCCTTTACCCCCTATATTTTCCTTGTTTAATTTATAAGGGCATCAGGTCTTGCGTGTTTTCTTGAGTGATGTTTAGTACAATCATTCTCCCTAACGGTGATACGTTTCATGCCCAAAAAAGGTCGTATGGTGATGCGGGAGAATTTATCATGGGAAAACCCTTCTGGTTATTTTTGAAACTAAATTCAGGGTGCAAGACCTCCTAAACATGTATGAGGTCTTTTTTGTGATGAGGGTGATACACTAGTGGCCTCTCCCATAGTGAGGAAGACATGCCTCTATTGGTTTATGGTGTCTTGATAACTACCTAGGGTGAGTCACATGATTTTTTATGACCACAAAAGGCTCCATTATTTCCTTTTTTTGTTTTGTTTTCTTATTTTTAGAATATTTGGGGATCTATTAAGGTTGTATGAGTGTTTTCAAAGAAAATCACTCTGTCTATTGGTGATGTTTCATGTGATATTTATGACTATAAGAGTCTCCTACCTTTTGGATATTTTCTTTCTATTTTCTAAGGATTATTTGATGGATTATCAGGTGCCTACCACCTAACAATCCTCATGAATTGGGGGTGATCATATTGTAGTCTTTGAATAGTCACTGACAGTATAGGTCACCTTCATAAGATAATAATGATTTGTCAAAGGGTTTTTGTAGGATCTTCCATGGGTTATTCACTATGTGCGACCGTCCGCATGATCTTCTATGGGTCATGAAATCATGTGTCTCTTGAAGGTTCAGGTGGTTCGTGTGACCATAGATACTTTATTATTTCATTGTTTTGTGGGGAAAATAGTACCCATATTTAGTTATTTCATACTTTATGAATTTTAATATTCTCATTTGGTGGGATTCAACAAATTCTCCCTTCATGAGTGATATCTTTAGGGATAAGGGATCAGTTCTAAGAAAGTAAATTCCCTCCTGAGGCTTTAGAGTTATCTTCAATCGATGTCTTGTGTAAATTTTAGTCTTCTAGGTGTTTTTTGGTATTCAGCTAAATTATTTATAAATATGGGAGTGGAGAGAGATTAATTCACCAGTTACTCAACTCTCTAGAGATATTTCTCCCTACATCCATCTCATAACATTGTTATGAGACCTTCCTACAAGAACCCATCATGATAACTCACCATGATCCCATTTTGTAGGAACTACTCCACAAGACTTATTTTTCCTAGGTTCCTACTCAAAAAAATCCATAGACTTATATCCGGTAATTTCTTGATATTTGGTTGTGGGGATGTGATTGTCTTTGGGGTTTCACAAGATCTATTGGCTTGATCTCATGATCATTTTTTACTATTTTTTGTATGGCCTGACAATGTCAAGGTAATGAAATAATGAGTCTCTTGAAGGGTCATATGGTTACATGATGAATTGTAGGTTTACATGATCTTCATGATCTTTATAAGTTTTATGATATTAGTGAGTGATTTATGTAATTCACGAATGCCTTTTTGGTTCATGAGATATGCATGAAGCTACATGAATTTTATGTCTTTTCTTTGAAAAGATTTTAATTTATCATTTTGACATATGCCACTTACTTTTCTTCATATCTATTTTAGATTCCATCAATGTTTATATGTTATGGCTAGTTAAAGGTCCGTTATTTCTAGAAACAATAATTTTGATCCTCAATATTGACTAAATTCTGATAACAAAATTCTTAAATGGATTCTTCCATTAGAGCTTAAAAACTATCCTTTATCACATCAGATTATTCTATATGGGTTTAGCTTTTAGGAATACATTTTCATTATTCCTTTAGAAATCAATCTTATGTCTTTCTAGGTTTCAACTTCTCTTGAATATAGTCAGATGAAAAAAATTTAGGATTAATTATAGTCAAATGTGTTGGAGAACTCCCCCTGGGGTCCCAAAAGTTGTGATTTCACACATCATATCATTGATTAAAGATACTTGAGTATATTCTCTTTATTTATGAAGAAACCAGGTGGTAGATGAAGCTTGAAATGGGATCTCCATCCTGGTGGTAATTTTTCTGATTAATGGGAATGGTCATTCAAGGTCAGGAAAAGCTTCCTAGAGTTTGTTGACCAGTTTTATATTGTCCATCTTTATGAAGATTTATGGATTTTCCATTTTATTGTATATCTCCAGCCTGATCTTTTTTGAGAACTTATTAGTCATTAGTGTCATGGAACCAACTCATTTCATCTATCCTACTATGAGGTGTAAATTTTCCTATGGGATGTTTACCAATTGGGAGGGATCCCCACTCTTGGAGAGATATACGATGAGTCCCTTCCTTCTATGTATGTTTGAGATATCCATTTGCAGACTCTATTCTTAGTGATTGACATGCTCATCATCGTGAAGGAAAATCTAAGAAAGTTATTGGTTATGATCTCACTTATCACTTCCAAATTATAGATCAACATTTTCCTTTGTCATGACAGAGTTAGTCCAACATCTATATGCCCCCATCGGTACCCTTCCTAGAAAATTCTTGAATATACTGGATCATATTATTCCATTTTGGATGTAGGGGGTCATAATTCATAGGGATATTGAGTGAAGATAGAGATCTCTCCAAGCCTTAGGATAGAAGGCATCATGGACATGTTCTTGAATGAGTGGATTTTACCATCTTGGGATTCATGTTCAGAAATCTGGGTCAATACACTGGTAATGACAACACAGGTATTAGAGGGACAACAACTTAATCTAGTGGGGTCAATACTTTCATGATTTTACCAACTATTGGGCCACATTCAACTATAAATCATCCCATATAGGATCAGTGGTCCTTTTCAGTTTTTATTTGGCTGGATAGGGGTAATTTACAATAGTATGAATACTACAATGCCACCAGGATCCTAGATTCCTTATCTCATCCTATGTTTTGAAACATATCTAGGGATAGGGATATGTAATTATCATACAAGGTTAACTATGTGTTGATTCGATCTGATATCTTTGATTTCACCCCTTATCCTTCACTAACTGGGTTGATCACTGATAATGGAAGCATCTCTCTTAATGAATGGTCATATAAGATCTCCCTTTGGGATAGGGTTCTTATAGAAAGAATGGATGAGATAATCATCTATGATCCATACACACCTTTTTCATTTTCTCATCAGTTCGACTTCACCCAAAGGGTATCCCATATTCCTTTGGCCAGTGTATGAGGAGAAAAATAACTTGGGATAATCTATCAATTTTGGATGATGTTGGCATATGAAGACACTATTGATGAGATCATTATTTCATATGCTAATACTCTTTTCTTTCTTACTTAGGATTCTTCCCATGCTTGGGTAGTAGCCTACTCATGTGGTGTCCTAAGATAACCGGTTCATCATGTGGACAATCCATTCTACTCACCAACTCCTATGTCCATTGAAGTGATGGAGTTGATTCAGGACTTGGGTAAGACTTTGAGGAATCACCCTCATCTTGGCGATGAAAATCATAATAGTGGTACTAAATCTATTGATAAAACCATCCCTCCATCATAAGCAATGGGTGATTCCTCTATTAAGGGGAAGATATATGGAGCCTCCTCTCCTATTTACTTACCATTTCATCCAACTATCCCACTTTTGGTGTTTCCATCCCATAAACCATAGATGCTCAGACACATTACAGGCTAATCTGGCAACAGATTCATCTTTTTATTACTGAGACTCCTTTAGAAACATTTTTTTGACCAAGGGGAACACCTTAACAAATTATTTAATGACTTGGGGTCAGATGGTTTTGATCAACAACCACTTTATGAAATCATGAATCAAAAAAACCTAACTCAAAAATATTTCTCTACCAATGATAGGGACTTGAACATTCTTAAAGAATAAGATCCCTATGCCGAATAGATGGAGGAGGTGTTGGTGGAACTAGAGAAGAGTATCCAGTTTATATCTAATATTTCATGACCAGATGGATTCCAAGACTATGAAAATATGTAGATATGATGAAACCATATACCGCTTAAGTTATTACATTTCTACATCATCATCCTCATTGGAAACTTCTCAAAAGATATTTTATGATCTGAATACTTTAGTTGAGACTCTTTTTCCTTATGAATAAGTAGAATAGGTGGGTCGAGCGGCACTTCAACATTTAATTTATGCTTCTCCTCAACTCTTTACGACATGGCCATCTCATTTAATTATATCCTATTGTAGTTTTTCCATTGACATGCATTCTGCATTTGTCGATATTCTTTGATAGACTCCAAAATTTTAAGATTTTTCCTCTTTCACTCTTTCAATGAATGTATTTTCTAAACCTTTCATTTTATTATCCATATTTTCTTTCATTCATGATATGCATGAGTTTTTATTGATCTGATGTTATATAAATCACCAATAATACCCATTCTTTATGTAATATCATGTAAATTTGAATTTCAATATCTGAATATTAAAAACATTAGAGAAGTGATCCTGAATTCCCACCAACATGAGACTCCTTACTAATATATATACTCTAGCTATCATAAGATTACCCGATTCACATAAGAATAATTGGGTAGAATGAATGTCCCAAAGGAAGAGAGAATTATCTTTTTCTAAATCGGATAGTCTTGAAAATAATAGATTGATGTTTACCAAGTACATATGGTGGTTCATACAAGATTTTCCATTCTTAGATACTAAATCATTGTTGTGCTGTAGTTTATGGTCTTTTAGCTTAGACTGTCTATCATTGTAGTTTAGGTTCTTTTAACTCAGAACTTATATCACTAGAGTTTAGGGTCATTTATCTTTGACCTTCTATCACTGTAGTTTAGAGGATTTTAGCTTAAACCTTCTATTTTTGTATTTTAGGATATTTTAGCTCAGAACTTATATCCATGTATTTTAGCTTCTTTTATCTCAAACCTTCTATCACTGTAGTTTTGGGTCTTTTAGCTCAGACCTTCTATCGATGTAGTTTAGGGTACTTTAGATCAAACCCTCTATTACTGTAGCTTAGGTCCTTTTAAGTTGGACATTCTATCATTATAGTTTAGGGTCTTTTAGTTCAGAACTTAAATCACTTTGGTTTAAGGTCTTTTAGATCAGACCTTAGGATTCCATGAATTATAAATTCTTACTTCAAATACTTGATCGATGATCATAGAATATGGTGTAGAATTTTCGGGAATGACCCAAAACATACTAAGATGTTGAGTTCTATTATGGTGTTATTGAGGCTCATAAGGATCAGATATTCTTTCCTATAAGGAGTAGATGTCTATGGTTGGTAGTTCAAATCCATTATGTGTTGGTAGTATTGTCAAACATAGGTATCTACACTCTTTTTCAAGGGTCATGGTAGATTTATGGGGGGAGTATTAGTTAAGGAAGAAATACTATGGATTATAGTTCCACCAAGATAATTGGATTATGGGTGATATAATTCATAACCCAAAAGTATGAGTTAGTGAATATGGGATGGGGAAAACTTGTCGAGGATGACTCGTAACTCCCTAAGGTGTCGAGTTACACCACAATGCTACCAAGGACTACAAGGATTGAATCTCCTTTCTTTCAAGGAGGATATTCCTTTAGTTATTATGTCAAATCCCTTATATGTTGATATCATAGCCAATAAAATATGATATCCACTCTTTCTAAGGGCCATGAGATTTTTTTATACACCCAAACATCCAGATGATGTGGTTGGGTGTTGCAGAAAACTATCCAGAAATGGTTCTGGAACCCTATTGTAGTTCATCTATTAATTGTGATGTTTGATCCCTATGCTATATGGTTTTGAATCATGATTTGTGCTCCATAAAAGGTTTTTGAATGGATTGTCACATTCCTACTTTGATAAAGAATACAAAACATGGTGACATAATGTTGTTGATGTTTAATCTGATCAAACGGTTTGGTACAAATATTATAAATCATTGTTGAAGGGTCAAGAGTACTACAACATCCTTCTGAGTAGAAGATAAAAATATTTCAAATCATGGATCAAGGTTCTCAGGTCAATTGTAATAATACAGTAAAATCATATCCGAAATGGCCTAGAACACATTGAGGTGTTGAGTTCTATCATGGCGATGTTAAGGCTCACAAGTATCAAAAATCCCTTTTTATAGAGTGACGCATTTGGTTGATGACCATAGGCACATATGCAAGAGATATAAGCATAAATGCATATTCAAGAAAAGTATCTCTTGAATCCAGGTATCTTTTTCCAAGGGTCATAAATGGTTTTTATAATCTTAAGGTGATTGAGACATTAAGTATAATTTCTAGATTGATGTGCTTAAAAGATGGTGGAAGCAACCCATACTCTGGTTTTCTGAGGTAAGGCTCTTGTGATCCATTGATAAAGGATGGTAATGGATGATGTTCTACACTATTTAACATCATGTAATAGGAGTATACTTGCTTATTTTTAGTTTAACATCATGTCTTAAGGAAATTTTTGTCGTTTAGTTTTAGTTTCATGGGACTAGGACGTTTTCCTTTCAGTTTAACATCATGTGGTAAGGACATGAGAAACGATGTGAATAATTGTGCAAGATATATTATATGCAAAAATAGATTGTATGTAGATCTGACTCATATATAAGAAAATATTATTTTATGGATTAGCCCCTATGCAGTTACGGTGCATTTTTTTCCTGTAGGTTGTTGTAGCTAGACCAAGGATTTGAGATCAGGTCATTATTACGTATCTTTTGTTGGACATCACTACATATCCTATTATGATAGGAATCAATCCACACTTAGTTCTTGAACAATAATTTTTTACACAAGTCTAACCTATATGCATGGAGGGGGAATTTCTATGTTTATATTTTATGACTGGACATGGGGTTATAGATTTAGGCATCACTATGTATCATGTGATGTCAGGAATCAAGTCATATGTAGTTGTTTAATAGAGGTGTGGTAGGATACCGATCACCAATAATAGAATTCCTCTCAAGCGAGGCCCACAAGAATGTGCAATGTTATGTTGTGAATGGGAAATCAACCATTTAATTTAACCTAATGTGGTGAGGACTCGTGGTTTTCATTTTAAGGTGTTACATTCAAGACCACAGTGAGCCATTCGTGAGTTGTTATGCCTTGTTTGTGTAGGGAAGCCCTTACTAAAATTCTTAAGATCATGTAAGCTATACTCAGTATGAGAAATAAGGAATAGAAAGGGTTTCTCCCACCATGCTGAGGAAATTAAGGGTATTACAAAGAAATTTTTGTATCATGTGGTGGTTATACCAAGATATAGAATTGAGGCATCCCTAGGTATCTCATTGAAAATGAAAATCAAGTTGTTCATAGTTCTAGAAAACCCATGATGTTTAATGTCATGATGAAAGTATATCATCTATACAGTTTTAAAAAATGAGGTAAGGACATAGGTCACCTAACATGAATAGAGATGAACCATTGGGAGATTTTTGTAGTTTAACATCATGTTGTGAGAAAGTTCTCCATGTAGTTTAATATCATGCGCTAAGGAAAAGGATCACCCAATATGAAAGAAAACAATTATTGTAGTTAGGACCAAGACTAGAGTTTTGAGCATCATTATGTATCATATGATGGAAGAAATAAAGCCACATGTAGTTCTTGAAACCCATGTTGTTTAATGTCATGTGGTAAGGGCATCAGTCATGTAGTTTAACATCATGCGTTAAGGACATGATCTATATAGTTTAGCATCATGTGGTTAGGACATGAGATGATATGTAGTTTAAATTCTTATAAACATGACTTGAGATGTTGTGCAGTTTAACATCTTGCTGCTAGAGAAATATTGTGTAGTTTAACATCATGCAACCAGGATGCTCCACCATAAATTTTAACATCATGCGGTAAGGATGTTGATTTCTTTATGATAGCTATGAAAATTATTTCTCAAAAAATATAACAATATTGGGGGTGTGACATGTTCCCCATCCATTGTGGCTAGTGAGTAAGCTCTGTTGTAATAGACATTATGCATTATGTAAGGCCCTTCCAATTTCAGATTCATCTTTGGATGCTTCTTTACTAGTATTATTGGGGTCTTGAGATAAAATAGTAGTTCTACTTTGATGAAATAATTTGGGAATACCTTTTTAATAAAGGCATGTGCGATCTGATTTTGATGTAATTCAATGTTGTACAATGTATGCAACATGTTTTCATAAAGCCTCTCCAATTAATCCATCAAAATTTGTGATTTCTATTCATCTAAGAGTTGTCCAAAAATGGATATTTAGAGGGAAGGAAGCTATAATTATATGGTAAACACTAACTTGGACCCATACACCAATGATTATGGGGTTTCTTGTGTAGTAGTATGTGTATTTGTACGATAGGCCCATAAATAATGGAGAAGCTTGTATGGACAGGACTTCTTAACCTTGATCACCATCTTCTATAGTATATTTGATATAGTATTATTAAAGGCCTCCATCTATCCATTTTCCACTGTATGATAGAGAGTTGAGTTATTAGACTCGATATTGTACTCCAGGTTTAGTTTCTTCATGTCTCTGGAACATAAGTTGGTGATGTTGTCTGTCAATATTGTGTGTGGGACTCCAAACCTAGTGATGATATGGGACTTTACGAAGTTGATTATATTATTCATCCTGAATTCCTTGAGGGGTATTTCCTCAATCCATTTGAAAAAATAAGTCGGAAATAGTAAGGATTCACATGAACTACCTAGATGTGGATGGGGGATATGGCCCCACAACATTGATTCCCCAAATAGAAAAGGGACAGTAATATTTAGTTGTATATAGAAATTACAGGGGTTGATGAATGAAGTTTTAATGGATATGGAATGCATGAAATTTCTTGGTTAATTCCACATAGTCCTATGTCATGGTTCTCTAGTAATAACCCAGCCTCTTGATTTGGTGGGAGAGCCTAGTCCCATGATGATGAGCATCATAGGATCCTTCATGGACTTCTTCTATGATAGTTTGAATATCTATTTCTACTATGCATATGAGGAGGATTCCATCAAATCCATTATTTTAGAGGGTATTATGCTCATTTGGTTCATCCCATGGGGTAAAATTCGTTGCACAACACTAAATTTGTTCCCTTTTATCTTGGTCTATTGGGAGAACTACGTTTTAGAGATAACTGATTATGGGCTCTATCTACCTAGGGTTGGATATCAATTCATCATGCTTTGGGGATATATTGACCAAATTGATTTCTTCTATATCACATAATATTATCTATGAAAACATTCTTTGGTTCATGATATAGAATGTCCAATGCATCGGTACAAGCATTCTATAATCAAGGAACTTAATGAAAAATGGGTTCAAAAGGGAACTCTTCCATCATTCCCCTAATATATCTAGTTATAGGTTCCATTTCTTCATTTTTTATGGAATATTCTCTATTGATCTACTTTATCACTAGTTCCAAATCCCCTTTGATATTCAAGTAGTCTTTCTATAGTTGTAGGGATTGTTCCAAACCAATGATGCGATCTTGGTATTATGCCTCATTATTTGTGAAACCTTTGGATAGTGAGAAAGAGTATGGAAAAACATCTTTTTCTGGAGAGACAAATACAATCCCTAAGACAACCTAATTGAGCTTTGGGTTTTCCATCCTTTTACCGATTGGACATAGGGAGGAACCATAAAAATACATCTCCTATGTTCATGGAGTGTCATGGGTATATAATTTCCCCTCATCTTGGAGATTTGTTTCCACTAATGTATTTTGTGGGGTGGTATTTTCTATGAGAAAATCAGCTAGGGATTTCCCTTTCAACTCCTTTTCTAAAACAAACTAGATGCCATAATGTTGAAGAATGACCACCCATTGATCTAGACAGATAGTTATCATGGGGTGGCCAAGGATGTACTTAATTGGATCAATACGAGAGAAAATATGGAATTTTTGGTGTGGCAATTAATTCCTCATATTTTTCACTTTGAAGATGCACTCAAGGTAGTTCTTCTCAATATCCAAGTATTGGGTATCAGTACCTATCATTGTTCGGTTGAGGTAGTAGAGACTATTTTCGCTCCTCGGATCATTTTTATTTGTAAGAATAGCACACAGTGATCAATCCATGGTAGCCACATACAAGATGAGTGGACTCCCTTCCATCAGGGGCATCAGAACCAATGGGTGCAGTGGATACTTCTTGAGACTTTTGAAGGCTTCTTTGTAGTCCCCATCACATTGGTAGGTGATTTCCTTCTATATTAGTCAGTTGAAGGGGAGATCTTATATGACCAATTTGGATATGAAATGATGAACTTAGGAAATATTCCCTTATAACAAATCATCTATTTGATATTTTTGGTTGGGTGACATTGTTAAAATGGAACTATTCTTATTTGGGTCGAATATGATTCCACAGTGGTGTACCACAAATCCAAGGAAATTTTATGATGTTACCCTAAAAGTGTATTTTAGAAAATTCATCTTTAGACTATGTGGTCACATATTTTTGAGTATTTTTGTATGATCCATGAATTGATCACATAAATTTTAGGAATTTACCACTAGGACATTGTCATATCATTCAGCTAATATTCCCAAGAATGGTTAAAATATATTATTCATGGTGGATTGATATATAGTTTTAGAATTATTTAACCTAAAGGGCATGAACTAGTAGAAAAATATCCCATGAGTCACTCTAAAGGAAGTGGATTTCTCATCTTCTATGGCCATTTTATTTCATTTTACCATGAGTACCTACCCATGAAGGAAAGGTCTTGGAAGCCAGCAGTTGCATGAATCAAGATCTCTCTGATTGAAAATGGGAAATAATTTTTTGGGAAGTTCATATTAAGGTCTCTAAAATCAATTTAGACCCTAATATACATGTTTTTTTCTTTACATGGATGATTTTGGTGAGCCATCTAAGGTATTTATCTTCTCGTACAAAGTTTTATTTGACCAATTTTTCAACTTTCATCTCAACATTGGTGGAATGAGAGGGGTGCATCCTTGTGGCTGCCTGCGTTAATCCTTAATGATCATCAAGTAAGACGAGATAGTGTGTAGAAACGTATGGATTCATTTCAAGAATTTTTTTATAGTTATAATAAAACACATATCGATGCTACTTTATAAATGAAATATGCATATCTTGCTCTTCAGGGGAATAGTGGAACTAATCAATGTAGGTCGTGGGTCTTCTTTTATACCAAGATTTACCTACCTGATCTCATCGATGATGGTGAAGAAACCTTCCTCGAATACGGGGGGGGGCGTTCCTGAGGTCATACTCTTCTTCTTCTATCTCTGAATTTTTTGAGGCATTCTCATACATAGGCATAAATCTAGGGGCATATCTATCACTATAGAGGTGAGAGAGGTCGTGAGAAGAGACATTATCATCCCCTAATGCCTATGTTGTTGTAGATAGATGTTGGAGATGATTGTCTTTTTCATTGTCACTGTAGACAGGAGGGTCTTGTGCCTTTTGGATCAAGCATATCACCTCAACTAGATTTATGGGGATCACATTGTTGTTGTCGAGCATACTCTAGGGATATTCAGGGGTTGTATTCAAGTCATATATGGACTTAACCATTATATAATCATCCATAATTGGTTGTTTTCCTCACCTTTTTTAGAAACCTCCTTTAGCATATGTGGCCTCCCAAGTCACCAAGGGCATGTTGTCACCATGAATTATGTCGACCTTTCCATTGATGAGGTATTTCAAACATTGATGGGATGTTGAAGGTACCATCATGTGACTATAGAGATTGGCCTTCCAAGAAGGAAATTGTATGTAGTGTCTTGATGGATAACCATAATATCATCATCAGATGTGATATTCCCAAACTAATCTCTGAGTTTCATCTTCCCAAGTGGTCTTTATTCATGCTTATCATACCCTTGAATATTCATATTTGTGGGAGAAACCCCCCTCCCCCACCTTTATTATATCCCAAACATCAGAGGGTACAAATTATGATTATATTGATCCTAGATCCATTTACAATTAGAGACCTTTCGATATTTACGTTATTGAGTCTAACCAAAACATATATGGGTCTAATGCATCCCCGAATGACCTTTTCGTGATCATGATTTGTAAATGAGATGGGGACATGGAATTATGGTGACATGATATCCATTCAATAGACCTCATCTTTATTGACTTCTGTCTCAAATTCCTATTTTATTTTGTGGGAGATGATGAGTGCCTCTCTAAGTTATTTTCAAAGATAGAGCACATCAGGGATTGAGAGATTGGTTGGGACAACTACCAACTATTTCAAAATGTCATACTTTTATGCCAATGTTCAGTGCAACCTAAGGTGGGGTTTCTCCTAGACATGTGGATCAGTAATCAAGGAATTTGAGGTAGATAGGTCTGGTGCTTGTGCAGAGGTTATGGGAGCATCTTCTTCCAGTGGCGTGAGTCATGCTGGTTATCCCCATTTCTTAGGATGATAGGATAATTAAACCCCCACTAGTCATTCATATAAGAAAAATGGGTGTGGATGACCGCTAGAGGGTTCTAGGACACCTCCATATATTTATTACTATTTCTGGAGTGCTTTCTCAAGGTTCACAGCTACATATAGGTTCTCAGCTAGGATGAGATCAAAATATTGGGCTTGACCAGACCTGTGTTGTCCCATGTATCCTTGGTTCCTGCACATGTGGCCTCATGTCCTCAAGTTTGGTGTTGGTAACTCATAGTCAGAGGCATATTCATCATTAAAGAAAGGTTTTTCTAAGTGTATTACATTGATATGACCAAAGATAATCTCTTCGCCCAATGAGGCTTCTATTTGGTGGGTAAGTTCCCGTTCTTCAGATATTGCTGGGAAGAAATCTACAAGATTTATTGCTTGTATTGGAGTCGAATATGACCCCTCCTCTTATATATCTTCCTACTTTCAATGGTCACCCCCACTTTTTGTAGACATATCTGATATCACCATATTAGGTGGTGGAACTATCATGGGTCTTTGTGGTTGTGCTCTCAGGGTGGAATGATCTCGGTAAACTATTTTTCAAGTCATCTAGTTATTGAACTTATGTTAACACCTAGATCGAAATTTCTACCAATCACCCTCTTATTCTGACAAGAAAATGGTTATGTAGGCTACCTATTATAAGGAGTTATTTAACACCACCTATCCAAAATTGAACTTTCCTTAAAGGATGTATTTAATGAAAAATAAGTCTCAGATATTATGACCCAGCCTTCTATAGAAGGGGAATTAGTCGGGATGATCATTTTTTTTGGACTCATTAGGCTTATTGGGTTGTGGTACCTTTAACAGATTATTATCCTTGGCTTACAATAAATAACTGGGTACTTGTTCATTTCAGAAGAAGTATGTTGTATTCATACGTTCCCAAAATATCAGGTGACCCTAATTTCTATTTACTTTTATCTGAGGGATATTTTGTGGTTTTATCCACTTGATAGGATGTGCTAGGAAATTTAGGGCCTACTTAGGTTCTAGGATGGGCACTTCTGCTGTATTGAGAGTGAAATATTTATCTTCTTATTTTCCTATCAATTTACCCTATACTGAGGGAATGAGTTGATATTTGGATCAGGTTCACTAAATGGAGTCCTCGAGATAATGTTCCATTTTTTTGAACTCATAGAACCCACCTGGATACTTTATTGGGATCAGAGGTGTCTAAAACTCAACCCAGATATTTTTATCATAGAGTTCCAACAGTTTCTCTTATGAGATAGGGATGCTGATTAAATATTTTAAACCTTTCCATCTAGCTATTAAGTCAGACTCCCTATCATTTTCACATTGTTTTCAGTTCTTTGGGTCGAATATTGTCCTTTCCTTCGTCTTTGAGATGAACTAATAAACAAATTGATGGTGGTGGTATTCCCATCCTACAAAAGATCCTATTGGCATACTGTTATACCAAAAAAGTTCTTGCCCTATCAGATTATGTACAAAACACCTCATCTTTTTTGTCTCCTGTTGATCTAGAGAGCTCATCATCAGACCACATCAAGATAAAAAGTGTGTGAGATATTGTTTTAGGTTTCCTAAACCATCAAAGGTATAGAATGTAGGATTTTTGTAATTGGGTGGGGTCAGAGTATTATCTACGCACTTGTGATATGGATTTCTCTTAGACTGCATAGGTTCACATCTCCCTTCAATAGATTCTATTTGAGTATCCATGGAATCAATGAAGTTAATACAATCTAGTGGTACTACTGTCTAAGATTTCTCCCATATATGGGGAGTAGGTGGTGGTTGATGAGGTGGACCCTCCTTCGGATCCCATTGATTCTTGATTCTTCTTAATACTAAATGATCTCCCTGGTGAGGGAGAGGCTATTGTATTAACATATGGAATTCATGATCATTTTTGACTTCCCCATTTATGTAGACTGACTGCCTAGATATAGATCTATTCTGATGCTCAGATACATCTATTTTTGTAGGATCTGATTTGGGAGGGAGAATATTCATGTCTACCTAAAGATGATAGCGGGTGGGAATATTGTCCCTGGGTAGCTGCTCATTAAGTTGTCTGAGTGTGTGTATCTCACTCTCATATTGTAACAATTGTTACTCTGGGGAAGGAACCTCAACTCTTATTTGTGGTGATTGGGATGTAGCCACACATTTCCCATTCTCTTTGGAAGTTTTCATCCATAGAGGTGGCAACTTGATATTCATAGGTGCTGCTTTTGGAGCCTTCTTTGATTCCAGGTGTGTGTAGCCTCAGTTGGCACAACCCAATCACCCTCCTATCGTAGTATTATTTTTGTATTGTGGCCCTCTGCATTTTCATCTTGATCCACCATATCTATTATGTTGAAAGTGATGACGATCATAGAGTTAAATTAGTCAATGGTGGTTTTCCCATTACTTTCAATGCAACAAGATTATTTTTCACTTCCTTTATCAGGGTCATTACTCGAACCCCTATCCGTATTCGGCCATTTTGGCTTGTAACCCTGGTGGGTATGATTTTGTTCATTTTATTCTCCTCTTGTATCAGCCTATAAGTAATGAACATGAGGAATTTTATGGTTTTGATTGTTGAACAGGACCTTAAGAGCATAGGCTTGTCTTGCAGTGGGAGGAACAAGATGCATGTTGACCATTGATATTTACATCCCAACCTGGAGATGACAAATTCTATCTATGGTGATGGTGAAAATGAAAATTCCACTAGCCCTATCATATGGGGTTATTCAGGGATGAAATTAACATAGATTGGACTTACTGTTAAGGATCTAATGATTCCAGATAGGGATCTGATAACTATCAGGACAAACATTGAGATATAAATTCATCTATCCCATAAGTCTGGTGTTCATTTGAAATCAACATCCATTTCCCCAGGACCCTCTCAGGGGATGATGAACCTGGTAACGGATATTGAGATATAAATTCCCCCAACCTCATGGGCAAGGGTTTTTTGTAGCTAATGATAATATTTCTTGAATCCTCTCAATAATTGATGATCCAATAGGTGGATGCAGTGGTAGATATTACCCCAGCATGGTGAGTTGGGTCCACAACTAGACGACTGTTATGTCAACTACTACTACAGCCCATTTTATGTGGTGCATCTATTCTCACATAGGATCTAGGTAAAATGGAATACCATTAGTATAGTAAATTTCTAAAAGATGTCATTGGGATGATTGTAACCTTAGATTACATGTCTGAAATGAATTCTTATTTCTTTTAGGGGAAAATTAAAAGACTTTTTATGTATTCTATTCCTCTATTTTTCATGTCTGGGCATCATTGAAGTAGATCAATTCTATTTTAGAGACAAACTAGCTTGTGCTTTACCCAGTGATCTAATTTCGACAAAGGATATGACATTATTAGATTTCATATCTAAATGGGTCTGTTGTTCTACAGAAATAGTGATGTTCAATGCTCCATATTTCTCACATCCTCAGATACGCACTTCTAAAAATTCTTTAGAAATCAGTCAATAGAGAGTTTTCATAGTGCAGAGATAAATACTATGTTGGATTTTTTCATTTTCCTCTATTCTTGGGTTCTAGTCTATGGAAAAGGTGTCCATATCAAGCTAAAAAAGTGTGTATTAATGAGATTGAGGTGATACTTGTACCATAGATAATGGATATGTCTATCCATCATTCTCTGATTAGTACCCCACATATTTTGGTGTAGATAAGGCATGCACTTATTTTCTATATCACCTAAGACCTCATGTTCAAAAGTGGAAATGGGCCAGAACAAGGTGGGTGGTTGTTTCTAGCTAACTCTATCCATGGGTAAATGTTATCCTCCTCTTCATCGGACTTACAAACCTCCATCCGACCAGACCATAGATGATGCTTCTTATGGTCACCTGCTAACTGGACTGTAGTGCTACTAGAAGTTGATGGGGAAATATATGTGGTTTACCCAAATGTTTCGAGCACATCACTATAAAAAAGAGTTTGAGTTTTGGAAACCTCTCTATATTAAGGTTTTTGGGTGAGGGGAGGATTTAATTCTTCATGGGAGATATCACCGGAGAGAGGTTGACCACAAAAAAAATGTCAAGAGTAGATTCCATGTTATCTATCTACACACTACCATGAGGAGGAATATCATGATAATGATCATATTATTCTTCGATTGAATATTTGACATACCCTTGAGGTGTTGAGAATGTGTATTGGATAACATCCAGAACACTGGCATTGAGAATATTTGGGATATGATCCTTGTTTTGTGTCATGGTCAGAATTTAATGACCTTCCTTCTAGAATTGTGTACGGATATGATCCTACTATATGATAGTTTTCAGAACATGTTTATAATATTATAGTGTTGTGGGAGTATGATCCTGAAGCTGAAAAGCTACTGGAATATTCCAATCAGCATCATCATTATTAATAGGAATATGAGCATGTCCCAAGGCATGTTTCATTATCACTTGGTGAGCCTTGGTTAGGATGGGAGTATGAGCCAGATCATGAGACTTTGAAATATTCCACTGGTCTTTTCTGATAGGGATGTGACTTTTCCCTAAGGCATGTGCCGCTCTAACTTTGTGATCCCCATTTGGAACAAGAACATGAGCTCGGAATGAATATGCATTCCCCACCAAAATATTTTGATAGACCTATAGAATGGGATAAGGGATATGAGCCTCCTCCTGTATTTACTTGGAATGGTGATGTTGCATTAGTTCATCGAAAAAATTAGTAATATGTTCCTTGCTTTCGTGATATGCTAGAATATACTAGATAGATTCACTTACAATAGTATGATCATATCTAATAACAACCCTACTCTTTATTTAACATTAATAATTGATTTATTTCATAATATTACACTTAATACAACTCTAATGACTAATAAGTATAGTTTATTATGGAATTATTTACATTACATAACAATATAAAATAGGGAATACAACATCTTTATTGAATACCTCTTTAACGTGATCAAAATACTCCTTCGAACATAAAACTGAATGGGATAACCTATGGACATATATAAGAAATTGGTGAGATATAAATCCCACTATGGTAATAAGCATGGAATAAGTGAAACATGTTAGAAAATATTCATATCAATCTGGAACAAAAGGAACATGAATAATAAGGCATGATATATCATGATAATCGTAACACGAGAAATGTGGTAACTACTTAACACAATAAATCATGAAAAAATGTCAAGGATAAAGTGATAATACTTCATGGTTGATAAAAAACCATAAAGGAATCAGGTAAACCCCTATCCCAACATGATGTTTCATGATACTAAACTTTACCAAATTCATTGGAGCGCTATCTGTGTGCACCCATCATAATCATTTCATTATCATTCTTAAGTGTTCCACATAGATCATACAACATGGATTCATTCATCTTCATAATGTATTCCACGATCAAGGAATGTGTATTAAATAAATGTAATTCCATAATAAATAATTATATGTTCAAAAAGTTTAATACCATTGATAGAATAACGGGTATGGTATTCACTACACAATTGTTTGGCATGGAAATCGCGGTAAAATGTCAGCAGCATAATGGGGTTACATAAATATTCATAAAAATGGTTGATGAGAGATAAATGGGTCTCTTGTTATTTGGACATCAAATTGGAATTAATAGGAACATGTAAAATCATATCCAAACATTATAAATTTTGAAATATAATGCATAATGTAATGAAAAACATGAATAAAGGAAATAACCCTTGTGAAATTTCAACATGGTAATGGGTGTACATAAAAGATCATGGGAGGATAAATGATAGTGAAAGGAAGCTATAATTGAATGTATGTTAATGGGAATATTAAATATAATATCCCATCATATGAAAATGAAATTTAAAATACATAACACAAATGTATTTCTTGATAAAAGAGGAGAGTGGAATATCCCTTATGAAATTTCGGCAGAGTAATGGCTTATGTAAGGTTGTAAATGAGGGAGGATAAATGACCCCTCATTAAAATAACATAAATTTTATAGTAATTAAATTATTATTAAAATTAAAATATAACCAATTGAAATTAAAATAATTAATTTCAATTAAGGTGCTTGAATTTGAAAGGAGGGGAGGAAAGTGAGGATCCCTTACTTAAGTGTGTGACTCCATAGGCTTGGGAGGGGATTCTTGAAAGCATCTTGTCACCTTGGGAGGAATATAGAGAATGTAGGGAAGAGTAAGTATGTCCTAAAAAGAGTTTTAGTGAAGGAAAATGGGATCTTGGGTAGTTTTATATAGGAAAAGATGGTGATTTCTTTATTATTTTGGTTTTGGACTCTACATAATAAAATAACCAATACCACACACCATACAATGGTTTTTGCCCATAGTTTTTACAAAATTGGTGTGGTTTAAATTATTTTATATGTTAAATGTATGAACTTAATATAATATTACCCTTGGTGATGTGGAGGTGAGACACACTCTTAATGAAATGATTTAAAAATATTAAAATATATTATAAGTCTTGGAGTATATATAATGGATTTAAAAAATAAATAAACTGAACTAAAAATCACATTATTTTAAATTAAAAATATGTATTTGGTTTTGGATCCTATTTATATAACTTATTAAATAACTTTTGGGTCATTTTGATGTCATAAATCACAATGTATATTTATAATGTATTTAATTTTTACCCGAAAATTTGACTGTCTCAAAATTACAAAAAATTAACCATTGGATAATTTTAACATCTTGGTTCTGAAAATAATATTCATTTTATCTAAATAATTTTATAAATATTTGGATTTTCACTTTTAATATAAAAACCAAAACTTATTGAAAATGACGTGTTTTTTTGACAATAACATTTTTTTCTGAACCCTTATAAAAATTACATATGAATTCATAAAAATTATATAATCATTTATATTTAATAAAATTTACTTTATAATAATATTTATATATTATTTATTTCAAATATTCATAAATTCAATAAAATATATTTCTTAATTGAATTTAAATATTTTCCAAAAATACTATTTTTGTTTTATTTAATCAAAATAAAAAACATTTATAAAGTAACAATAATATGATGGAAATATATTCATTATTCTATAAAAAATAATATACATACCCATATTGAGAGTGTGTTGTTACATATCCATTTAATAATCCAGTAAACTCCCAAAGGGTAAAGTGTGTGATGGTGGGACTTTCATGGGGTGGTTCGGCAAACATGCTTTGTTTCATGATCTCGATGAGCTTGAACTTCTCCCATAAATGATTTTGCTCATGCTTATATTGTTTGTCTATAATCTTGGGATTGGTAAAGGAAAAATCCTATAAATTCTATCTCTCTTGGATGCTCTGATAAATGGGCTTCATAAGATACAATCCTACTAGTTGAGGTCATCACTTCCTTTTTTTGTGATAATTATATTTATCAAAACCCTGTATTTATACTAATCATATGATCACTATTCAATGGATATATTATCTACCATAATGATACATAATGGTATTTTAAATACAATAATATTAATAAGATAAAATAAGTGTGTGTGTTTTCTATAACCATATTATATAATAATATATTTAATAAAAATGAAAGAGGAGTTTTATTTATAATAGTTCAGGTCATTACAATCTTCCCCCCTTAAAAATTTCACTGAAAAAAATTTCTTTTACCATACTAAAATAGATGAGGGTAACTTTGCTTCATCACTTCCTCCAGTTCCCACATTTCTTCTTTAAACTTTTGGTTTCTCCACAACACATTGACTAGGGGCATTGTCTTATTTCGTAGAACATTTCATCTATGATTGAATATCTTCAATGTATTCTCCTCTTATGAAAGGTCAATCTCAAATGGTACCACCTATGGATTGAGTATATGTGAGGGGTCTCATTTTTACTTTATCAAGAGGGATACATGGAATATATCATGTACTTGAGATAGGTTTAGTGGGAGTTTTAGTTTACAGTCCACCACTCTAATACAGTTAGAGATATCAAAAGGGATAATGTACCTTAGAATATGATTTCCCTGCTTCCCAAATCACATCACTTTATTACATGGAGATATGTGGAGTAATAACATGTTTATAACATCCAAATCTAGGTCTTGTCTCTTATTGTCACCATAGCTCTTCTATCGACTCTAAGTAGCTTTGATGTGTTGCTGAATGGTTTTAACCTTCTCCATTATTTCCTCAACCATTTTAGGACCTAGTATTTTTCATTCCCCAAATTCTTCCCAATATGCAGGTGTTCTACACCTATTCCCATAAAGGGATTTATATGGATCTATTTGGATTATCGAGTGGAAACTATTGTTATAAGAGAACTCAACCACAGAAATATGTTGGTCTCATCCTCATTTTAAGTCATTTGAGAATTCTCTCGACATGTCCTCAAGTGTTTGGATATTTTTATCAAATTAGACATTTGTTTGAGGGTGATAAGCCGTACTGAAGTTCATTTCAGTGTTTAGAGAATTCTGGAGACTTTTCCAAAACTTATAGTTGAATCTTGGATCTCGATCAGACACAATTGATAGTGGTACTCCATGCATCATCATCACTTCTCTGATGTCTATCCATTAAAGTTGATCCAGTGAGAAATCCTCTCAAATCACAATGAAGTGTGTAGTATTTGTAAGATGATCTATAATAACATAGATAGAATTGATTCCTTTGGATTACTTTGGAATTTGGGTGACAAAGTCCATGGTGATGTTTTCCCATTTTCATGTTGTTATGGGTAATGGTTTCATCATCCCCTTAGACTTCTACATTTCAACGTTCACTTTAATACATACTAGGAACTTTTATGTATATTCAGTTATGTCCATCTTCATTTTTTCCCACTAGTAGTACTCTCAGAGATCTCAATACATCTTTTTTTCATGGGTGAATGGAGAAACTTGAACTATGTGTGTCATCCAATAGTTCCTTATTTAACATAGGATTTGATAGAACAGATAGTCATGTCCCAAATTTCACAATTCCTTCTTTATTAACATTAAACTCCAGGAATTTAACTTTTTATTATAGTTTCTACTTTCTTCTGAATTACCACATCATCTTTTTTAGAATCCTTTAACCTTTCAAGAAGAGATGGTTGATAATTAATTTGTGAAAGGATTAATGATGTTACTTCCTTTATGATTCCCATGCCTATCCTCCTCAATTATAATAATATTTGACCCTTATCAATTATCATCAATGATAAAATCACTGGATCCTTTATACTTAGAGAATCCACCACTTTATTAACTTTACTAGGATGGTAGTGAATTGATCATTCATAGTCATTGATCTACTCTAACCATCTTCATTAGTTCATATTAAACTCTTTCTGTGAGAAGATATATTTGAGGCTTAGGTGATTAAAATATATCTCACTCTTCTCACCATAGAGACAGTGTCGTCATATTTTCAATGAAAATATCATAGTTTCCAAATCTATATCATGTGTGGGATAGTTTTTATCATGAACTTTCAACTTCCTTGAGGCATATGAAATGAATTTTTCATTCTTTAATAACACACAGCTCAATCCTTTCTTCGAAGAATCGCTGAATACTATGAAAAGTTATCCAATTTTTGGTAGTGTGAGCACAAGGGTAGTGATAAGAATCCTTTTTACCTCCTTTAATATTTCTTCACATTCATCATTTCAAGAAAACATGACTCCCTTCTGAGTTAGCTTGGTAAGAGGGTTTGAAAATCAGGATAAAATTCTCCAAAAGTAGAAATAATACCAAGTTAACCCAAGGAAAATATGGATATTTATTATAGAATATGAACTCTACCATCATTAAATTTCTTTTTTTCTTTGAAGGATCCATGGATATCCCATTTCTTGTGATGATATTCCCCAATAATGAGACTTCCTTCAATCAAAACTCAAACTTGTTGTAATTGGTATAAATCTTCTCCTTTTGTAAGGTCTTTAGCACATTGTTCAAATAATCCTCATGATCCTCCTTTATTTTAGATTATATTAGTATATCATCTATAATTACTACCACCAATTTTTCAAGGTAATATTTAAATACTATATTCATCAAATCCATGAATATTGTTGTAGCATTAGTGAGTCTGAATGAAATCACTATGAACTCATAGTGCCCGTAGTTTGTACAAAAAGAGGTATTGGGGATATCTTCCTTATTCACCCTTACTTGATAATATCCTAGAAAAAGATCCACCTTGTGAAAGTATTTTACTCAACATATATGATCAAACAAGTCATCAATACATGGAAGTGGATTTTTATTCTATTTCATGATCTTGTTTATCTTGCGATAACCAATGTAAAGGCGCATTGACCCATCTTTATTATTGATGAATAGGATTGGTGCACCCCATGGTGAAGCACTTGGGAGTATAAACCCTTTATCCATAATATCATGTAGTTGTTTTATTAGATCCTCAAGTTCCACAATATTCTTCCTATAAAGAGTCTTGGGTATTAGAAACACCCCATTTATAAGCTCATTTGAAAATTCAACATCCCTACTAGGAGGAAGACCAAGAAATTCCTCAAGAAACACATTAGAATATTCCATTACAATAGGAATGTCTTCAAGGATGATCCTTTCCTTAGAATCAATCATTTTATTAAGATATGCTTTATAATAGGGAAATAATATCCATGCTTAAGATGATGGTGTTAGAAAAGATTCATCATCCTCCTTGAACGTTTACATAATTGGGGGTTAATTCTTCATACGGATAGTGATTTACTTCTCGTGTTAATTTATGTTGGATCTATACAGGGGAAGCCAATCCATGTCTAGAATTGAGTCAAATTTCACCAAAGGAATAATGAAAAGGTTTTATGAGAAGTTCAATCCACAAATTGTGACAAGGTAGGAGTTATATACATGGGATTTAATAATTTCCCCATTTTTTCCCCACTAAAATCTATACTTATATGATTTGTGGTGGTGTTTTAATAGTTATAATAAACATTCATGATATGAAGGAATATTCAAAACTATGTATGATAAACCTACCATTTACTTTTTCATTCTTGATCTACTTCATCTAATATATACTTAGGGATAAATATTTTTAAACTCTTAAACACATAAAGGGGAATCCAATGGCATTAAATGGATAACTTATAAATTACATTTATTTCCTTAACTTATGAAGTTATAGGCTTCAATCTATGATATCTGTGATCTATTTTCTAACATGTAATCTTATGGTAATTTTTTTGATCCCTTAATATTGTTTTATAATGAGCTTATGAATTTACCAAATCATATCCCTCAGGAGTGTCAAGCCAAGTGCATAGTAAGGCTTGTTGTCATGTACTAGGTTACCTCGAGTTAGTCCTGGAACACCTTTTTAGATTTGTTACTCCTATGTAATCTATTCCAGAACCACGTCCATTTTTAGTATCCATATGAATTTTTATTTTCTTGATAAACCACTTACTCTATAGTTACCAAAATTTAGGAATTTTTTTCATATACTTAGTCTTATCCCTAAGGATTTCACTAGGGTTCTCAAATCCTAATCCCAAAAATTACTAAAATTTTCCTCTAATACCAACTATAAAAACCCTAATCTTTATTTCAAATTAATAATTTATTTAACAAATAATACTAAACTTAATACAACCCTAATAATTTATAGGTCTAGTGTCTTTGATAATTAGGTACATTACATAACAACATAAAAAATTAATACAACATCTTTATTGAAAAATTCTTTAACATTATCAAATTACACCTTTGAACTTAAAAATGCATAGAATAACCTCAAAACATATATAATAAATGGGTGATTTATAAATACTAGTAAGGGAATAAACATTTCATAAGTGATACATGTTATACAATAGGCATATCGACGAGAAACAAAAGGAACATGACTAATAAGGCATGATATAGAATGATAATCATAACATGGGAAATGTGGAAACAAATTAAAACACTAAATAACGAACATAAGTCAAGTTTAAACCACCAAGACTTCATTAAGGACAAATTTACATAAATTAATCAGGTACACCCCTATCCCAACATGATGTATCATTATACTAAACATTACCCAATTCATTGGAGTGCTCTATGTGTGCACCCATCATAATCATTTCATTCTCATGCTTAAGTGTTCCACATATATCATAATACATGGATTAATTATTTTTACATTAATTGGGAATTAATAGGGACATGAAAGATCATAACCAAACATTATAAATTTGAAAATATAATGCATAAGGTAATGAATGAACATGAATAGAGAAAATAATCCTTACAAAATTTCATCATGGTAACGAGTGTACATAAAGGATCATGGGACGATAAATAAGAGTGAAAGTAAGATATAATTAAAAGGAAATTAATGGTAATTTGGAATATCATATCCCATAATAAGCAAATTAAAAGTAAAGTATATAACATAATAGGAGTGCTTGATAAAAGAGGGGAGTGGAATATCCCTTACAAAATTTTGGCTTAGTAACGACTTAGGTAAGGGTCCAAATGAGGGTAGGTAAATTAACACTAATTAAAATAACATCATTTTTAGAGTAATTAAATTATTATAAATGAATTAGAATATAACCAATTGAACTTAAAATAATAAATTTCAAGAATGTGCTTGAATTTGAAAGGAGAAAAAAGTGAGGATCCCTTACTTGAGTGTGTGACTCAAATAGATTGGGAGGGGCTTCTAGAAATAATGGGGCACCTTGGTAGAACTATAGGGAGTGGATGGAAGAGTAAGGACAAGATCTAAGGAGTTTTAGTGAAGATAAATGGGATCTAGGGTGGGTTATATAGGAAAAATGGAGATTTATTTATTATTTTGGTTTTGGACTCTACATAATAAAATAACAAAAACCACAAACAATAACATGGTTATTCCCATTGTTTCATCAAAATAAGAGTGTATTACGTTATTTTATATGGTAAAGGGCCGAACTTAATAAAATATTACCCTTGGTGATATGGAGGTGAGTAACACTCTTAAAGAAATGATTTTAAAATCATAAAATATATTATAAGTCATGGATGATTTATAATGGATTTACAAAATAAATAAAATAAACTTAAAATTAAATTATTTTAAAGGGAAATATTTATTTTGTTGTGGATCCTATTTATATTACTTATTACATAACCTTTGGTTCATTGTGATGTTATAAAACATAAAGTATATTTATAGGATATTTATTTTCTACCTGAAAATTCGACTATCTCAGAAAATCACAAAAAATAACCATTTGATAATTTCAACATCCTGATTCCAAAAATAATATTCATTTTATCTAAATAATTTTATAAATATTTTAATTTTCACTTTTCATATAAAAACTAACATTTATTGGAAATGAAGGGTTTTTTGACAATAACATTTTTTTGAACCCTTATAAAAATTACATTTGACTATATAAAAAATATATGAAAATTTATATTTCATAAAATTTAGTTGATATTAATATTAAAATATTATTTATTTAAAATATCCATTATTTCATCAAAATAGACTTCTTAATTGAATTTGAATATTAACTAAAAATACTATTTGTGTTTTATTGAATCAAAATAAAAATAATTTATAAAGTAAGAATAATAGGATGGAAATATATTCATTATTCTATAAAAAATAATATACATACTCATATTACTAGTTTATTTTTACTTATCCTTTTAATACACCATAAAATTCCCTAATGGTAAGGTGTTCAATGGTGGGACTTTCATGGGGCGGTTTGGTGAACATGATTTGGGTTGTGATCTCGATGAGCTTGAACTTCTTCCATAAATGGTTTCGTTGATGCTTTTTTTTTTGGATCTCATATTTTAATTGGTCATGGGAAAAGCCCAAAAATTTTATCTCCCTTAAAAGATCTGATAAATGGGATTCATAGGGTATGATCCTTCTGGTTGAGGTCATCACTTCCTTTATCTGTGATGGTTGGTTTTGTTAAAACCCTATACTAATACTGATCATGTGATCACATTTAAATGGATATATTATCAATGGTAATGGTACATAAATTTATTTTAAATCTAATGGGAATAATAATACAAAATAATTTCATGTGTTTTCTATAACCATATTATATAATAATACATTTAATAAAACTGAAAGGGGAATTTTATTTATAATAGTTCGGGATGTTACATGTCCTGAGGCATGTGCTATTCTAACATGGTTATCCCTAGTAATAATGGGGATATGAGACTGATCCTAGGATTTTTTAGTATCTTTCTGGTCTTCTTTGATAGGAATACAAGCATATCCCATGGCATGTACCCCTATCACTTTTTGAGCCCCGACCAAAATGAGGATATGATCCTAATCATAAGCATTTGGAATGTGTTGCTGGACATTTTTTATAGGAATGTTCCCCTGTGCCAAGGAATTTTCTACTCTCACATAGTGAGCCCCGGTTGGAATGGGAATATGATCTCAGTATTATGCCTCATCCATTATAATAATATGTCGATAATCCTCCAGAACAAGGTCAAGAATGTGTTCTTTATCCAGATCAACCATTTTTTCATAACTATCAAAGCATTGAGTTTCCCTAGCTATAGGGATAGGAATATGTGTCTATCCCTATATCTATACCGATGTTAGAATATATCGGTATATTTCTTCAGCTGTTGTTAATATGTAATGGAATTTTATCAAAGTGCACATAGGGATATAATCCTGCACAATTTCCATTTCCACTATGTATTGGAAGATATATTTGATATAATCCAAATTTTTTTATCCTTGATTCATCAGAATATGTCAATGGAATTCATGCATGAGATTAGGGATATGTGCCTCCCCCACGTCTACTATAAGAATATTCCAATATTCTAACTTTAAGTGAGTAGGGATATGATCATGGTCGCTAGTTACTACCAGAATATGTTGGAATACATCATCAGTGGGAGTGGGTATATGATCCCACTCACGGTTATCCAAATCCTTCCCCACTTAATGTGTCTTCCTTTTTTCTCATGCATGGGTACCATAGGCCACAATGTGTCGAGTGGTACCCTCAGTAGGTTTCTTATGGGTACTGGTTGGATAGTGATGGTGAAGTAGATTGATAGGATCCATCCTCAGTGGTTTCTAAACTAGAAGGGAGCCATATTTGACTCTTTAGTCCACCTTCATTAGGTAAATAAGTTTGTGATTATCGCACTCTAGGGAAAATCTCTTGAAGTAGTTGGTTGTGGTAATGAGGGCCACTAGATTAGCTATATCTTCCCTTAGACAATTCAGAATCATCAGTTTCAGTACTTGAAGACCCTTGAATGTAACTTCAACAATAGGGATTATACCATGTCTATGGTATTCCCAAACCATTGTGTTCACCACATGACGTTTAATCATTCGGGCTTGTGATATCATTTCGTGACCCACAGGGGTTGCGGCCATAGCTAATTTTCTGAAACAGTCACTAGATTAATACACTATTTTAGATTGGGATGTTTTTTATGAGAGAAGTATATCTAGTCAGGTAGACAACAAGGAAAATTTTCATTGATTGGTGCAATATTATAGGCATGGTTCATGATCAATCACATATGCATGGTTAACATGTTTTTCCTTTTATTTTAGATCTGACCATACTTATCACATAGACTTATCAAATAAATGATGGAAATATTTCATGGGAACCTTAGTTATAGAGGATACACTATAATATTAGTGTTTTTCTTATCATCTTTGTTTGATATTCCAACAATGTGGACTGACACATTTCAAACCCATTATCCTGCTATTTGAGGGTTTTTTCACATGCTTTTTGTTTTTAGTTTGTGTAGAATATGAAAATAAAAATGGGATAATTCCTGATTAGCCAATCATTCTATTATTTTAGAGTTTTATTTTAGTTTCTTCATTTTTTTATGGGAGGTAGAAAACTTATAGGTGTGGTCTGTTTAGAGATACATTTGATTATGAGTTAGGGGGAGTTAAATATACTACATAATCATTTACATCGGGTTACGATTGTTGTTCATAATATAAAACCCCAATTTTTCCTACATCCTTAACTGGTTACATGCCAGATTTAAAATGGAAGGTGGTTAGTTAGGGTATCATACCCAACAACACTTATAAACTCGAATTGGTTGAGAGGATGGGATGTTAGGCTCATCGCACCCTTTTGTGAAGAATTTTTACTTACTCTGGAAGTTTCTTATTGATTTAAGATATGTTTGATGATCTATTCCTAATCTCAATACAGGATAGGTTACCCTAACAAAATGATCATAGTTTAACCCCTTTTATGTGAAGAAGAAGAATGGGATCTCAATATTTAATCCATTTGTATGTATCTGAGGTTCTTTATCCATTTCCTAGTAACATATATATATTGAATCCATATAATCTAGAACTTCAGAATTTTATATCATATATGGAGGAAGATGATATTATAAGGAGGGTATTGAGCCATTATGAGGCATCCTATGTATCCTATGTATTGTAGGAATAAAAATCCACATAGTTCATTGAAGCCATTCAATTTAAAATCATGCCGAAAGGAAATATATTTGGGCACTTAAGCACTGAATATTTTAGCTCAAGTATCTAGGAGATGTCATATGAATCTCAGCTATAGCATGAATCAGAGTTATAATAGTTTGTTCATTCCCTTGGGACTGGCCCTAAGGTAGATTATCTAATATGGTTGATGTTTATATCATGCCGCTCATCAAGGGACAAATACTAAGATTGTTCGGGATGGTGGAGACTCATGATTAAAATTTGTGACCATTGCAACTTCATAAGCCCGTGTGAGCTATGATCGGTGTGATAAACAAGGGATAACATGTAATTAGTCTCACTACATTTGCATGAGAGACTAATGTACTGGGAAGACACTTGGTGTGTTTAATATTGATCTCAGGACTTAGGAAGGTGTCTTATGTATCTTGGTTATCATAAGAATCAGAGTCCTTGTAGTTCAATGAGTTCTCAACCCATTGGTGGATGAGGTAAAATGATCATCCTAAGGGAATGATTGGGTCCTGATGGTTAAAATTTCAAAGACATGGTGATACTTACACTTAATTGGATTCCCATTTGAGTTCATGTTCATGCCTTTGTAAGGGTTCCTACATATCCTGGTTATGGTAGGAATCAGAGTCCTCATATTTCATTAAGTTATTAATATGTTTGTGGATGAGGTAGATAGATCAGACCATTGGAATGATTGGGTCCCAATGGTTGAAATATCAGATACATGGATGGACTTATAATAAAGTGAATTCCCATTTGAGTTTAGCCTCATTACTTAGGATGGAATCCTACATATCATGCTTATGGAAGGAATCAGAGTCCTCATAGTTCAACTAGTCAGGGCTTACACACTAACATTTCCCTTATATGTGGTATATATTATATTATACTACTGATCGGGGCTTACACAATGAGGTTTTCATTATCCTGAAATAGACTTGTCATGTGAATGATATGATCATTGTGAATCCCTAAGACTAACTGAGATAAGCTCTGTGTGAGAAACTAGGGATGGAAAATAATTGATCTCATTACTTGTTGATGTGGATTTTATGTGATAGGATTTCCCTTTAGATGCTTAATACAGAACTCATGCCTTAGGTAGGCATCCTACATATCTTGGTTATAGTAGGAATTAGAGTGATCATAGTTCAATTGGTTGGGACTTACACGCTGTAATTTCCCTTATGATCAGGGCTTACACAATGAGTATAGGTAAGGTTATCATGTCTTGGGATACCTGACCGATATGTTCTGCTTCTCTTCCAATAATTCATTGAACTCCTACTCAACATTCCCTGATTATATTCTTGAAATTTCAAAGGATTTCTGCCTAACATGTCCAAAGACAATCATATAATTTAGTTGACATGTCTGAGGGATATCACATAACCTGGATTTCATGTTTGAAGGTTGTTGAATGGTCAAGGTTGACTTGTCCAGAGGACATCACAAGACCTGGCTAGCTTGTCCTGGAAGACATCGAAAGATCTCGGCTAACATGCTTATTGGGCATCACATGATCCAATAGTCTTTCCTTAGTGTCATTGTGAAAGTTGGATGAAATACGTACAGGGTGTCACAAGTGTCAGTGTTCCATGTCTCAAAGGCTATTGTATGTCCTGGTTAACTTGTCCTTGTGTCATCATGAGAGTCAGATGAAATTATCGAGGGACGTCGCAAGAATAATATAACATACCTGGAAGACATTGAAAATTCTAGTTGGCTTTCTAGAACATGTTGTGAGAGCCATTTGAAAATCCCTAGTGTTATCATGAGACCTAGATGGAATGTATTTATGTCACCATATGATCTATGTGACATGTTTAGAGGAAATTTCAAGGCCTAGATTGAAATCCTAGAGGGTTTCATGATAATTGGGTGACATTCCCAAGGGGGACCATGTGACTTGATATGACATTTCTAGGGGACTTTGTATGATCCAAATAGTATACCAAATAATTGTTGCATGACCTGGGTGAAATTTTTTAGTGATGTCGCATGACACTGGGGGTTCATAAAAAGAACATGAGGATTAGAATATATGTTCATTTAATAATTATCCTTTCTTTTAGTCTTTTTTATATCCTTTTATTATATATTCCTTATATTTGTTCAGTGTTAGATTTTTTAAGTCCCACGTGTTTTAGAAAATATGTGGTATGTCCTTTATATAAACCACCAGAAGTACATGGGGTGATCTATGAGTGATCACATGAAGTTTGTATGCATGTTACATGATCACTCTAGTTGTTCCCCAGATCTTACCTGATGGAAAACTTTCCCAACCATGAGATCAACCGCCCCAAGAAATATGCTTTGATTCTTGGGTGCACTAGTGAGAGGTTACAAGAGTGCATCTCTCTCTCTCTCTCAATTTATTTTTTGATAATGGGTTGGGGGATTTATTGTCCTCGCCACCCCGGTTATTCACTTATTTTCATGGCACATATCACACAAATCTAAGCTAGAGATGGTTGAGGGATCTGGCATCACATGTATTCATCAAGTTCTTCCATAGGTCATTTCGAGGGCATTGCATGATTTTTAGAAACATTAAGACCATCCCTTAAATGCCCCATTTATTGGATTATATCAAATTCAATAGGTCTTTCTGAATCATGCATACATGCCAATGAACTTTTATATTATCATACAGGCATGTCCAAGGGACTTCTCAGGATCAGGGTGTCTGTCGAAAGGACTTCGTGTGATCATTGATGCCTTGTCTGGGATATTCTCTGAGAAAATGATTTCATGTTAGGGGGTCCTTTGTGGGATCAAACCATTTTGTAAAGGGGTCTTGTGAGACCATTCCAGTGCATCACATGATTATTATGACTTGTTAGAATACATAAATAATCCTTGGACACATATTCCCATTAATAATAATGGTGGAAGGGATGATTCCCAAATCATCATATTTATTTTAATAATATTATTTATCACAACAAACATGTGATAAATAATTAAATTAAATAGAAACCCAACATATACATAGTTCGATCACACTCATGATCATTCATAATATGAAAAGTCTATTTATTAGAATACATTTCAATTCATTGTTTATTTTTTTAAATGTCTCAAATTAATAAAATAATCATCTTATTAGTTAATTAATTTATTACCTTAATTATCTATCTAAATAGTCCCTAATATTCCTATCCAGTTTAATTTAAAATAAATTTAATTAATTAATTTTAATTTTAAAAAAACATACATGGTATGTAATTATTGGGTGAATGAAATGTATCCTCTTGATCTTATTAAATTTTCTCTATTATTTAATATATAAATGGAATGTACAAGAGTAAATGTGATATTTTCCATTATGTATCTAGTTAAACCAATTTTTTGATGTTTAACAATTATATGGTTTGTAATGTCACTCAAAATGACATGTGAATTATATTGTGTATAGTCATTTTCATGTATTGTGTACTAACATGACATGTACTCCTGGATGGAATGTTCTTATATTATATGGAGTGTCTTTTCATGGTTCAAACTACATAGTATTTGTAGTGTTTATGGCCAAAAACATTCCATGATTGTATGTAACATATACCACTAGTTATTCTCATGAAGTAAACGACATGTACAGTACTCATAAAAGTTATATACTTGTATAATAATAAGAAAAATAATTATTCAAGAAATCAGTTACATTTAACATGATAAAAATCATTCAGGGTTTACCAGATGCAAAAAAATCTATCGCACGGCATGTATAGTCAATTACATGCCATGTACTTTTGTTTAATGTTATTTAATTATTTTTTTACAAGTTTGAAAAATATGATACATTTGTATTATCATGTGCCTTTCATGAGTTAGAATATGTTACACTATGTGTACAAGAATCTACACATCATGTAATACATTTCTAGCCACATTCACTACACTCTTAGGATATCTACATGTATCTAGTGTGGGTTATCATGTGTCTCATAGCATGGAAAACCATCCACATTCCATGTACATCATGTGATATTGTTTCGCTTGGTGGAAAATCAATACATGATTTGTTATAATTACATGCCACATAGTTTGACCGCACATCTTCTACAATTCACATAGGATCAAAATAATGTGGGGTTACACAATGTGTACACCAACTACGCATTGTGTTCTCCCTTTCATGAATCATGCCATTTAACGATCAATACATATCATGTAAATATACCTCATACCAACACCCATATGACATTTCATGAGTTTCATGTCACTTTCATGTGAACATTATATAATTTAGGTTACATGTTGTGTAATTGTGCCCAGTATCCAACATCCTCGACACCTTCAGATGGGACTTTTAAGCAGTCTCTATATCCTATTATCTCATTCTTAGCCGTATGAATATGAAAGAAAATATTATCTTGATTTTTTTATTTAAAATACAAAAGACTAAAAATAAATTCTTTTTAACAATACTATAAATAAATCATCAAAATAATAAATAATTATAAATTATAATGTGGCTATTAGAATTCCACTAAATGGTTCTAGGGTGCAGTAGAATCAGTTGGATCGGTACCCATCCATATTTTCATCAATTTCAAAAGATAAAATAAAATTAACATGAAAAACAAAACTCCAAAATCTCCATAGAAAGGATATTTTTACATTTAATTTAAAATTAATTTATAACAATAATTACCTCACCTTGATAATTCCTTAGTTATCGATGATCAATTCAGTAGTTACTCTCATATCATTGTTGTAATGAAGAATTATAACTAGAATTACTATATCAATATCCACACATACTCCATAAATCATGGAATATCATCGTTGGTATTATAGGTGCTAGAAAAAAAGGTACCAAACACCTTGCATCATTCACTGTTGATTGAAATAAGTAATCTTATGATCTTGAAATAATACTTCTCTTTTTCTCCCATTATTTTGAGTAGGTATTATTTTCTCAATTCATTTTTGAGAGGGTATTAAGTTATTTTATCAGTCTTGAGTTTATTCATTGTACACAACCATTATCCACCCCCCCCCCCAGTGATATAAATAAAATTATATTCTTAGGTTTAAATAATTATGCATTTCATAGAGTCCCATAACTAATTATTTATTTTATAAAACTCTATGTAAAATAAATTTATTATTATTATTATTATATTTTATGACTTGTGTTGAATAACTGATATTTGAATATAATTTTTGAAATAAATAAATATTTAATTATTAAAATGGTATTAAATATAATTTATCATTTCCATCATACAATTACTCGGCCCATCAATCCTCATCACCATTTATTAAACTTTGAGTAATAAATATTTATTTAAAAAAATATTATCTATATATTATCAATTCAATAAATAAATAAATATTATATTAACTAGATTACAAATAATGTTTTTATTAATATTCAACTCAAGTATATTTTAAACTCGAATAACTAATTATTGAATTTATGTGGTTAAGACAATATGAATAACAATTATTCTACAATATAAGAATAATATTTGTTCTTAAATTAAATTAATATATAATTTTTCTAATATTCTAGATACACTAACTATGTGACCCTCTATCCACTTTTTTGGTGGCATTATGAAAACTTTCATAAAATCCATGATCAGCATCTAACAACACCTTAAGGAACCCATAGAGAATGAAGTTAGTGTTTCATCTATAACAACCTTGTACAAAAACTTACTACATAATAAAATACCTTTGCCTCAATATCTCATCATATAGGTAGGATACTGGTATCATCAACCTATATGCATGATTAATTTTCTTTGACTCCTATAAATGAACCTGTCGATGAACTCCCATGGCCATAGATTTAATCAAACAGTTCCATTTTAATCAAATGGTTTGATATATCATCATCCATTAATATCATATAACTTATGAAACACCCAATATATCCTACCTCTCTATGAGCATATGTCATCATGGTTATTTTTAGGTCCAAAACACTGAATACCCTGGGAGGGGGGGTGAATCAGGGTATGACTGATTTAAAATTAAAGCTCATTCTGATCTTGTTTCATTTTTAAGAAAAACACTCTTCTCTCTCTTTTTCATTGCACAATATAAATAGAAATTAAAGCATGCACAGGATATAGTAATTTTTACTTGGTTCACCCTCAGTGGGCTACATCCAAGGAGCATACACCGTCAATATACCGATGTTCCAAATTCACTATAATCACACTTCTGTTTACAAGGTTCAGGATAGATCACTTCTATTCCTAGGATCACTGCCTTTACAATGTTTAGGGTTAGATCACTGCTTTCCCAAGGGTCACTCCCTGTTTCTCTCTCTCTCTCTGGCTCACTACCGGTGGAGAGGATCACCTTCTTCCTCTTCCTTTGCTCACTGCTTTGAAAAGGATCCACTCACAGTTTATAGACTTGTAGGTCTCTTCATTATCACTAATGAATACATCCTCTGTTGTATGTAGATGCTCTGTTGAAGTCCAACTTTCACCCATAGATGAATCTCACTTTGCACCGAAGGTATTGGGAAATATTCAAGCTTCCACGCATCCCTGAATCACTGTCATACTTCAACCTTACCTGGCTACCTTCTCTAAATCGGCATGCAAGTCTCGGTGTGCAAGTCTAAACTGGCGTGAAATTCCACCTCAACCACTTGCGCGACAAAAGCTTCTACAACTCCAAACTTGTGCGACGCACAACCTTTTACGCCCAAACCAATTTTGGCGCACAACCAAGAACGTTCGTGCTTCTTCAAAATCTAGCACGCAAGTGTCACCAAACCACTTGAGCGACGCCTTCTTCTTCAACTCAAAACTTGGGAAACTTCCTTCCTTTCTCACCCAAACCACTTTGGGTGCACAACTATCACCTGGCGCGCAACTTCTACTTGCGCGACCACACACCACTAGCGCGACCACCACACCTGCACGATGGGAGATCTAATTTTTATAAGTGTAGAACTCTTCACCGAATGGGGAGGGGTTTACCTCTATTTATAGGCATTTGGACACCCTGTGCGACGGTGTACAAGTATCCCCTTGGCGCACAAGTTTTGGCATGCAAGTCTCTGCCGCGCAACTCACTTGCGCGACCAACTCAAAAACTTGGGCGCCCCTTATCCCTTTGCCATATTTTGATGTACTGATATTTAAAAACATTAGGTGTGAAAGTTTCCTCTCCTTCAAGTACACGTCACGCAAGTCCCTTTTCCAAAAATCACTTTCCTTCATTTGTTCATTTTCAGGCCCAAAAATTTGGCGAACACTGGAAAACAGCATCACCTTGTATCTTCTCTTTTTGAACCGCCTCCAGATCGATCATTCATTTGTCAAAATTCTTGAATAAAACATAGATCGTTAACCACAGCCCTTGAACTTGACATGCCACCATGAAATCCTCTATGTCAAAAAAATTTTATTTCATGGTTTTCTTTGTCAACAATCACAACACAGATGTCCACTTTGTCAACAAACACAATCACCTCAAAAATGCTTCAATGATTCCTTGAGGGATTTTTTCCCAATAGTTATCTTCAATACATCAAATTCCATGATTCATGATATGATTTAATAATAATATTAAGTCTAATGACTAGTAAACACATATTTAGATTGGAATGTCCAATGAAAGATAACATGTGGAATTCATTTTGGTGATATTTTCCTTATAACTTCCCTTATTAGTGATTTCCAAGTGAAAACATCATGATAATGATCCCAATCTACTAATTAAAATCATGCACTTGATAGTTGAACATCATTTGTGCCCAATCATATAGATTTTATCTAGACTATAGGATATATGTTTAAGAATATTTTCACATCACATCAAGTCTTTCATTAGAGTGGGGAACTGAAATAACCTTTCGATGTGATTGATACTCTAAGGACATTCTCACATCAATGGTACTAATATGAATTGTCATCATGTTATAAGATATTAATTAATATTATTATTTTAGTACTTGAAAGAATAAAATTTGTTATTTTTAGTTAACCAACTAAAACACACCCTTTGAACATTTGGATGGGATCTATGAGTATATTTCATATATGTTTTCCTATTTCTTCATTAGAAACTAAAAAAAATGTTGTCTCAACTTCTAGTTATGAAAAAAATTAAAATGTGAAACTAACAAATAAAAACTTAAATTTAACAAAAAAATAAATATTTATAAATTATAATGTGACCACTTTGGTTCAACTTGATAGTTTCGAGGCATAAAGGAAGTAGTGGAATAATGCCCAAAAATGTTTTTTCATTAGTTTTAATACATAATATTCAAATAACATGAAGAATGAAGCCATATAATATTCTATGATATGATCTTTTACATTTAGTTTATAATTAATTTAAAAATATAATTACCTTGACTGTTTTAATTCTTCTTTAATCAATTTAGTATCCACCCTTGTCTTTTCATCATTATGTTAGATAATCCAAGAAATGATTCCTTTGGTTGTAACTGTACTTGCTCCAGGAATCTCTAAACAATGCACTTGGGATTCTAGGTGCTATAACAAAGGAACCCAGTACTTTTAATTTATCACAATAAGAAATATATCTCATTCTCTCTTTATTATTGAGAGGGAGGGAGGATTATTTTTCTATATGGATTGATATAATTTTAGAGTCTTTAGGTTATTCACATCAAACTATATATCCCTTGTTCGTGTTGGTACCCTATAACCAACTACTTTTTACTTTGGAATACATATATATATTCAAATAACTGAATATTAATATAAATATCTTACCACATATTGTTTTTTCTTAATAATTACATTTATGTTATAATTTTCTAAAGTATTTAATGCATTGATATATTCATAGTTGTTCCCCGCTATAATGAGAACCTTGAAACGCTATGATAATATTATTAAATAAAGTTTTATGGTTGGATAATGTACTATAATAGGACACATAATATATAGACCATCTGGTGCGAGTAGTCGTAAGAGGAAAAGTATTTTTCACATGAATTTTGTACTCAGTATTCTCTAAGATGGGATATCATGAGAATAGACCCTCCAGTATAAATTCTGTATGTTTTAGTTTCATCAGATATTCCTATCTATGAACATGTGTCATGGTTATTTTACATTAATATTATTATTAATTTATGTTACAACTAATGAACATAAATTTATTTCATAAACCATGACAATAATAGTTCATGTAGAAGTTGGATATATTGGTTGTTTCATGAGTGAGGTGTCATTAATGAATAATTTGAGGAATAATTTATCCCTTCCATCTTTATGGAATCTTATATATCCCCACTTTGGTTGAAATAGAACTATCACATTAAATTCAATGGAGATGGTGTAATGGTGTGTTTATTTCAGATAGTCAAAGAAAGATGTATTGATCACATAAGTTGATTACATGGATATGCAACCTTTTGATGAGATATTAAGACAAATAGATTATATTACACCTTAATTATTCATATTTGGTTGTCGAAATTGCTACATTAAGTTATTTCTCTTGGGTTACTTGACCCATTTCTAGAGAGTAGTCTTGGACTTTTGGCATGCCCTCCTAATTTAAATGAGAAATAATCCTAGAGGGTCACACACTACATTTTTTTGTTAATGTTGACTAAATTATATTTTAATTTAATTAATTGAATAGATTTTATTTTAAAGACTAATGAATGATTTTTTTTAAGTTTTATTGATCACGTAAATTATATAAATCTATTCATTAGATTATGAATAGTGTATATTTATTTATGATGTTGAATATTTAATAAATGTTTATTATATTTTTGTATGGATTAAAAAAATTCAATAATGGATACAAATGTTTATCCGGGTATTTAATAAATGATGAATATTTCAAACAAACTAAGACCATGTCCATTAATAAATATTAATTTACAAGATAGTAAAATAATATGTTTTATTGTGCATGTTATCACATGCACCATAAAATAATAATAGTGATATTATTATTATGTGGAATGGGGTTTAATAAATATTATAATATAATTTATGGGTCGGTACGAAATTAAATGATATTTTAACCTATACACTAGCTTTATAAATAGATCGTTGTGTCTATTGTATAGGGTTAATAGAAAAATAGAGAATCACTTCACACAATGTATTTCTCTCTTTAATTTCTCTTTCTCTCTCCCTCTTAAGAACAAGAAACACAATAGATATTCCTTCATGATCTATTGAAGAGAAATCAACACGAAAGATGAAAGACAATTGATTCTCCATTCTAACTCCTGGAAATCAATTGTCTTTTATTAGATATCAAATGAGTACTTGCAGATTGCCTCTAGTGTGAGTCTACAATTTTATCCTTACAGTGCACCATAGGTAATCCAAAAAAGGGTTTTTGGATATCAACATCTAAATTGAAGAAATGATCCTAAGACAAGGTAAACCATTTCTTATAATCTTAAATAAATTTATTATAAATTTAACATGAAAATATCCTCTATTGGGGTTTTGATAAACTCTATATTAAAATAAATTTTAATATATCACCCACTAAGGGCACTTTTTGTGTGCCCCAAACATTCATGTGGTATCAAAGGGGTCATGTTTTAAATTTATAATTTTTTATTTTATTGGTCATCCATACGTGAAATCATGGTTGAATTTTTTATTTAAAATTTTTTGATTTTTGATTTGTTTTGAATTAACATGTTTTCAACATATTAATCATATTCATTAAATGTTTAATTTTCTAAGGTCTAATTAGAGATGAAGAACAACTAGAGATTCCATCAGGAAGTTACACATTTTTTTCAGTAAGATTGGGTTACATGGCATGTATCTAGAGTACACATCATGTACCCAAGTATATTGTATCTGGATGTGTTGTGGAATAAAAAACATGAAAAATAGTAACTATACATTTTGAATTTATTGCACATAATGTGTAGACCAGGACAGTCTGGAACACTGGTTTTTGGATTATGCAATGTGTAGATGGTGTGTGCATCATGTATTTTGTATGGATTTGTGGTGAAACTCAAGAAATCTATGGGGTCACTATATATGGTCACACTAAGTGCATCTGATAACCTAGAGAATTGATGACAAACATGACATGAAGTCGGCATGAAAGGTGTGTAACTCAATAATTCTCACATCTAAAGTACATGAAGAGACATCTGACAAGACAAACGGACACATGAAATGTGATATACATGGCATGTATCTGGATTGTACATGTTCTATAGTAATTCATATGACAAACATGTTGATCCCTTCAAAAAGTTACATGAACACATTGCATATAGATCACATGGCATGTATCTGGATTATATATTTTGTGAAATTTTCTATGATACACACTGAATGTAACACCCCAAAATTTTAAAATGATAATTGTTTCTTGATAAAATGTATTTTATATCATTTTTGTATAAAAACATATCTATTTAATAATTAAGTGAATATAAATTAAAATGTGACCATCAAGTTTCGACCGTTATATGATTTTTGGTCAATATGATCATTGAAATCGATACTCTTAATAATAATTTTAATGTTATAATTAGTGTTTATAAATAGAAACAACAAAGGATAATTAATACAGAAAAGAGAAATGATGGGATCAACCAGTAAATTCATGTCGTATAAATCCCATTTGTCAAGAATTGGGAGGTAGGTTGCATAACTGGGCTTCTCTCTTGACCAATCCCAATTTGATCATCAACATGTGAATCTTGAATTAAAACTCTTATGGGACAAGGTTAGTTTAGTGTAAATTACAACTCAAGAAATGTTAGTCGATTCGCCCCATGAATTTATCACCATCGCACATCTTACCCTTATGTCGTATGTGGGTTTTATAAGGGGTTATGTGTCAAAGACTTGATTAATTAATGTGTAATTCCTTTATTTAAAAAATAATAATTCTATTAATTCCATTTTAAGGATAGTTGTGCTTATTGAAATTGATATGGAATTTGATAAATTGATTTTTTGAACTAGAATTGTACTTTATGAAAATGATAAAAATATTTGTAATAAACTAAGATATTATAAATAATTATTATTTTATTGAAATATTATTAAATGAAACAATCTTATTTAAAATTAAATGGAAAAAAATCTAAGTGATAGAAAGTTTACTATGCATTTTCAATCCGCTATTATTTTTAATAAATAAGGATTTTTATATTTAATAGTTATAATTATAATAATTATATAGTTATTTTGATAAAATATATATCATTTTTTAAACCAGAATCTAAAAATTAGGTTAGGTTTAATTTATTAGAATTTTCTAAAATACTTTTTTTATTCATAAATAGTAAAAATACAGTTTGTGTTTTTCGATATGTTAATGACATTGTAATAATGTCATAATGATATAATAACTAATTATCAATGATAAAAGACAAAAAATATTATATTTTATTAATATCTAGTATTTTAATATATTTTAATCAATTTCTAAATATATAATTTACTTTCCATTTTCTAAAATTGAAACTTTAAATTTAAAAATGATATTTTATGAAAACAATAATTTTCTTTGCCAAAATAAGTAATATAAAATAATGATCGACTCTTTTGTATTAAAATATAATATAATATGATCTAAGTGTAAAATAAAATGGTAAAATACCATGGGAAAGCCCATGTTTTTTGATTTACCACTACCTCAGTGTCCAAAGCCTTTATTTAGAAATTAATAAACAAATCCCCCAGTTTTGCTATAAATACCCACCCATTTCTCCTTTTCCTTTCACACCGAATATATCCTCTAGAAAGATATGGTAGTTTTACCTAAAAATAATTCCTCCCATGGTGTCCTACTAAGGTTTACATAATCTCCTAAGGTTCCAATATTCATTTTTTAGTAGTTACTCTTCAAGGTAAGGGAAATATCCGCTTCTCTTTTCCATTCGGGCTCCCTCTTTATGTGGTATGTCTTTTAAATTTCCCAACTAAGTTATTATATATAATTTATTTTAGTAATTTACTATATTAATATTATTTTATGAATTTGAGACCCTTTTCCCTTATCTTTTTACCATTTTCTAAAACCATGTTTTATACACATTATGTTGCCGATTTTACTTCTCAAAATTACTCTCTTATCCTCAAGAAATTACATTTTATTTTCTTTATGTGAATACCCAAACCTATTTATTTTCCAGAGGTATTCTCAAAATATTAAAAATTATTTATTTTATTCCATAATTTATATACATAAAACCCTCATTCCTTTTCCATGGGTTATAGATTACATACATATCTTTTCTTTAAGAACTTTTTTAAACATCGTGATTTTTATAAGAAATCTGTTTCTTTTATTCTTCGCATGTTATTTATGAAATGATTAATTATGGTCTATGTGTCTCATTTTAATTAAGGAATGTTAAGGTTATTCCATGATATCACTCCAGTGCATTAGGTAAATAATCTAATATCTAGATATGACATATTTTATGATACCTTGGCGAATAACCTTGGTAATTTTTATGACACCTTAGTGAAAACCCTTGGTGATATACTTATTAATGTCCAAAATAAATGTTGTAGACACCTTTAAAAGTTATGATTCAAGTTCTTATTATTATGATATTCCTTTTTACCATTCCTTTATGATATTACTCAACTTCATATTGATATTTATCAAGATCAAATGTAAAATATTTGCATTGATTTTCTTTACTAGACCTTATTCTCACCCATTAATTTGATGTTTTCCCCAAATTATGAGATTTTGAAAATGTACTTATTATGAACTAACGAAGAATCCATTAAACATTTTTAGAATAATTTTTTACATTTTCATATATTATTTACCTTATTTTCAAGAAACTAAACCATGAAAGATCCCATATTTGTACCTTGTAAATGAAAATTTACGTATTAAAAAGGTAGGGTTCCATAGTTGGTATCAAAGGATGGTTTAGTTATTTGTGGAAATTAGGATTTGAAAGTTTTATAAAGAACCCTATAAGAATTCTAAATATAAGAAAACATCCTGGTATTTTTGTGAAATATTAAGTAAGTGTTTTTTGAGAAAATAAATCCCTACATGGATATAAACAAGTGGATGTTTCTCTCGAACCGATGTATCTAGGGGTAAAACCTGAAGACACCACTTTGAGCTAGACACGAATGGGAACTAGTGCACGAAAATGGGCCTTACTTCACTCCTCTTTTGACACTTCTAGTGGATATGTTTGGTTAATCGAAAGCTTTTTATGAACCATTATGAATGATTTATAGAAAATGTAATTTTTATTAAAGAATAACATATTTAAGCATCATGTTTTAAGACATGAAAATTCCTTTAGAGTTATAAGATTTATAAAAGAAATATGTTTCTCACTAAGGGTTTATTTTTTATAAAATGGTTGGAAATAGGTGGAAACCCATAAATAATGAGTGTTATGGAACATGTTCCAATGGACATCTGATGGAAGATAAAATGGAAAAATTCATGATAATGATGAATCAAATAACTCAAGTTATGAACAATAACTTTAATAAAGGTGAGATACTGGATTCATCTCGAAGGTAACAACTCTCTGGTGAGTCCTTTATTCATCAATTACCACCTTATTTTAGTGGATCTACCAAACCACTAATTACTAAACAATGGATAATCTCTATATAAAAGATCTTTTATGTACTCCGTTGTTTGAAACAATAGAAAGTCATGCTATTTGTGTACCACTTTGAGGGAGAATATAATCTACGGTGGACACTGATTAAAAACATGATTCTAAGAAGGATGATTTATGATATAGAAGGGAAATATTTTAGGGGAATTTTTTTCAATAAATATTTCCCCTATTTAATGTGAACAAAATGGAGAAGGAAATCCTAGAGATGAAGTAGAAGAACCATAAATTTGTGGGAATCTATGAGATTAACTTTACAAGACTTTCCCATTACACCTCTATATTTTTCGTGGATCTTAATAGAAAATTTTATAGATTATTTGGTGGACTAAGACCCCATCTATGGAATAATCTATCCAATTGAGACTATAATGGATATGAAGAGATAGTATGGAGTGTTATCAAGGTTGAACTAGAGTTCGATGAGATTAATTGGTCGCAAAAATTGAATAAAAAGAATATATATTTGGAACTAAACATGGGGGGGAACTTTGATCATGGAAGAGGAGTGAAGAAATTTCAACTTCCTATATACAACAAATGTGGTAAAAACATTCAAGGAACTACTTTATTGGGAGTGGTAAATGTTACAAGTGTGGAAGATATGTCCATGTAGCTCAGAACTATTATAGTGAGATGAAGTCTCAACTTCTCATCATTAATGGAAAAGGGGAGATAGTGTAATCCCAGCTTGAATTCCAACACTATATATGTGGAAATCTTGGGCACATTTCCTATCACTATCCAAATCTGAAGATAGTGGAGGGGAATCACTATCAACCTTGGCATAGGCCAAGGAAGAAAGGTCATGCTTTTTCTATCACAACGACTAAAGTTGAAGTTCCAAATGATGTGGGGTAAAGTACTCTCTTTGTTATATCAAATATAGAAAGTACTTTTTTATTATGGTTATATTCATTTCTTTATTGACTCCAATTTTGAAAACAATATATAATCAATACCTAAACTACTAGAAGTAGAGATATCATTCAAGACTCCTGGAGAGATTATCCAGACATGAGAAAGGTGTATAAAATATAGTATTCACTTTGGTGAGTACAATACCATCACAAATATAGTGGCCATACCATGATAGAATTTAACACTATACAAGTGTTAGACTAGATCTCAAAGTATAATGATAAGATAAACTATAGAAGTAAAGAAATCATAGTATTCTTGAATAGACAACCTATATTTATCTTCAAAAGAGAGATATCTCAACGTGATATTTGTCTAGAAACACCTCCCATGGCCTTATTTATAGAAATGATTGGTGAATATGAAGAAGGAAATGAAAGTATGTGAATAGGAAAATTTCTCCATCATTTAGGAATACATTGATATATTTCCTAAGGAGTTACCTAGACCTCCCCTAGAAAGATAGGTAGAGTTCTTCATTGAACTCACGCCTGGATCCAAGCCAATATCAAAGATCCCATATAGTATGAAAAATGTGGATCTGGAGGAATAAAATAAATAGCTTCAAGATCTTATGGATAAGGGTTTTGTCTGACCATGTGTGTCTACTTAGAGAGCACGTGTTAGATTTTTGAAGAAGAAGGTTGGATCACTGTGGCTATGCATTGATTATAGAGAACTTAAAGGGATCATAGGGAAGAACAAGTACCTTCTTCTGAGGATTGATGATTTATTTGATCAGCTTCATGGGGCCCAATTCTTCTCAAAGATTGATCTTCGATATGGTTATCATCAATTGAGGTTAAAGAAAGAGGATATTACAAATACCACCTTCTGATCAAGATATAGGTATTATGTGTTTGTGTTTATGCCCTAAATATTGACTAATTATCCTTCTATATTTATTTTCATGATGAATAGAGTCTGTAAGGACTACCTTGATAACTTTTTGGTAGTTTATATTGATTATATTATGATATATTCCAAAATTCATGAGGGGCATGAGGATTATCTAAGGTTTATATTACAAACTCTGAGAAAGTATATGCTATTTGGAAATTTCAGAAAATGTGAATTTTGGTTACAAAAATTTTATTTCTTGGGGTAAATTGTAAGCAATGAAGGAATACAAATTGACCCTTCTAAGAAAAAGTTTGTGAATGAGTTTCCTCATCCTACAATAGTAACTAAGATTCTTAGTTTCCTTGGTTTAGAAGGATATTATAGGAGGTTTTTTAAATGATTTTCATGAATTTCAAATCCACTAATAATGTTAACTTGAAAAGGGTATAAATTCATTTGTAAAATGGAGTGTAAAGAAATTTTACAAGTGCTCAAGAAGATATTGGTTACTACACCCATGTTAACCCTGCCCTCTATCATAGTAGGATTTGTAATTTTTAGTGATGCAAATCTAAAAGTCCTTGGGTGCATAATCGTGAAAAATGAAAAAGTGATTGCTTATTCATCTCAGGAATTGAAGAATCATGAGCATAATTATCCAAAACATGACCTAGAGTGGTTTGCGGTTGTTTTTTCTCTAAATATATGGAGGCACTATCTTTATGGGGAGAAATGTGATGTATACACAGATCAACAATGTTTGATACAGATTTTCACACAAAAATAAGTTAACATGAGATAGATGAGATGTTTAGAAGTTAATAAATACAATGATTTTTTAATTCATTATCATCTTGGAAGAAAAAATAAAGATTTTGATGCATTAAGTAAGAAATACCCTATTTTGATGGTAATGATGAGGATTTGGGGAGATCCTTTGATCAAAGACCTAGTAAAACTAGACATGAGAATCATAAGGCAATGGACATCATAAAACCTATCCCAAATCATTTCTTAAACATAATCACTAGATAAGATCAATAAATATCAAAGATAATATCCTTTGTTATAGAATAATATAGAGGATGTGAAGAATGGTAAGTTTCCTGAGATCTATAGTAATCAAGAAGGTGTACTAAAATTTCATACAAGGCTATGTGTTCCTTCTATTCTATAAATAAAGAAGGAGATGATGGATGAAGATCATTATTCTAATTTCTTTATACATAATATAATCACTAAAATGTATGGGGACATTTTTTATCATTATTGGTGGGATAACATGAAAAGGTATATTTCCAAATACACTATAAGGTTCTTAGTGTGTCAGCAGGTGAAGGTGGAGCGATAACTTCCTAAAGGGGTATTACAACCACTGCCCATTCCAACATGGAAGTGGGACAATATCACTATAGAATTTTTCACCGGTCTCCTGATAACATCCAAAGTAAATAATGAGAAATGGTTTATAGTGTATCATCTCACCAAGACTTCCCATTTCATCGTTATTCTGTAGAAGTCTTCAAACATGCTCTAAGTACCGAATTGAATTTCATTATGGACCATCACCCCCAAACTGATGTCCAAACTGAAAGAACTATTAAAACACTCATGTACATTCTATGAACATGCTCAATGGAATTTAAAGGTGTATGGGATCAACATCTCCCCTTAGTTTAGTTCTTATACAACAAAAACTTCCATTCGAGTATTCAAATGGAACCCTGTAAGGATCTATATGGGAAGGGATGTAGAGCTCCAACCTATTGGGATGAATTTGGTTAGAGAAATATTCTTGGGTATGATCTTTTATAAGAGATGATATAAAATTTCATCATGGAAGAGAGTCATTTGGTTTGAAAAGAAAGGGAGTCTTAGCCCTAAGTACATTGGCCCCTATGAAATCCTTGATCGCATAGGAGAAGTTAGATATTTACTATAACATCCTCCAACCCTATCTCAAGTTCATGATGTATTCCATATATATCTTTTAAGGAAGTACATATCTAACTCTTCACATGTAATTAATATTGAGGTATAACAACTGTAACCTGGCCTCGATTATAAGGAGTATCTGGTGGAGATCTTAGACCATAGAGACAAGGTTTTATGAAATAAGATTACCCACCTCATCAAAGTGTTGTGGAGGAACCATATATATGAAGAAGTTATGTGGGTACCAAAGGAGGTAATAAGACAAACATACCCACACCTCTTCTCAACTGAGAGGAGGATTGGATATTTCGGGGATGAAATTTCTTATGGGGGGGAAGAATGTAACAACCCAAACTTTTTAAAATATAATTTTTTCCCAATAAAATGTATGTTATATTATTTTTTACATAAAAAATACATATCTCTTTAATAATGAAGTGAATATAAATTGAAATGTGGCCATAGGGTTTCAACCATTATATGACCATTGATCAATTATGACCGCTAGTCAATATCACCATTGGTAATTATACTCTTAATACTAATATTAACATTATGATTAGTGTTTATAATTATAAATTAAAAAATGATAATTAATGTAAAAAAGAGAGATGATAGCCTCAACCAGTAGAGTTGTGCCACACAAAGACCATTTTTTAGATATTTGGAGGGAGGTAGAATCACAAGGATTCTTTCTTGACCAAGACTAGCCGAGCTTCAACAAGTGATGCTTTAACAAAATCGCTTATGGGAGAAGTTCAAGTTAGTGGAAATTACCACTCGGGCGATGTTAGTCGAGTCGCCCCATGAACTTATAACCATCATACACCTTACCCTTAGGGTGTACATGTTTATTATAAGGGGTTATGTGTCAAGGAATTATTTACTTAATGTATAATTCATTTGTTTAAATAAAATTTTAATTCTATCAATTCCATTTTAGGAATAGTTTTTCTTACTAAAATTGAGGTAGAATATGATAAATTGATTTTTTGAACAATAATTCTACTTTCCAAAAAAGGATATAAATATTTATAATAAACTAATATTTATTAATAATACTTATATTAATGAAATTTTATTATATAAACACTCTAATTTAAATTTAAATTATAAAATATTTTTTTAGGGACAGAAATTTCACTATGCATTTGCAATCTGTTATTATTTTTAATAAATAAATATTTTAATATTTAAAAGTTATAATTATAATATTTATAGAATTATTTTCATAAAATAAATATCATTTTTGAAATCACCACAAATAAATTAGGTTAGTATGAATTTATGAGAATTTTCTAAGATACTTTATTTTTTGTGAAAATTAAAAATACAGTTTGAGTTTTCGGTATGTTAATGACATAATAATTATATCATAAAGATGTAATAACTAATTAAACACAATAAATGAAATTAAATATTTTATTTTATTAATATAGTGTATTTTAATACATTTTAATCAAATTCCAAATATATAATTTACTTTCTAATTTCTAAAATGGAAACATTAACTTTAAAAATGTTATTTTATGAAAACATTAATTTTCCTTTCCAAAATAAGTAATATAAAATTATTATCAATGATTATGGATTAATATAACATATAATATGACCCATTTGTCCAATACCATGGTCAATCCCATGGTTTTTCAATTACCATTATCTAGGTGTCTGAAGCCTTTATTTAGAAATTAATAAACAAATCCCCCACTTTTGCTATAAATACCCACCCATTTATCAATTTAGATTCACTCCCAATACATCATATATGAATATCAGGTATTTTTACTTCCCAATAAGTCCTCCAAGGTGTTTTCAATATCCCAAGGTCCCAATCCTTGTGTTTTTTGAGTTACTCTTCAAGGTAAGGGAAATCTCCACTTATCTTTTCCATTCAAGTTACCTCTTTATGTGGTATGTCTTTAAATTTTAAAAAATAAGTTATTCTATACAATTTATTTTATCTCTTTAATATATTTATATTATTTTATGGATGGTACTCCCTTGTCCCGTATCTTTTTCCCCTTTTTTAAAACCTTGTTTTATACTTGTTATGCTACTGATTTTACTTCTCAAAATTTCTCTATTCCACTCAAAAAATTCCCTTCTATATTCTTTATATGAATACTAAAACCTATTTATTTTATAGGGTTATTTTCCAAGATATAAAATTATTTATTTTATTCTATAATTGAAATACGTAAAAACATCATTCTTTTTTCATGGGTTATAAATGACATAAAGATCTTGTCTTTAATCACTTTTTAAAATGCCATGATTTTTATATGAAACCCATTTCTTTTATTATCCGCGAGTTATTTATGAAATGTTTTATTATGATCTATGTATATTAAATTAATTAATAAATATGAAGTTTTCAACCTAATATTTCTTCAATTAATTGGTTAAATAATCTAATATCTATATATGATATGTTTTATAAGCTTGGTGAATAACATTGGTAATTTTTATGAAACCTCAGTGGAAACCCTTGGTGATATGCTCAAGAATGTATAAAATCAATTTTTTTGTGACATTTACAAGTTATTATTCATTTTTTTATTATTATGATATGCCTCTTTCTCATTCCTTTATAATATTCCTCAAGTTCTTATTGATATTTCTCAAGATCTCACGTAAACTATTTTCCCTACTTTCCCTTACTAGGCCTTATACTCATCGTTTCCTTTGATGTTTTTACTCAGGTTATGAGATGTTGTAAATTTACTTAGTATGAACCAATGAAGAATCATATAATCTTATTTGAAATAATTTTTAAATTTTTTATGTATTATGCACCTTGTCTCCATGAAATTAAACCTTAAAAGATCCTATTTTTGTACCATGTAAATGAAAATTAGTGCATTAAAAAGGTGGGATGACATACTAAAAAATCAAGCATGTATCATAGACACATGGAAAGTTGAATACATGAAATGTATCTAGTAGTAAATTCCATTTAGTCTTACTGATTTACATGTTGAACCCCCAAGCATGTAACCTGGGTAAATGGGAACTAACATACATGACGTGTAACTTGTAAGTACACATTGTGTAATCTCCCAATTATGGATATATTTAAATTATATTAAATTAATAAGTTAAATATTAAAATCATATCTTATTTATTGGAACCTTTTTTTTTGAAAATTTAATAAAAAATTTAAAGTAATTCAATAAGATCCATTAATTTTTTATAATAATCTATCATAATTGGATTTATCGTTTATTTTCAATGAATTTCGTTATGATGGGTATATCTAAATAAATTCAGATGTTCATTAAGATGAAATGGAATTAATTAATTTATTAATTTATGTGAGTGAATTTTTATTAATAATAAATAATTAAAAGGAATGAATTTTAACTGGTTCACATTTTTGTATATGCTGTATGTATGATTATTTGTGATCTTAACCAAGACCCATATATGTATTGGATGTTTTAATTTAATTTATTTAATGGGTTGGAAATTATTTAAAATTAAATTAGATTTGATGGTATGTATGTCATACCTCCCTCCATTATTATGTAGGTCCTAGTTATCTGTGGTTATTTATGTAATCTCCACTAACCAATCTTTTTTCTCCCTCACTTGTGTGTGAGTTTTAAATACCTTTAATCAATGGAGTATCCTAATGCATGTAGAGGTGGTTCAAGATGGAACCTTTATGATTCCAACCCACATGATACATAGGTGCACAAGTGGAATGTTGTAACTCATGCCAATACAATCATAAGGTTGTTTCCCATATGTCAAAGTTTGATTTATTATATGCTCAATAAATAAATAGTTAGATAATATTAGTATAAGGTCATTTATTGTTTATTAATTTATGCCTTATGTATTATTTATTTTATGGATAAAATGATGATATCACATAAATAAATTAATTATTATGAAAATATGGAGTTAAATAAATATATTATTCTTAAATTTTTTATCCAATATGGTTAATTAATTAAGTAAAATTCAATTAATATTAACAAGATGTGTAAAGGATAAAAAAATATTAAATTTTTGCATAATAAATTAACATCCCTTAAATTAATATTAATTCAAACTAAGACTTCTACTACTTGGTTTTGAATTAAAACATAGAACTAATGTTTACAAGGCCAAATAATAGACACTTTCTTTTATTAGGGACTTCTCATGAGAGTTTTGAGTTGACTTAACTGAACATATATTGAATTTAAGGGGAAAATATTGTTTAATACAAATTTAGAGACAAGTTTTGAGGAAATCCAAGTTAGTATTTCTAGATTGGGGATCCCACTCAATGGATCAGGGTGATACAAGACCATAGTTAGAAATGCCACCTACCTAAATACCTTCTTATGGTTTTCATTTCCAAAGTTTGGATCATAAAGAAGGAAATATGGATCATTTCCAATAGAATGTCTAAGTGACTAGAAATTATGAATTCAATGGTGATGGTTATTGTGAATTGATAAAATGTTTGGATACTTAATAAAATTTAATTAATTATGTCCCAAAAAATTATTAATCACGTAAAGTACTAATAATTTATTTTAATTATTTTTGAAAATGGAAACAAATACCATGAATGTAGTAAAATAATTCTTTAATCAAGGGTATGACCTTAAAAATAAAAATTTCTAGATATGGGAAAAAAATTTATGTGATGCAATATTATCAGAAAGTTTGTATTGTTTTTTTGAATCCCCTACTCCTATTCTTCCACCCCACTAAGTGATTTAAGTTTAAAGGTTTTCTACCAGAGATATATTGAAGATGCTTTCTATGTAAATTGTATTATATTATCAAGTATGTCCAGGAATTTTTCAAAAAAACATAAATAAATGTATGATTACATCATATTATCTCATATATATTCTCTTTATAAATATAAGGAATGGTTATAAATAAATAAGATATTCATTGAACTATATATCAATGTAAACTAATAGACGTAAATAATTATACTGATCATGATATGAAAATGCTGGTTTATATTAATTAGTTAATGAAATTAGGATTCCACTTAAATAATAAATTATCCATTAAACTTTTATTAGTATCTTTACCATTAATTTTATCCATATTTGAGAAATCTTAAATAAATTAAATTGGTAAATAAATCAAGAAAGTTTTTTTATACTTCACCAAGTGGATAAGGATTGGTTGAGACATATTTCTCTACCCATTTTGGTGAATATTTTGAAAGAAAATGATGAATATACCATGGAAAATCCAAATCTAAAAGATCATTTATATTGTCCTTAAAAGATACAAAATATTTAAAATAAAAATAATGAAATGGAGGCTATTTTATTCTGATGTCAAAATAATGGACACTGGAAAATGAATTATAATGAATTGAAAAAGAAAGTAGTTTCATTCACTTCAGGTATATTAATCAAGTTTATGTATTTTATTGGTGTATTAAATACTATATTCTTAAATAATTAATGTATTTAAAAATAGAAAATGATAAATAATAGAAAAGTTATAGAGTAAACTCAGAAGGTTCTAAGAAAGTATGATGCATATTTTAGCCAAGGGGAGCTCACTATTTCTAATTGCTAGATTGGATTGTCTAAAAATTTAATAAGTGTTTCCAAAAACATTAATCTTAGTTTCTATATAGACATAATGATGCATTATTTTATTTTTGGAATAAATTTTGGTATGGTACTTTAATACTAAACTAATAGTACATTAACTATTGAATCATATATATCCATTGAAAAAAATAATGAATATAAAATATAATAATATTACCTGATTGTGGCAAGATAACTTTATTTCGAATAAAAATGAAATTATTTGACCTCTTTAAACCCATACAAGTTTTTTAGTCTTAATTGATCTAAGATACTAGATATACAAACAAACAACTTATGATGTTTACGATAAAGAAACATTTAAAAATTATGTTGCATCATAAAAAAATTAAAATTAGTTCAACATGGTCATGTGAACTATTATAAAGCTAAAGGTAACATCATATACTTCATCCAATTTTCTTAAGAAATTTTAGAAACACTCAGTGAATTAAATGAGTTCACTTGTTAACGATTTTGAAATCTCTGAGTATCTTATTGGAAAAACATCTTATCCAACTAATAATTGATCTAAATTATATAATAAAGGTTATACCAAACTCACATTCCTTATATACATCAACTTCACTATGGTATAAAAAGTTTGATCAATGAGGAGTATTATATATATATTTAAAATCTTCAATCATTCCTTCTAAGGCATTTTTTTCAAATAGAAGTGAAATAATTAAACATATACTAACCATATTGTCTAAAGTATATCATGTAAATTTTGATATGATAAGAATATATTAGGACACCACCACAAGTTTTTTTTTAAAACCATTTTTTTAAAATCTATCCTTATCTAAAAATGAACATCAAAACACTATGGTGTGTCTGAGTTAATGATCCTACAGCCACTAAGGATATTAATTTCTAGTCAATATCAACTATATATCCATAAATAAAGCCTATATTTTGATGATAGTGATAGTAGACTTAACTTATATGGGTTAAGTATATGTATGCACATAATTTTATAAAGTCATACTGGACTCCACTAAGCTTAGTTGGAGGAGTAGTTTCAAAGATACAAACTGTGCCAGAATATATAACCAAAGAGGTGGTATATGTACACTATAGTGGGTTGTGTGTGTGTCTATATATATATATATATACATTATTTGTTCAGAATAAATATTCCTACAAAGAATCAGTAAATAGTAATATTATAAGGTTGAAAAATATGTATAAATTAAAGTAATTGGGATGTCCTTGACCCGGTTCACTCCTGATTAACCAAACTCGATCAGTTACATGGACTCAATAGTGCCTCCATGTATGATAGAGGTTGTTTTCTAGTATTTAGGGTCTAGGTTGTTTCCATAGGGAGACTATATCATTAGGTTATAGCAGAGAATTATGTTGAAATAGATTAATAAATGAGAAGAATAAAAATAATGATGAATAAGGCTTCAAAATCAAGAAAAAACATCTGTGTAATAATAATAAAATCAATAATTATAGAAAATATCATATAAAAAATTATGATATCATGTAATGTCTCTAAAAAATAGAAAACATGCATTCATATATGCTGGAAGATAGACCAATACATGATAAAAAAAGAATCAAAAATGGAAAAAACTATCCCAATATCCTGAGAACTGGCCCAGTCATCTTCTCCCATGAGCCTATCCTAAAGGAAGAAAGTAAAGTGTCCAAAGTAATATGTTTCCCCTTATCCACACATATGATCATATAATCTACCTGGGTACCAATGACATCTCGGGTATGGTGTGAGATAAATCTTATTAGGACACCACAAATGGAATTTATACACATCTAATATATGAGTATAAAATGTACATTATACAAGTATATAAAACTAAATTAGTACTGATAAACATCACATAACTACTTCAGACTCATCTGGTGTCTAAACATGTAACTTTTTAAATAATTAAAATAAGATCTGGTTATTAGAGATGAAAATTTTGATGTTTTTGAAAAAACTAAATTAGATGATAATAATTGTTAATTAGGATACAAGATGAAACTAAGTCGTCCTTGACCACAAGGGTCGATCCAACTCATAGAAGTAATTCATGCAGTCTAGAAATAAGGTTTTGACATTAATCCTAGGGAAATGACCATGGAATTCCACTATAAAAGAGTCTAACTGAGTCCATGGAGCTCTTCCATTGTAATCGCAGGATAAGAAAGATTGGACCTAATGGGGAAAATTAATGGTGTCATGGGTCTGAAGACATCAAGATTAATCCAAGGAGTGTATCCTAGGAATTATAATATCTAGAAAAATTTTAAGTGAATATTCATTAAATCATTGGTGCATTCACATAATAATACATATACCATTTTTTGTGTTGGGTATCTCCCACAAAAAATATATCAACAAATCAGAATAGTGACCTCTGAGTGCACAAGGAATTTCCTTATGAATCCAAGTTTGGATCAAGTTTTACCATTCCAATAAAGATGAAAATGGTCCAAAGTAATTGGCACCTCATACTCATTCCATTTATATCATATGTAGTCATATGACATGTAATACTCATTCCAAATAATCATTCAATAGATTCATTCCATTACCTATCATTAAAACTGATAAGGTGAATTAGGTACATGCCACCAATATCAATTTAGTTACATAATCATTTAATATGTTCATTCCATTAACTTTCATTAAACATGACAAGGTGGTATTATGAAATGTAACCAATATAAATTTAATTATAAATTATAAGGCCAAGTGATATCTATATATATACTATCCAGTTAATAATTTAAAGATGCATTTAATTATGATGAACCACTTACCTTATCAAAGGTCGAGTCAAGCACACTCAAATGGTGTCACAAGTAATCCCAACATGGGTCACCAAAGGCATAAATAAAGAAATAACCCTAAATGGGTGGTTTGTGTTGAGCTATCAACCTCCAACAATGTCAATTGATATTTATAGGTTCATAAAATATAATATAGATAACATAAATTTAAGCAGATGAATTTTAAAAAGCAACTCCCAGTGAAACTTGTGTGTGCACAAAGGAAAAAATTTGTACATGGCAAGACATTAAGGGATGACTCATAAACCACCTACCTTATGCATATAGAAGATGACTTGTCTAATATCAGCCCTTATTTTGGCCTATATTGGAAGAAATTGGAGGAACATACAAACACCCTAAAAATAGGGCATATGAGCTCCCACCAAAATAGCACCATTGATAGAAACAAGAATGATGAAAGGATCCTAAGGAGTGGAGCACTTATCGAGAGGAATAAAATGAGATGAATGGATCTCGACTTTGAGGTAGGATGGAAAATATATCCAAGAACCTAAGTCGAAGGGTCTTGAGAGCTCTCAAGGGATGTGGATAATCCTTCTCTCTTTTGGATGAGTAAATATGAAAACAGGGTTTATGTTATAATAATTTTAATGGAAAAATGGTAATTTTACCTAACATACAAGGATCTCGTGATTTGGACATATGGTTTTCCAAACTGTGCGCCATGAACTGCCTCAAAAAGGGAACATGTATGGTTCATACACAAATTTTGAGAAACCATACACAAAATATACTATATGTATTTGTTTAAAACTACAAAGTAATCGCATGGTAGTGCGATCGGGGTCACATGGTTAGGGAAAACCATTCAGCCCACTTTTTCTCACTAAAACACCCTACAATATTAGGAGAAACTATGTGAACTGGGTGACATAGTTTTTACTAACAATTCAGCCCAGTTGATTCTTCCATCGGTTAGGGTTTTGGGATCCAAAAAATCCCTCGACACACTTTTTTCCCCATAACCTCATTAGTCATCCATATTATGTCAAAACCAAGGAATTGAAAAGAAAATTTAATCTTTTGTACCTCAATGAAAATACAGTTTCATACAGTCTTCACCCCTTAAAGGAAATCATCCCCTTGTTTCCCTTACAAGGGTGGTGAAACCTCATATGATAATAACTATAAAAGGGAGATTTATAATTTAATAATAAATATTTTAAGGCCTTCGGGCCGTTGGATGGAGAATAACTATAACCACTGATCACATATGTTGGACTCCCACTCCTAAGTACTGACTTGTACATGGTTGTACTTCCATAGAACCTATACCAAAGGGACAGAACAGTCTCATAGAAACCCCATGCTTCAATAAACAATTATTATGGGATACTCCTCAAAATAATAATCGACATCTAATTCAACATCATTGAGATTAAAAGCATGATATGGGTTGGTATGGTAACAGTGAAGTTGTGAAACGTGGAATATGTCATGTATGGAATGGTACTTCTGAGGTAATAGTAACTAATAGGATACCATACCAACTCTATCCAATATCTCCAAAGTCCTAAAAAAGTTATGATATAACTTACCTTTCTTCTATTTCCATCTATGCCTAAATCTGGGTGATACTAGCAACAAAAATGATCCCTGAGCTCAAACTTTCGAGGTCATCGATGGTGATCGGAATATGATTTATTTCAAGAATGAGAAGTAGAGATACATTTTCTTACTAACTACTCCTACTCTAGAGTCTCTTTCATGAGACTAGGACCTAGTATCCCTTCCTCCTCTACCTCTATCTTTCATAGAGGTGACCAGCATGACCTACTATATATGGCCTCATAAGGATCTATCTGAATCATCATCTAAAAGCTATTATTTAGGGAAAAATCAACGATATGGATATGATTATCCCCATAACAACTGAAATAAAGGATACATGCATGTATCTTGCCCAAAAACACCTATATAGTTTTTTTCTGACTAACCATAGGTTTAGGGTGAAAAGATGTTCTCAAAAGTACCTTCGCACCCAAATATTTCTATAACCCCTTCCATAATTTTCTTTTAAATGAACATACATATCTTAAATGATAATATGAGGGGTCCTATATAATCTTATAATCTCACAGACATATATTCTTCCCAACTCATTAAATGAGAAAGCATCCTGGATTGGAAGGAAGTGGGATCCCTTCATCAATCGATCTACAACTACCCAAACTATGTTGCTACCTCGAGGTGACCTTGGTAAACAAGTCACAAAATTCATATTGAATTCATCCCATTTTAATTTTGAGATCGATAATGGTTTTAAAAATCCAGCAGTCCAATGGTGATCTTCCTTTACCTGCTGACTTGTGGAACACCAAGTGATGAAACCAACAATTTGACATTTCATTCTAGGTCACCAATACAGGCGATGCATATCATGATACATCATTGAGATACCTGGGTGAACTTCCCACTGATAAGCAAGGGATCCTCACATCATCTCCTCTATAATTTTAATAGGAACCCAAATATTCCCATCTATATATACAATTTCTTCTCTATTGATAGACTAATCCAGAGGTGGGTCCTCACCAAAAATACTCTCCCATAGGACCCAACCATCAAGGTCTGAAAACTGGATTCTCTTCACACTATCTGAGAGTGAAGAGGTGACTAATAAGGTTGTAAGGAAAGGTTAATTGTGGCTCTCATGAAACTCTAGATGTAACTCAGAAAATAGATCTATCAATTTCTATTCATCATTGGCTTCATAAATTTCCTATGCCTAATTTTTCTGGCTCTGTGCATCTGCTACCTCATTACCCTTTCCTGACATATAAAAAATCTCAAAGTTAAAGTACTCAAGGTATTTGACCCATATTTGTTTTTTAAAACTCATTTAACACTTCATAAATATATATTTAAGGATCCTATGGTCTGTATACACCACAATGTTCTCTCCAATTAGATAATATTTCTAGTAATGTAGAGCATGGACAACTACTCCTCGCTCAAAGTCATGCATCAGATAATTATGATTGTGATGAGCCGACTGGAGAGACCTTTATATAGTGACTAGATCCCCCTTAATCATTATTGTACCCATCTCAATGTTGGATGCATTATATAACACTGTATTTCCTCTTCCATACTCTAGTATAATCAGAATCGGTGTTGTAGTAAGTCTTACTTTCATATCCAGATGGTCCTTCTCACATGCTTCAGACCAAAAGAACTTCACACCCTTCTTATTCAGACTAGTAATAGCTGCACCAAGTCATGGTAAGTATTTTATGAAATAGTTTTAATATTCATATATCCCCAAGAAACTCTATATATCAAACATGTTCTTAGGCTACTCCCAGTAAACAACAGTACTTTCCTTCTCTGGGCCAATAGATACTTATGATTCCAAGATAATAAGACCCAAGAAGTGAACCTTGTTGATCCAGAAGGGTAACTTTCTGAGATTAGCATATAACTAGTTCTCTCTCAGTGTACTCAGCATGAAATCATGGTATTTTTCATGGTCTCTTCAAGTATGAGAATACACACAGATTTAATTCAAAAAATCGTGAAAAATGAATCTTGGTAGGGGTGAAAAACTTTATTCATAAAGTCCATGAAAATATTGTGCACATTCATAAGACCGAACGGAATTACCAAGTACTCATATAAACTATTAAAATTTTAAAAAGTCATAAATTGTATATATAAAATCCTGAATTTTAGCTAATGATGTCCCAGTCTCAAGTTGGTCTTCAATAACACTCTAGATCCTATGAGTGGGTTGAAGAGATCATATATTCAAAGAGATGGATACTGGTTCTTAATCATTTTCTAGTTTAATCTTCAGTAATCTACAAAAATCCTGAGGGTCCCGTCCACCCTCTTTTTGAAAAGCATGGGTGAACCCCATGATGAGGTAATGTTTAAGATAAAACCCATAGATTCTAAATCCTCCAACTATCTCTTGAACTCCTGGAGCTTATTCTATGCTATCCTTTATGGAGGAATAGATATTGGAGCTTCTCCTAGAATGATCTCAATGATAAACTCTACCTATCTCTCAAGAGGTAGTTTAGATAATTCATTCAAGAATACATCCCTAAAATGATCAAAAATGGGAGGAAAATCTATCAAATGCACTATCTAATTCTCCAAGTGATCTTGGGTTCACTCCTCCCAACCCATAATTCTTTGGTCTATCTCGACTGACTTGGACATTCCACTCACCCTTGTGAAGATAACAGTCACCCTATGGTGATATAAATGATACCTTATGGTGATAACAGTCCACATAGGCATGATATGGAACCAACTAGTCTATCTTGAGAATGAAATCAAATATCTTCATCAAAAGGATGAAGAGGTCCCATAAAAATGATAACTGCCTACTTCAAGAGGAAAGTACTAACATTGATGTATACCCTCTAGCCGCACATGCAATGGTGTGTATAGAGTTATCACCACACAAAAGTACTTAATTTCAAGCCCAATATTATCAATTATTGGTAAAGAGATAAATTAGTGTAAAGAACTTATATCAAATAAAGAAGATGTGATAGTAGAGGCTACTAGAAAAATACATCTTATTGTAGATGATCATACACTTTTATCCTTACGTATCGAATATAATGCATGCAACTGACCTAATCCATGGACCTGAGCTACTGATGGGTTACCCTGAGGTGGTCCACTTTTTTTGTTCTAATAATCAAAAGTCTAGATACCACATCTATGAACTCCTCCTCAGCCTTCTTGGACAATACTACTCTATATTCTTACCTGACGCAATGTAATTGATCCTAATCTTGAATTTGGAGCTGGTGTGGTCCCTCTTCTACAATAAACTAAAGGAAAGGTATGTTAAAACCACTGATGATGACCCATATAGACATAAGAAAAGCACTCCAGTGGGTCTCTATCAAACTGAGGCTTCACATGCCCTGATTTTCCACACTGATGAAATATAATAGAGCTTCCCATGCAGATACTCTAGCAGCCACTGATCTAATGATAAACCTAAAGGCTACACTTCCTATTATTAGAATAACTAATACCCTACATCATCAGTGAACCTCTATTCCCAGTATTATCAGCTTCCCATTATTTTCATTCAGTGATTATATCTTGGTTAATGATCTCATAAAAAGCAGATAGGTGAAAGATAATCACCTATAAGTAAATGTAATACTTGAGCCCATCCTTGAATCGTCTTGCCCGTGATATCTCATCACTATCTAGAAGTAGTGTGAAGAATTTAAGCTCGGTAAAATGTGTTGAATAGTCCATGACATACATAGTACCCTAATCTTGGTTCATGAACTCTCTAGATCAGTTATCTCTCAGCACATTAAGTAAAAATTAATCGTAGAATGCAGTCTATAATTCCTCCCAAAACATTCCCTAATGACAACCAGACTGAGTAATAACATCCCACCAGCACTCAGTGTAATCACACAGCATATAGGTAGAATTATTGACCCTCCTCTATATAGGTGTATCTAGATGATAGAAGATAGAAAATATGGCCTATATCCATGAATCAACAGCCCAAGGACTACCATCCCCTGAAAAGATGGGAGGATGTTTCTACTAGAACTCATGAGTCAGATCAAACATTATAGGTGCAGGTTATAGAGCACCCTACATATACTACATCAAATGTTGAAAACCCTCACACATTTGAGCATCAATTCCTAGTTTAGGAATAGAAAGTGGTTCCTCATGTGTTACTGCTATAGGTATCACTGGTGGCTCAGGGCCCACCACCTCTGAATCACGGTCGTCGCCACCCTCTTGAAGCATGACAAGAGGATTTTTAGGAGGAATGGCTCTAAAAATGACAATAAAATACCTTATAACAATATTATGAAGTAGATATGAGCACTAATAGAAGTAAAACATAAGAAAAGGGTTCAATACCCAGCATACAACTCCAAATAACCTCTTAGAATTCTTGGGTATTGGTGGGTTCTCATTCATTATTTTATAGGGTTTCTTGTATATGGAGGTCAATTGCAGTCTAAGGAGGTAAAAACTATTTAAATTTCACTTGGCCTCTTCATTTACAAGACACCATTTCATTTATAAGTTAGAATTTATATTTAAAGTTTTTATATGCATAAATATATAATATAAGGTTCAATTAAATGGATTTCCATCCCCAGTTTATAAAGGCCCATACACTTTATAAATTGAGATCGACACTCATTTAATTACAACTAGCCCCCTTAAATTTAGTCTTAAAATGTAATGGTAAAAATATGATGGATTGATTCTGATGAATTAACCTTTCTAATTTATAAGTTCCCATACACTTTATAAATTAAAATTGTTAGTCATGTAATCAAAGTTAAATCCCAGTTCATGTAACCAAGTTTACATCGCTTACAAGGGTTGAAATTGGCCATTTAATATTCAACCATCAATCTATAATAGGAAATGCTATTTTAGTTAATACTATCATTTTAAACAACTAATATAATTTCCCATCAAAATATATTAGTGGCATATTCATATATCACAACCAAGGAACACTCAAAAATCACAAGCAGCATAGGTAATGAAAGAAAAAAATGTACCAATATGGCAAGGAATATTCAAGGCATTTGAATCCAAGGTGCATGTAATGATTCATGTAATAATTCTTCTTTCCATACCAGGCCAAGGAAATAGCTCCATAAATTATAACCAATTCTATAATCCATGTGCATCACCCAACTGTGAAAGTATAACAACTGTAACAGGAAAAATACATAACAAAAAAAAATTATTCCCATGCAACTTGTTGTTTACCTCGAATGTGCGTTAGCTACTCCTAGGCACAACCTATAACCCAGTTCTAAAAATATCCTAATCTCCTACTTAAATTTTCCAAACAAAACAAAAAAATAAAATATACCGCTCTGAAACCACTTTATGATGTCTCAGACTCAGTTCACTCCCAAGTAACCAAATATGGTCATCCACATAGCCTCAAGCATGCCTCCCTGTATTTTATAGGCTGTCAAAAAGTAGTTAGGGCCTACAGTGTTTATGTGGGGAGACTATTCCCCCAGGTTAGAATAGAGCATAGTCGTTAAATAGATGAATAAACTAGCAGAATTATAATAATAATGAATAAGTAATCTATTAGAATCAAGAAGAAATGTCTATGTAATAATAATCAAATAAATAAATGTAAATTGTATTATATACAAAATTATGAAGTCATGTCTCTATAAAAGGGAAAACATGCATACATGGAAGAAAGTAGATAGTAAAATACATGATATAAAAAATAATCAAAAAGGGAAAATAATATCCAAGCATCTTGATAACTAGCTCAGTCATATTCTCCCAAGCTCCCATCCTAAAGCAAGGAAGTAATTCTTATGTCCAAAGTAAGACACTTCCCCTTTTCTATACCTGAAATCATATAATCTACCCTGGTACCAATGGAAAAGCAGATAGGGTGTGAGATAAATCTCAAAAGGCCACCACCAATTATGTCTATACAAATCCAGTCTATCAATATAAACCATACAGTGTTCATGTATATAAATGTAAAGTAGTATTAAGAAACAACCCATACCAACTTTAGCCTCATTTGGTTTATGAACATGTAATCATTTAATTAATTAAATTAATATTCAATTTATATATATGGAACATGTGATGGTTTCAACAACACTGAATTGGATTATAATAATATTAAATTAGGATCCAAAGTGAAACCAAGGCATCCTTGACCTCAGGGGTTCAGGCCAACTCATAGTAGTAACTCAAGCAGTCTGGTAATAAGGTTATGTGTTTAGTCCAAGGGGAACTCCCAAGGTATTCAACTATAAAAGTATCTAACACAGTCCATGGATCTCATTTATATTAATCTAGGTCCAAGCATAATTGGACCCAATGGGTTGAATCCATAGAACTGCATGTCTGAAGACATCAATTTTAATCCCAAAGGTGTATCCAAGGAATTCTAATATTTGGAAAATATGTTGATTTAATTGTTGGTATAACACTGATTCATTCACCTAACTAGAAAAATACCATATTCTTTGGTGGGTATATCCCATGGAAATCATCTCAATAAATCATAATTTAATCCTCTAAGTGTATAAGTAATTTACTAAGGAATCTAAGGTAGGATCAAGTTTTACCATTCCTATAAAGTTGAAAAAGGTATAAAGAAATGGGCACCTGATACTCATTTTATTTATATAATATGTAATTATAGGCCATGTAATACTCATTCCAAATAATCATTCAATAGGTTTATTCAATTACCTTTCATTAAACCTGACATGGTGCATTAGGGACATGCAACCAATTACAATTTAGTTACATAATCATTAAATATGATTATTCCATTACCTTTAGTTAAAAATGACAATGTGGTTTTAGGAAATGTAACCAATATCAATTTAATTATAAAGGAAAATTCCAGGTGATATCTATACCTATACTTTCCATTTAATAATTTAAAAATCCACTTAATTATGTTGAACCACTTACCTTATCAAATAAAAATTCCAGCACACCTGAATGGTGTCACAGGAAATCCCAACATGGGTCACCAAAGGAATAAATAAGAAACTCACCCTAAATAGAATTTCCATGTTAATTTATCAACCTTAGATAGTGTCAATTGATATTTATAGTATTATAGAATACAATTTATAAAACTTAAATTTAAGAATATTAATTTTAAGAAGAAATTCTTAGTAAAAATGGCGTGTGCACAAAGGAAACAATTTATAGGAATCAATAATTAAATGGATAATTCATAGACCACCAACCATATGATTTTAGTAGATGCCTCATATTTTATCAGCCCTTAGTTTTTCCTAGACTAGAGAAAAATGGAAAATTGATGAACACCTTGAAAATAAGAAATATGAGCTCGCACAAAAATAGCATCGTCAATAGAAATAAGAACAAAGAAAGGATCTTAAAGAGTAAAGAACTTAACGAGAAGAATATAACATGATGAATGGATCTTGATTATGAGGTCAAACAGAGAAGATATCCAAGATCATAGTTGGAAGGGTCTTTATATCTCTCAAGGAATGTGGAGAAGCCTTCTACACACAAGATAAAGAAATAAGAAAAGTGGGTTTATGTTATAATAATATTAAGGGAAAATTAGTCATTTACCAAAACTATAGGGGTATTATAGTTTGACCACACGGTTGGCCAAAATGTGTGCCAACCGTGCTCCATGCACTACCTCGAAGATGGAACATACATGATTCATGCACACAGTTTGGTAAACCATGTGCAAACAATGATATATGGCTCTATTAAAAACTACATAGTAATCGCACAGTCATGTGGCCTAGGTCACATGGTTAGGGGAAACTTTGTGTCCCACTTCTACTCACTGAAACACCCTACATGGCTAGGAGAAACCATGTGGACTGGTCTTTACAGTTTCTACTAACTATATATCCCAGCTGCTTCTTCCACTTGTTGGGGTTCTGGGCTCCGAACAAGCCTCGGAAACCCTCTTTTCCTTCATAACCTCATTAGGTGTCCATATTAGGTAAAAATTAAGTAATTAAACTAAAAATTAAAGGATTTTTTACTTATATAAAATCATTATTATTACAGTAATGAACTCTATGTATCAACATTAAAGGACTCCTTGTTTTTAATATTTATTAGACTTGATATTTTTTGTGAGTATTCAAGAGAAACTGGACATGGATGGTACAGAATTTAACTAATATATCATAATATATTATTGGAAGGTTTAGTCTATGGATGAACTTATTTACCACTCATCCTGAATAAAATCATTTTTTAATTTTACTTTTTAAACACAACTAGAAAATGGAGCTACTGCCACGGATCTATAGCCACAGTTTAGGTGGCTATAGCCACGGTTCCATGGCCTATAGCCACGATTTTCCGAACTGTGGAAATAGCCCATGGCTATTGCCATGGGTTTGTGGCCTATGGCTATGGTTTGCAAAACTGTGGCCATAAAACAATTTTTTCATTACCCTATGGCCACGGTTCTCCAAAACCATGGCTATAGGGTTCTCGTGCTTCCGCAGGAAAACAAATTCCCGCCAAATTTTTAGCGGGAAGCCCTATCGTCGTGGTTTTGAGTATATTACCATGGTTTTTATTAATATATATATATATATATCATAATATATATATATACACCCAAATTTTGGTGCGGTGTAGTGGTATGTGCATTGGACTGCATGGTGGAGGTGCAGGGATTAAAACCCGCTGGGCACATTTATAATTTTAGCTATTGCCACGGTTTTACAAATTTATTGCCACGGTTTAAACCGTGGCTATAGGTCAAGCACCACAGTTTCAAATTTTGAGGCCTATTGCCATGGTTTTCAAAACCGTGGAAATAGGTACATATTTCCACGATTAAAATTGTGGCAATAGGTCGGGACCTACTGCCTCAGTGATAGCGGCCACAATTGGCCAAAACCGTGGTCGTAGATTTTGGCCACAGTTTTGGGGCCTATTTCCATGGTTTTGAACCATGGAAGTAGCCCTTTTTTCAGTTGTGAAATGATATATTTATGATCATAATTTTTAGTTATTGATTGTAAATCCCACCTCATTTTGAGGAATCATTATGAAAGATGTCTATATGAAATGAATAAAAAGGAGGACCTATGTATATGTATACTAGATAGAACTAAAAGGGTTCGATGACATCAATAAAATAAAATAAGATATATAGATTACATAAATTTATCTATAAATAAATCATGTATAGTGATCATAAATTATTTTTTTGGAAATGAATGAGTGACATGTGTCTCTAACTAGTCAATGGGAGTGCCATAAGTTTTCAACATAGATATGTTGATAATATATAGAAACAAATTGTTGTGTTTTAATATCTTGTTAAGACTAAGTAATTTAATTTATCCAAGTATGCATTAAAATAGCCACCATTTTTTAAGGAAAACATTCTATAGAATAGATCCATGGGTTTTATAATTCTAGTCATAGTATATATATTAACAAAGTATTGAAAAATATAATTTGAAACAAATCTTTTCTGAGTTATTGATGGAATATAGTCCTTCCATTAGAACATGCACAAGAATAGAAATAGATTATAGAGACTAAAATAATTTCAAAAGCTTAACTGCTAGGAATTCATCACATATTCTATGATATGTATTAAAGTTTGGTATTAATAATGCATAAATCATAGTACATGAATATCAAATATATCCAACATAATTGCATAGAATTGCAGTTAGAACTATCTAAAAGTTCTTTAAAAGGTAAAACTAGATGAGTTATTAGTGTCTGGAGAAGTGATAATACTAGTAATTGGGTGACTTGAACATTTTTATACACTAGGTTTAATTTTATCTAGTATCATAGAAAATGCTAAGGTGATATGAAATAAAAACTTATTACAACCATTAGTTTCCATATATATAATATCTGAGTATGTTGTGGATTATGATAAATTAAAAGAATTTTTTTAGCAACATCTTGTTCTAATTTTGGGTCATAATAAAATAAATAGATTTATCAGTTTATGATAAACTTTGAATATGGGTTTAGTCAGGATGTCAGGATTCTAACATGAGAATAAGAGGTGGATACTCTGTTATATCACTACATGTGGGATTTTATCAAGACAGTAATTTTTTAGTGAAAATATTATCTACATAGTCATGTGGCTTTACCAACCCTATCCATGTATACATGGTAGACCTAAAATTTGTATCCATACTCACCAAAAGAATGCTTTTCATGTGAGGACTAACTAGTCATCAGTAGTTGTCTCTAGTGAAAGTGGGAGTTTTTTGGAGTTGGTTCCCTAGAACCAAATACTTTATAAATTGGATTACATTTATATATTCAAAAAAGTGAATATTGATATAAATTTCTTATTGCATGTTTTTTATTTTTTTCATAACATTGATGTGATAATGTCCTTGAGGATACATCTAATGAAGTTATCACTCGGTAATCTTCAAGATGGAAGATTATAATAATAGATCCACCAGTAGGAATTCTACATATTTTGGTGTCATCGAATATTCTTATATGTAAACATGTGTAATGATCCTTAGAAATTATGATTATTATTAACACATGTTACAACTTGTGAGCTTATATGTATTTTATAAACTATGAAAATAAAAGTTCATGGTCAATTTGGATACATTGGGTGTGTCATGATTTATGTGTTATAAAATAATAAGTCGAGGAAGCATGTAACCCTTCCATATTTATGGAAGATTATATCTCAAAACTTTCATTAGAATATAACTATCAGATTAAATTTCATGAACATGGTGAAATTATGTGTTTATTTTAGATAGTAAAAGAAAGGTTTATCAAGAACATAATTTTATGAAATGGATGCGTAGCCTGCTTGATGAGATATTGAGACAAATGTATTTTATTAGATAGAGATATTTTATATGTGGTTGTCGACATTTATGACATTAAGTTATTTCTATTGGGCGCCTTGAGTCAATGTTATATGGTAATATTGAACTTTAGGTATACCCATATAATGTTAATGAGAAGGAGTCCTAGAGGGCCATACACTAAGTGTTTCCATTGATCGTGATTAAATTCTATTTCAATTAAATTAATGGAAATAATTTTATTGTACAGACCAAGGAATAATTTTATTTATGTTTTATTGATTTCCTAAAGTAAATAAATATTTGTAAATTAGATTATGAATTAAATTTATTTATTTATTTTATTGAATATTTAATAAAAATTATTCTCTATTGTGTGGATAAAAATACTTATTAATGGATAAAAATGTTTATTTGTGTATTCAATAAATGTTGAGAAGTTTGAATGGACTAATACCACATCTAGTAATAAATATTAATATAAAACATGGTAAAATAATAGTGATTATTGCACAAGTTATCACAAACTCCATAAAATAATAATAATGATATTATTATTATGTGTTTTGGTGTTTAATAAATATAATAATATTATTTAAGGGTCAGAACTCAATAAAATAATATTTTAACCTAAACCTTATCTCTATATATACATTTTTATGTCTATTATGTTGGGTTAATTGAGAAATAGAGAATCGTTATGCATAATGGATTTCACTCTCGAGTTCCTCTTTCTCTCCCCCGCTGAAGAACAAGAAATGCAAGAGAGATTCCTTCAAGATTGATGGACAATCCATCAACACAAATGATAAAAGATAATTGATTCACCTCACTAGAACCTAAAAATAAATGCATGGAGATCAAATGAGAATATTTGGATCACCACTAAGAGGATTCTACAATTTTATCCTAATAGTGCAATGAAGGTAATCCGGAAAAGGGTTTTTGAATGATCAAAATCTATATAGAAGAAAGGATCCTAAGACAAGGTAAACCATTTGTTCTAATATTTATTAAATTAATTATAAATTTAACATAAAAATATACTCTATAGGGATGTCAGGAAAATCTTTGTTAAAATAAATTTTAATACATTTCCCAAAAAATATGCTTTCATTGTGCTCAGAACCTTTGTCTCTAAAAGTGATATAAATTTTAATATGTATTTAGGGTTAATTACTTGATAATAGTGCTAAGGCCCTCTATTAAGTATATCTTTTAATACATTCCACTTATCTAATAATAACATTATTATTATTATATCACTTGAAATATGAATATTTAAATATCTCTTTTTAACTAAATTAATATTTTTTTGAATTATATTAAATATAAAATAGCATTCTTGCCTACCCCGTAACTTGGCATGTCAATCATTCACATATTTTATCAAACCATATCTAATAAAATATTTAAATAAATGAATAAATATTTTTCAAAAAATATTTAAATACATATTAAATTCCCTAAACATGTGAATAAATATTCATTCAACAAACATATTCTAAACTTGAATATCTGGTGATCAAATTTATGACATTGATGATACATGAATATTTAGCAATCCTCGATATGAGAATAATATTTATTACTAAAAATAAATTCAATTTAATTTAATGAGATTATAGCTACACTTAGTGTGTGGCCCTCTAGGAATATTTCTTAGTTTCATTAGGTGAACTTACATAAAATCTAAGATTAGTATCCAGAAAAACATTAAGGAACCTAATAAGATATAATTTAATATTGTAATGAAAAAAATATTCCTACAAAGGATACTTTGTAATATAATTCTTTTCTATTGATATCTCATCAAGATGGATGAATAATTATTCAATAATCCTATATGATTGATTTATATTTCTTTGAATATCTAAAATGAACCCGCTAATGAAGTACCATGGCCATATATTTAAACAAATAATTCTATTTCATTCAAAGGGTTTGAGATATCTTCTTCTATTTACTTAGATGGAAAGAAATACATTATTTTTTATTTAATTAATTTCATATCCCTTATGACACACTCAACATATGCTACCTCACCATGAGAATATGTCATCATGGCTTTCATTCATACATCAAAGTACACAATTCATGAAACACATTAACAATAATATCATGTCTAAGTAACAATACACACATCCACGAATAGGAATACCTAATAGAATATAAACATATGAAAATATTATTAATATTTTATTCCTCGTAACCTCCCTTCAAAAAGGTTTCTAAGTACAAACTTCATGAGAAGAATTTACAATGTCTAACGAGCCTCCAACACCTTATAATCAAACATCATATGTGTCTCATTAAACTAATTTTATCTAGTCCATAAGATATATGTTTAATAATATAGACATAGAATTTATTAGTTCTCATTATATTAGAGAACTACTATAACATTTTTATGTGAAAAATACCCTAAATATATTATCATAATAATTTTATTCATAAGAAAAATAATCATGTTATAAGATATTTATTAATATTATAAAAATAGAAAGTATAAATTTAGTTTTTTCTAGGTAACCAACGCCACCAAATTTCCATCCCTTAAAAGGTTTCAGCTTATCTTTCATATGTGATAACTTGTTGGACATATTCATAGTTCTCATAACCCCTAGGTCAGTTCATCTTCATACTTTATTAACCTCATCACATGCATTGACCATGTACTGGTTCTCATCAGTTAGTCAAATATAAGCATCCATAAATAATCCCCTACTCTATCAATTATATGGTGGTAATTTCATGGTCCAACTCCCCTATACAAGACGTGGTGTGTCACACCTCTACATAATTATCTTTCACCCAAACATAACATAAGTTTGTTCATTCACTAAATCATATTATAATCCCATAATTTTAATCCAATTAGTTAGGGATACTATGTATTCCTAAACCCTATCATAACATATAGGAACCCGTCAAATCCATACACAACATATGCGTCCCAAAAAACTAAGCACACAACCCCAACTAGCCTAACCACATGTTAGGAAGGTGTAAAATGAAAACACTATTCATCAATATGGTAATTGTGAAATAACACTAGGAGCTATGTGATCTGACTAAACACTCTCCTCAACCTAGAGAGTTCTCAAAATCCATCCATAGAAATATCTCACATTACATACAAGTTTGATCTAGCAAATAAAACCAGTAATCCCTCCATCCTAAGGATTAGCATAAATATTATTATCCCACCTACCATGTGGGTATTATTGAACTAAATTTCTTATTCCCATGACAATAGAGACATCAAATAAAATTTCTTATAATGTTACATAACTACCATTATTATCTACCAAACCTTATACCTTAATAGGTATACACCTAGTGTCACACCGGCCTATACCTTAAATCATGCCTCTATGAATCATATACCAATAATCCTAGGTTCACCTTCCTAATTATTTAACCATGAATATCAATAATTTTGATGATATCATCACATGATGAAACAACTATTCTTTTGTATCCATATATATCAGAGTGTCTCTCATGTATAATTTAATGTGTGATCACACCTAGTTCATGCATCATAGAAATCATACAAAACATTCACCCATTCATTCCATCTATAAAGAATCCACCTTCCTGGGTTAGCCCCTCTCTCTTAGGTAAAATCTATATGTCACAACCCATCCTAGATATAAGTTAGATAATAATTTAGTTTAATAGATAATACTCATGTCACCAATATCCAGATCCCAAAATCATCATCATTGGGCTCTCCGACCTATTCTACAGACTATATCACTCATAGTTTACAACCCCATGAAGCTTATCCAATGATTATTTTTTAAACTCAATGAAACTCATTTATCAACACCTCATTATCATATCCTAACAATATCAAGTATCCCTAAACCTATATCAAATACCCAATCTAGGGAGAAAATCCTCATTGAATAACCCCTCACAAACTGTGGTCACATCTATATACTAATTGACAACATTGCCTTTAAGAAAAACATCTCACCATGGCCTCATAAAACTATAAAATGCAGTAATTAGAAGAACTCCCTACTAATGCATAAACACCCTAAAACATAAGGGTACCACATCACTTGGGCATGACTCTAGCCCAACCTACCCACACTCAAGGTCAAAAATGAATACAATATCTATATAATTTATTAAAAAATAATAATAGAATAAATATAATACATCTTGGAAAAGAAGAATGTCTGCATCAAGTTATATAGGTAAAATAGTACATACTTTTTTATTGAAAATTTAAAAAACTAAACCCCATATCATAACCAAGGTTCTAAACTAAAATATTTCACAAAAAATTCATGTTAATTCTATATGAAAAAATGATTCATAAATGAACACTCTCTTCTCAACTTAGGAAAAGAGTAAAACCATAAACCATAAATCACACATCATATTCATGAAAGTCATGAAATCATAACACTCAAAACAATATAAAACATTCCAATCCATTACAATATGTAATTTTCCTATATATGGGTAAGTTAATCCTATGAATAATTTCTATCCCAAACTCTGATAAAATTCTATCTCTAACTACCATACCTAAATAGTAAGGCAAATAAAAAGTCTCTAATGCCAATTTAGAACATCCCTAACTTGATTCACCTCCATGGTGTAAATACCTAGAATTTACATGTAATTTTTTTTAATTAAATAGGAATTTTACGACTCCGCAAAAATTGACGGCATGTGATTCCGAGGCCCGGTGTGCTAAGAATCAATTTATGAAGTCTTGTTCGGGTACGTTCAGTAAACATACAAGCAGGTTTTTATAATTTTTAAACCGGAGCTTGGAATTTAAATCTGAGGGCATAGTTGAACTCCCAGCGCCGGTATTCGCTTAAGGAGACTTTCACCTTGTCAGCAGTGGGTTGAGAATAAAAGATAGTTTTTGGGTTTTTTTGTGGAAATTAATAAAATAAAATTAACTAAACTTTATTTTATTTTTGAGCCACCATGTGGGTGTTGGGAGGTAGGACCCATTGGAACTATAAACTCTATGTGGAGGTTGGAAGTGGGGACCACCATGCCATAACCTCTCATGAGAGGTTATGGTGGTGGGGACCACCACACCTCAACCTCCCATAAGAGTTTAATGTGGTGGGGACCACCCGAGACCACATAACCTCCCAATTTGAATATTAGGGGAAGGGACCACCCGACCCCTATTAAATGGGAGGAGAGGAAAACCTCTCAACCCCCCTCATTAATGTGGAGGAGCCTCTTGAGCTTCCTCCACATTAATGTTGCCAACACACCAAATTAATGGTGCAAAATCCTCCCCTTTAATTTTTAATGTTCCAACCAAGTGTTTAGTTTTTCTTTTTGAATTCTTGCCAATGAAATAATAGATATTATAATCTATTATTTGGAAAAACTTTTCACTTCGGTGTTTTGAGAGGAGGATTATTGGGAGAGGAGAGAAAAGCTCTCTCCAACGAAGAATGAAGAACGAAGAACGAAGAATGAAGAACGAAGAACAAAGAACGAAGAACAACGGCAATGATCTCCTTCGACCTTCATCCTCAGATCCTACCAACGTGGGACGTATTTAACCGAAATCATCATCAACCTACCAACACATGAGCTTTGGATTGGAAGTGTGCAGTAGATGTGATGAATGATGATCTCCTCTGTCTTCTTTCCACGACATCATCGTCAAACAACGAACAAAATTAGGTGTTTATTTTCATTTAAAGGTCCATGTTCTTCCTTTATTCAAAACGAAGAATGAGGATGCTTTCATTTTGCGGTTGGATTGTTGTGGTTTATTCTAAAGGACTGATTGTTATCACCCTAAACACAGAGGGTGTGGGCCAAACTAACATGGCCTAACACCCTCCGTCGATCTCTTTTATGATGTCCTTCAGTATGGCGACAAAAAGACGAGGCGGCGAAGGTGGAAAAGATAAAGGTCGCACTACTTGCGGCCTCCGTGACCCACGCCACCCCATGGTGTCCTGCACTCCCACCGATTGAGCCACCGCCAGCCTGCCGGGCCAACTCCTCGACTGGGCGGCCACCTCTCGGCCTACTTGGCCGCATTCCGGCCTACCCAGCCACCTCTAGGCCACCCTCCGGCCTGCCACTCTGCCACTCGCCAGTCTCCCGGCCTCCCGAGTTGCCACCTGGCTCCCATCCGAACTGGCGCCCTGGCCGAACCACCAAGTCGTGCCATCCTCCCAGCCGAATTGGCGCCCTGGCTGCGCCCGCCTCCCGAGCTAGCCCACGGGTCCCCTCATAGTGCCATGGACAAACTGGCCCCGACCATGCCCTTTGGGACGAGCCGCGCTAGGCTGCTCCCTCATGGAACTCCGGGCCGAACCGGCCCCGAGCCCGGGCCGGACCGCCCTCGCGGTCTGCTGGCCTGGGCCCAGCGGGCTGGACCAAACCCAACAGGCTGGCCCGACCAATGGGTCAGGACAGGTCTACCCGAACCGGTTCATCCCAGACTTAGTCGGGTCGGGTAGGTCTGACCAGGTCATACCGGACCCGGACCTACCGTCGATCCTTTACTTTCTTTTGGCCATATCTTTGGCACCGGACGTCCGTTTGACGAACCGTCAGTGGAACTGGTATTCTTGGAGTGCGATGGTCCCTTTGTGTATACCCCACTGGAGTTTTGGGTATAGTTGAGATATGTTCAGGTTGGATCGAGCATGAATCCAACTAGGCCCTCGGAACTAAATTGCCAATAACTCTCAGACCGGGCGTCTGATTGACACACCATCTGTCCCGTTGGGTTTTTTTAAGCATGATGGATATTTTGGTTACATAAACTTGGGACTTTGTGTCAATTGATGTATAGACACTTGGCTTGAGGAGTGGAACCTCCCTTAATCAAGCATGCTTTGTGTGGAACCCTGTGGCTGGCTACGCTCTGACTAATGTTCCTAGATCCTTTGTGGGTTCGATAGCTCTGACTACTATTCCTGGATCCCGTGTGGGTTCGACAACTCTAACTACTATTCTTCGATCCTGTGTGGGTTCGATAGCTCTGTCTACAATTCCTGGATCCTATGTGGGTTCGATAGCTCTGACTACTGTTCCTGGATCTTGTGTGGGTTAGATAGCTCTAACTATTATTCCTGGATCCTATGTGGGTTCGATAGTTCTGACTAATGTTCCTGGATCCTATCTGGGTTCGACAGCTCTGTATACTATTCCTAGATCCTGTGTGGGTTCGACAGCTCTAACTATTGTTCCTGGATCTTATGTGGGTTCGACAGCTCTGACTACTGTTCCTGGATCCTACATGGGTTAGACAAAATAGATGATTAAGTGGCTACATCTGATCATCTCTATCTCTCTACATAAGTTGTATACCTGTGTGAGCTGAGTCCGTAAATTTTTGTTTTCCTCGTGATTGAGATAGATTACTTGATAACTTAGTTATGTGTATGGGCATATACCTAAGTGGGGTTATCTATTGATTTCATTCTTTTGGTTTATCCTTGTTGGATTTTGTGAGACCTTGAGGGTCTCGGGGTCCCTACAGAGTATTGTTATACTCACCCCTGCACGGGATATGCCCGCACCTTGTTGTGTTGGATACAGACAACGGACATCGCTAACTAAGGCTAAGAGTACCAGGACTGGACAGTACCCAGAGGTGGACCTTACGACGAGTCAGTACACAGAGGAGACCGACAGACGTGGACTACTGAGGAGGCTATATGTACCTACCCTTCAGGTAGGAATTCCGGAGGATGACCCAGTAGCTGTTTTCCCCTTCATCAGTAGTATTTGTACTTCCAGTTCCTTGTACTTTTTAGTTGGGCTTGTATTTCCAACCCCTTTTAATTTTCAGCACTCTTTTTTTATACATTTTACTTAGTGTTTTGTACGCATTTGTGTGCTTTGTTGTGTAGGTTTCAGGTTATAAAGGCAATGCCTTCTCGATTTTAGGGAATCACGCCTTTAGTGCCAGTCGCCAGCCCCTGGCCTATGGAAGACGGGCTTGGGGTAGTCACGGCACAAGCCCTAGGGGACAAGTCATGACAAATTTGTATTAGAGGAGTCGTTTCTATAGCAGAACTTAAGACTCTGATCTTTTCTATGAAGCAATAGTGTTAAGGGTATTGAGTGTGGTTTCCAGTTCATGGAGTCCAGTGTCGGTGCGGTGGCCGGCGTATCCATACACCAGGACCCTGACTTCTGATTTCCGACTTAGTGCACGAAAACAATGATTGCGTGTGTGTTTTGAAGAGTTTTCTTTGAATTCTTAGTGTCAGCTCACCAAGTATAACTTTTTGACCATGGCACACCTGTTTCTTTTCAGGATGCCTCCACACAGGCAGCCAGCTAGGGTTTCAATAGTTGTACAAGATGGAATCCCACCGAGCGATGAGGCCTCGATGTTGGGCCCTATCATAGCGGAGGCACCAGCGATACCACTACCTGTTGGGCTACCAATACCACCAGTCCCAGTAGTAGAGATTGCACACTGCCTGAGTGTGTTGCACGTGTTCCAGCACCAGAGGCCGCCCAGGATCAGGGGTGAGATGGACCCACAGGCAGTTGAGGATTGGCTGGAGGCTATGGTGAGAGTCTTTAGACTGGTAGGGACACCATCCGAACTTATGGTGATCCTTACCGCGAGTCTACTTCAGGAATAAGTAGGCATATGGTGGAGTCTGATGCTCCAGGTGCATGATGAGGCGACACTACTCTAGGAAAAATTTTAGAGCATGTTTCAGGTGGAGTTTTTTCTAGCCACCCTACGTGCAGTGAGGATATATGAGCTACTTCATCTGCAGTAGGGTATCATGATGGTGGCATAGTACTCAGTGAGGTTCATCGACCTCTCGCGCTACTTCACAGAGATGGTGCGAGACCCATTCTTCAGGGCCTGGACCTTCGATCAGGGGCTCAGGCGATAGATCAGGGCTTCGATTATCTCCCTTAGCATCCTGACGTAGGTGGGGGTGTTGGAGCAAGCCCTCTCAGTGGAGATTTTCCTTGTTGAGCAGTCACAAACAGTGAGACCCACCACTAGGCATCATTTAGCGGAGTCTTATGAAGGTGGAAATAAATGGATGTCATCGAGATCCAAGCGGACTAGACCATCTGGTGTACGACCTCAGGACTCGGGTTCAGTTGTGTGTGGCACATGAGACAGATCCAGTCATATGAGGAATAGGTTGTGTTTCACATGTGGCGGTAAGGGTAACATGGCTCATGACTTTCCGACCCGCCATTTGGATGATCCGAAAATAGTTCAGGGACATCCCAGGCAGAGGCTGAGGTTCGATCGAGGCGGTCTTCAGGGAGCAGGCATATGTGGCAGAGGAGCTGTTCGTGCAGCTGGTGGTGGACGATGTTTTGAGATGTTACCACCACCACCATCAGTAGGTCCACCCCAACCGTAGGGAGTAGGTGGACAGGCGAGAGCTCAGCTACAGGCAGTTTAGGCTTACGATCACGGCGCTCTGGAGATGATTCGAGGTATGATCTGTGTCTACTCCACTATAGATGCAGTTTTTATAGACACAGGTGCCAGTCACTCTTTCATTGCCACTTCCCTCGTTTGGAGCTCAGAGATTCCGACAGAGTCGTTGGCTCGATCCTTACAGCTAGAGACTCTTATGGGAGCATATTCGATGATTACGCACTGGTTTCGGTAGTGTGAGCTTACTCTAGGAGGCAAGAGATTCGGATGAGATCTCCTAGTAGCAGTGTCGAGGCCTTACGACATCATCTTGGGTATGGACTGGTTATCTACATTCCATGCTTAGATCGACTGTATTAGGCACAAAGTTTGGTGTTTCCACATGGATGGGACCAGTTTCACCTTCACCGGTGAGAAGGGAGCCATTGCAGCACATGATAGACTTTCCCAGAGGAGAGTACTGTCGATCACTCATTAGTTGGCTTGCCTTACCCTCAGAGTAGTTGATGTAGAGAGTCTGACTTATCCTGTAGTGGTGGACTAGTACACGGATGTTTTCCCTGATGAAGTCACGGGTCTACCACCTCGCAGATAGGTGGAATTCTATATTAACCTATACCCCAGGATGACACTGATATCTACACCAGCGTTTCGAATGGCTCTCGTAGATCTTTGCGAGATGCAGGTATAGCTAGAGGACTTTTAGGGGAAGGGATTCATCCAGACCAGTGATTCTCCCTGGGCAGCCCCGATTCTATTTTCCAAGAAGGTGGATGGGGGATTTAGGCTTTTTGTCGACTACCATCACCTAAACTAGGTGACTGTGAATAACAAGTACCCACTCCCAAGGATTGAAGACCTCTTTGATCAGCTGAAGGGAGCATGGTGGTTCTCAAAGATAGACCTCAGATCATGCTATCACCAACTCAGAGTTCGAGATGAGGATGTGCAGAAGATGGCCTTCATATGTTGGTACGGCCACTACGAGTTCTCGGTTATGTCCTTTGGAATAACCAATGCTTCAGTAATGTTTATAGGACTCATGAACTGGATTTTCCAGCCATACCTCGATCGCTTTGTCGTAGTCTTCATCGACGACATTCTGATCTACTCGACTACTGAGGAGGATCATGCCTACCATTTATAGGTTGTACTGGACACACTCCGAGAGCACCATCTTTATGGTAAGCTCTCAAAGTGCCAGTTTTGGATCTGAGAGGTTCACTTTTGTGACATGTTATCTTGGGGGCTGGAGTTGCAGTGGATCCAGCAAATATTGAGGGGGTACTTTCTTGGGATCCACCTAGGAGTGTGATGGGGGTATAGAGATTCCTAGGTTTGGCTGGTTACTACCAGAGATTCCTTCCAGACTTCTCCAGAGTTAAAGAACCACTATCAGCCTTGATGAAGAAGGGGAAAACCTTCGTGTGGTTGGAGAGATGCCAGCAGAACATTCAAGAGCTGATGCAGAGGCTGACTAGTGCCCCCATCTTGAGGCTTCCAGAGGAATTCGTAGGGTATGTAGTATACTGCAATGCATCAGGGACCAGAATCGAGTGTGTCCTGATGTAGGATCAATTAGTGATCACATATGGTTCTCGACGGATGAGACAGCATGAGAAGAACTACGCTACCCATTACCTGGAGTTAGGAGCAGTGGTCTTCACCTTAAAGATGTGGCGACACTATCTGATGGGCGATCATTTTACCATGTACTCTGATCACAAGAGTCTCGGGTATATCTACTCTCATAAGGACCTTAACCTGAGACAGCAAAATTGGATTGAGTTCCTCTAGGACTATGACTTTGAGATAGTCTATACTCCTGGGAAGGGGGAAGTTGTTGCAGATGCACTCATCAGGAGGTCTGGTATACAGTTGTTAGGAAAAGTGAAAGAGCAACTAGCCGCTTTGTAGATATCCTTTGTGGATAGATATGGATCAGATTTTCTACAGTCTCTCACAGTCACACCCCAACTCCTTCAGCGAGTCAGGGATGCGCAGTGTGGGGACGCTAATTGCGAGACACAACATGCTCAGATATCCACAGGGTAGGCACCTGATGGATTTTCTAAAGGTGGGGAGCACGACATCCTCTTCAGAGGACGTACTATGGTGCCAGTGTCACTTCAGGAGAAAGTGTTGAGGGAGTTCCACACATCCCCTCTAGCAGTACATCTAGGAGTGGCAAAGATTTACCAGGATCTCCGGTGATAGCACTGGTGGCTGGGGATGAAGATGGTAGTTGCAGTGTTTGTCTCTCAGTGCCTCACTTGTCAACAAGTGAATGAAGAGAACCAGGTACCAACAGGCTTGGTTTATCCTTTAGAGGTCCTAGAGTGGAAGTGGGATGGGATATCCATGGACTTCATGACAATACTTCCACGTACATCTAGGGGTCACGACTCGATTTGGGTGATCATCGACCGACTCACCAAGTCGGCCCACTTCCTACCGATCAGAGAGTAGGGTTCAGTAGAGAGCTTGGGACGCCTCTATGTGAAAAATATTGTGCAGATACATGGAGTACCTTCTTCTATTGTCTCCGATCGTGATGCACGGTTTACTTCCCGGCTATGGAAGGGGTTGCAGGAGGCTTTCGGGACACAGCTTCATCTGAGCACCGCCTTCCATCCTCAGACAGATGTCCAGACTAAGCGGACCATTCAGACCCTCGAGGAAATGTTATGTACTTGTGTCCTTGACTTCGGTCACAACTGGAAGGATCACTTATCTTTGGTGGAGTTTGCATACAACAACAGATATCACTCCACTATTGGGATGGCACCTTTTGAGGCATTATACATGCGACCTTGCAGATCACCCTTGTGCTGGACTAACCCTGGGGAGTCAGCACTAGTGGGACCAGAGATGGTACGGGCTACCACGAAGAAGGTGAAAATCATCTAGGAGTGGATGAAGACTCCATGGAGCAGGCATAAGTCATATGCTGATAGAAGGCAGAGGACTCTGGAGTTTGAGGATGGCGACCACGTCTTTCTATGGGTATCACTTCGACGAGGACTATAGAGAATTGGCCGAGGAGGAAAGTTATCTCCAAGATTCATCAGAACTTTCCAAGTCCTCATTAGAGTAGGCAAGGTGGCTTACAACCTGGAACTTCTCCCTCAGTTGCACCGGGTCTATGACAGTTTTCACGTATCCAAGCTGAAGAGATACGTGTGTGATCCTAATCACATCATCAACCATAGAGAGCAGCTGCATTTCGATGATGGGACGACTTTTATGGAGGTTACAGTGGAGATTGAGGATTGACAGAAGTGAGTCCTACGTGAACGGTCGATACCTTTGGTGTGCGTTCATTGGAAGCATGGGAACCTCCAGGAAAGCACATGGGAGTGGGAGGCTCAGATGCGTACTCAGTACCCCCACTTGTTCCCTTAGTTTTGAGTTGTGGCTTACGGGGACATAAATCCCTGAGGTGGAGAAAATTTAAAGACCCAGAATTTCCATGTAATTTTTTTTAATTAAATGGAAATTTTATGAGTCCACGAAAATTTACGGTGAGTGATTCCGAGGCCCGGTGTGACCGAAATCAATTTCTGAAGTTTTGTTCGGGTATATTCAGTAGACGTACGAGTGGGTTTTTATAATTGTTGAACTGGTGAATGGAATTAAAATATGAGGGCACCGTTGAACTCACAGCGCCGGTATTCTCTTAAGGATACTTTCACCTCGACGGTAGTGGGTCGAGAATAAAAGATAGTTTTTGGGTTTTTTGTGGAAATTAATAAAAAAAATGAACGAAACTTTATTTTATTTTTGAAACACCATGTGGATGTTGGGAGGTAGGACCCACTGGAACTATAACCTCCATGTAGAGGTTGGAATTGGGGACCACTAGGCCATAACCTCCCATGATAGGTTATGGTGGTGGGGACCACCACACCTCAACCTCCCATAAGAGGTTAATATGGTGGGGACCACCTGAGACCACATAACCTCCCAATTTGAATATTAGGGGTAGGGACCACTTGAACCCTATTAAATGGGAGGAGAGGAAAACCTCTCAACCCCCCTCTATAATGTGGAGGAGCCTCGTGAGCTTCCTCCATATTAATATTTACAACACACCAAATTAATGGTGCCAAATACTCACCTTTAATTTTTAATGTGCCAACAAAGTGTTTAGTTTTTATTTTTGAATTATTGCCAATGAAATAATAGATATTATAATCTATTATTTGGCACAACTTTTCACTTGGGTGTTTTGAGAGGAGGATTATTGGTAGATGAGAGAAAAGCTCTTGCCAATGAAGAATGAAGAATGAAGAACACCGGTAATGATCTCCTTCGACCTTCATCCTCGGATCCTACCAACATGTGACGTCTTCAACCGACCTTCCCTCCACATCATCGTCAACGATCCAACGCATGAGCTTGGGATTGGAAGTGTATAGTGGATGCAATGAACGATGATCTCTTATGTCTTATTTCTACGACATCATCGTCGAACAATGAACAAAAGTAGGGGTTTATTTTCATTTAAAGTTCCATGTTCTTCTTTTCATCAAAATGAAGAACGAGGATGCTTTCTTTTTGCGGGTGGATTGTTGTGGTTCATTCAAAAGGACCAATTTCTATCACCCTAAATGCGGAGGGTGCTGGCCAAACTAACATGGCCCAACACCCTCCATCAATCTCTTTTGTGATGTCCTTCAGCATAGAGACGAAAGGATGAGGCGAAAAGGGTGGAAAAGACAAAGGTCACGCTACTCGCGGCATCCGTGACCTGCACCACCATGCAGCGTCCCGCACCTCCACCGGCCGAACCAGACCCGGACGATCCCCCACCAGCCTTCCTGGCCACCTCCCGACTGAGCCCCCACCGGCCTGCCCGGCCGCCTCTCGAATTACCTGGCTGCCTCCCGACCTGCCCGACCACCTCTCGGCCTGCCTGGTTTCCTTCTCACCTACCAAGCTGCCCGCCATCCTTCCACCCTACCGCCCGCCGGACTCCCGGCCTCCCAAGCCGCCACTCGGCTCCCGGCCAAACCGGAACCCAGGCCGAACTGCCAAGCTGTGCCGGCCTCCCAGTCAAACCAACGCCCTGGCCTCGTCGACCTCCAGATCTATCCTGTGGCCACCCTCACGGTGCCTTCGCCAAACCAGTCCCAGTCATTCCCTCCAGGCTGAATCACGTCAGGTCGTGCCCTCGCGGCACTCTGGGCCGAACTGGCCCTAAGCCTGGGCCAGACCGCCGTCGCGGCCCGCTGGGCTGGGCCTCGCGGGTCCGGCCAAACCCAATGGGCCAGCCCGCCCAATGGGCCAGACCTGACCCAATGGGTCAAGATGGGTCGACCCAAACCAGGTCGGCCCGGACCTGGACCTACTACCGACCCTTTACAATTTTAACCTTACAAATCCCTTTATATGTTGCAATTACTACTATTGTGGTGTGAACATCAATTTATATTATGATTTTTTCCAAACTATAGTAACCCAAGCCTTTTACTCATATTTTTACATGGTTTTTGAACATAATATTAAAAAAATATAATCCCAAAGATATCAAGTCCTAGTTTCATTTTAAGACTAGGTTTATAATACATAAGTGAAAACAAAAATAGTGAATCCTTATTTAATTACCTATAGTGAGATCTTAAATTCCATTTGAGCTTCTAAATCTACGTAGGATAACATAGGGAATACATGAAAGAAAGGGGTGAGATAAAAATCCAAGTAAGTGAATAAACATGATAAGGAAGCATAACATGTGATTCAATGGTATAACATGGTATCATAAAGGAGAAGGTACATGAGTAATAAAGTGTAAGAATAACATAAATAGTATGGTATCATAAGATCATAGTAACATTGTAATATGGAAATGAACTGAAAAAATAAATAAACCTAAGTCAATACTACCTTCCAAGATAATGTCACAGGGTTGACAGAGTCCTGTAATGGATTAGGTTCACTCCATAATTTCATAAATGAGATATCATGTGACTAAAACATTGCCCAATTAATTAGAGGGAAATATAATTCCAGGCCTATCCATAACATTAATTTCATTTACATTCATATTTATTTTACATAATGATATCAATAATAAATAATAAACATAATAATTACCCATGTAAAGAAATTGGTGGCATAATTTTGTCTCATAACATAATCAAAAGATATTCATTAAAGAAGTGATTTGAGAAATGGTCATAAGGAATGTATTACCACATCAAAGGAAGGGAAAATATTCTAGGTATATATTTTCGATACATATTTATATATATTTAATTTATAATCATTCTATAAGTTTAAATAGATATAAATTGATTTAGAGATAGAATTGTTATAACCTGAATAAGAGGGTGGGTTAGAAGGATCCCTTACCTTGAGCCTGATATGTAACATGCATTATTTATATCTCTAAAAAATAAACATAAATTGATTATTAACTTTATTAATAACTTTTTTCATGTTTATTGTTCCTTTTATTTTATTTTTTACCATGTCCCATTTAATTACTTAACCAATTAATTTCACATCGGGAGCATTAATAATAAATGAATCATATGTCCAGAACCACATTGGTAAGTTGAATAAGGTAAAATTTATTATTAATTAATCATATATAGGATGATAATAATTAAATAAATATAATTTGTATACATAAATCATACTTTTAATTCCAACTATGAATATTGTTATAAAAATTAACTATGTAATATCATGGAGATGGTAGGTCGAATGTATTCATGAGTAAATTTTCATTTTTTGACGATAATGATGGAAATAAGGTAAGTGTTATTTTATATTTTTAGGATGATCATTATATAAAAAATAACATATTATTTATTTAAATACCCATACACATACCATCCATGTTATGCGATAATAAAAATGAATCACATCATTTCGTAAGGCGGTAGTCCTCTATACACATGAATGACATTATCATTTATTAAATGGATGATTAGGTAAAAAACTATATGATATATTTATTTTTTACAATGATAATTTTTTATTTATTATCATATATATACATAAAATCAATAATTATTACCTTCTAAGTAAATTGAAATTGAAAAATTAATCACATCACTTCAAGAGGCGGTAGTCTTCTATACACATGAGCAACGTTATTGAGTTCTCTATAAAATGGTTTGTGAGAAGGTATATATGATATTATAATTAAATAAGTTTAATTATATCATAATTATAATATATAAACATTATATAATTTATTATATTCATCTGTGATAAGCAATGATGGAAAATGAATTATATTGGTTTATGAGGCAGTAGTCTTCCATACACACAGTCAATGGTTTTGTTTCCCATTTAAGGGAGGAGGATATGGTTGTAGTTAATGAAAATAACATAAAAAATATCATTATATTAGATATAAAAATTTTATTATATCATCATGATTTAATAATATTTTAAAGAGTTTGAAGAAGAAATAAAATAAAATGCCCGGTTAAGGAGGTTACCTCTTTTTCATAAAACTTCTTTAGGTTTACAAAAAAACCCTTCTCATATGGATTTATGATAAAACAAAGTATTATAGGATTAGGGGATATAATTAAGAATTTATTCTGGGAGGTATTTCTTATACCAATTGGTTTTTTAATTGTAAATAGTAGAGGAGAGTGGTTGGCCATTTATAAGTGGGGGAGAGGACACACTTGGAATTTTGTAAAAGAATGATTTCCACCCATGTTTTTCTCATAAATAAAGGCTAAAAAATGGACCATTTTATAACATTATAAGATATTTTTCTAAATATGATAATAAAATAGGAATTATACAAGTTTTGGTTCATTTTTAACCTTTATCCTTTCAGTTTAACCCACTGGTAAAACTATTTTTACTTTAACTGCGGCAAAAATATTTTTTACTATTTTCACTAATAATTATAGTAAAAAATTAAGTTGGAATTATTAGATAATATAAATTATAATGGGTAAAAATATGTAATCCATTTTTTGAAATTTAAATCAATTAACTGCAGAATTTAATTTATAATTAAACCCACATAAGTGTCAAAAAACAGTTTTTTAGGAAATGTATTTTTTAGGAAAAGACGATATAATATTAAATATGTGATAAGTAATCATAAATAAATGAATTTAAATTAATATATATAGATATATATTCAATAATTTTTATTTAAATTTTTCCTAATTAGGGGTTATTCTAATTAATTGAAATGGAGAATCATTATTCACTTTAAAATAGTTTAAAAGAATATTTTCTTAATCCTAACAATAAACTTATATTAAAATCCATTATAAATGTTATTTAAATATAATTAATTTAATTTAATATAACTAAATAATGCTTATGATAATTTTTAATCAAATTAAAATAATAATGTGACTTTATTTTTTAAAATAAATGATCATTTTATAAACATTTGTATTTCTCACTATTCAGTGAAATATAATATTTTCCAAAAAATCTCAAAATTTTACCCTAATTTAATACTGATATGACTATTTAATAAATTATTTTAATTTTATAAAATAAAATTTTTAAAAGGTCCAAAAATTAATTATAATATTTTCTCAAAAAAATAAATAAATAACATTTTTTTAAATAAATGTTTTTATTTAAAAAATTGAGTGTTCCTAAGTGATTATAAATACATTTATATTGGGTAGTGAATTTATATACATTTAATGAATTACTTAATCCTATTCATACCCCAAATTTAATTTCTAGGTTATAATGGTCGTATTTTAATAATCATGGTTTGTTTGTGTTCGGTTTTTCGCGTTTCACGTGCTATCAAACATAGTTCCTTTAAAAAACATAGGGTGTTGCATTATTCCCAAATTAAGGAATTTCATCCATGAAATTTCATATTACATACTATATTATAAATAGGTGGTGGTACTTATACTTAATTTCCTCTTTTGGTTCCCACGTTTCTTCCTCAAACTTGTGGTTTCTCCACAACACTTTGATCTGGTGAGTTATCTTTTTTCATAGAACTTTCTATCTATGATATAAGATTTTCATCATCTCATCCTCATGTTAAAGGTCATTCTCCAATGATATTGCCTTTGGATTTATCAATTGTTAGGGGTCTGTTATGTACTTTCTCAATAGGTATACATGGATCACATCATATACTTGATATAGGTTAGGTGGAAGTGTTAATCGATAGTCCACCGCTCTGATGAAATCAATGATCTAAAAGGGGTTGATGTATTTGGGAATAAGCTTTCCCATATTACCAAAACTCATGAATTACTTCCATGGTGATATATTAAGGAACACCTTATCTTTGACCTCAAACTCTAGGTCTCATTGACGATTTTATTTACAGATTTTCTATTGACTTTTTGTGGATTTCAAATTATATTGAATGGATTGAACCTTATCTGTCATCTATTTGACAAGATTAGGTCCCATTAGCTTCCTCTCTCCAACATCATCCCAGCATGTCAGAGCTTGACACTACCTTCCATATAGAATCACATAAGGTTCCATTTCAATGCTAGAATATAGTCTATTGTTATATGAGAAATCTAAAAGGGGACAGTATTGATCCCAAATTCATTATAAATTATTTGAAAAAGACCTTAGAATATCCTCTAGAGTTTGGATGGTTTTATTAGATTGACCATCTATTTTTGGATGATAATAAACACTAAAACTTATTTCTGTAAATAATGAATACTGAAGGATTCTCTAGAACCTCGAGGTAAACCTTGGAGCTTGATTAGATAAAATATAGAGTGGAACTCCATGAAATATTACCACTTCTCTTGTGTATATATTATTGAGTTTGTCAAGAGAAAATATTCCTTGATAGTAATGAAATTTTACAAATTTATAAGGTGATTAACTACCACCCTAATGGTGTTATTTGAATTAAGTATATTGGGAATTCTTATGACTAAATATGTGGTTATGTTTTCCCATTTCCATACTAGTATGGGAAATTATTTCATTGTACCCTTATACTTATATTGTTCATCATTGACTTGTTGTCATACCATGAATCGAGATACAAATTCTACAATATCCCTCTTCATGTTATCCAATAATATGTTTTTTCTTTAAATAATTATATATATTAGTGATTCTTAGATGAATAGAGAAGGATTATCTATGAAAATCATCCTAAATATCCCTCTTCATCTCGGTTTTTTGATGAGACATGTATCTGGGTTCCAAACTTTATAACCCTATCTTTAGAAAAGTTAAACATTGAAATTTTTGATACCTTTTTCTATAACACCTCATCCCTTTTCATGGACTCCTTGATCTTATCAAGAGTGGATTTTTGAGTAGTTATTTGAGTAAGGTGGGATTAAGATCCTTTTATTATTCTTATATCCATCATTTTCATGTCAAATAATATTTTATCCATTTTAAATTCCAATATTCATAAAATTTATAGATCCTTTCTACATATAGAATCTATAACTTTGTTTTCATTCCCATGATGGTAATGGATTAAGAATTTATAGTCCTTGATCTTTCTAAACCATATTTGTGGGAACATATTATGATCATTTTGTGTGAATATATATTTCAGGCTTTTGGGATATGTATATATTTCAAAATTCTCCCCAAAGAGATAATTTCACCAAATCATCAAAACAAAGATCCCAAGATTCAACTCCATATCATTTGTTTGATAGTTTTTCTCATTAAAATTTAACTTATTTGAGAAATATTCTATCACTTTATCATTCTACATTATTACAATGCCCAAAACCTTCTTTTAAGAATCTCTATATAACACAAAAATATCTCCACATGAGGGTAGTGTGAGTATTGATGTAGTGATAAACCACTTTTTCAAATCCATAAATCTCTCTTTGAATTCACTTGTCCAGAAAAATAACAATCCCTTTCACATTAACATGGTTAAAAGGTTTGGAAATTGAGAGAATTTTTTCATAAATCATCAGTAATACCCAAAAAATCCAAGGAAACTATGGATTTATGTTACTGATTCTATACCGGGACACTCCTCAATCACCTATTTCTTATAGGGGTCCACATATATCCATTTTCAATTGATAATATACCCCAATAATGATATATTATTCATTTAAAAGTCACATATAATGTACTTTGTATATAGATTCTCCTTTATCAATGACTTTATCATAATATTCAAATAATCGTCATGATCCTCCATACTTTTGGAATAAATTAGAATATAATATATAAAGACTACATAAAATTTATCAGGGTAATCTCTAAAGATTATATTAATTATATCCATAAGGATTTTTGAGTGAGTCTGAAAGTCATCACTATAAACTCATATTACCCAAAAATTGTTCAAAAGCTAGTTTTGGGAATATCTTCCTTCTTCACCCTTAATTAGTGGTATACTGATTGAAGTTATACCTTATAGAAATACGGATCCCCACATAGTTGATTGAATAGGCCATATATCCTTGGTATAGGATACTTGTTTTTATCATGATTTTTTTGAGTTCATGATAATCAACACAGAGGCGCATTGACCCATCCTTCTTTATGATGAAGAGGAATGGTGCACCCTATGGTGAATCACTTGGGAATATAAACCCTTTATTCAGATTCTCTTTTAGTTTCTTCTTTAGCTCCTAAAGTTAAATAATGGTTATTCTATACAAATTCCTAGATATTGGAAAATATCTAGGTATATGATCAATTGAAAATTCAACCTATTGGCTAGGTATAAGACCAAGTAACTATTCAGGTAATACATTAGTATAATCCCTCAAAATGGTCATATCTTCAAGCATGATCATTTCCTTATCCTCAATCACTTTATCAATATAGTCTTACTTAGAAGGAAAAAATATCTATGCTTTATATGATGATACTAAAGATGATTTATCATCCTCCTTTAATTTGTATAAAATCGAAGGGCGGTTCTTGATTTTGAGGTTCATTTCTTTCTCTGTACATTTTATGTGTGTTATATATAAGTAAAGAAAATCCATGTCCATAATTGCATCAAATTACACTAAAGGGAGTTCCATAAGGTTTGAAAGGAATTTCATCCCACAAATATGGATAGGGGATGTGTTATATTATTGGGATGCTATAGTTGACCCATTCTCCATTGTCACTAATAAATCTACTTCTATGTTTTGAGGTGGTGCTTGAATAGTTCTCCTAAACTTTCATGATATAAAATAGTTCATATAACCTGTATAAAAGGTACATTCACTTTTATTGAATGAATATCTAATGTACCTTTCACCACTTCATTTTTGGGATCCACATCCATAGTTGTGATGGAATAAACACTCCCTTTATCTATAGGCCTTGTAGGTTGTTTTCATTGGTTGTCATTAACAACCCTTGGCTTAGAGAATTGGTTATCATACTTTCCTTTTTCCTTATAGTTATAAAATTGGACAATAGGATGAGGGTTACCTGGATTATTACTTTCTTCCATAACATTAGTTTTTTTATCCAGTTGGAAATCACTAGCTAAGTTCCCTTACTTTCTATACCTAAAGAACTCCCTTTTCCCCTTCAGACAATTTCCAGGATGCTTCTTCCCATACTTTCTACAAGTGGGATATTGTAACTTCTTAGCACTGTTATATTTCTCTATCATACCAACAGAGTTAAACTATGTTTTCTACTTCTTATCCCCTTGAGAGCCTTGATATTCATTCATCTTCATCTCGACTATGAGGGAACATTGAAATATTTACTCATAGATGTTGAAGTCTCAAATTTCAAATATTTTCATTGCCTTGTCTTTATCCCACTAATGAAGTTCTCAACTTTACATTTTAGGGAGTTGACAAAGTTAGAGTTATATCATGCAAGTATTGTGAATTTTTTTATATAACCCAATATATTATTCATCCTTTTTCTTAAGGATAATGAAATTCCTATCAATCTAATTTTAGAGAGTGCAAGGAAAATATTGTTCAAAAAAAATTACAAAATTCCTTCCACTCTATCTATTTGATATCTTTCTCAGACTTCATATTTTTTATCAATGTCTACCAGGGATTGGCTTCACCCTCTGTACAATGAACAACTAGTGAAACCCTCTATTTCTTAGATAATTGAATAATATAAATTATATTTTCAATGGATTTTATCCCATATTTTGTAATTAAAGGATAAACATATCCATTGAATGTTGGATTCCCTTTTCACATAATGGTATTAATTGAAACTTTTCATTTCTTGGGGGGATTTGGGTGTTCCTCCTCATTCAAGTTTCAGTTCAAAGATTTATTTTGATGAAAAAAAATTGTAATGAAGTTCTTGTCTCCTTCTTCCATCGATTTGGGAATATAATTTGGGATTTTATCACATTTCTCCTCATAATGGTTTTTGAGTCATTTTCTACTATTTCCATCCATTTGACTGAAATAAATGGATAATTACATATGAGTTTCTTTTTGAACTATTAAAAACATACACGAGAAACTATGAACAATACTTAGATAACTCATAAATAAAATTAATTCCTTATAAAATTAATTCCTTTGTTTAAACCTAAGTTATTAATGATATATTTCCTAATATAAAATATTGTGCCCATTTTTTATCCCTTTATAATGGTTTTTAAATAGTTTTTGAATTTCTAAAGAATATCCCCTGAGAGTGTTAAACAAGGTACACATTAAGGAATGTTGTCATATAAAAAGTAGTGCTCGAGTCAATCCTCACGTGCCTTTTTTAGAGTTATTACCCCTTTATATATTTTTAATAGAACCACATCCACTTGTAATATCCAGAAATGTTTTTAATTTCTCAGAAACCGCTCTCTCTATACTTCACAAATATTTTGGGATATTTTTTATACTTAGTCTAATACTTATAATTATCCTTATAATCATCCCTAAGGTTCTCACTAAGGTTTTCTCATCCTATTTTCCAAATACTAACTAAACCTTTTCTTTGATACCAACTATAGAGACCTAATCCTTTTACTCATTTTATTACATGATTTTAAAACATAAATATCCAATAATGATAATCCCAAATATTGTGAGTCTCATTGTCTTTGGAATACTAGGTTTATAATATATATAAGAGGAAACTAAATCATGGAATTATTATTTAATTCACCTTAGTGAGATCCTAAAATTAATTTGTGATCTTAAATGTACATAGGATAACCAAGGGAATACATGAAAGAAAGGGGTGAGCTAAAAACTCCTATAAGGGAATAAACATGATATGAATCATAAAATGTGAGACAAAGTTATAACATGATATCATAAAAGATAAGGTATATGAGTAATCAAGTGGAATAATTACATAAATACTATTGTATCACAAGATCATGGAAACATTAGAAAGTGTAAATGACATAAAAAATGACATAAACATGATTAAATTCTAACTTACAAGACAAAATCCCATGGTGTATAGAGTCCCATAATGGATTGGGTTTACTCCTTGATCTTAAACATGGTGTCTCATGAGACTAAAATAGTACCTAATGAATTAGAGAGATATATAATTTTGGGCCCACCTATCACATTCATTTCATGTTCAGGCATATTAATTACACATAATTATATAAATCATAAGGAATAAACATGATAATTACCCAAGTAAAGAAATGGGTTACATAATCTTGTGTCATAAAATACTCAAAAGAGATTCCTTAATAATGAATTTGTGAAATAGTCATATGAAATGTATTAACCTCATAAAAGGAAGGTAGAATAATATAGGTATATATGTGATGGACATATATACAAAATTTACAATCATTCCATAATATTAAATATAAATAAAGTGAGTTAGATAGATAATGGTCATAACCCGAAGAAATAGGTGGGTTAGAAAGTTACCTTACCTTGAGCCCGATATGTCAGGTGTGTTATTTATATCCCTGAATAATAGACATAATTTAATTATTTACTTTATTAAGAAAAAATTTCATTTATATTATTATTATTTTTACCATTTCACATTCAATTACATAACCAATTAATTTCACATCTTAAGCTTTAACAACAAACGGCTCCCATATCCAAATCACATTGGAAATTTGAATAAGGTCAAAGTGATTATTAATTAATCATATATATAATGGATATAATGAAATATTTAACATTTTTATACATAAATTATAATTTTCAAACAATATTTGAATTATGATTAAAAAAATAAACTATGTTACAATCGTGGAGATAATAGGTTGTACGTACGCATGAGTGAGGTTTTATTTTTCGATGATCATGATGGAAATAGGGTAAATGTTATTTTATCTTTCAAGGATATTAATTCTATAATAAATATTATATTATTTATTTATTTAAATACCCTTACACTTAAAATCCATGTGATGTGGTAATAAAAACAAATCATGTCGCTTCTTAGGTTGTAGTCTATTATACACACAAACAAGGTTATCACTTATTCAATGGATGAAATTGTAAGAAATTATATGATATATTTATTTTATAGAATGATTAATATTTTATTAATATAACATATAAATATAAAATTAATCCTTATTACCTTCCATTTAATGCGTAACTGAAAAATGAAATGCATCACTTCAAGAGGTGATAGTTCATCGTACACACGAGCACGTTATTGTATTCTCTATGGAATGGAATGTAAGAAGGTATATATTATATTATAATTTTAGAAGTATAAATATATCATAAATATATTATATAATAATTATAAACTTCTTTATATCTATTTGTGGTAATTGGTGATGGAAAATGAATTATGTCGGTACGTGAGGCAGTAGTCCTCCGTACACATGATCAACGGTTTCATTTCCCATTTGAGGGAGGATGAGATTATTTTAGGGCATTCCCTTAACATAAAAAAATCTCAGTATATTTAAGATACTTAATTTATTATATCATCATGGTTCAATAATATTTTAATTAGGTGTGGAAAGAAATATTATAAAATGTTCAATTAAATGTAACCTCTTATTCATACAACTCCATTATGTTTTCACTAAAGGCATCTATAGTATAGATTTATGATAAAAAAATATTTATATAATGATGATAGGGAAGTAAGGAAATGATATGGTAATTTAAATGCTGAAACAATACTTTTTCTCTAAGTGTAAATAAGAGAGGATAGGGGTGGCCTTTTATAAGTGGGGGAGAGGACACACTTGGAATTTTTGAAAAGAAAGAATTCCAAAAAAAATTCTCATGTAAAAAGGATCCAAAATAGACCATTTAAGAATCTTATAAGATATGAGCTCTAAATATGACCAAAAAATAGGAATTTGAAAAGATATTTTTCATCTTTAACCCTTATATTTTCATTTTAACTCCCTGGTAAACTTTTTTTTACTTTAACCATGATAAGTAATTTTTAATATATTCACTATTCATTATGGTTAAAAACTAAGTTGACCTTATTAGGTAATATAAATTATGATTATTAAAAATATTTAACCCATTTTTATAAATTAAACTCACATAATTACAATAATTTAATTTAAAACTAAACAAGTAGACTTGTTGAAAAAAAGTTTTTCAAGAAATTCATTTTTAGGAAAAGATGATCTCATATTAAATATATGAAAAGCAATCATAAATGAATGAATATAAATTAATATTTATATATATATTATATACTTTCATTTAAATCATTACACATTAGGGGTTATTTTAATTAATTAAAATGGAGAAACATTATGCACTTTAAAATAGTCCTGAGAATAAAAAAATTATTTTTAAGCCTAATAATAAACTTATACTAAAACCCAATATAAAATGATTTAAATTTAATTAATTAGATTTAATATAACTAAATAATAATTATGTTAATTTTAAATATAATTAAAATAATAATGGTACTTAATTTATTAAAATAAATTACTATTTAATAAAAATCAGTATTTTTCACTATTCACTAAAAAAATAAAATTTTCTTAAAAATACCAAAATTTCATTGTAAGTTAATATTGATATGCTATTTTAGAAAATTAATTTATCTTTATAAAATTACATTTCTAAAATTTTCAAAAATTAATTATAATTTTTTCCCATCAAAAGCAATAATAATCTTTTTTGAAATAAATGTTTTAATTTAAAAAATCAAGCACTTATTCCTAAGTGTTTGTAAATAAATTTATATTGGGTGGTAACTTTATATATAGTTCATAAATTATTTAATACTATTCATACCCACAAATTTATCAGATATGTTATAACAGTAGTATTTAAATAATCATGGTTTGTTTAGGTTTGATGTTGTGAGTCGTATAGGCTGTCAAACATATTTCTCACAATAAAAACTCAAGGTGTCACACATGCATTGTTTGAAACCTCAAATGCATACCCCTCTCCTCCTCCAACTCCTATAATATCCAAAAACCATCAAAACACACATGATTTATCACATTTTTAAACAAATTCATACTTTGGAATATGTGGGGTGTTATAACTATCACCTTTCCTTCTATCATGAAAACATTTGTCAAAATTTTCATTTTTATTAAAATAATTAACAATAAATTGGTCTCAAATTTAATAAATAAAAATGATATTCCATGTGATTCTATTTATAACACTTTGATATATATTTGTTTCCAATTCAATTATTAAAATTAGCTTCACAAACTGTTGCTTCGATAACTTAGATAAATGACCAACATCATATTGTTGTAAAATAACTGTACTCTAGTCCTAGTTTTATTCCAACTTATGAAGAAATCAATTTTCATGGTATTAAATATTCATAGAATAAACTTCAAACCCCTTTAACATTTCATAATTCAAATTCTCAATCAACTAATATATTTTAATTATTGTATCTAATATTTTCCTCTTCTAGAGAATGAATGCACCCAATTTTTAATTCCTAACTCATATCCTCTTAATTCAATATTAATCCATATTTAATATTAATTATTTATCATAATTTTTTTTATTATATTTCATTTTTTTCTAACTTAATCTGGTTTTCTTATTCATCGATGTAATTTGGAAACCCCCTTGGTGTCCACAAATTAATCCCCTGGATGAGTAACAATAAGCTTTCATCAGGAATATTCAATAAATTTAATCTCTTTAACTTTATAAATAAAATATCAATATATCCTTACTCAAACAAAGAACACAACCCTACCATAAAATTTGTGTGTAACAAATAAGTACATAATCAAACACAACACCTACAATAAACTATATAGAAGCAGCCTCCACTTGATTTCTAAATCTAAACCTGGGAAACAAAATTCCACAATGTCGAATGAAAAATCTAGAACATTACACAATTTCATTGAATAATAAAATACAACAATCCATATTACACCTTCCAAACATCATTGTAAAAAAACATTAGACCCATATTGTAAATCCATAATAGATCACTCCTTGCAATCAACCACCAATAAATCAGCTATCCTATTTTAGGTATTATTGTTGTTATTTTCTATAAGAGGGACCAAGATCCAATGATTTACATAATATTAAATAAATTCATTTAGATTAATATATTTTATTCTAAATATAGTGAGATAAAATCCAAAATAAATTTTGATGAGTGCACTTGTATAAAGGAAAATATGAAAGAAAGAACAACAAGATGTATTGTAATTCAGTTCACATTGAACCTATATAAATAAACAGAATACCAGACCATGTAATCTTTATTAATAAATTAAATTAGTGGAATAAAAAACATGAAAATAGAAAATATATTATAGAAACTATTTGTAGAATTCATCCTTTATAAACTAGGTAGTGGTGATCAACTCTATCATGTGGAGTTGAAATTATCCATTCATAGATGAACTCACACAATTAACCAAGATAAACATAAATTATACAATATAATACAATCAAAGAACTTGAAACAATTTTTTATAGATCCATGTTTCGTTAATTAATCTTGGTTACAATTCAAAACTACTGTGTCTTTCAGCCTCTGATAATGCTCCATGTAGGTGATCATCCTAAGTCAAAAATATGAGTGTACCTTCTAACTCTCTACTAGAACAAAACACCAATTATAGTGGAATAGTATGTCAGATTTTGAGGGTAGAGTACTGGGGTTAAAACCAATTATCTGCTAAAAATCTAAAAATATCATAGAAAAACACATGGATTTCCTTTTATCTCTCTTTAAAAACAAGACTAATGAATACACATCATCTTTGAATGTGAATCCTAAAAGGTTAGGCATAATTTTGAAGGACATGTTATTTAATGGGTGCTCTAAGTGATGCAGTAGGATACATTATTCATGGAAGACTGAGATCAAAGTGTCCATTCACATAACTAATCGGTGCACAGCTCACATGGGCATGTGATGCCATTAGATTTACCATAATTTTATTTTGTGGATAAAACTAAACTATAATAAAATGAAATATATATAGAAATAACAAAAAGGATCATATTGATACATTTGATCGATGATATTGATGAATAATATCAAATACATATCCCACTATTGATGGAATAATATTACAAAAAATAATCAAAATGTTTCAACCAAATTAAATCCCAAAAATGTTTCAAAAAAATACCATTGACATGTAAAACATGTACAAAATCTATGTAGTGAACAAGGTAAATTGGAAGAAATACATGGTAGAAGTAATCAAAAACATAGCTATAAATATGAGTATAATAATTTAATTTCATCAATACAACAACATGAAGAAACTAACATCAAAGATATCTACCTTTTTTATAATGATTATTATTGATGGTATTCTCACCCCAATATTATTTTATTGGGATACAATTCATTAAATGTAAGAATTTTCTAAAAAAAATTAGTGGCATAACTTTAGTCAAACAATGAGGATGATTATTGGTAGTGTGTATCTTCATGACACACACCATCCCAAATTTTATAATCTCTTAACAAAGTAAAGTATTATATATATATGATTTCATCTACTATGTGAAACATAATTTTTTGATAAATATAAAGTATAAATACTATCACAATGTACCTCTATACTTGCAGTTGATAAAGATAAATTATTTATTGACCCCTTTATCCAAATTTCATCATTTATTATATTCGATTAAATCCATATATTTAGACTTCATGGTCGAAAAGGAAACTAATTATTTCGTGTTACACTTCTAGGAAATTTCTCTAACCTAAAGAGTAATGAAAAATACAATAATATATTTAAACATATCAACATTGGAAGTATAGTAAAAATTAATAAATATAATAACATAAACTATACAATTATTGTTATTTCTATATCAAATACACAAATTAGTATACATACACACATACCTAAGGAACCATTTCAGATCATGTTTGTGTGGTTTCCTAGTATTTCCCATAAACTATCTTAGAGTACACACACCAAAAGAAATATCCATTCTTTAGAATACCATAGTATTTATAGTACCTCTAACTATGTTAGCATATGGTTTATTATTCATGAATTATATTTTTGATTCCATTTTAGGGGATTGACTAAGGAATGATTTTAAATGCTCTCCCAAAGGAATAATAACTTACTTAATATGCGCAAACAAATATTTTTTCAAAACCCATTTAACATAATCATGTTGTGAAAAATTTATAACCCTGGTTTCTCTATCATTAATTATTTCCATTTCCAAAATATATATTTTATTTTCCAATTATTTCATTTCAAAAACATAATTGAGTAGGACATTTATATGATTAATCATCCTCATGATTTTATAGATACATAGTACATTATTAGTATATAAAATCAAGTAAATTATAACATGCAAAAAAACATATGCTTCAATTTTATATCTATTAAATCCATTTTTAGTTGTAAATTAAGAAAAATATTTATACCACTATTTATATGATTGTTTAAGTATATATATTTAATTTTATAGAAAATGTATTTAAGTTAGTTTGAATTATTTTTAAAATCCATTAGGATGCATCATATAAATTAAATTATCCAATTAACCATTCAAAATAGATGTTTTAATATCAATATGTTCAATATGGAAATCATATTTGGTAGTAAAAGAAAAAAATGTGAATATAAAAATTCTTATCAATAGTGGAAAATATTTTTCTATCATAAATTCATTTATGTTAAAGGAATCCTTTGGCCCTTAGATTGAATTTATATTTTATTTTTATGTCCCCAATATGATCCTCCCTCCTTTTAAATATCCATTTGAATCCAATTTCTTAAGTATTTATAGGTTTCAATACAATGGCCCATGTTTGATTTTTAACATGGGAATTCATTTCATCTTACATAAAATGGTTGGGACCAAGTTTTCTAATAAGGTTTTTGGATTAATAAAGTATTTTCTTTTGTTTTAAAGGAAGTTTGAGAAGTAATTAAATCACTTTACTTTGTATAAGTGGGTGAGGAAAGACAGAAAAGTTACAGTACTTTACATGGTAAATCTGACGATGCTTTGTTGATCTGTATTTCACAAAGATCATAAGTAATTTAGAGAACTTCTGATGAATGAATTATGAAGAAAATGGGGAGAAAAGATGTTGTCAATTAGTATGGTTGGTCTTTCAAAAGCAGGTGTCTAAAGTGGCACAATTTTCTAGTGTTTGCCAAATTTTTGGGGTCCAAAATTTAGAGTTGGGATAGCTTTGCAAAAATTGGATTTTATTTAATATCTCATTAAAACATGGAAAAGGAATTAATTTCGTGAACATGGGATTCATGAATTAGATTTCGCAAAGATATTAATAATGTTGATGGTGTTCTTCACAATAACAATGAGCATTGTGAATGACCAGGAAAAGGAGCTTTGTGGGTGAGCATTGCAACGGTGAAGGTGAATAGCATTGTGGTGGAACAAAGGAAGAAGGATAATCATGGTGGTGCGAAGGATTTTATGGAAGGCTTCATGATTACAAAAAGATTTGTAAATATGGAAAATATTCATGGTGCTTCGCGAAATAGAGAGAAATTCAAGAAAAATTTTGGAGCTTTCTGATTTGGTGCTGACATGGAGCTGAGGTGGCTAGAAGGTTCTGGAGTTAGTGGAAAACGCCTATAAATAGGCCCCTACCCATTAATAAAAGTAGATAAACTTAATTATAATTTTTGAGCTCTCAATTTGTGAAGAAGGTTCGCAGAGAAAACGAGCTCTACGAAGGCAGTAAGCTACGCAAAGGAAAGGAGCTTCACAGCGAGTTTTTGAGATTTTTAAAAGAAGTGAACTTCGCAAAGAACAATCTGTGCTCTACAAAATAGTGAGCTCTATGATCTAGTGAGATCTTTGAACTAGAGATATCTTTGAACTAGTTTTCTCTGCAAAGATGGGAGCTTCACAAAGGTGCTCTGTGAAAGAGCTCTGCGAGCTGATGATTTGAGTACCCAAATTAAGTGACAAGTTCTTTCAAGTGCATCAAGATATGATTGGGGTATAGGAATAAGTATTATTACGAATTATAGGTATTTCCTATCAGCTTCTGGATAGGAAATAGAAGATTTGTTTTCAAAGATCATATTTGAGAATGTTTGTCAAGAAGCACAGAGATATTGCTTTACCCTATTTGTGCTAATAGAGTGTGCACAAACTTGAGGATTATCTCCCAAGTGATACATGAGTGTAAGGGTATATCCTACTCAATGTATTCCACATCAAAGGATTGTTTTCTAGTGGATTTTTTGGTACTGTATTATTTATGAACCATACCAAGGATGTAGCTACTCTTGTTGAGTAGTGAACCTTGTAAATCTTGTCTTCCTGTGGTTGTGTGCATTAATCAGGGAAAGAACACTTTAACAGGAGGCAAATTTTGTTTCAATAAAAAAGAAAACATAAAAGAAAAATATATCACTGATTCACCTCCTCCCCCTCTCAGTGATACTTGGATCCTGACTGGGTAACATCAATTGGTATCAGAGCGACAGGTTCCCTTTATTTGTTATTTGCTAAAGTTTTGAAGATAAGTTTTGATGGAAAATCTAAATTGTGTGAACAGTAAGTGGATTATAATATTTTATTGGAAGAATTTTTATATCTGGAAAGATAGAATGATTTCTTATCTTATATCTCTTGGATATGACGTTATTTAAACTACAACAGATGGATTTCCTTCTATTTATGACAAGGTTCCTCTTACTCTTATCGGTAAGAATAATCTTGATAATGATGGTAGAGATAAAAATTCATTACTCTCATCTCTTTCTGAGAGTTAATTTATAAGAGTGAAAGGTGTCTCTACTTCCAATGTAATATTGGACAAACTAAAGAATATCTATAAAGGAAATACATAAGTAAAGAAGGAAAAACTTCAAATTAGGAGGTTGAAGTATCAATACTTAAAGATAGGTGAGCATGAGTCTCTTGGGGATTTCTTTATCATGATAAATATCAATTTCAGTACAATCAGATGTCTTGGTGAAAAGTTGGAGAATTCTACAGTTGTTTAAAAGATCTTGAGAAATTATTCCTGACAAATTTGATGATAAATTTTCATCACTAAAAGATAGAGGCCCTAAAACATTATCTCTGGATTATTTTCATAGCACTCCCATTACTTATGAAATGAGAAGGGAGAAGACTATAAAGAGCAAAGAAAATGCTAATAGAGAAATGTCTTTCAGGTCTGTAAATAAAGAGAAGTTAAATAAATCTTATTGAAGATGAAGCTAGTGAATTCGACTCTAAAAACAAGGTATGTAAAAATTTTGATGAAATTTTATCCTTGTTTTCTAAAAATGTAAAAAGAGGCATAGGGAAATACAAAGGGAAACTCCCTTTGAAATTTTTTTAATGTATAGTTATTGGCCACTTTACTGCTAATTACCCTAAAAAAGGGAAAGATGAAGACAGTGATGAAGAAGATAGAAGACCAATAAGGTCGTGGAAGAAATAGGGTGACAAAGATAAATATTCTGGTATAGGTAAGGATAAAAAGTTCTTCAAACCAAAAAGAATAAGCTTTATTTCAAAAAATGAAGAAGATTATGATAGAAAGATTGAATTTGAAAAATATATTACTGATAAATCTAGAGAGATTACCTTTTCGAAACAGTGAATAATGATGATTATGAGAGCAGTAGTACTGAAGAAGAGGAAACTCAACTTGAACTATATCTGAAAGAAGATCTGAAGGAATGTTTGAGAAAGATCAAAAGGCTAGAGAAGAAAAAAAGGAAATTGTCAAATGAAAACTCTTTGTCAAATGACCAAGAAGGTTTTCCTGATAAGAAAGAAAAATTTGAAAAGGATATTAATGATATGAAAAATTATATTGAGAGTGAAAAAATCCTAATGATCATCTGGAAGTAAAGCTGAAGTCAAAAAAAGATGAATTGGAACTTTTCCAACATAAACTTTTTAAAGATGAGGAATAGAACACAAGGTTCAAAAACTTTGTTATAGAATTTGGTGAATGTTCAGGTAATAATGAACCTAATAAGGATCAAAAAAATTACCTTAAAAGTTTGAAAAGAAAGATGGAACTAGTTCTGATAAGAATAATGCTATAAAGGATACGTATGTGGTAAAAGTTAGCAACACTGAAAAATCATAAGCATCCAAAAATCCTGAGTCAAGAAAATTTCTACTAATTTTGGTTCTGGTAAGTATGAATAGAAATCTGAGATAAAGAAGAAAGTGATAATTGAAAATATGAAGGATGATGATTAGTGGGGTTTTGGTAAGAAGATTGTTGAGAATCATGTTCACAACTCCGGTTAGTATGGAAGTTTCAGAGAGAGATATTCATTCTATGCCAACTGCTGGTATTGTGGTGGATTTGGACACATGGAAAATATGTGTTGGTTCAACCAAAAACATTACAACTATTCCACAAGCCTTGAAATACAAATATTGAGGGGGAGTCAATATTTTAAAAAGAGAAACCTCAAAAGAAAGTCCATAAGACATCTGAGAAGGTTGGTGTAAAATTTTATAATAAGTTCCAATCATAGGAAACAATTTTTGAAAGATGTGATCGATCTGGACATCTTGCTAAGGGTTTCTTGATTTTGTTACCAGAATAAGAAAAGTTTCTTAAAAATTCTTAGAAGCTTGAGATTCTAAAATCTAAGAAAGGCAAATCTTCTAGGTCCAAAAAAATGAGTTCTTGTTTGTCTGGCCAGAACACATTGACTTGTCTAGGAAATTGGGGGAAGCACAGCAAAATGTGAAAGAAAAGGATGAACAGAAAGCTCTTGTTTTTAAAACCACCCCAAAATCTATTAAAGGAGAAATAACTTGGATCCTTGATAGTGTTTATTCATATCATATGATTGGATAATTAAATCTATTAAATAATGTGAATGATTTCAAATAAGGAATAATGATATTTGTAAATGATTAATCTTTAAGGATCAAAGGTGTTGGATCAGCAATCATTGGAAAAGAAAAGATGACATCTAAGAAAACACTATATATTGATGGGCTAAAACATAACATGATAAGTGTGTCACAACTCTATAATTAGGGAAACAAATTTATCTTTAGAAAAGATGGGTTTGTTTTGAAAAGTGAAAATGATGGAAATATAATTACAAGAGGCCAACGTATAGAAGGGAATTTGTTCTATGTTGGTGAAGTACAAAACTCTTGTTACATGGGTGTGTTGGATGAAAATCAGTTATGGATTAAAATTTTAGTACATATGTTTCATAGAAACATGTGAAAGTTATCAACACGAGATAGTGTCTGAGATATGCCTGATTTATCTAGAATAAGAGATTGGTGTTTCACTATTTGTGAGAAAGGGAAGATTGCAAACTCTATGCATAAGAGAGTTCACATTCGCTCAAAAATACCCTTGGAACTTATATATTCTAATATATTTGGACCAATGAGAAATAAATATACAAATGTAGATAAGTACTTCATTAATTTCATTGATAACTTTACTTGAATTACTTGTGTTATATACATGAGACATCAGTCAGATGCTCTGAAAATGTTTAAGAGTTTTAGGAGGAAAACAGAGAAGGAATGAAAATATTCAGTGAAGAAGTTGAGAACTGAAAATGGTGGTGAGTATAATAATTAATAGTTTTAAAGTTATCTTAAGAAGCATGGAAATTTTCATGAGTTCAGTTCACTATACACACCTCAAATAAATGGGGTTGTTGAAAGAAAGAATATAAGTCTGGTGGAAATGGGGAGAACTATGTTACTTGAACATGGTCTTTCTCATTATTATTGGAGGCAAGCCATGAGAACTACTATTTATAATCCGAACTGATATTTCTATAGGAAAAAATCAGATATGACTCCGTACAAAATATTTTATGTATAAACTTCAAGTTTGAAACACTTAACAGTTTTTGGGAGTTCATGCATTATAAAGAAGAAAGGTAGAAACCTTGGAATGTTTGAGAAAAGAGGAGATGATGTAATTTTTATTGGCTATGCTCCAAAAGGAAGAGGGTATAGATGACTCAACAAAGAAATAAAGAGAATTATTTATTCTGCTGATGTGAATGTTTTTGAAATTATTGTGAAAGAAAAGAAGTCTTATGATGATGTGGAAGATGAGCAGGATAAGAAAAGTTTTGTTAACAATTCTGAAAATGCTTCAAATAGTGGTAATCCTACTCAAGAATAAGAATTAGACTCGGAAATTTCAAGTGATGAGGATGAAATTCAAACAGCTCATCCTAGGCTAAGGAAACAAGTGTATACACAAAACATTATTGGTAATCAACATCAAAGGGTTCAAATAAGAAGAACAGCGAATTTCATTACACACACTTCTCTATATTTGAAAGTTAAACCGAATGATGTGACTGAAGCATTTGATTATCCAAAATGGGTTTAGGATATGAATGAAGATCTTTATTATTATGAGAATAATGATACTTGGGAACCTATACCCAATCTGGAAAAAAATAACATTATTGGTACAAGGTGGGTCTTCAAGAACAAGCTGAATGAAGAAGGTAAAGTGATAAGAAATAAAGAAAGATTGGTTTAAAAATGGTGTTCACAAATTGAAGCCATTTATTTTGATGTAACCTTTTCTTGGGTTGTAGGGTTAGAAACAATCAGAATCTTTCTTTCTATTGCTTTACAATGAGGTTAGAAAATCTTTCAAATGGATGTAAAATCTGCATTCTTGAATGGTGATCTTGACGAGGAAGTTTACATTGATCAACCTTGTGTATTTTTTATTGTAAACGATAAAATTTATGTTTATATGTTGAAGAAGGCATTGTATAGGATAAAACATACTCTGAGGGAATGGTATTCTAAATTGGATACTTGCATGAGGAAGATGAATTTCATGAAAGTATAGTTGAAAACAATCTTTACATCAAGGAATTTCATAAGTTTTCTCTCATAATAATTGTTTATGTCGATGACATTATCTGTATTGGAAATGGTGAAAGATCATGTGAAAGATTTTTTGAGGAGATGAAGAAGTCATTTGAGATTTCCATGTTGGGAGAAATGAAATACATTCTTGGGTTGAAAATTTTACAGAAGAGGAACCACATTTTTATTTCTCAAGAAAAGTATGCTAAGGAACTTCTAAAGAAGTTTGGCATGGAAAATTCAAAACAAGTGTCCATACCGATTTTGGTGGGAACCAAGTTTTCTAAAGATGGATAAGGAAATGAAGTTGATCAAAAAGAGTTTTGAAAGCTGGTTGGAATTCTGTTATATTTGACTTCCTCAAGACCTAACATCATCTATGCAGTTACCTTATGTGCAAGATTTTAGAGTGCTCTTAAAGAATCACATTTGATTGCTGGAAAAAAGAATTCTCAGATATATCAAAAGCATAACAAATTCTGGAATCAGGTATGATGGATCAGAAAATATTGATCTATTTCAGTATTCAGATACTGATTGGGAAGGAAATGTTTATGATAGAAGATCCACATCTAGTGGAGTTTTCTTTTTGGGGAAAAGTTGTGTTAGTTGGCATATAAAGAAACAGAATTTAGTAACTCTTAACATAGCTGAATCTGAGTACATTTCTTCTACTAAAGATGCTACCCAACTCATGGATAAAGACTCGGTTGGAAGATCTACTTGTTGAAGTAAAGCTACCCTCGCTCTTGGGATGTGATAATCAGAGTGAAATAAATCTTACAAGTAATCTGGTACAACATTCTTGTTCAAAACATATTGACATAAAGTACCACTTCATCAAATATCATGTGGATAAGAATGATTTAAATCTAGAGTACATTCTTACATCATAACAAGTTGTTGATATATTCACAAAACCTTTACCAAAGGAACCATTTTCAAAATTGAGGTTAAACATGGGTGTCCAAAATCCTCATCAATGTTTAGGTATGTGTTTATATTGCATCTCCCATATTACCTTTGGATAGTGTTTTCAAGGGGGATATTTTTCATAAATCTATCCTTATGGAGGCATGCATAAAGGGGAAGTTGTGGGTAAGTTGTGAATTCAGCATGTATGTGTGTGAACTATTATAACAGTTGTTGGAATGGTTGCAAAATGGTTATAATGTGGTTATAGGAAACACATTTTTTTATTACAGGAATGTTGATGAAGTTAAGAAGGATGAGGAGGAAATATAATGCAATGTGGTTTCATAATCACTAATTTTGGACACTATGGCCTTTCTATCAATAATTCTTGTTTCCTATAATGAGTTAGCTCACGTAGGCTTAGAATTGTTGATAAGTGACCCATTTCTCGAGGTTTCAAATTTCAGTGATTTATAAATCTTGGTCAAAAACAAAATCCAAATGGATACATTGTTGGGACCAAATTGGATGATGAAGTTTTTGGATTAATGAAGTATTGTATTTTGTTTTCAAGTAAGTTTGAGAAGAAAGTAAATTACTTCACTTTGTATAAGTGGGTGAGGAATGATAGGAAATTTATAGTAATTTCCATGGTAAATATGATGATGATTTTCTGATCTATATTTCACAAATATCATAAGTTGGTTAGAGAACTTATGATGAAAGCTTTATGAAGGAAAGGGGGAGAAAAGATATGGTCAATTATTATGGTTGGTCTTGCAGAAGCAGGTGTCTAAGGTGGCATAGTTTTCTAGTGTTTGCCAAATTTTTGGGGTCTAAAATTTGAAGTTGGGATAGTATTGTGAAAAGTGGATTTTCTTGAAGATCTTCTAAAAACATGGCAAAGGCATGAATTTTGCAAACATGGGATTCATGAAGTAGATTTCATGAAGACATGAATAATGTTGATGGTGTTCTTCACAATTACGACGAGATTTTTGAATGGCCAAGGAAAGGAGAATTGTGGGTGCGAATTGTAGTAGTGAAGGTTAAGAGCATTGTGACGATGCAGAGGAAGAAGGAGAATCATAACATCATAAAGGATTTAACGAAACACTTCACGATTATGAAAAGATTTGAAAATCTAGAAAATATCCATGGTTCTTCATGAAACAGAGTAAATTTCGGTGGAAATTTATTATCTCTACGATTAGGTGCTGAGGTGGCTAGAGAGTTCTATATTTGGTGGGAAATTCCTATAAATAGACCCCTACCCCTTGAGAAAAGTAGAGAGACATAATGAGAATTTTAGAGATCTCGATTTGTGAAGTAGGTTCATAAAGAAAACAAACTCTGCGAAGGCAGTAATCTCCGCAAAGGAAAGGAACTTCGGGGAGAGCCTTTGATCTTTTTGAAAGAAGTGAAGTTCTTAAAGACCAATTTGTGCTCTGCAAAATAGTGAGATTTTCAATCTAGTGAGTTCTGCGAACTAGAGAGCTCTTTGAACTAGATTGCTCTGTGAAGATGGGTGCTTCGAGAAGGCGCTCTGCGAAGGATCTCTGTGAGCTGAAGATTTTAGTACCCAAATTAAGTGATAAGTTCTTTCAAGTGCATCAAGATATGACTGGGGTATAGGAATAAGTATTATTACTAAGTCCAGGCAGTTCCTATCAACTTTTGAATAGAAAATAGAAGAGTTGTTTTCAAAAATCAGATTTGAGAAAGTTTTTCAAAAACCATAGAGATATTTCTTTACCCTATTTGTGCTAAGAGGGTGCACACATACTTGAGGATTATCTCCCAAATGCTACACAAGTGTAAGGGTATTTCCTACTCATTATATTCCATATAAAAATATTGTTTTCTAGTGTATTGTGTGGTACTGGATTATTTTTGTACCATACCAAGGATGTAGATACTCTTGTTGGGTATTGAACCTTGTAAATCTTGTGTTCCTATGGTTGTGTGCATTCATCAGGGAAAGAACTCTTTAATAGGAGGTGAATTTTGTTTCAATAATAAAGGAAAAACAAAAGAAAAATATATCACTGATTCACCCCCTCCCCCTCTCAGTGATTCATGGATCATGACTGGGTAACTTCAAAAACCAAACCACTAATAAGTTTATTTTGATTTAATATCGTGATTAAAGGTTTTTCATTAATCAATATTTATATCCTTGGAAATATTAAACACATAAGAATCCACATCAACATGATTGAAATGGGTAGGGGGATAATGGTCCTCCTAAATCCTTCCTAATGCAACTAATAATTACAAATATTTTTACATCCCTCAGCCTTATATATAAAATCTAAATTATACTCACTTAAATCCTGGTTGGGAGGGTCAATGGAGACTAACATAGTTTTAGAGTGGTCCTAAGGCTCGAAGGGGTCCTCAAAACCCAAATTTTGGTGTGTTCCAACACTTTTATGGTCATCGGTCTTTCACTTATATATGATAGAATCATTAAAGATAACATCATGACTAATGATTAAATTCTTATAACTGGGTATATTTATCCATAGGTTATATCCTTTAATACCCTCTAGATAACCCACAAAGATACACTTGATATCCCTAGATTTCAACATATGATTCTTGGTATGGTCATAATCTATGGATCCAAAAACTCTAAGGTGAGCATGACTATGTGTTCTACCTATCTAGACTACTTTAGGGGTTTCAAAGGCATTATTTTTAAAAGGGAAATGATTTATGAGGTAAACTATCACAGTGGTGGATTAAACATAAAATAACTAAGTAAATCCTGAGTGTGAGACCATGCATATCACTCTAGGTGGTCCTAATCATATGTTAAGTAATTTTTGTGTGGATTCCATAATAATCAAATGTATTTTAACACTTTTATAGCTATAAAACTCTAAAAAATCATTAGGCTGATACTCTAACCCATTATCAATTCCTAGAGTCTTTAATTTCCTATTATATTGAATCTATACACTGGTTTTCCTATTCTTAGAAATATGAATGTTATCTGAATTTTCCATTAGTTTCTAAATCCATATTTTTCATGAGTATTCATCTACAAAGATCACAAAGACATAACCCGTATCATGGGAAGCATCCCTAGAATGACCTTAATTATTATAATAGACATATTCAAGTGGTTTTCTACCATTATAAGTATACCTTTTGAAAATCACATGCTTAGACTACTATACACATAGTCTTCATAAAACGGAACATTTCTAGGGATTATATTAGTTAATATCCCTTGTTTACTAAGTTTATCTCGGTATTTGGAAACCACATGACCAAGACTTATATTCCTAAGGATGGTTTTATTAGACACTAGGTCATGGGAAGCATTTAGTTATTTAATGTGAGTCTTACCATCTAACATGTATATCCCATTCAATAAGGTTCCCTTCATCATAGTGAGTTATCATTAGAATAATATAATATTACTAGAGCATAACAGAATGGTATATCCCTTTAGATCTTTAATTCCAAGGGACATAAGTTTTCTACTAAGTTTGGGTACCCATATAACCTTTTATAGAGTCTAAAATATCCCATTATAAATTTTTAGAGAGATAGAACCTATCCCCAAGACACAACAATGCTTATTATACCACAAATAGACATCACCTGACTCAATCTCCCTTAACTCACTGAATTATCCTCTCTTGGGACACATATCAAATGATCATCTTGAATCTAGAATCTACTCTTCAAACATAGAGTAGTTATGCACACAAAGAACACCATTAATATCAAAATAATTCTATACTAACAAGGAATTATCATTATTATTATTATCTTTATAGTTGTTCCTCTTTTTAGGATAGTTCCATTTAATATGATCAAGTTTTATACCTTGAAAACATTTAGTAACCTAAATATTTTACTTATAATGGATATTTATATACTTAATATTTCCTCTCTTCCTACATTAATGCTCTTATACACCTCTAATATTCAATACCTTAGCCTCTTGTTTAACAAAACCTTACTAATAAGGATAGTTTAATCTCTTCTAATTCTAGAGTATCCCTACCATTCATCATTAAATCCTTAATAGAATCATATGAATTGTATAAGGATGTTAACAGAATTACTCCCAAGTATTCATCATTAATTTTTAAATCTATGTTTGAAAAATATAATAGGGTCTTGTTAAATTCATCATTTTGTGGTCATATTATAGTTCCATGGCACATCTTGAAGTTACATTGTATCATTTTTTATATAATTTTCAAACCATATATTTTTTTCATATATAGGGCCTCTAGTTTAGACAATATATGATCAGGAGTATACTCATAAGTGACTTCCCAAAATTCCTTTTCTTCTAATTACAAAAATATGATAATATGCATATTCTAAAGGATATTAGTAGGCACATCTATTTTGATAACAGCACATGGTACATCAGGGATAATTCTCACAAATTTATTTTCAAGACTACCAATTGCATCAAGAAGCTCATTGTGGTATAACAAAGCACTCATCTTAATTCTACACAACTTAAAATCATTTTCTCTATCAGGATTATCTATTTATAATTTAGTAAAACCCAAATTTTATAAATCATATAGCACTAAAACCAATTTTCATGGGAATTTTTGTTGTGGTTGTCCACAAGAATGACTAAGATCCACTGATTTATAAATTATTGCCTAAATATTTTTAGGTAAATCAATTTTAGTATGAAAAATAATGATATAAAATCAAAAACGAATTCAAATGAGTGAACTTACACAAATGAAAAGTGGAAATAAAGAAAACAATATGTATTGTTCTTTGGTTTTTATTAAACCTATATCCATGATATGAACACCACCCCATGAAAGATTTTTTATTAAATAAATTATTAAAATAAAAAAACTTGAAAATAGGAAATGGACTAGAAAAACTATCTAGGAAATCCAACCTTGCTAAACTATATAGTGGTGATAAACTCTATCATGTGAATTGAGAACCATCCATTTAACCAAATTTACTATATATATTTTGTTTAAGATATATATTTAGCCTCAGTACTGGAAAGGGAAACTATTAGTTTCATTCTACTCTTCTAGGAAATGGTTCCACCATAAGCAAGAAAGACAAATCTAGTAATAGATTTACATTTATTAACATTGTAATCATTTTCAAATCAACAAACATAACAAAATCAACAATGTAACTACTTTTATTTCCATATCAAATGCATAAATATGTAAATATATACACATACATGAGGATCCATTTTACAAAATTTCAGTGTGGTTTCCCAATTTTTCCCTTACACCTTCTTAGAGTACATATTACAAAGGAAATATCTGGTCTTAAATAGGTTGTAGTATACATAAGACTACCATATATGTTAGAATATGGTATCTTGTTCATGAATTGTACTTCAGATTTAATTTCAAGGGATTGGATAAGGGATACATTGAAATGATCAACCAAAGTAATACTACCATTTTTAATATACTCAATCAAATATTATTTAAAAACCTTTTTAACATAAGTATATTGAAACAAATTCATGAACCTAGTTTTTCTATCTCTAATGATTTATATTGCCAGTATTTTTTTGTATTCCTGAAGTCTTTCTATTTGAAAATATAATTTAGATTCACTTTTTCATGATTATTCATCCATATATTTTTAATAATAAGTAGCATGTCATCAATATATAAAATAAATAAAATAATAACTTTATTAAAATAAAAACATGCATCAAATGTACATATGTTAAAACCATTTTCAATTATAAAATAATCAAACTATTTATTCCATTGTCTAAAATATTATTTAATTACATATAAGGACTTTTATAAAAGTCATATTTTATTAGGTTTCAAGACTTTTTAAAATACCTTAGAAGGATTCATATATATTTCACCGTCCATTTTTCCATGGTAAATAGTAGTTTTAACAACAAGTTTTTCAATATAGAAATAAAATCTAGCAAAAAAATCAATAAAAATAAAAATAGCTGAATTATTGGAAATATGGAAAAATATATTACAATAATAAATTCATTCACATTGATGGAATCCTTTGGCCACTATCCTAGAATTATTTTTTATTTTTAAGTCCCCAATATTATCATCCTTCCCTTTAAAGATCTATTTTCAACCTATTACATTATCATTTACAAGTTTGGTCATAATAGTTTAATTTTGGTTTTTGATAATGGAACACATTACATCTTGCATAATAGTAAACCACTACTGTGATTATTTTGATTTCATAGATTTACTAAAGGTTTGTGATTCATCGCTATTTATATCCTAAGAAATATTAAATATATAATAGCCACATCAGCATGACCAACCCAATAAAGGGGACTAATAGTCCTCTTAATTCTATCATGGTTCAATTGATAATCAAAAATATTATCACCTCACTTAGACTCAAATAATATTCGAATTAGAATTTCTATGAGCCTGAGTGGAAGATTTAGAAGGTACTGACACATGTTTAGGCTGGACCTGAGGCTTTGAGGGATTCTTAACACCTGAATATTAGGGTTTTCCAATACTTTTAGGTTCATGAGACTTTTAATTAAGTAGGAAAAACTCATGAATAATAACACCATGAATAATTATGCACTTCATAAAACTGGTTTTATCAATCCATATTTTTTTCCCCTTGACACCCTCTGAGAAACCCATAAAGATACACTTAATATCCCTAGGTTCCATCTTATCATATTGGTATGAGCATAAGTTCTGGATTTATAAACACTCAAATGTTTTGGATTCAAACACTCTATGTTGAGAATTAATTATTGGTCTAACAATTTATAGTTATTTAGGGGTTATAAATGAATTAACCATTGAAGGAAAATTATTTATGAGGTACACTATCTTAGTGGTATATTTATCCTAAAATGAATGAGTAAACCCTAAGTGTGGGAGAATGTGTCTCACCCTCTATAGAATGTACCTATTCATATATTAATATAAGCCATTTTTTGAGGATTTCATAATGTGATAATGTATTTTTTCACATTAAAATCTACATAAGTCTACAAAAAAAATAGATTAATACTCTAACCCGTTATCGATTCTTAGAGTCTCCAATTTATACCTAATTGGTTCTCTACACTAGTTTTCTAGTTCTTAAAATTATGAAAGGTATTATACATGTTCTTTATTATATAAATATATACTATCCATGACTAACCATTAATAATGGTAATAAATTAGTATCCTCCATAATGGGAAGTAGTCCTAGAGGGTCCCTAAATATAAGACTTGATATATTTAAGATATTTTCTAGATTTTTAAGTATACCTATTGAAACTCATCTGTTTAGACTTACCATACAAATAATCTTCATGTAATGGAAGAATATTGGGGTTTATATCAATTAATAGTCCTTGTTTACTAAGTTTATCTTGGAATTTGGTACTCAAATTCCTAATTCACCTATACCAAAGGATAATTTTATTAGACACTGGGGCATGGGAATCATTCACCTACTTCATTTGAGTCTTACTATCTGAAATGTATAGCTCATTAAAGGGGGGTTAATTATAAAGGTAAGGGAGTCACAAGATATTATAATGCTTTGATAAAAAAATATTTTTATATATTATTTTATTGATTATGAATTATTTATTTTCTACACATTATAATGGATGTGTTTATTTATGGAAAAAATGGTAGATCGTGAATTTGAAAAATTGATGAAAATTATATTTTTAACCCCATAAACTTCACTGTTTTATTTTGGAAATAAATATATTTATGGTAATTAATTTTACCTGGATGTTTTCGACATTATTATAAACACTATGGTACACGTTGTTCTTTTGTACTATACTTTCTTGATCACACATTTTATGGGATAAAATGGGCCATGAAGATAAATATGTATTTGAATCATTATCATGGAAACCACTTCACCTTTTTGACATATATTATTAATTAGAGGTTATATTAGTATCAAATTTGGATATTATATTGAGGAATAATTTAAAAAACCATTCTTCATGAAGGACTTCTGGTTAATGTGTTTTTGAGTTCAACCAGTTGATAAAGTTTGGATTAAAATATTTTGAAGAATTTTTTCATTTCATACTGGTAATCACATATAACCCTACCCTTACCTTCCCTCTCTAAATGTGTATTTTATCATTAATAAGATTTAGGTTGTTAATTATAGGATTGGGAGAATATTATAATCGTTTTCCTTCTATTTATCAACACCATTTGAGGAGGGAATACCTCTTAATTGGATCTCCTCCATACTAATCTTATCTTACTTTAATTTATTGTAATTTTTATATTATTTTAATAAAATTATAGGTTTATATCACATTTATCTTATTTTATTTAATTTTAATCTTATTTATTTCACTTATTTTGGATTTAAATCAAGGTTATAAATTTGATTGGGTTATACCATTTCTTCACCTTTTCAAATGCATGTTTTTTTCAGGATAACTACTCTACACATAGAAGAGTATATTTTCTTAGTAATTGATCTAATTCAAACCACATTCAATGATTTTATTTGAATCCAAATTTTTATTTTAATTTTCATAAATTTAATCTATGAATTGGGTTTTAATTTCAAAATCATTCAAATGATAAACAATTTTTCCATGAGGTTGAGTAATGTGTGAATCGTGATAACGCAATCTTAATCAAGAAAATAAAACAACATGGGATCAATTTTTAGAGTTCAAATATAATACATAGACTCAATTAATTCACAATAATAGTATCGGTTTTCTCCTTAATCAACCATTGACCATAATTTATCATTAGGATGAAATTCAAGGTAGGGTGCTAAGATTGTATATTTCAATGTTAGCATAAGGTTTAACAACATTCATCTTAATTTTTGTTTGGATTTCATTAGGTTTTAGATGTTTATGAATAATAGGATTATATTTTAATGAATTTAAATTTAAATTATAATGATTGATGAATTATTTACGTAGAATATTTATATTTATTATTCCTTCTAAAAATACATTCTCAAAAAATATATTCTCATTGTGTTTTATTATTTAAATTTTAAAAAAATTGAAGTCTTATTCCAATATAAATATTCTTGTTTTATAAACCCCAAATAAACCCCTCATAATTTTCATTAATGAATTTCTTTTATTTTGTCTTCAAAATACCTTTAATAAGTTTTTTTAGGTACTAAACTCTTATAGAACGACCTTTTTCATCCACTCTGTTGCACTTAAGTATTAAAATTTAACTTATTATTTAGCATCATTTTTGAAAAGGAAATTGTTTTCTTAAACTAATTAGAGGTATTTATTTACATTTATTTTATTCTCTTGTTCACTTTTTATTCTTCATTCTTTCCAATTTATTAACTTTTCCTTTTTTTAGTACCATCAATTCAAAATTATTATCTTTATATTATGATCCATTTTTCTTATTTTCTTTTTTATTTGATTTATAACATGAAATATTCATAAGGATTTCATTGATCTTGACCCTAAAGTTGAATTCATCCATACGGATTGAATTAGATAGTCTCAATCTATGGGAATTTTCAACATTCATCCAGTTGGGCAATTCCTCCATTTTAGAAAAATTGAAATTGGAATCTTATATGAATCATACCTAAAACCATAAATAATGGTTTCAAATAAAGAAATCATTTGGGAATTGGATATACCGAACAATAATTATCAACCAACATGTATTACATTCCCAAACCTTGAATTGGAATTTGAACTAAAATATTAGTTAATTCACCTTCTCCCAAAATTTCATGGCCCCTCTAGTGAGAATCCCAACAAACACTTAAAAAAATTCAATGTGATCCACTCAATATTGAAATCCATGAATGCCTCCAAAGATCATATCAATCCAAGAGAATTCTCATTATCACTTTATAAAACTACAAAATATTAGATTTATTATTGATAAATCCAATATGTAACATGTTGGAATGATTTGAATCATCTTTTATTGTAGAGTTTTCTTCCAGTATCAAGGATAACAGTCATTTCGAAAGAGATCTTAGGGATCAATCAATCATAAGGGGGGTCAATATATGAGTATTGAGAGTGATTCAAGAAGTTTTTTTCAGGTTTCCAACATCACCAAATCATTGAGAAATTCCTCATACAATACTTCTATTAAGGCCTTACACATATTGAGACGATCATGGTGGATGCTAAAACAAAAGAGAAATTTTTCAATAAAACACCATAATCTTCACATGCATTGATTAACAAAATGTCACAAATCTCCAAAAACATTAGAGATCTAGGTATACCAGCAGTAAGAGGAATATATAAAGTTAGTCCTTCTTATCTTAAAATAATTTATTTGATAATAATTTAGATAAATTGACCACTATCGTGAGATAGAAACCATTCTCTAAAAACGCATACCAACACTCTCATGTGAGGCCTTGTGGAATTTTCACTAAACTTGACCACCCTACTTATTATTTCCCCCAATTACAAGAGACAGAGGATTTTGAATTCATATTCCATGGGAGACCATTTCAGAAGATAAAAAAACTCATCCCCATAAGAATAATGATCCATTCGCTCAAATGTGCAATCTGGGATGTAAAGATCACCCAGACATGAAGTATGGATTTAGACAACAACAAAGGCCCCCTTCTCAAAAAAAATCTCCTACAGCCTCCACCCTACCAAATGGATTTTCAATAACCCCATGATAGATTTAAATCCCAAGAATCTAAAGGTAAAAAAAACAAGGGTATTCCTAACAAAATGTGGATTCTAATACTGATGATCTTATAAAAAAATTTCTATTAATCAAAAGAATGAATTAAAGAGTCATGGTACATAGTTGAGGGGGATAAAGATTAAAATGATTTATATTACCACTTCTCTTCATGAATTGGAATGAAAAGCACCAAAAAATTTCCTTAACAACCTACTATAAATCCCAAGGGGAACATTAGTTCCATGATATTGAGAAGTAGAAATAAAATGGCTGATATATCTAGTTTTATATATCCATCGAGATTCACCTCAACATTGGATAATCCTTGTTCATGATCAACTGATGATAAAACAAATTAGAATAAAAAATTTAAGAAAAATATTGATGATGTTCCTCCTAAACCAATTCATTTTTCAAATATAGTTTTTTAAACCAAGAATCTAGCTTAAGAGGTGATATAGAGAGAGGATATAGCTAAATTCAATAATGTTGAGATAAATTTACCTTTACTTGAATCAATAAAAAAAATTCCAAGGTATTCCATGTTCTTAAAATAATTGCATATGAATAGAATAGGGCTAAAGGGAAATTAGTAGATTAACATTAGGATGAATTCTCTAAACTCATCATACCCACTATAGTGATTCCTACAAAGTAAAAGGTCCTATGAATGTTCACAATGACATGCACTATAGGGGAGTTAGATTTTAATAATGTTTTATGTGATTTGTGTCATGAAACATCATAGTGGGGCCCATTTCATGGCTCCCCAATCCTATCTTCAATAGGCCAGGGGCAAGTGACTAGCACCGAGTATGTGTATCACTAACATGGGAGGAACTTCCTATATACCTATACGTACACACATATCTCCAAGCCCACAAAATGATGAAATGTAAAAACCACTAAGTAACCAATGCATGCATACAACTATATCCCACAACCATAGTATAGTAGAAAGTAAGGTAATGTAAATAGGTCCAAATAAAATCCCACCACAAGAAGTCTATAACATGAGTCCAAACTGTAAGAAAACGGTACTGGGACTGCTATGTAAAATCCATAGGAACACACCTCGGTTTGTTCGATCTCACTAATCACTATTTGGCCCTAGTCTACCTAGGACTCTATCAAAAGGGTTGATCATACGCACATGACATGACACATGTGGGAAAATCCCATACATAGTGAGTATAAAAATACTCAGTAAGACACCCCAAAGAGATAAAGAAATCCAAAAAAGGAAAGTACAACCATCTCTACACAGGTATATTTCTATAACACATATAACAAAAATATTCAAATATACTCAATCCAAGGCACATAGTCTAGAGGTAAGCTACAACTATAGTATACCAGCTCTAGGAATTCAGCTTGAAGATTCCATGAATCACTCATCTGGGAGAACATGCTCCAGAGTCTAATAGCACTGATGACATTCTTCTAAGAGGAACTTCTCGTAAGGAAACTTCTTGATAAAGATACACAATGATAGATATGAAGAAGATATGACACACAGATGAGGATCATAACCAGGGTCATAGGGTGAAACCTACAACTCAATCTGGATTAACCCGCTAATTAGAGGATCGGCATTCAAATAGTGTTTGTCACTTCGATACCAAGAACTCCACCTATGGCACGAAGATGAATAGAGGATTCCACTCCAGTCCTCTTGGGGGGGTTCCAAAAACTCTATCCAGAAAGTCATGTTGATGGGATCATAGTTTTTAGAGTAGGAAACGATTCATACCAACCTTTAGAGAAAAAATAAAGGGAATGAACCCTAATGAAACTTGTCCAAGATATGGAGGATAAGGAAATAATGCCATGTAGAAGGGGGTACATGGCATATAGTAGGGTCACATGTCATGTCCCTTGACCTCAGGTACTACCCATGTACAACGACCCATGTCTTCCAACCAGGTCGTGTAAAATAAGGATACACGATGTGTAGAAGGGGTTACACATCATATACTTTCATTTGGGGTATGCCCGTGTACTTCGGCCATGTGTCAGTACACGATGTCAACCCATGTATCCTTGCCTATGTACCAATACATGGGGCAGCCTGTGTAGCTAATCCAAGCGAATTCATTTAGGGGAGTGCACACTATGTAGGAAACCCATATACTCCACCCTGCTTCTGTGTACTATCTGAAGTACATGCTGACTTCATCCAAAAGGGGACACACGCTTTGTAGTTAGGGACTACATGTTGTATGGATCGAGTTTTTTCATAAACCCATCTTCTTCCTCCTGAACGCATCGTCAATCTCTAAAATATCGTTCATTTATTTGGTTCGCCTCAATACTCCAAATCCAATGTCATTTTTCCACCCTAACACCAAATCGATGGGATTCAGTCCTTCAACCAGCTCTGAAAATATGATCATATCCACTCTTCATTACCACCAAAGAATGTGAATTCGGCACCCACCTTCATTTGATTCGCTATTTCACCCACCATAACATCTCCTTCGAGTCATCCTGATTTCATATCTATGGTTTTGGATCATTTCACTATGAATGTAAGGTGAAATGATTGATTATTAGAAAAGGATTTCAAATAATGGGGAAGAATGAAGAATGTGTGATGAAGAACACGTGAACTGAGAGAGAAAAGAATGAACCAATCAAGATGAATGAACCTCGATTGATGTTTGTGTCAATCTTGATTCATCTCCATTATAAAAATAAATTAATCCAAATAAATCCCAATATTAAACTCCCAATAAAGCCCACAAAATAATCCATCTAGAAAACTCGATCAAACTGTAGATCAATCTATTTGTGGATTGGTCCACGTTCATCATAGGAATTAATAATTCGGAATAAATGAATTAAAAAATTGTCCTAACTTGATTAATATAGTTCACTAATGAAGAATATTCATCATGTCATCATCTTTGGTGTGATCTGTCTAGATTGGTGTGTGTTGATTTCTGATCTGAGGTATCGTCATCGTTCTTTGGAAGGATCCTCTAGAGGTTCTTTCTCCAATGTATCCAGAGAATTATAGTGTTATGAGGCTATCCCTACATTTCTAACAAATTGTATTATTTAAGGATACATCACCTCATTGTGTCAACAACTAAAATAAAATAAATTTCCCTAATTTATTTATTTCATTTAAATTTATGTGAAGACTGTTGACGCTCCTTTCGTCACAGAATCTAAAGATCGGAAAAGGGAATATCTGAGCTCAAAGTAATTTCAACCTTTTTCGACAAAGGCATGAACACAGGATCAAAAACACATCCACCGCGCAAGTTATACCACTACCGCGCAAGTATACTTGCGCGGCTACCTTGGTCGCGCAGGTGACTTGCGCGACCTAATTGGTAACCGCCCGGTAACCACCCTGGGTCTTCTTTTGCCTATAAATAGACCCTGTGGGCCCCCCATTCGAGAGGATCTTTTTCCAGAAACTCGGATTGAAGCTCCTGACGCCCAAGTCTCTTCTCAAAGCTTCCGGAACACTTCTAATGTAATTTTTTACCTAGAACGGAAGATCTAAAGAGAAGAAGGAAGGCCTAAGTGTTGAAACTTATCAAACACTTGTGCGCCGACTTATTTCCTTCAAAATAACTTGCGCGTCCCTTTTCTGGAAGAACCTCAAGAGGATTCTAAAGTGATTAAAAAGAAGTCTCTCAAGTATTTCAATTCCGATTGAGAATCGCGCAAGTACCCCTCATGTCGCGCAAGTATACTTGCGCGATCAATACTTGCGCGCCGCCGCAATACTTGCGCGCCTTTCAAGACTTGCGCGCCCCTACTTTTTTGGGTGCCCATCTTGCCCATGTCACCCCTCTTAAGCCATCATACCTTTCCTTTTCAAGATTCAGTCTTCAAGACACTCTTCAAAGCCACTTATGGCATGATTTCTTGATTTGACTTTCTTATCTGAAAGGAATTCTGTGGAGTATCTCTCAAAACCTAGTGATTTAAATATCCTTATGTCACTAAATATGGAGATTTCATTCATTCAACCTCATCCTTTAAGATGAGAGAATCCTTAACCTGGGTCTCCTTTTAGGAATAATCTCCAGTTATAAGTCCTTCAATCTGGGCATCTTCCTGAGGAGTAAGCCCCAAATTCTTAAAGTTCCCAAACTTGGGCATCCTCCTCAGGACTAAGCCCCAAACCTTAATTTCTTAACTTGGGCATCCTCCTCAGGACTAAGCCCCAAACCTTAATTTCTTAACTTGGGCATCCTCCTTAGGAGTAAGCCCCAAACCTTAATTTCTTAACTTGTGCATCCTCCTTAGGAGTAAGCCCCAATCCCAATCTCACAACTTGGGCATCCTCTTCAGGAGTAAGCCCCAAACCAAGTTCCCTAACCTGGGCATCCTCCTCAGGAGTAAGCCCCAAACCTTAATCCCTAACCTGGGTCTCCTTTTCAGGAATAAGACTCAGTCATAACCTTGGGCTTCCTTTTCAGGAATAAGCCCCAAGTCCCCTTAAACTTCTCTTAACCAGTCATAAATTACCTTTGATTTGGGTTTCCTTTTCAGGAATAAAACCCAATCATTAGTCCCCTCCTAACTTGGGCATCCTCCTTAGGATTAAGCCCCAAGATTAGAGTATTCAAATCTCCATGAAGCACATATAACTTTGTGGACCCTGTTCATGGATTTTCTCCCTAAAAGTAAATCCTAAACCTTCATTTATCTGGGCAGTCATCTATACATAAGCCCCAAAACAAATTCTTATGATTGCATCTTTTATGGCACAATTGTCTAAATTTTACCAATACCTCTTGTTTCTCACACCGAGCATGATTCACGTGAGCTTAGAGTGTAAAAGTAATTATGACATTCATCTTTGAGCCATCAATCATAAACATCATACCCCATTCCTCGAACTACGTGGGTTCTGATTCCTTTTCCAAAAGAAAGGATACGTAGGTAGCCCATTTATGGGTTCTATCCCAACTTTGAAATAATCTATGTCCTTCTGAATGACAATAAACTTCAAGTGCCCCACTGAGTGGCTTTAAAACCAGCCTGGTCATCATAAATGACCAAGAGACTCTTATATAAATGTTTTGAAGGATACCATTGACCAAGAATCTCTAAACAGATATAGATGATTCTCTATTGATGAAGAACCTCGAATACCTATAAAAGATTCTCTAAATTTCTTGCATATTTAATCATTGATTGTTAAAACTAAAGGAAAGCACATTTTATACTTGGTAATGTAATAAGGATTCACGAACATAACTTAAATCTATAAAGAGAGTCCCGGAGTAGACAATAATTCCCCTCAAAAAGGTGTGATGAGTCCGACCTCCCATCCTCTCGACCAATGCAAATTCCTAAGTCTCATTAGTCCACAAGCTAATGAGTGCCTGCCTTTGGAAAGTAGGTCCAAACGGATGTGGAATCATTGGATGTTTCCGGTTCTACGAACAAACCCGTTAGAAACCGATCGAAACGTTTGAATCTCCCGTCCAGGAGGTCATCCCCGGATTCCGTGCGAAACAAAAATGGTGAACCCGACGTGAATCCTTAACCAAGTGAAAGTGATGTTCTTCTTATTTGTTATTCCCCTTGGGCCAACAAAGCAATCATTGACATATGCTCATCCAAAAAATGCAGTGGTCGGATTCATCTTGATTATGTCTGTTACATGGAACAGGCACTCTTTTTTCAAGATCTTCTGCAAAAATGGCTTTCCTTAAATTCACCCCTGCGAATACTGCTGCTGTGAACACCTCTACTGTGAGGTCTGCTGCTGTGAAAACCAATGCTGCTACTCCTGCTGGAACGTCATCCGCTCTGAGGATGACATCACCAACTCAGCGTCTTCAACGCTGTGTTTCTAATGCACTGGTTAAGGAGTACCGTCGCAACGGTACTATCCCAACTCTGGAGGCCACTCGTCAAGCCCTCCAAGTTAACAATTCTACCTGGTCTTCCGGACAACGGCGACCAGCAATCAAGAAGCAGGCGGTGCTGACTACCGTCTCCAACCGTTTCGGGTCGTTATCCCCGGAACGCAATTTCCATTCACTCCCTTACTCCGAGGAAGTGAATGAGCAGGTCCCTCGGGGCCTTAATTCAAAAAAAAACAGGAGTCCTTCCCGAGGGCTCCCATCAACAATCGCCGCCAGACTCGTGCGGTAGTGCGCCCTCAACATGATGAGGGTACCGACTCCAGGCATTCAGCTCAGGTTCCTCGAACCCGAGCAGGCAAGATGAATCGCCAGAGACGGAATCCGGTTAACAATAGGTAGGTTGTCATCCCTGCCATCTCCGGAGAAGTCCACCAACCTAACTTGGTGGCAAGCAACAAGCAGGCATACACACCTGTCCGTTTTAATTCAGCTGTCCAGCAGACTCGTCTGGCAGCATCAAGCCGATCCCGCCAGGCAATTCCGGCGGAGTACCATAGGCAGGAACGTACACCTGCTTATACATCATCAGTTAGTCAGCAGGCTCGTCTGACTACACATGATGGATCTCGTCAACCGCGTTTGGCGAAGTGTAATCAGCAGGCACATACACCTGCTAATACTAATCAGGTCTACCAACAGTCTCGCTTGGTAGCACCCGGAGAAGTTAGTCGGAAAGTCCCAACGACAAACAGGGGGCAGACTCAACTCTCTGCCTCCACACTTGAGTACTGTCAGGATTCACTGACAGGAAAAGGAGGACAGGAGCAGGCACATACACCTACTCCAAGCCTGGAATGGACGTATATCCCTATTCCGGCAGCTGAAGTCACCAAACATATTTTGTCAATGGTGAAAGAGCAGAAGCAAATTCCTGCTCATATTCTGGATGCTTGCCAGGATATCATAACAACTTCAGCATAATCTCAGGGACAGACACATAAATCTATCCCTAGCAATGGAGTGACACATCAACGATTCACTCCGGAACAGACACACACATCTGTTCCAGTCCAAGATGGTTATGGGGCCTACTCCCCCATATCATACGGACAACCAAGTCAGGCACATACACCTGATTTGAGTGGAGATCGTCAGCCTAACCTGACCATCTTTCCTGATCAGGCACATACACCTGCTCAGAGCAATCACTTTCGTCATCAAGTGGTTTCTAAAGCGAGTAAGAAGGCATCTAAGAAAAAGATCCGCCCAGCACAGTCAGGAGATCAAAGGCCAATCTGTAACCAAGCCTTGCTCGATGCTGGAGTTCTTGAAGCCCTCAGAAATTTATCTGTCGGAATTCAAGATTCTACTCCCTCAGTTCCCAATAACGGGAACATTAATTCTGAAGGTCTTCAACAGACACTTCCTCATGAAGACTTGCTTCATGAAAGTTCGGTCAATCTTGAAGTTTCTTCTTCAGATGAGAGCCACAAGAACCCTCTGTGTGGTCAGAAGACCAAGGAGCAAGAGATTTCATCTTTTGCTGTATCCCATCATGACGGTCCTCCTCATGGTGATGAACTTCGCTGCGAAAGTCCTCTCCGCAGTAGTGATTCACATTGTCTCGAAAATTCTTCAGAAGGCAATGTAGTGACGAGAAAGCCCTCCTATCTCGAGGCACTTGCAAACGTAAAAACAGTCATGTCTGAAGCTTTACTATCGGCAGGTGAAACTCTTTCTCCATCAGAAGATAGCTTGGGGTTCAGGTTATTCTCCGAACCATCCCTGGGTCATTCATCTTCCGGCATGAATAGTGATATCTCTACCAATCTTGTTGAATCCGATGAAGCAACAAGGAAACACCAACTCTGGTCCAAACAGGTAGAAGAATCTTCATTTAATGATAAAGAGGAAATTATGAACATGAGGAAAAAACTGGCAAAAGGTGAAGTACCAGTCATGTTTTGGCCTTTGGCTGACTCTCAGTATGACATTCCAAAGATGTTGACGGATGATGGAATCCATGATATTCGTCTCAACATATGGAAAACTCTTTGTCAATTGAAGAAGAAAGTATTATCTTACGGTGATTATGAAAATCATATTAAGATAATAGAAGGGTTACAACGCCAGATTGATTTGGCATCTCTATCAGTCTCTCGGTATCCGAAGGCTAAAAAGAAACAGAGAACCCTTCAACGTTCATGCCTTGGCGCACTAAGAAGATTGCGTCAGTTAATTTCCAATGCTCCGTCTAATGTTCATATCAGAGGATGGGGTGTTCACGGAGCACTACATTTCACAGTGCTTTCCGGTCAGCAAAGCCCGCCGAAAATGGTCTCATGCAATGTTATTGCCCATGGCCGGCCACAGTCAATGGGCTTTGTTCATAATCAAAAGCTTGCTCGAGAACAAGCTTCAACTAGTTCCTCTCAAAATCAAGTATATAGAGAACAGGTTGTTGAATTGCTCCTATATCAAGCAGGCGAGAATATTACACAAGCCTCTCGTCTGGATCAAACACGTCATCAAATGACGGAAGTTTCGGAAATCATCCAACGGTCTGTTGAACCAGGTGATAAAAGTGGATACAGGTTAATGCATCCAGCTAATTTCCGAACTAAGATTCGCAAGATCAAGAGAGATTTCAAGAAGATCTCAGACATAGCATGTCAAGAGACACCCCAGCTTGCCAGACTGGGGACTTCTCTAACCCAACCCTCAGAGTCAACGAATGGGATTCGAGGAGTTGAGCGGAAGCAGCAGGAACACCCCCAGTCCACCGGACTGGGGACTTTTTCAAATCTTCAATCCTTCCCTCAGAGAAAGTCAGTATTCTCTCGATTAGGGAATAAGCCTCAAGAGGAACGAAGAGCCAAGCTGTCAGGAGATTCTCTCCAAGTGACGGTTCTCCAAGAAATTCCTGAGGGATCAAGTCAACGGAATGCCATGTCTCATCATGGACATAGAAGGAGACAATATCACAGAAATGCTGATAGAAAGGATTCCATGCAATATGCATCCATTAATGTCATCAATGTCGTTGCTGCTGATTCACCAGATGAGGCTCAATCAGAAGGATCAGACGAAGAGGTTCCTACTCAAGAAATCGCGCACACAGACCTAAATGAAGAAGGTGTGCGCACACGTAATCAAAGGCTTACCCAAAATCTGGGTATTCCTTCAAGTAACCCACTTCCCCCTCTCCGAAAAGGATCCAATAAGGGGAAAGGTAAGAATCAGGTTACTTCTCACCCTTCCTCTGAAGGAGGTCAATCGCTCTCATTAGAGCAAAGGTTTGCACAACAGGAGGAAGAAATGAAAGAATTAAGAAGGTTGAATGCAGAACTACTTCAGAGTAGTCTTCTTCTTAAGAATGATGAAGTCCGACAGCCGAAGGAATTTGTTGTAACTACTGAGATGGATCAAGAATATCCTCCTTTATCAGTACACCCACAGAGGTCTAATCCTACGGGTCAAACGCAACAACGGTTGGCAGCACTACCATCAGTTGCAGCACCAACCACCACGTCTGTCCAAGCTCCATTCATTGCACCTACCCAAAACCAAGTTCAACCTGACGTTTCTCAAAAGTTAATAACTACTATTGAGTCATTAACAGCTCGGTTAGAAACTATGGAAGGGAAACGGGCGCAAGTTCAACCTGAAAAGAAAGTTTACCCTGAATGGGTAGATTCAATTTCTCCTCCATCCAGTTTTGGAAACCCTATTTTCCCTACTTTCAATGGATCAGGCGACCCTGAACAACATTTGACGCATTACGTATCTTGTTGTGATCCTATGATGGGAACTCCAGAGCAGCAAGAAGCAGTGAAACTCAGATGCTTCGTGCGAACCTTGCAAGGACCAGCTTTTGTCTGGTATACAAGCTTGAAATCCCGGTCAGTCATCGGATGGGAGGATCTTCGTCAAAAATTCCTTCTTCAGTTTAGCTCAACTTTTCCAAAAATGACAGTTTTCGATCTTACAAACTGCAAGCAAAGGGAGAATGAAAGAGTCTATGATTTCATTGCTCGTTGGAAGGGATTAACGTATTCCTTGAGTTTATCACTCCCTCAGGAGGAATTGTTGCCAATCTGTGTGGCAAATTTGCGTGACGAATTACGCACGCCATTGATCCCTGCGAAATACACAGGAGGGTTTCGAGACCTTACTTCAATCGCTCAACAGATTGAAGATTCCCTTATACAGGCTAAGGTTAAATCTCGTGTAATTCCATCAGCTCCAGAAAGAAGAATGGGTAAAGCAGAAACTGCTACAGTTATGCTTAAACAGGCACCTGTACCTATTTCTACTTCAAAACCTTCATCTTCTCGAAGGGCTCCACCTCCTGAACGCCAACAACAAAGGTTGTTTCGTCCAAATGATCAAAAAGATCAACGACGAAAACAATTTGAGGATATGAAGAGTAAAACATACTCTTTCCGAAGTGAGCAAGTTCCTGGTTACTTCATTTCAGCTCTGGAAAATAATTTGGTTCAATTACCAGTGCCGAAGAGGCCAAAAAAGGAAGGAGATGAAGACCGTCCCAATTATTGTCCCTTTCATCAAATGTTGGGGCATCCCATCCAGGAGTGTTTTGTCTTTAAAGACCTCCTGCAAAAGATGGTCGACTTAGGACAAGTCAAATTGAAGGGTTCTTCAGCTCATGTAGCGTGTATTACCACTACAGATCCAGAAGAAGGAGGCGAGTGGCAGGAAGTCAAAAGCAAAACTGCGAAAAAATATGATGATTGGATGGTCAGAGAAACAATCAATCGGACCCATTCCATTTTGCGAACACAATTGAAGAAGCCAATTGTGTCTCCTACAAAAGCTGCATTAAAGCCTCCATCAAAGGACAAATCCTCAAAAGGGCAGCGCAATTCAAAAAAGAAAGAGGAATCAGGAGAAGATGAGTATGCATCAAAGCCTAAATTGTCTTTGACTCTGGCAGATTTCATGCCATCTACTTCAAAGCCACGGGCACCGTCCCACCAAACGGCACAGCCTAAACAGGCTAACCAGGCAGAGTCTTTATCAGACGAAGAGTTAGTCTTTGGTTCTGTTAATATGATTCAATTAACAGATTCATATTCCAGTCTTGATGAGCCTGAATTCCCTGTATCAAATAAGGGAACCCGAGGAAGTTCTAGAGGTTCAAGATATAGGGGAAGATGTGGATCTTTCCGAAGCCACTACTCTAATTCTACCCCTGCTAGCACTGTATATGCAGCAGAAACTCGTGGTAGAGCCCTTCAGCGAGCTCAAAAAGAACAAGCAAGTTCTTCTGCCAATGGCCAACTCAGCTTCGGCACAGTTATTTTGGAAGATCGATTAAAGGTTCCATCTTCTTTATCTCAGCAAGTAAATGAATCTAATCAGTCTAATTTTCCAAAACCAAAGATGTTGCCAACTTCAATACAAGATGCATCAGCTTCCAAAGCATCTGCTTCCAAGGTACCTGCTAAACCGCATATTCCTATTGGGAAACGCAGGCCTCTAGATCAAAAGTATGATATATTGAAACACTTGGCCCAAGTACCAGCCAAATTATCAATTTTGGATGCTTTGAATCTATCAAGAGATCTTCGGGAAGCACTCATCAAAGCTTTGTCAAGTCCTCAGGAGTTTGAAGCTGAAATTGCTGCAGCTGAAATTTATCACATAGAGAATAATCCTGCAGAATGTCATGTAGTGATATCTTTTACTGATAAAGATGAAGATGATGTTGTGCATGGGCACATAAAACCTTTGTACTTATCTGGCAAAGTCAATGGTATAGATTTTTGAAGAGATTTTATTGACAATGGTTCAGGAGTCAACCTCATGCCCATTCGCACACTTCGTCGATTGGGCCTCACGGAATCTGATTTATCTCCTTCTACCATGATTTTGCAAGGATATGATAAAAATGAACAAGAACCACTGGGATAAGTTACGCTCAGAACTCAGTTTGGAGATCTTGTTTCCAATTCGGATTTCATGATTGTTGATCAAGACTCAGCTTTCAATATCTTGCTTAGAAGACCCTGGCTACATCAGCATGCAGTTATTCCGTCATCATACCATCAATGTCTCAAATACTGTTTCGATGGTCAAGTTGGAACATTGTATGGTGATAATGCCCCGTTCAAGACATATGAGTCTCAATACATTGAGGCGGAATTTTATCACATGAAGGGAAGAGAAAAATCTACAATGAAGGAAATTACCAAAGTTAATGCTCCATATGGTTTGGAAAAAATTCCAATAAATCCATTTTCACATGTGAGTACAGATTATGTGTTACCTATCAGTCAAATTGACAAAATAGGCCCAAATCAAAATACTCTTATGGAAAGATCCATAATGTCAATTACGGCAATCGAGCCAGACAACATGGGAGAAATTGGTAACTTACCAAGCAATGATGAAAGCATAAGTGGTGACGTTTTCATTTCGTCTGCTGAAATCCAACAAGTCTATACTTCGCTAATCAGGCAAGAAGAAGTTATAGCAACACCAGAGGTGAATATTGATGTCGATTCTCAACCCATTATCTCCTCTTTATTTCCCAAAGAAGACCCTTTTTCATCAATAGGGTCGGAAATGGAAGTTTCTTCTTCAAAATGTGAAAATTTTGACATCTCTTATGATCATGAGAATTTCGTTGTTTCATCTACTTTGCAAGTAGAAACGGAAGAAATAACACATGATGAAGAGGAAGAGGAAGATCTTAGAGATGCTCCTCCAGCATTTGAAGAGGGTATCTCTACCACTGTGGATGAACTCAGAGAAGTAAATCTGGGTACAGAGAAAGATCCACGCCCCACTTTAATTAGTGCGGCCATGACCCTTGAAGAACAAGAGATGTATATTTCTTTTCTAAAGCAAAATAAAGATATTTTTGCTTGGAATTATACAGAGATGCCTGGCCTTGATCCTAATGTTTCCACCCATCATTTGGGTTTGCCAAAAGAACATCGAGGATTCAAGCAAGCCGCGAGAAGAACACACCCAACCTATGCTTCCAAAATCGAGGCTGAAGTGGATAAGCTTATCAAAGCTAACTTCGTCAGAGAAGTTCAATATCCCAAGTGGTTGGCTAATATTGTCCCTGTAAAGAAGAAGAACGGACAAATTAGGGTTTGCATAGATTTTAGAGATCTTAATCGGTATTGTCCCAAAGATGATTTTCCAGTTCCGATTACAGAACTCTTAATTGATGCGACGGCTGGCTATGAAGTACTTTCTTTCATGGATGGATATTCTGGATATAATCAGATCCAAATGGCCCAAGAAGATGAGGAATATACAGCCTTCAGAGCTCCTCAAGGTGTGTTTTGTTACCGGGTGATGCCCTTTGGTTTAAAGAATGCAGGTGCAACATATCAACGCGCCATGCATCGTATCTTCAAACCTTTTCTAGGGAAATTTGTTGAATGCTATGTAGATGATCTGGTGGTTAAATCCAAACAACGTTTTGATCACTTGGCTGATTTGGAAGTCGTATTCCACAAGCTTCGACAACATAATTTGAAGATGAACCCCTTAAAATGTGCTTTTGGGGTAACCTTAGGAAAATTCCTCGGCTTTGTTGTACGCCATCGTGGTATTGAAGTCGATCCTGAGAAGACCAAATCAATCCTTGGTATGTCACCTCCTCAGAATTTGAAAGAATTAAGAGGACTTCAAGGACACTTAGCCTATATTCAGCGTTTCATCGCCAATTTGGCAGGCAAAAGTTTACCCTTTACCAAATTATTGAAGAAAGGAGTCACTTACCAGTGGACTGAAGAATGTCAAGAAGCATTTGATGTTCTCAAGAAATACCTCTTGAGTCCACCAGTACTCATGCCACCTGTTGAAGGTAGGCCTCTTATCCTCTATGTGACAGCTTTAGAGCGATCATTAGGTGCCTTTCTTGCTCAAAAGAATGATGCTGGGAATGAAAATAGTCTCTACTATCTCAGTAGAACTATGCTTGAAGCAGAAACCCGGTATTCGAGTATTGAAAAGTGTTGCCTAGTATTAATCTTTGCAGTTCAGAAACTGAGACACTACCTGCAACATTACGAGGTCCAATTGGTATCTCGTAATAATCCACTCAAATTCATCCTTAGTCGTCCAATGCTTACAGGACGTCTGGCAAGGTGGGCGGTTATTCTACAGCAGTTTGACATCCAGTATGTGTCTCAAAAGGCAATTAAGGGCCAAGCTCTGGCTGATTTCCTGGCTGAACACCCTTCAGTGGAAGACACGTATTCAGATATCGAACTCCCTGATGAGGAAGTTTTTTCTATTCAAGAGAGTCCTCAAACATGGGAAATGTATTTTGATGGTGCTTCTAGAAGTCCAACAGGGAAGAAAATGAAAAATCCTAAATTCAACAAAGTTGGTTTAGGAATTGTGCTCATTTCTCCAGATAAGGCAGTGTTACCTTATTCCTTTTTGTTGTGGGAAGGTGGTACCAATAATGAAGCTGAATACCAAGCTCTCATTGCAGGCTTGGAGTTAGCGCTTCAAGCACAAGTGAATCACTTAAAGGTGAAAGGTGATTCAGACCTGGTAATCAAACAAGTCAATGGGGATTATGCCATCAGAAAAGAAGAATTAATCCCTTTGTATGATTACGTCAGATAGTTAATGTCGGAATTCCCTTCAGAACCGACATTTTCTTATGTCCCAAGATCACAAAATGCTCAAGCTGATGCACTGGCTAATATAGCCACAGCTTTAGCAGATCCAAATCGGGACGAGACAACCATCGGTATTGCCCACCGTCGTGCAATTTCACCTTATGTTCAAGTCAGAACAGAGGAAATTAATGAAATTAGTCCCATTCCTGAACCGTATGGTCATACTACAGGATGGATGTCACCTATCAAGGAATACCTTCAAAATGGAACACTTCCACCTGATAGAGACGAGAAAGAACAAATTCGGCGACGTGTGGTCAATTTTACTCTTTATGATGGTCCAAACCACCTCGAGAAAATTCTCTACAAACGTGGTTTTGATGGAGTTCTCTTCAGATGTATTGATGGTGAAGAGACAATGGCTGTCATAAAAGAAGTACATGCAGGAGTCTGTGGTGCCCACCAGTGTGGACATAGATTGTCTGATCAAATTCGAAGGCTTGGATACTTCTGGCCTTCAATGATACAAGATTGTGTTAATTTCACAAAGAAGTGTCATTCATGCCAAGTATATGCCAACTTCATTCATCAACCTCCAGATTTGCTTCATACAGCTAAATACTCATGGCCATTTTCCACATGGGGAATGGATGTGGTGGGACCTTACCCTTCAGCTACGTCCAAGAAGTTTAAGTACATTCTTACTGCTACTGATTTCTTTTCCAAATGGGTAGAGGCAGTACCTCTCAAAGAAGTCAGTTCTAAATGCATTGTTAGCTTCATCAAGTCTAACATCATTACTAGATTTGGTGTCCCTCATACCATATTGACAGACAACGGCACCAACTTCTGTTCTTCTGGGATAAAGAAATTGTATCATGAATACAACATTAATTCCAACCATTCATCTCGATATCATGCAGCGGCTAATGGCCAGATAGAGGCCTTTAACAAGACTCTTTCAAATATACTGCAAAAGATGGTGGATAAAGATAAGAGGTCATGGCCTGATAAACTCTATCATGCTTTATGGGCTTATCGGACTACCACTCGCAATGCAACGCGGTCTACTCCATATTCATTGGTATATGGAATAGAAGTAGTCTTGCCAATTGAAGTTCAATTGCCCTCACTCAGAATAGCCATTTGTGATCAGTTATCAACAGATGAGCAATCCCAAAAGCGGTTGAATGAATTGGAACAGTTAGATGAGAAGAGATTGTGCACTTTGCACCACTTGGAAATCTATCAGAATCGGATAGCACGAGCTTTTAACAAAAAATTTCGTCTTCGCTCATTCATTCAGGGAGAATTGGTATTGGTTCTCAGAACACCAATGATACCAAGAAAGAAGCCTCCCAAGCTTGAACCAAAATGGGAAGGATCTTATTCAATACATAAGGTCTACTCCAATGGAGCGTATTCTCTGATCTCAATGGATGGAGAACACACCACGACTCCAACTAATGCCAGATTTCTGAAGAAGTATTTTGTATAAACACAAAATATTGTTCCCAGAACCAAGACTCTTACATTTGGTTCATACAGTAATGGTCTAGTATGACCTTAAACTGCAACTTCGTCCAACATGACGTTAAACTGTGTCACCTTCAATGTCCTACAAGACATTAAACTGTATAATGTCCTATCTACATGACATTAAACTGTACAGAAAGTCCTTAATATGTCCTACATGACACTAAACTGTATATGTCCGAGATGACATTAAACTATATTTTGTCCGAGATGACATTAAACTATATTGTGTCCTAGCAACATGACATTAAACTGTGTGGAAATTTCATCGTCCAACATGACGTTAAACTGTAAAAAAATCCCCAGAACTGATATCCTCATATTGGTTCACCTTAGTCCTAGCTACATGACTTTAAATTGTACAGCACCAGTTCGTCCTTGCTATATGACATTAAACTATACAGTAATGGTCCGGTATGACCTTAAACTGCAACTATGTCCCACATGACATTAAACTGTATTATGTCTTATCTACATGACATTAAACTGTATAGAAGTTCCATGATATGTCCGAGATGACATTAAACTATATTTTTGTCCTAGCAACATGACATTAAACTGTGTGGCACTTTCATCGTCCAGCATGACGTTAAACTGTGTCAGTTCCCTTATCGTCCAAACATGACGTTAAACTGTCACATTGGTTACTAATACGTCCTACATGACACTAAACTGTATATGTCCGAGATGACATTAAACTATATTGTGTCCTAGCAACATGACATTAAACTGTGTGGCACTTTCATCGTCCAGCATGACATTAAACTGTAAAAAAGTCCCCAGAACTGATATCCTCATATTGGTTCACCTTCGTCCTTGCTATATGACGTTAAACTATACAGTAATGGTCCAGTATGACTTTAAACTGCAACTTCGTCCCACATGACATTAAACTGTGAAAAAGTTCCCTAAACCGTCCAGCATGACCTTAAACTGCATCATCCCTGGTCCATGTATATGACCATAAACTATTTGCAAATCCCTTATGTCCAGCAAGACGTTAAACTGTGACGTCCTAAACTACATGACGCTAAACTGTATAAAAGTCCCTCATGTCCGGAAAGACGTTAAACTGTATAATCATCAAAGGTCCAGCATGACATTAAACTGCACCTTCCACGGTCCATGCATATGACCTTAAACTATTCACACTTTCGTCCAACATGACATAAATGGTGTGTTATTTTGTCCTTACGGCATGACATTAAACTGCACAGTCCCCCTTTCGTCCAATATGACGTTAAACTATTTTATCCCCATCTTCCTAACTACATGACGCTAAACTGTACAGAAAATCCTTGATAGGTCCTACATGACATTAAACTGTATTTTGTCCCTGCTACATGACACTAAACTGTGCAGCACCAATAGTCCTAACTGCAAGACTTTAAACTGCATAGTCCCCTTTTTTTATGTCCTACATGACATTAAACTGTGCATCGTTAAGGTTGTTATTACCTCTTGTTTCTCACACCGAGTATGACTCACGTGAGCTTAGAGCGAACATCAACCATAACACTCCCTTTGGGCCGCTAACTATGTGTAAGTCCCAACAACATTTTAATTAGATCGTTGTCCCCAAGAACAACTTGATCATTAATTCATTCTTTAATTGAACTACACAGACTTTGATCCTTGCCCTCCAGGCTGGGTATGTAGGCAACCTCCCAGGGTTCAAGCCCAAAAAACAATCTCTTCACATCGGTTCACCACCATCTCATATGATGTTGATTCGTGAAACCACCCCTGGAATCAATATCTTTACATTGATTCATTATTCGTCCTTGTTATATGACGTTAAACTATACAACACTTTTGTCCAGTACGACAATAAACTACAATATTATTTTATCTCCTCACTTGAGAGAGAACTATTATTGACATTGATTTTTCAATCATGTTTCATTTCAAAAAGACTACATACATACATGGTAATGCCTAAACTTTTTATCTCAGGTTAAACCATCATTGCACTAAAGTCCCCTTTCACCCTTCACATGTACGAACCAAATTTGTACAAAGGGTAGTTCTAGAACTATGTGGACTTGATTCCCATCCTTATGGGATACATAGGAACATTCGAGTGTCCCTCGAATCCAGTCCCAAGTCTTTTGGGCCTAACCCCAAATTTCACTTTCAGTCCCTTGGCTGAAAAGTCCTCATGAAAACACACACTGTGTATTCATTATTATGGTCTGAATTCTATGACCCTAAACTAAGATCACTCATACTTTCGTCCTGCACGACGTTAAACTGCATTTCAAGAACTACGTATGGCTTGATTCTCATTCTTATGAGATACGTAGTGAAGTCCAAATTTCAGTTCAGGACCCAGCCACAACATGATTATGGTTTTCATTGACCTATGTATCTCTATATACATTGGACAATACCCATCTTTATGTGTTATAATCCTAACCTTAAATATTTTCAGATCTTCATAACCCTTTTCATGACTTCTAGTCACAAAAATGTCAAACTTCTGAGAATTCTTTTGCCTGACTATGCAGCACGTGCCCATAGGTGGCCTTGCATAAACAGTCCACATAACAGACTTGTCAGCCGAAAGATGCTATTTATTTGACCATGCAGCCAATGCCCATAGGTGGCCCTGCATATTTCAACCCCCTAACGGGTTTTGTTAAATAATAGTAACTTCATTCTTGGGAAGAATGCCTCTTTTGTCCTTATTTGTCTTAAACGACAGTATGTAGGGATCCGCAAAAAATAGCCATCCTTAACATATTTGTCTCATATCCTTTTTCATGATCTGAAAGTATTCAAGTCTATGGTTTATTCTTCTTCCCTACGTTTGGGTCAGACCTTCGTAGGAGTGATATTCATCCAGTTCTTCGATGTTCTTATTCGGAAATATCTTCTCCATATTCAAGTACCTCTTTCCATACAACAAACTCTATACTTTAGAAAATTTGAATCTCCATAAACTTTCACTGGCTTTTAGCACTAGGAAAGTAAATTTCTGGGAGTTCTTTTGCCTGACTATGCAGCACGTGCCCATAGGTGGACTTGCATAAACAGTCCACATAATAGACTTGTCAGCCAAAAGATGCTATTTATTTGACCATGCAGCCAATGCCCATAGGTGGCCCTGCATATTTCAACCCCCTAACGGGTTTTGTTAAATAATAGTAACTTCATTCTTGGAAACTACTTCTTCTAATGCCTTTTAGCTCTTTTTCATATCATTCCTCAGATTCAAATATTCTTAAGCCATAGTTTACATTTTTTCCCTCATGCTTGAGTATGGTAATATGTTTTCAGATAAATTTTCAAGGAATTGAATCCATTTTTAATCCATTTCGGTCAAAGCTATTTCGACCTTAAACATTAGCCCCTTTATGTCCGGCGTGCATGACTTTAAACTGCCCACACAAAAGACAAAGGAACTCTGAATAAAAGTCAAGTTCCAGCACACTTTCGCGCTGCCCTCTGTGCCTTAAAGACTTGCGCGCCCTCCCTTTTCCTTTGGAGGGATTCGATTTCCTCAGAGTCAAATCCTCATTTTCTCTCCGGATCCAACTCTGAGGGGGGACTTTTGTTGACGCTCCTTTCGTCACATAATCTAAAGATCGGAAAAGGGAATATCTGAGCTCAAAGTGATTTCAACCTTTTTCGTCAAAGGCATGAACACAGGATCAAAAACACATCCACCGCGCAAGTTATACCACTACCGCGCAAGTATACTTGCGCGGCTACCTTGGTCGCGCAGGTGACTTGCGCGACCTAATTGGTAACCGCCCGGTAACCGCCCTGGGTCTTCTTTTGCCTATAAATAGACCCTGTGGGCCCCCCATTCAAGAGGATATTTTTCCAGAAACTCGGATTGAAGCTCCTGACGCCCAAGTCTCTTTTCAAAGCTTCCGGAACACTTCTAAGGTAATTTTTTACCTAGAACAGAAGATCTAAAGAGAAGAAGGAAGGCCTAAGTGTTGAAACTTATCAAACACTTGCGCGCCGACTTATTTCCTTCAAAATAACTTGCGCGTCCCTTTTCTGGAAGAACCTCAAGAGGATTCTAAAGTGATTAAAAAGAAGTCGCTCAAGTATTTCAATTCCGATTGAGAATCGCGCAAGTACCCCTTATGTCGCGCAAGTATACTTGCGCGACCAATACTTGCGCGCCGCCGCAATACTTGCGCGCCTTTCAAGACTTGCGTGCCCCTACTTTTTTGGGTGCCCATCTTGCCCATGTCACCCCTCTTAAGCCATCATACCTTTCCTTTTCAAGATTCAGTCTTCAAGACACTCTTCAAAGCCACTTATGGCATGATTTCTTGATTTGACTTTCTTATCTGAAAGGAATTCTGTGGAGTATCTCTCAAAACCTAGTGATTTAAATATCCTTATGTCACTAAATATGGAGATTTCATTCATTCAACCTCATCCTTTAAGATGAGAGAATCCTTAACCTGGGTCTCCTTTTAGGAATAATCGCCAGTTATAAGTCCTTTAATCTGGGCATCTTCCTCAGGAGTAAGCCCCAAATTCTTAAAGTTCCCAAACTTGGGCATCCTCCTCAGGACTAAGCCCCAAACCTTAATTTCTTAACTTGGGCATCCTCCTCAGGACTAAGCCCCAAACCTTAATTTCTTAACTTGGGCATCCTCCTTAGAAGTAAGCCCCAAACCTTAATTTCTTAACTTCGGCATCCTCCTTAGGAGTAAGCCCCAATCCCAATCTCACAACTTGGGCATCCTCTTCAGGAGTAAGCCCCAAACCAAGTTCCCTAACCTGGGCATCCTCCTCAGGAGTAAGCCCCAAACCTTAATCCCTAACCTGGGTCTCCTTTTCAGGAATAAGACTCAGTCATAACCTTGGGCTTCCTTTTCAGGAATAAGCCCCAAGTCCCCTTAAACTTCTCTTAACCAGTCATAAATTACCTTTGATTTGGGTTTCCTTTTCAGGAATAAAACCCAATCATAAGTTCCCTCCTAACTTGGGCATCCTCCTTAGGAGTAAGCCCCAAGATTAGAGTATTCAAATCTCCATGAAGCACATATAACTTTGTGGACCATGTTCATGGATTTTCTCCCTAAAATTAAATCCTAAACCTTCATCTATCTGGGCAGTCATCTATACATAATCCCCAAAACAAATTCTTATGATTGCATCTTTTATGGCACAATTGTCTAAATTTTACCAATACCTCTTGTTTCTCACACCGAGCATGACTCACGTGAGCTTAGAGTGTAAAATTAATTATGACATTCATCTTTGAGCCATCAATCATAAACATCATACCCCATTCCTCGAACTACGTGGGTTCTGATTCCTTTTCCAAAAGAAAGGATACGTAGGTAGCCCATTTATGGGTTCGATCCCAACTTTGAAATAATATCTGTCCTTCTGAATGACAATAAACTTCAAGTGCCCCACTGAGTGGCTTTAAAACCAGCCTGGTCATCATAAATGACCAAGAGACTCTTATATAAATGTTTTGAAGGATACCATTGACCAAGAATCTCTAAACAGATATAGATGATTCTCTATTGATTAAGAACCTCGAATACCTATAAAAGATTCTCTAAATTTCTTGCATATTTAATCATTGATTGTTAAAACTAAAGGAAAGCACATTTTATACTTGGTAATGTAATAAGGATTCACGAACATAACATAAATCTATAAAGAGAGTCCCGGAGTAGACAATAATTCCCCTCAAAAAGGTGTGATGAGTCCGACCTCCCATCCTCTCGACCAATGCAAATTCCTAAGTCTCATTAGTCCACAATCTAATGAGTGCCTGCCTTTGGAAAGTAGGTCCAAACGGATGTGGAATCATTGGATGTTTCCGGTTCTACGAACAAACCCGTTAGAAACCGATCGGAACGTTTGAATCTCCCGTCCAGGAGGTCATCCCCGGATTCCGTGCGAAACAAAGACTTTTCCACAAGCAACCTATGCCAACCAATTCTAGGTCACGCCTAGGGTAAAATCACCATTCTGAACTCAATAGTTCCCTCAGATTTCTGATCTAAGCATCTATTTATAATTTATTCAATTTTTTTAGGAAAAACATTTGTGCGTGATATTTAATATTTTAATAAATTTTAAACATTTATTATGGGCACACTGGGCCTCAAATTTACACATCATTTCATTATCTAGCTTCAAAATTAATCTATATAATATTTTAAAATAATACATGGAAAAATATGAGACATTAAATTCTCCCAACCTTGGGATTTTACATCCTCGAAAATCCAAAACTAGGTCTCATCAAAAATATGGGGGTGTTGAGCATGAATATGAGCCTCCCGCTCCCGAGTGTTGTCCTAGAGATTCTCATGCTTCCACTAGACATGCACCAAAGGAATCTATCACCCTCAAAGGATCATATCCTTCCAATCCTTGATATTCACTAGATACTCAACAAAAGTCGCTCCATATTTGATATCCAACTCTCCTGAGTTGATAACATGTGATGGGTCATGCACGTACCTCCTCAGCTACAACACGTAGAAGAAATTGTGTACCCGTTCTAACTTTGGAGGTAGAGATAAGTGGTACACCACCTTTCCAACTCTATGTAGTATCTAAAAAGAGACAATGAACCTTGGAGATAGTTTTCCACACTAGACAAATCTATATAATCCACATCAAGGTGAAACCCATAGAAACACATGGTCTCCTTCCTCGAAATCCAAATTCATTCTCCTCCTATCATAATAAGGCTTTTGATGGCTCTGTATAGTCTTCATCCACTCTTAGATGATCTATACCTTCTCATTTGTATCTCACATCAACTCTAGGACCATGAGTGCTGACTCTCCTGGATCATTCCAACAAAGTGGTGACCTAAAGGGTTGCCTATACATAGCCTCGAATGGTGACATACTAATGGTGGGATGGTATCTATTATTGTACACAAACTCCACCAATGGTAGGTGATCCTCAAAACCATATCCAAAATTAGCATGTAAACTCACAGAATGTCCCCCATAACCTGAATGGTCTATTTTGTCTGGTAATCATTTTGTGGGAGAAATTCTGTGCTCAACCGTAACTGGGTCCCAAACACCTCCTATAATCCCTTCCATAACAAGGATTTAAATCGAGCATCATGATCAAAAAAATTCTTCAATGGAACTACATGGAGTCGAACTATCTCCTAACCATAGAGGATTCTCAATCTCTCAACTGAAACTCTGCTCTTGGATAGCTAGGAAGTGGGCCAACTTGGTGAGTTGGTCAATGATCACCCAAATGGAATTGTGTTCCATAGACATACATGGTAATCCTATCACAAATTCCATAGTTATCTCTTTCCACTTCCATTCTGGAACCTCAAGGGGTTGAGCTAAACCCACTAGAACTTGGTACTCAGCCTTCACTTTTTTGAAAAGTAAGGTATCAAGAGACAAACTCTATAAATCCTTTCTTTATCCCTTACCACCAAAACTGACGTCAGAGGTCATGGTACATCTTATTCATTCCCAGATGTACCACCAAAATGGAGTATATGAAACTCTCTCAAAACCACCTCCCACAAAATCATTGGCACTACTATGTGTCCTCTAAAAATAATGACATGATCCCCACCTTTTTAATATCTATAAAGATCATGGAATGTGGAAATCTAAGCATGTAGAGTCTCAAAGTCAGTATCCCCAAGTTTTTCCTCCATGACTGGTTGTAAGAGTGGTGGGGTGATAATCATCAACTGGAAGTAAGATGCTCCATATCCATTTACAAAGGATAACTACAACAAGGATAAATTCTTTGATGCCTCGTTTAGAAAATGCAATCTAGATCTCTTACTGAGATCATTTTCCACCGCATTCCCCTTACCAAGAGTATAGACAATACCAAAGTTATAGTCCTAGAGGAAATCTAGACATAACCTATATATCAAGTTAAGATCCTTCTGAGAGAATATTTACTAGAGACTCTTTTTATTATATTAGATGATAAATTTATCACATATCAAGTAGTGTCACTATATCTTCAAAGATAATACTATCACTACTAATTCAAGATCACAGGGTCATGTAGTTATTCTCATATGATATCAACTAGCATGAACCATAGGCAATCACCACTCACCTCTACAATAAAATGCAACCAAACCTAGTTATTGATGCATTGTATAACACTACGTACTCAAAACCGACCTTCAAAATCTCAAGATGGGAGTGCTCATCAAACTTCCCCTCAACTTCTGAAAATCCTACTGGCACCTTTTCTTTCCACACAAAGGGCTTCCCCTTTCAATTCAAAGATATCATGGGTGATGATATCCTAGAGAAATCAAGTATTAATCTCCGGTAATAGCCTACCAACCCAAGGAATCTCCAAACCTCTGTAACTCTCTTTTGTGGCTCCCATGCTAACACTGTCTCGACCTTAGCCGGGTCCACTACCACTCCATACACTGAGATAACATGTCCCAAAAAGTGGACTGCCTAAATCTAGAACTGGAACTTCAAGATCTTTCTATAAATATAGTTCTCTTGGAGTACGCCTAGAAACTATCCTTAAGTGTCACGTGTGCTCCTCCTCTAATGTTGGGTACATAGGATATCGTTGATGAATACTATCATGAAAAGGTCTAAGTAAGGCTAAAAGATTCATTTCATGAGTCCCATGAACACTACTAGGGTGTTTTTCATGCCAAGGGAATCACCAAGTACTCATAATTATCATAATGACATTTAAATGTTGTATTCAGTATATCCTCATCCCGTACTCACAGTTAGTGATAACCCGATCTGAGGTCAATCATCAAGAACCATCGTTCCCCTACCAATAGATCAAAGAGGTCATCGAACCTCAGTAGTGGATACTTTTTCTTCACATTCACTTGGTTAAAGAACGGGTAGTCCACACACAACCTCAATCTCCTTCTTCATACTTAGTAAACAAAACTAGGGATTCCTAGGGTGAAGCATTGGGTCTCACGAAGCCCTTCCTCTAGAAGTCCTAAAACTACACCCTCATCTTGTGAACCTCTACGGGAGCCATCTGATATGATGGTGCAGATATTGGTTCCATTCTGAGGTGTAAATCAATGTAGAAGTCTAACTCTTAGTGTGTAGGTAAACCTAGAACATCTCTTCTGGATAGACGTCCTCATACTCCACCACCACTATAGGAAACTAGAAACTCATAACATCCACTGCACCAAGGGTTAGGATATCCAACTGATGAGTAATTGGTTGCACCTTCCTATGCATGAGTCTATACTACACTTCTTGAGGTTCTCTTTCTCTGATAAAGTAAAACCTTGTTCCTTCACTGTAGACACACCACACCCTTTTCCTAAAATATTCAATCTGGGAGTGGACTATAGATAACCAATCCATAACAAGAATGATGTTGTAAGGAATTGACGCCACAACCAAGAGGTTCCAACCGAAACTCTTGCCTCCAAGGGTCAGGTTACACTATCTTCGCATGTGTGTGATCACTGAGTCTTCTCCAGTCGGTGTCTCCAAGTGTAAGGGTCGAGTCAATGATTCAACTTGCATCTATAGGTCACGTTAAAGATATGTGGTGAGAAAGGAATGACTGGCACCTATGTCTATCAGTTTTTCAGCTAAAGTACAAAAAATACAGATCATACCTCGAATCATTCTTGGATCGCCTAGGTTATAAGACTTGACTACATGAAGTTATCTCCTCTCATTTCCTCTAGCTCCCCGAGCCTAGAGCAGACCACCTAGGGGTGGTGGTGGTAACAAGTCAAAACATAGACCACATCCTACTTCTCTCTCAACTTCTCTTTTGTGTCTTCCACCCTATGGATATTCCTTCTCCTATCATTGTCTCTGCCCCGATGGCCCATTCACTGTCTCCCTGTCAGTAGTATGGTAGGTGGCACAATCTTGACCAAGATTTTCCATGTCATCACATGTATAGAACTGCCTCTCTCTAGGATAACTAGACCCACCCTATGAGATATGAACTGTAGATCCTCTGTCCTAGGACCTCCTCTAGAAACATCTCCCACGTCCAGATTACTAAGACTAACATTGGATCCCAAATTCATAGGTCTTTACTCCTATTTTCCCATTTCTAACCATCACTGGCTATATCTGGTCAACCAATAATCATTCAAACACCAAATCCCACTCAAGAACATCAACATAAGTAGGAATTAACATAGGGATAACACTGGATCATATGTATCTATGCAGACCACACTCAATGGTTCGAGCCCTGAAGTACTTATCTCAAAACATATCCATCAGGTACCTAGAAAGGTTGGTAAACCTCAATAAATAATAATCTATTGACATAATGCCATGCTGGAGCTGGAGAATCCTCTGAATATGTATAGCCCTCAACATAACTAATAAGAACTAATCTCTAAATAGGTTCTTGAACTATATCCATGAAATATTTGCCTCATCATGAGTTTGGGTAATCAAAATCCACCATCACCCCCACTGAGCTGTGTAGAAGGCTCACCGCTAGGACCACCATCTGATATGTGGGTGTCCTGACTAAATGAAAAACAAGGGTTGCCACCTCAATCCAGTCCTTAGCCACTTGTGGGTGGGGCTTGCCTTGGAACCCTAGGGGTCTCTTCCAATGAAACTCATTAAGTGTGCTCATCCTACGCTCCTCATCCGCCGGTACTATGAGTACCACATGTTTCTCTATAAGTGGCGGTATGGATGGTGAACCACCTAGAGGTAACATCTGTGGAATTTTTCCATGTATCAAAGCCTCATCGCTAAGGATTTCATTCTCAAGATCAAGCTACTGAATCCAAGCTGGTATACATTAGGGAGGCATCCTAAAACAAACAAGATATACCATGATCAATTAGTATATTTGAAGAGATGACACAAGAAGGATATCGAACCAAAACCAATTCTTATATGATTCAAGTACCATTGTTTTCCCTGCAACCAGTATTCTCATGTACTGATTCAAAAAGCAGGTTATCAGGGTCCTGGTTTATGGATACGTTAGTCGCTACACCAACACTAGAGTCCCTAGCCTGAAATACGAACTCAAAACACTTAGAACTATTTCACCAAACTAATCTCATAGACTCTCAGTCCTAAAGTAGAACCTACCTTCCTTTGATACCACTCTGTCATGACCTGTACTAGTGGGGCATGTGCTAGACTCCCCAATCCTGCCTTCAATAGGCTAGGAGCTGGTGACTTGCACCGAGTAGGCATATCACCTAAAATGGGAGGCATTTTCTATGTAATTGTATGCATGCACACATCGCCAAGCCCACAAAATGTTGAAATATAAAAACCACTAAGTAACTAATGCATGTATAACAACTATATCTTACAACCAAAGTACGACAGAATGTAAGGTAGATTAAACAGGTCCAAATACAATCCCACCACAAGAATCTTGTAACACGATTCCAACCTATAAGAAAATGTATTGGGACTATTGTTTTAAATCATAAGAACACACCTCAGTCTATCTGGTCTCACTAAGAATTGTTTGGTCCTAGTCCACCTAAGACTTTTTCAAAAGGTTCAATCATCTAAACAATACACAACACATGTAGGTAAAGCTTGTGAAAGGGTGCATATAACAATGGTCAGTAGGAAACCCTGAAACCACAAGGAAATAAAATAAATGGAAGTAAATTCATCTCTACATGAGTATATATCTACATCACATATAACAAGAATATCCAGATATACTCAATCCAAGACACACAGTCTAGAGGTAAGCTACAATCATTGTATACCAGCCCTATGAATTCAGCTTGAATATTTCATGAAGCACTTGTCTTAGATATTACACTCATGAGTCTGATATCACTGATGACATTAATCTGAGAGGTACTACTCGTAAGGAACTATCATGAGAAAGATACATGCTAATAGATTTAAAGAGGATATGATGCATAGATGAGGATCAAATCTAGGGCCAAGGGGTGATACCAAAAACTCAAACTGAATTAACCTGCTAAGTAGAGGATCGGTGTCTTAATAGTGTTGGTCACATCAATGCCAAAAACTCCACATAGGGAATGAAGATGAATAGAGGATCCCACTCTGGGCCTCTCTGGGGGATTCCAATAACTCTATCTAGGAAGTCTGATTGAAGGGATCGTAGTCCTAGGAGTAGAAATTGATTTATACCAACCTTCAAGAAAACAATAAAGGGAACGAACCCTAACAAAACTTATCCAAGATATGGAAGACAAGGAAATAAAGACATATAAAAAGGGTTACACGGTATCTAGTAGGGTCACACATCATGTCCCTTGACCCTGGGTACTACCCGTGTACAACGGATCATGTCTTCCAGCCGTGTCATGTAAAAGAAAGATACATGACGTATAGAAGGGGTTACACACTGTGTCCTTTCATCCATGGTCTATCTATGTACTCCAGTCATGTGCTAGTACACGATGTCATCTTGTGTATCTATACCCATGTACCAGTACATGGGGTAGCCCATGTAGCTGATCCAGACCAAGTTGTGTGGGGGAGTACATTCCATGTAGGCAACCTGTGTACTCCACCCCATGTTCATGTACTGTCTGAAGTACATGCTGAATTCATTCAAAATGGGATACATTCTATGTAGTTAGGGACTACATGTCATGTGGATCGGTTTTTTATATAAACTCATCTTCTTCCTCCTTCTCGTGCTATTGATCACTTAGATCTCATTTAGTTGTTCGGTTCACCTAGAAACTCCTGATCCAATGTCATTTTGCCACCCTAACACCGAATCGATGGGATTAGGGATTTCAATTGACTCAAAAAATGCGATCATAGACACTCTTTATTACCATTGAAGACTGATAATTCAGCACCCATCATCATTTGATCCACTACCGCACCCACCGTCTCACCTCTATCGAGACATCTCGATGCTAGATATAAGGTTTTGGGTCATTGCACCAAGAATTCAAGGTGCAATGATCAATTGTTCACAAAGGGTTTCAAAGCACAGGAAAGAATGAAGAATTCATGATGAATAACACATGAACAATTGGAGAAAATCAAAAAAACGAGGGGGAGAAACCTCAATCGATGTCTGTTTCAATCTTGGTTCATTCCTATTATAACAATAAACAAATCCAAACAAATCTAAAGATTAAACTCCAAATAAATCATCCAAAATAATCCTTCCCAAAAACACAATCGAACCAAAGATCAATTTATTCATGGATTGGTCCACATTCATCATATGAATCAAGAATGGGGAATAAATGGATTAAATCAAATTCCCTACCTCAATTTGGATCATTCACTGATGAATAATGTTTATCATGTCATTTTTGTTGGCGAGATCCGTCAATATTGGTTTGTACTGATCACTAATCTGAGGTATCGTCATCATTCTTTAGAAGGATCCTCCAGATTTTATATCTCCAATGACTCTAGAGAATTCCAGGGTTATGTGACTAACCTTGGAGTTTTGAAAAAAGGGGTTATTTAAGAATAAATCACCTCGATGCATCAACAACTAAAATAAAGTAAATTTTCTTAATTTATTTTATTTATTTAAATGTCTATGATTAATTTTACAAAACCAACCTGTGCCGACTAATATTGGGTTGTTCCAAGGGTAAATCCGTTATTCTGAACCAAATGATTCCCTTGGATTTCTGATCGAAGAAACATTTTATAATTTATTACACTTTTTTAGGAAAATTGTATGCGTGTGCTATTTAATATTTTAATATATTTAAAACATTTATTTAGGGAACACCAGGTCTCAGAATCGCATGTTGTCTTAGTTCTTAGTCTTGAAATTAATCCATATAATATTTAAAAATAATACCCAGAAAAATCTAGGACATTACATTGGTGTACCTCCATTAATGTCTCTCCTTAACCTATTTTCAATTCCTTATAAGTTGGAATGTTGAAGTGAATGAGGTTGGTGGTTAAATTGGAAAATAATAAAATAGAAGACTGAGGATTCCTAGGTGATATACTAGTTTAGGTGAGAGTTATGATCTTTTCTATTTATTTTTACATGATGAATATAGAGGATGATCAGGTAAGTTCTCATTATCCCATTATTCATGGTAGAACCTTCCTCAAACCTTACAAGATAATAATAAATGTCCATGAGGGTACACTTTATTTGAATTTTTGATATGAGATTATAATATTTAACATTTTGGACTCAGAATACCAATATACTATATCCATCTCCTAATTTGATCTATCATGTAATGATTATCCAAATTTCTATTTTCATTTTTTTCATATAGTGAGCATTTTATGCTAAGGGAGATTTTGATTATTAGGGATGTCATGATGTCTTATAATGTTACACCCTAATATTTTAAAAAATTATTCTCCTTAAATAAATTAATTTTATTGATATCTTGCGTTACACGCAACACTATGTTTAAATGAATCACAATATACTATTAAAATATTATTATTTATGACATTTATAACCTAGCCATTAAATTATAGCGTATTAATAGAATTAAATGATTTTTGAAATAAATATAAATTTCCAACTCAATATAAATTTTTTGATAAATAATTGGTAAATAATCACTTAATTTTTAGTAAAGTCGTTTTATTCTTCAAAAATAAATTTTCTTCAAAAAATTGATATTTTATTTATTTTTGTGAGAAACTATTATGGTTAATTTTTTTAACTTTCATAAATTTTAATTTATAATATGAAACTAATTTTTTATATCAGAATAATAAAATTTTCTTAGGATTTATTTTTGAGAATTTTTTTAAAAGATTGATTTTCCAGTGAATAGTAAAAAAATATTGATTTTATTGAAAAATGTATGAACAAAGTTCCATTTTTCTTTGAAATTGATTCAAATTAAAATTAATTGTATTATATTTTAAATAATTTAATACATTTAATTGGAATAAATTTTATGTTTTCATGTAGTATAAAAACATTTTTATAGATAAAAATGCATTTTTCCGTAAAAACTATTTTTATGCGTGCAAACTATTTTTTTCAGAATTAATTAAATTGACCACTATTGGTGAATTATTTTAATGAAATTTATATATTATATAGTCAATAAAAAAATAATATTTATCTAATAATTTTCTTGTCATGGTATAATAATAAATCCAATTTTATTCTTAGAAACTATATTTTTCTAAAAAGTGGTTTTCATCGCATTTTGTGAACTTATTTTCAAATTAACTTCCAAAAATTATAAGTATTTGATTTCATAAAATAGATTCAATATTTTGAATTATGAGTTTCAAATTTGGTACATATACCACTTTAATTTTTTTCAATATTAATAGTAGCTTTGGAAGCATTGATCGCCTCAGTAAAGGGTAAATCGGGTTAATCTAAGTAAAAACTAAGTGATAAGGTGAAAAAATTTAATATTAATTTATATTTGACGAAATTAATTCAACCATTTGATGATATAAGTTTTTCTTGAACCACTATTCAATTAAATTCTTATTATTCTATTAATGAACCATAATGGCACACCCTAGGGTCGATCACAAGGAGGTCGTTCACAACACACATATTTTTCTATTGTCACTATTATAAATATAACTAAAATAAAACTAATTATATACTAATATAAATGGGGGTTTATTCTGAAAATAAATAAAATATAATATATAATAATAATGAAAATTAAAAAATACAAAGAAAAGTAAGAAGATACAAAGAAGTTAGTAAAGAATCATGTTCGGTCTTGGGAGATCATGGGGATAAAATCATTACTCTTTAAAGGAAATTTATTTTCAATATTATACTACATGTTGAGATCAACCCTATAAATCAACACCTTCCCATTAATTTTTATTATCCCACACCGACCCTCCACGTGTAATATAATACTCACTCACATCATCACCACAATGCTAATCCACCCTAGATGCAACATTATGACGATGAAGGGGAGGAAAAAGATTAAAATGGGAAGAATAATTCAATAGTAGTGAAAGTGGGGTGAACCCTACACCAAATCCATTTCACCAAGATTTAAATTCATAGAATAAATTAAAGATAAACATTTGATCACAATAAAATCAAGAACCACCACTCCCCCCTCGAATAACAACGAGAGTTAGTTCTCCACTTGAATGGAGATTAGAAGGATCACGGTGAGGGAACACAAAATAGAAAATGAGAGAGAAGTGAAATGAATAAAAGAAGAATAATAAATAAGATAATATATATTTAAAATATAAATAACTATTAAAAAAACTAAAATCCATCTTTCCCCCTTGAAATGGATATCCTTGTAAGAGGTAGAAGATATGATAATTTATAGAAAAAATTTGACCCCAAATCTATCCTTTATATTGTTCAGCAACTTAGCTTCATTAAATGAGTGTATTAGGAACTTGTGTGTTATAAAAAGTTTTTTCACTACTTTATCTTAGTGAACCCTAAAAATTTAAGCTGTATTGGGCATCTTATGTAGGATTTATAGCTTATTTACTCATAGAATATAATTATGTCCACATGACCCTTCATATTCCACTTTTCCAACTTCCCACACCATTATGACCTGTTCATCAGAATATTATAACATTACCTACTTAATTAAAGTTCTTCATTAATGTATTATATATCTCTATGTCTATTTTAAGATCCGTTGGGCCATCCCAATTCTAGATATAAGCTAATCTCTAAATATATTCAGATCTGTACATTGTTTTTGAGGCCCAGTTTGTGAGCTAGATTTGGGTCTCCAAATGAATGATTAAGCTTTGACTCCAGAAGGATGAAATGAGTCCCAAGATATATGTAAATCTAAAAAAATTAATTTCAAAATTCGATTTAGTTTAGAAAAATTTATGAACAAAATAATGAATAAAAATAAAATGTTTCAAATCCAAATTTGGTGTTTTTTGCATTTAAGCTCAAAATACCACAAAACCCTAAAAATATGACAATTGCCCATAAAATAAAACTATGTGGGATTTAAAACATTTAATTACAGTATAAAATATGTTAAAATTTTGCATTTACCACCCTTATTACCTTATTGTTGAAATTTATTTTTTTAATGGATACTTTTCTATGAAAATTTCATTTATAATATTTAAAACAAAGAAAGTTACAAAGTGTCACTCTCTTAGTTTTAAATATATTGTATGTATTCACATGGGGAAAAACTAGTTATGAATTAATATTTATTTTAATTTTTATATTAATGAAATTATTTACCTAATAGGAATTTATTTATAATTTTTAGTAATTATATAATGATCTTAAATTCTTATGCAACACCAACGCAATATTTCACCAATTAATAAAAAATATAATAAATGATTTTAAAAATATTAAAAGTGATATAATTTGAGTGAGTTAATGTTTTTCCATCAATTTTTAGGATTAATATGTCATATTATTATTATTTTAAAGAATTATATCCTAATTCCAACTTTATATTTATGTCTTTTAGGTCAAATTAAATAAATAGTATCAAAATTGACATTAAGGATATTTTATCAAAATAATATCTTATTAAACAAATTAAAAATCATAAAAATATAAAAATGGACAAATGTGATAATATGTGGTCAAAAATATCATATCCTATCCATTTATAGTTCATATTTAATCATTTGGATTGATAATGACTATTATAATTTAATCTAATAAGAAACTCCAAGAGGGTCATCTCCATCCCTTATAAAAGGATATCCCTTATTTCTATTATTTACACCAAATTGTTCCATATATCTATACCATCCCCTAAAAAAATTTATTCTAAAAAACCTTAAACAAGTTTTTTAGTTACTTATCTCCCCAAAAAACCAACCCTTAGTTCCTTAAAAAAGATCTAATGGAGGTCACCCAAAAGAGAGGTGGTTGTCTTACCCGACCTCTTTCAATTTATTTCTTATTCTAATTCCAATAAATTAGTGGTATTTATCATAAAATAATAAATTAAGTATCATAAATATTCTTAAATTATATTATTAATATTAAACTACCATTATCTACCCTCTTTCCATCAAATGGGAAGTGAAAGTATTTCTCATGTGTGTGCACGACTTACCGTCTACACATAGTGGTATAATTCATTTTTTATCACCACATTTCATAGAAGGTTATTATAATGCGTTAAAATTTTATATATGATATTTTTGAAATATTTATTCTTCTTCAATTATAATATCATATCTACCTTGTTACCTTTCAAACCGATGAAAAACTACAATGTTGCTTGTACGTACGTGTGAAATACCACCTCCACAGAGCGATGTGGTTTGTTTTTTATTTCTATTTGGTAAGGATGATGGATATGATGATTATATAATATTATTATTTTATAATAATTATTCTTTAAAGGTGTATTATTATTTACTTTTCTTTCATTCCATCTGTCAAAAAATTAAAAACAGTGTTCTTGCATACGTACGGTCTACCGTCTCTATAAAGAGTGTCATTCATTTTCTATCTCTGTCATTATGGATGAATCTAAATATATGTATATAATGAATATATATGATATAATAATCATTTATTTTATTATTTTATTTAATAATAATAAATTTAAATTTATTATAGAGGATGTTAGAACACTTTCGAATCAAGTGGAACTCGAGGTAATGGATTTCTAGTCTCTCTTTTATTTCTAAGGGAATTATACTATATTCTCCACTCATTTATTTTGTGTGGTATATAAACTACCCCTTTAAAATTTTATATCATGAATATAATAATTTTCATGATATTTAGAGTTTCATTTTTTGGTTATTCTTAAATGGGGATTGTGATTCAAAATATTACCAAAGCGGTAAATCATTTTCGTCTCATTTTTACCTCTGTGAGACACATTCTGTATTCACCACTTATTTATTTTATGTGGTGTATATATTGAAAATTAATGTATTTTATGATACTTATTATGAAAATTATGGGATTTATATACCCATATAATCTCATTTATTCTAGGGTTCTTACGATTCAAATGTTACCAAAGCAATATGGGTTTTATATTACAATCTCATTATTTATTAGGATTATTTATGATTAAATTTTTGATGATGAAATATTATGATATACCTCTCATGAAACTTATAAAATTTCTTATACTCAGGTTATTTCTTGAAAATACTTGTTTTTATTTCATTTTCATCACCTTAAGAGCTCAAGATACTAAAAATATGTTTTTAAGGAAAATCGATTGTATTTATCTCTTTTGTTGAAAACCCATTTTATTTCATATTTATATTTTCAAAAAAAATAATAAAAGTTTTTAATATTATCTTGTGATTTTTTAAATTCATTTATACCATTTTTTTAATTTTTATAAAATGGTTCAAAATGAATATTTTTTTTCAAATGAGGAACTTTATGGTTTTTTTACAAAACCATAAAGGAATGTATTATTTTAACTTATATGGCATGAATAGAATTTCCCAAAATCCTGACCACTTAATTTTTTGAAGCTTACTTTAAAATTTTCTAGTTTTATTTTAAAATAATTTTTTTCCCATAATATTTTGGAAATTTTTAGTTTTTAAAGAAGTGATTTCAAAATAAAAATGTTATTATCCTTAAGAAATATTCCATGTGATCTTTTAAAATAATTTTCCATCTAATATGACATAATTTGATTTTAATAATTAATTGGGTTATGATCCAATGATACTATACTTATTCTTTCCCTAGATGGTTTATGTTTTTTATTATTAGATTTTTTTGAAACTCATTCCTTTTCTGTGGGGTATGCTATGATGAAATTTTTTTAAAACCCATTTATTTTCATGGATTCTGATATGACGAATATTTATGATATTTTGGAACATATATGTATGTTATTCATTATGTTATGGGTGTGTCCTATATCTACCTCTAATTCATTAGGTAATTATTAATTTTATATGAGATTAAAGGTTACATGTTAGGTTATCTCAATCCCAAAGAAGGTACATGGTGGTTATCCCAAGAATAACATGTTATGAATGTATTAGTGGGTAGCCATAACATAAGGTTTTATATGATTATGTGTATTCCAGGATTCAATGTTTTATGCTAATGTTGTGCTATTATGGGTCATGTACTTTGATTCCTTTATGATTCATGTCTTATGAACTACCAATCCTTATACCATGACTCAAGATTATAATCTACGATATACAGGGCCTATATTTCAAATTTTAAAATCATATTCACATACCCTTATTCTCATATTATCCTTATGTGATCATAGATATATCCCTTTGTTACCCTTACTGAGAATTAGATCTCACCCTTTATTATGTTTCATTTTACTCTGTTATGAAGAAAGGTATTTTGTATGATATGTCTAATAATGGTGATTGTTAAGAAGAACTAAGTGGGGGATGATGTAGTTCACTTATGAACCATTTGTTTATGTATCCAAGTTTATAAAGGCACTAAACCTATATAATTCTGGTGTGGGTCATCATGTTATCTAAATAATATTCATCTAATAAGATGTGATATTTATGTTTGAAAATTATGGGTATTTATAGTTGGTGTCAGAATAAGGTTTAATTAACCTTTTAAAATTAGGATAAGAAATATTTAGTAAAAACCTTACAGACAAGTATAAGTATATGATATAATCCTAATGTTTTGGTAATGATCATGAATGGTCTGGGTTAAACATAAAGCTTCATAAAATAAGGTTTCACTATTTAGACATCATTTAATTGATTTTTTATCATTATGTGGTTTCCCAATATGATTATTATTTCTCACACTGTACTTTTTTATTTTAGTGAATGGGTGTAATCCAAAAAAATCAAGTTAATACTGAATGTGAAATTCATTGTAATTACTTTCCTCAAAAGAAATAAATTGAAATAATAGATAGAATGTGAAACCTTTTGATTATGCCTAATCAGCTATCTAATTATGTGATTAAAAATCTCAACTTTTTTGAGTTTCATAACACACCTAATAAGAGAAATATGGAGTTTTATAAAGACCATAGTGGAAAGAAGATTCATCTTCTAATATGTATAGAATGTGGTTAGAAGCACTCGAATTAATGTCTCGGAGGAATAAGAAGATGTTTTGAGTGTGTAAAAGGACACAATGCAAGTAATTTCCCTGAAAAAAATGAAACTTTTGGTTAGTGAAATGGATGAGAATAATGGTCTCCATATGGTATCCTCAATGGTTGAATGTTTTAAATGTGGAATGTATGGGAATTATAAAAATCAATGTCCTTAGGGGAAATCTCGAGAAGAGAATCAACAAGGTTATATAATTAATGGTTTTACCGATGATGATGAAGAAACTACGAATTATGTATGAAATGTATAGGCTCTTTTAATTGTATTGATCATGTCAAAATTAAGAATAATGGTTTAATTGAAGTTGATGAATCTTAATATATGATTAATATTTTTTATATTGTAGGAAAAAATTAATGGGGAACAAGATGATGAATCCTAGTTAATGGTTTAAGAACCAAGTGGGGTGATTGAAGTTTTTATGTATTTTGATTAAATAGTTATATTGTATAAGAGTTAAAATAATGATATTATTTTCATAAAAATCATAAATCATTTAAGGATTGTTTTGTAAAAGTTTTTATTTAAGGATATGAAAATATATTTTGAATGGTACTAATAACCAAAAAAGTGATTTATTAGTAAGGTGGTATTTTTAGAGAGTACTTGATTAAGGGAAAGATAAACATTAATATGTGTTTGATGTTGAGTTAATAATTGTTAGTTTAGATAAAGTAATAATTGACATTGATAGTATTTATAACCTTGAAATTGGTTTTTCATTTCATAAAAATGATTTAGGCTGTCTTTGATGAATTTTATTTATTTTTTGAATTTATGTAAAATATTCACTAGTTGTGAACATATTTGTAGAATAAGAACTGTGTTAATTTTGGATGAATATATGTTTTCATATGAGGCTAACTTAAACGTTATAGATACCATCATATTTTTATAATTTTAAGGTTAATAGTAAGTCTAAAGGCATCAACACCCCATTTTAAATGTTTTATATGATGATATTTTGATACTCTATTGAGGTTTAAATACCATTTTGGTTTGATATATAATTTTATGATATGTTAATTATGGACTACTAGATAGTGGGATATAGCTGATATTAATGGTTGAAAATAGATTCATTGGCTAGTATATGTATTCATAGATATTTATGGTAAAGTTAATAATTACCTTTCTAGTAAGTATCTAAATTTGAATCATGATATTTTAGTGAAGTTCCCCATGTTATAAGTTTATATAGTAATTTATCATGTAGATTAATGATATTTAGGATATGTTTAATTGGGTTGAGGTATATATAACCCCTAGTTTTAACAAGTGATTTAACATGAAATATTATTTATGAAGAACGCTATTAAGTTTTTTGAATATGTAAGTTGAAGGGTATGATATAGCCTTTGAGATTAAAATATTTTTTAATGTTGAGGTTATTAATGTAATTAAGGTTTTAGAGATTAATGTTGTATTTATTCAGATGGTGGTTTATTCATTTTGAGAATTATCTTTTTCTAACCATTTTTTGATTGGGTAAATTCATAAAGATAGAAAAAATATATTGATATAATTTTTTGATCTGTTAAAAGTTTATTTTAGTGCTTCATGCATAAAAAATTCATCTCGAATACTCATTGTTTGGAGAACCATATTAGATTGGGGTGAGAATTGATTGAAGGATGAAATTATACTTTTCAGGTAAGTATATCTCCCTATGTTCTTAGTCTAGGTGGTAAATGAATTCTTTAAATCATGGAAAATGATCTTAATGTAAAAAAAATTTCTTTTCATCAATATTTCCAATGAATTTATGGTCATTTAACCCCTCATTGATTCATGGTTTTGTGGTTGATAACATTCTCCTGAAAATGTTCTCTATTACTCTCTATTAGTCCTTGGGCATTAGTTTTATCTTCCATTTACATATTTTCACTTCCCACTAATGTTATCCAATTTGGAAACATAGTTTTGTGGTGACCAATTTACTTATCATTCCCTCTTTTTAAGGGGAATTTTCATTAACCCTTTTTATGATATAGGTTCTCAACAAAGGACTTTTCGAATATCAAACCTTTAATTATCGAGCATAAGTTCAAATTTCAAGGAACAAATTTAATAAAGTGGTATAGAATGCAACACCCAAATATTTTAGAAAGAAATTCACTTTAAATAATTAATTTTCTTTAGTACCTTGAGTTACACACAACACAATGTTAAAATGAAATGTGTTATGCTATTAAAATATTATTATTTGTGACTGTTATAATAGAGAAGTTAAATTAGTTGGTAGAAATATAATTAACAAATTTAATATATATATATATATATATATATATATATATTACTAAATATAAATGTATAAATAAATTCTTTTTAAATAATAACTCAATTATTAGTAAAGTCATTTTATTCTTCAAAAATATATTTTCTTCAAAAGAATATTTTTATTAATTTCTGTGAGAAAATATTATGATTAATTTTTTGATCTTTTAGAACTCTTATTTTATAAAATTAACATCAATTTTTAAATCAGTATATTGAAAATATCTTAGGATGAATTTTTGAGTATTTTTTGAAAAGATTGATTTTCCAGTTAATAGTAAAATATGATGATTTCATTGAAAACTATATGAAAAATGTTCCATTGGTTTTAAAATGGTTTCAAATTAAAATTAGTTTTATTATATTTTAAATAATAAAATTAATTCTATTATAATCTATTTAATTTTTTAATTGAGTATAAAAACATTTCTATAGGTAAAAGGGCATTATTTCGGAAAAAAAAACTATTTTTATGAGTATAATGTGTTTTTATTTTAATAAATTAAATTTTCAACATTGGTGAATTATTTTCATGAAATGTATATATTATATAATCAATAACATTTTTTAATATTCATCTAATTTTTTCCTAGGCATGGGATAAGGATAAATCTAGTTTTATGCTTAAAAACCGTATTTTTCTATAAATCAATTTTCCTCATATTTTTCACTTATTTTAAAATTAATTACTGACACTTATAGTTATTTAATTTTATTAAATGGATTACATATTTGAAATCATGATTTTAAATTTGGTACATAGACCACTTTCATTTTTTTCCAATATTAATAGTAACTGTGATAAAATTTATCACCTCGGTAAAAGGTAAATCAGGTTAATTTAGGTTAAAACTAAGTGATAATGCTATAATTTTAAATATTAATTATTATTGGATGAATTTAATTATACCCTTATCACCTTAGTATCAAAATTTATATTTTCAATGGAAATTTTTCCATGAAAATGACATTTATAATATTTAAAATAATAAAAATTACCTCTCTTAGTTTTAAATATCTTTTTTGTATTAACATAGGAAAAAACTAGTTATTAATGAATAATGAAATTAATTTCAAGATTAATGAAATTATTTTCATGATAAAATTTTATTTCTAATTTTTAGTAATTATATAATGACCTTAGATTCTTATGTAACACCGATTCATTATTTCCCCAATTAGTAAAAAATATAATAAATGATATTAAAAATATTAGAAGTAATATAATTTGAGTGAGTTATTTAATTACAAAAATATTAGATGAATATGAAAAAATATCAAATAATTATTTTTTAATTTCAACTATTTCTTTATGTCTTTTAAGTCAAATTAATAGAAATAGTGTCAAAATTGAAATTAATGGTATTTTATCAAAATAATATTTTATTAAACTACACAAAAAACATAAAAAACATAAAATAAGGCAAAGGGGACAAAACTATGGTCTTAAATATCTTCCCATTTTCATTTATATCCCATTTTGAACCATTTGGATTGAGAATGACTTTATTATAATTTAATCTTATAAGAAATTTCAATTGTGTCCTCTACCTCCCTTATAAAAGGACACCCCTTCTTTCTAGTCCCCTCACAAGTTGTAGCCATCTATCTTGAAAATAACCTTAAAATTTATCTTATAAAAAATCTTATCTAATTTTTGGTGGTGCTGATATCCCCAAAATACCAATCCTAAATTCATTAAGAAATGATCTAAAGGAGGTCTCTTAAAAGATAGGTAGTTGTCCTACCTGACCTCTTTCAATTTATTTCTTATTATAATTCCTATAAATATGTATTATTTATCATAAGATAATAAATTAATCATCCTATATATTATTAAATAATATTTTTATAATGAAAATACCATTATCCACCCTCTTTCCTTCAAATGGGAAGTGAAAGTATCGCTCATACGTATGTATGGCTTACCCTCTCCACATAGCGGTACAATTCATTCCCCATCACCATATTTCATGGATGGTTATTATGAATTATTTAAATTTTATATATTATATTTATAACATAATTATTCTTATATTTTGATAATATCTTATCTACCTTCTTTCCTTCAAAACTGATGGAAAATGATAACATCGTTCATGCATACGTGTGGACTGCCACCTCCACGAGGGGTTGTGATTTGTTTTTTCTTTATATTTTACTTGGATATTAAAAATGATGAATATAATGAATATATATGATTTATATTATTTAATAATTATTATTTAATGGTTAATTAATATTTACCTTTCTTTCCTTCCATTCATAGAAAAATAAAAAATAGTATTCTTGTGTACATACAGTCTTCCATCTCCCTAAACAGTGTAATTCATTTTCTATATCTGCCGTTATGGATGACTATAAATATATATATATAATGAATAAATATGATATAATAATAATTTATGTGATTTGGTATATATTATAATAAATTTAAATTTATTATATAGGTTTTTAGGATGCTTTCAAAGAAAGTAAAACTCAAGGTAAGGGATTTCTAGTCTCACTTTTATTTCTCAGATATGTATGTAATATTCACCACTCATTTATTTTTTGTGGTGTATATAGTACACCATTGAAATTTTATATCATTAATATATTTCTTTTCATGATATTTAATGTTTTATTTTATGTTATTCCTAAATGGGGCTTACGATTCAAAATATTTCCAAAGTGGTAAGGGGTTTTCATCTCATTTTTATCTCTATAAGACACATTCCATATTCCCAACTATTTTTTATGTGGTATATATACTACCCATAAATTTATTTTATTATTCTTATTATTAAAACTATTTGATTTACATATCCATCTATTTTTCTTTCTTTCATGGGCCTTACGATTCAAATGTTATTAAAGCAACAAGGGTTTTATGTTACAATTTCATTATTTATTGGGATTGTTTATGATAAAGTTTTTGATAATGAAATCTTATGATATTACTCTAAATAAACTTATGAATTTTCTTCAACTATGGTTATTTCTTAAAAATAAATTTTTTTTCATTTTCTTCAACTTAAGAGCTCAATACATTGGAAATATGTTTTCAAGGAAAATCGACATTATTTTTCTCCTCAGTTAAAAAATCATTTTATTATATATCCATATTTTAAAAACAATTAAAGAATATTTTAACTATTATAATATTCTTTTTAAAATTAGTTTTTAAAAATGTTTTAATTTTCACAAAATGGTTCCAAAGGAAACTTATTTTCATTTTCTGAACAAGGTACTTTATGATTTTTTTACAAAGTTGTAAAGGAATTTTTTCTTTTAAATTATATGACATGAATAGAATTTATTTCCATCATGAATTTTCAATGATTTCAAGATGAATTTAAAATTTTCCATTTTTATTTCAAAAGTTAATTTTTCCATAATAGTTTGGAAATTTTTATATTTTAAATAAGTTATTTCAAAATGGAAATGTTATTTTCCTCAAAAAATGTTTCAAGTAATCTTTTAAAATAATTTTCTATCTATGATGAAATCCTTTGATGTTACTTAATATTTAATGGGATTATGATCCTATGTTACCATCCTTGTTATTTTTCTAGATGGTTTATATTTATGATGATAATATTTTTATAAAACTCATTCCTTTTCCATAGGTTATGTTATGATGAAATGATTATGAAACCCATTTCTTTTCATGGGATCTGATATGATAAATGTTTTATTAACATGTGAAACACATATGTATGATTTTCATTATGTAATGGGTGGGGCCTATATCTACCTCCAATTAATTGGGTAATTATTAATATTCTATGATCTCAAAGGGTACATGGGAGTTTATCCCAAGACCAAAAAAGGGTACAAGGGAGGTTATCCTAAGCCTGAAGCAGGTACACGGGTGGTTAGCCTAAACCTAAAATTTTATGAATATCATGGCGTATAGCCTTAAATTAAGGTTTTCTATGATTATATGTATACCAATATTCCATGTCTTATTCAAATGTTATGCTTTCATAACTCATGTTCTTTGATTCATTTATGATTCATGCCTTATGAATAGCTAAGCATTATGTCATGACTCAAGATTATGATATATGATGTGAAGGGCATGGATTTAAAATTTTAAACTCATGTTCTCATACCCTTATGCTCATGTTATTCTTATGTGATCATATATATCTCCCTTTTTTACCCTTACTGGGTATTATAGTTCACTCTTTCTTATGTTTACTTTTCCTAGGTTATGAAGAAATGTATTATGTATGATATGTCTAATGAGGGTGATAATTATAACATACTAAGTGAGAGGTGATGTAGTTCACTTATAAACTAGTTGTTTATGTATACAAGTATCCAGGCACTATAACTATATGTTTATGTCATGGTACATCATTTTATATAAATAATATTTATCTAATAAGATGTGATATTTATGTATAAAAAGTATGTGTTATTATACAGAATATTTCAACACATATTTCTCATGGTCAATCCACTCTCAATTCTAAATCATTTATAGATTCTTATTTTAATTATGGATATGTACTTTATGATTATAACAGTGATATTGATTTTATAGATGGATTTTATGCATTATTAATAGATTAAAATGATATAAATTTATACCCCAACATACATTGTGCACGTATATCACTTCCAATGTCATTTCCTTCAATTATGCACCCACCAAAACTATATCTCAAACCATTTCCCTAAAATTTGAAATACTCATACCGATTTAATGATGAAAAATTTTCTATAATTATTGTTAATAATCTTCTCCTTGACTAAGAAGTACATCTTTTAAATATTTTAAGGGATAATATTAGAGAAATAAGGGGGACTTTGGGAGACATGCCAGGAATTAGCCCCTCTATTTCCATTCATAAGATTCTTTTATTGGATGGGTCAAAACTGGTTAGAAAACCACAAATGTGATTTAACAACTTATTATTAGAAGTTACAAATAAATATTTGGAAAAATTTCTGGATGTGGGTATCATTTACCCATTTTGTTAATCTTATTCGGTTAGCCTTATCCAGTTTGTACCCAAGAAAACTAGGTTCACTATTGTAAAAAATGAAAATGATGATTTAGTTCCTCTAAGAGTGAAAAAAAGATAGCAAGTGTTCTTAGATTATAAGAAACTAAATCGATTCAATCATATGGTCCATTTATTCATTCCATTCATTGAACAAATTCTTGATATACTTGTGGTTAATACATGCTATTGTCTCTTATATGGTTTCTTTGGATATTTTTAGGTTCCCATTATTATAGAGGAATAGAATAAGATGAAATTCATCTACTCATTCAGTATATTTTCTTATCAAAGGATGCCATTTGGAATTTTTAACTCCCCATGTACCTTTTAGAGATTCATTTTGAGTATCTTTTCTGATTTACTTAATATTTACATAGATATATTTATGGATGATTTTATTATATATGTTGCTTTATTTGACGAGTGTCTCTTAGATTTGGGTAAAGTTTTTCATCATCTCATTGAGAAAAATATAGTTTTCAACTTTTAGAAATTTCATTTGATGGTATATAAGGGAATTTTCCTAGGTCATATATTATTATACAATAGAATTGAGTTTCATAGATCTAAGTTAGATTTCACCATTTTCATATCCTAGGTTTCTAGGTTATGTTCATTCATTCCTTGGATAGACTAGTTTTTATCGATGCTTTAACAGAGATTTCAGTAAGATCTCCCTACCCTTATCTCAATTGCTTTGAAAATATATTTACGTTTTTTTAATAATTATTGTGGGGTATCATTTAATGATATAAAGTAGCATCTGACCACTAAATTGATCATACATCCCCCATAGTTAGAGATTTTATTTGATATTGTGTGTGATTCGATAAACTTTGTAATTGGAGAGGTCTTATCATAGAGGGTTCAGCGATTCCCATAGGTGATCATATATGATTCAAGGATATTTGATAAACCTAATAAAACTAAAAAAACATGTAAAAGGAGTTTTTTACTATCATATTTTCTTTGGATAAATTGTGTTCTAATTTATTATGTTCTAAAGTAATTGTTTTTTATAACCATGAATATTTGAGGTACCTATTAAATAAGAAATATAAAAATACAAAACATATCCACTAAATACTCCTTTAAGAATTAGATATTGAGATAAAATAAAATAAGGGTTCAGAGAACATGGTTGCAAACCACATGAGTAGGATCACTCACACACCATAGGATGGAACCTAGCACTAGGTGTCACTTTGGGACACATCTCTTAATGAGAATCCATATGAACTCTCAGGTATGAATACTTGGTATTTTTATTTTATTTAACTATCTTATATCCTATTAAATACTTGAAATATAAAGAAACACCATGTTCAAAAATTGAAAATTGTGTATATGTTTTATGCTTGGAATGATTCCTACCTCTGGTGCATGTGCAATGGCCCAGTTAATAGAAGGTTCATTCCTAATCTTGAGTTTGAGTATGTTCTACTTTTTTATACACTTGATTGTGGTGGAAACTTTAGACCCTAAAGGATATATTTATAAAATTCTTATACTCTAGATTATATTGTCTTAGTTTGTTCTGTGATGCTCATGTGTTTTTCATGTTATGCTCACATTTCCAAAACACTGGTAACATTTCTAGGATATATGATATGCCTCAATAGCCATATTATTATGGGAGATTTTGTATGTATGAGTCATTGATTTTATGGGACTATTTACTAGATCATTTGTTTTATTTTACATTTTGGTTTTTTTATTATGTTAAAAAATGGGTGGAGGCCAAGGTCCCAAGGACTAATGATTCTCATGTTGCAATGGACTTTTTCAGGGATCCTATTTTTTATAGGTATGTAATACTATGAGTTGTCATCGAAGGGATATCATTGATGACCAAGGGTCATAGTTTTGAAACTATAATTTGTATTCCCTCCTTCAGAAGTATGGGGTGAAACAAAAAACATTGAATCCTGACCACCCCCAAACAAATGGCTCGGATAAAGTTTCTAATTGGGATGTGAAGAAGATATTGTAGAAATTGGGCAGCGAAATAGAAAGTATTGGATAAATAACTTATATTATTCACTTTGTTATTATAGTATGGATTATAAGACTCCCATCAGCATTTCCCCATATTGTATTATCTTTGATAACTCCTTTCATCTCCTCATAGGGGTCGATCATTGGGAATTTTGGATGATAAAGAAATGTAACATGAATTTGGACCAAGAAGTAGATCAAAGGAAGCTATGACTTCAAGAGATTAAGAATATATTATTATCATAATAAGAGAAATCGTGGATCTAAAAAGAGTGAGAAAAAAATCCCATGATAAGATGATTCATAAAAGGGAGTTTCATGAGTGTGATAAAGTCTTTCTCTACAGTTCACGATTGATGATAATGTTAAATAAGTTGTGTTCTATATGGTTAGGAACTTATTTTGTATCTAATTTTTAGCCTTATGGTATAGTGGAGATCACACAAGATTCCATGGGATCAAAATTTATAGTTAATGGGAAATAGTTTAAGTAATATACTGAGGTACTTCCCACACATGTAATATATGTCATCACACTACATGGCCTAATCATCACTTGAGAACATCAAGTTATCCCTAACCCTTTAACTTTTATATTATTTGTAAAATTTAAAATTCTACATTTTCTGTGAATATATCATTACATAGGGTCAGAATGAATAAAATGTAATATTTTAAGTTTTGGGGAGGGGACAACATTTTGAGTAACTTCTTTAGGATTTCTATTCCATGTGTTTTGTGTTATTTATAAAAAACTAAAAACTAAAATAACTAAAAAATAGAATCATTTCATGTTATCATATTTTGTATTAAACTTAAATAAAATTCTTGTTTAATTTTTACAACCTCATTGGTAGCATGTTACCCATGAGAAACGTTTCCTTATTAATAATTGATTTTTCTAATGGTAGAGGTTATTAATGATATTATTAGTTTTATAATTATAAAATCATTTAGATTTTAACAATAATATTTTTTATATTGGTTTAGGATAAATCATGTCTCTTTATTTCTATAAAAACATCACACATAACCATGAATTGGGAATTTCATCCAATTAAATTGAAGTTATAATCAATTGGAGTAGTTTTTTCATCTTAAAACAATATTTTTTCCATACATATATTTCTATAATGGTCATTTTTATCACTATAAAAAATTTACCTATGTATGTTCACCTAAATCTGAGCATTTTACTACATCAAGAAAATAATGAAGGTGGGAGTGATGAAATGTATGAAATATAATGATATCAAGGTTAAGAGTTTAATATTTGACTTTTAGGAATTCTTAACTGAGTGGATTTTGAAATTTGATTACAAAGGATGAAGGATGGGTTCGGTGGAAATGAATTGGGTTAGAAGAAAAAATTCACTTGACCTGAATATACTAAATAAATAATTTAATGTCAATCTTGAAAAGGTTTTCATGCAAACATATGGAAAATTAGTGGCATACTGGACCCATAACTTATTTTTCCTTGTTTAGTGGAATTAATCTCTCTAGATTATGTTTTGATTCAATTTATTATACAATTACATCAAAAAAATTATTATTAACTTATTTATGTGGATCTTTATTTTTTTATATTACTAGCATTGATTGAAAAAAAAAATACACACATATTGTCACAATTTTTTTGGAATTCATGACATGTGACTTTGCCTAGGAGTGAAAAAGGGTATGTGTGGAATAATTAATAAAACACACTTATAGAATATTTTATTGATACTAAATGACATATTTTCCCTACATTGTGCTAAATATGTTTATTTATGGAAAAATGGGATTGGATGTTACATTTGAAAATTTGTTGAAAATTAACATTTTAACCCTTTAAACCTCAATGTAGTATTTTGGTCATAAATATATTTTTAGCCCTTTTTGGACTGGAAATTTTATTATAGTATTCTCCAATCTATAGTGAAAAATTTATTTTGGGTTATCCTTGATAGATCACATATTTTATAGGATAAAATGGGTCATGAAATCAAATCTATACCAAACTCATCTGTATGGACACCACTTCACCTTTTAGGCCATATATTCTTTATTAGATCTTGGATTATGCTCAAATTTGGATAGTAGATAGAGTACTGAATTCCAAAAAATCAACCTTCTAGAAGGAAAATTGGTTAATGTTCTTTGGAAGTCAACAATTTAGTAAAATTTGGATTAAAATATTTGGATGATTTTTCATCTCACACATGTAACCACTTTTAACCATACCCCCTATATAAATGTGTATTTTTATAATATATAATAGGCTGATCATATATTATAGGATTGGGATAAAATTATAAGTGGTGCCTTTACATTTCTCAACACCATTGTATTAGGGAATTTTATTGCCTAGTATATCCTCCATAGTGCTCTTATCTTCCTTTTCTCTATTGAAATATTTTTGTTCTTATAATAAAATTATCTTTTTCTCTTAAATTTATATTATTTTATTAAATTTTATTCTAATTTAATTAAATTATTTAGGTTTTAAATGAATATTAGAAATGTGATTAGGTTATACCCTTTTAGACCATTTAATATACAAGTTGTTTCTATAATGACTAATCTTTCCATGGAAGTGTATATTTTTTACTAATGAACGTAATTCATGACTCCTTAAATGATTTTTTTTAATCCATAATATCATTTTAATTCAAATAAATATAACCTATGTATTGGGTTTTAACTTCAAAATCATTCAAATGATAAACATTTTGTGTATAAGATTGATTAATGGGTTAATTGTAATAATGAAATCATAATCAGGGAAAAAACAATTGGGGATAAATTTATAGAGTTCAAATATAATCCATATACTCTATTCATTCGTAATTATGGTCTGGGTTTGTGCCTCAATTAATAAATTTACATAAGTTATCCTAGGAATTAAAATAAAATAAGGGTGATAATATTGTATGTTTTAAGGTTATCCTAAGAGTTAATCACTTTCACCTTAGTGGTTGTGTCAATTTACGTAGGGTTTGGACGTTGATAAATTAGGCGATTATATTTTTAATGAATTTTAATTTGAAGGATTATGATTAATGAATTATTGAATTGGTAGAGTTAGAGATGTTATTCCTTTTTAAAATATTTGGAAAAAAACATATTCTCATTGTGTTTTATCAATCAAATTTCAAAAAAAACTAAAAAAATACAATCTTCTTCCAACATACATATTATTTTATTAGAAAGCTCACAAAAACTAGTTGTCATTTTTAGTAGTGGGTTTTTTTTTCAAAATACCTTTAATATGTTATTTTAAGTACTTAATCCTTCAAGAAATACCTTATTCAACTAATATGTTTCACCTAAGTACTAAAAAGTTTAAACATCATTTTATAGTGAAAAAATAATTCCATTCAGACTACCAGAGCTTGACCAAATATTATATCCCTTATGATAAATAAATCCCAAGGAAATGAGGACTCACTTATGTTTGGGTACCCATATATCCTATTCTAGATTCTTAATTATCCCATCATGAAGTTTTATAGAAACAAAACCTATCTTCATGACACAGTAACTCTTATTATTCCCCAAATAGGAATATAAAAAGATCATTAAAAATCCATAATCCACTCTTCAAACATAGCATGGTTTCACACACAATGAACATCATCAGTATCAAAGTCCTGCTCTAATAATAAAGAATGATCATTATTATTATCTTTTTAATTATTCCCCTTATTAAGAATGTTCCTTTCAGTATACTCAGGTTGTTTACATTTGAAACATTTAATCACCCTATTCTTAAACATTGAATGAATATTCCTAAACTTAATATTTTCCATCCACCTACCTCGAGGATCTTATCTTCCTTTAATATCCAATCTCCCAACAACATGTTTAATAGACCCTTTCATTTTAATTTGTTTTCATAATAAGGCCGATTTAATCTCTTATGGTGCTAGAGTATCAATACCATACATAATTGAATCCTTAACATATTTTATGATTCAAATAAGGATTTTAAGAGAATTATTTCCAGGTCTCCATCATTAATTTTTAAATCTGTGTTAAATAAATTCAAAAATATCTTGTAAAATTCAACAATGTGCACCAGAACAATAGTTACAGGTTTCATATTAAATTTATATACTCTCATTTTGTACGTAATCTTATAACCATAGATTTTATCATACATAATGCCTCAAGTTTAGTCCATATCTGAGTAGTAGTAAACTCATAAGTGATATATCGAAGAATCTCAACTACTATGGACTACAATATAATCCTACAAGCCATTCTAAGGACATCAGTAAACTCATCTATTTTGGTAACAATACACTAGCATCAGGGGTCATCATTTTAACTTTCTTTTTAGGACCACCAAGAGTATCAAGAATCTCATTGTGATCTAACAACTTTCTTATTTTAATCCACCACAACATAAAATAATTTCTCCATCAAACTAAACTATTTTAGATTTAGTTGAACCCATGTTTTATAAATCTAATAGCTTTGATATCAATGTTATTTTATATACTTTATTCCATGAAAAACATGTTCAACTACTTGAACATAATCAACTCCAAAACTATTTTAGTCTTTATGATCATGTGTCCATGAACTCTTTTAGATTTAGAGAATGTAATCAAAGAGTTTCTTCCCTAATTTAAAAATATTCTCCCAAGTTGAATATGAATGAAAAATTAATATCTTAAAACAAATCCACATCAAAAACACACCAAGTATAATAAGAATAATAAAAGTAAAAAATATAAATTAATAAGAAGATAATTTTCTTAATATATAAAACATAAAATTATTTTATGTTCAAAAGTTCCCAAAAATGGCATAAATTTTTTGATAATCTACAATTAATTTTTAATTCCATCCTTGAATAAAGTTTATAAATTTATAATATCTTATCCTAATAATAGAAAACAAAATAATAATATGTGTCCAGTTCAAGGATAAACCCACAATGATAATTGATTATTTGAATAAATATTTTATCTAAAAGTTAAGATAAATTCTTAATTGATGAAAAACTAAAAAAATTGAACAAGATTTAATAAATGAGAGTATTTTATCAATTTAAAAAACTTAGATAACGATATAGTAATGTATTTAATATCTTTAATTAATAAACTCACTGTTATAAAAATTTGATCTAAAAAATCATTGGTCTTCATGCTTATTAAAAAATCACCAAACCCTTATTTTATAGGAATTATGTATTTGAATCCATTAAATAATTATGGGATTAAAATCCATCTTTAAACATAAGTTACTCAAACTAAATTCAAGATCAAGAATAAATCCAAGTAATCTTGTCCTTGCATGAAATTTTTATTCATCAATCAATAAACATTGATCATGATGATTAAAATAAGTAGGAATATTGAAGAATGAATCAGTGGATAAATCCATTAAAACTTTTATTTTAAATAACAAAATTAAACCATTCAATCACCTTAATTTTAAATATTAGGAAAAAAAATTTACCCATCCATGTTTTGACACCAACCAAATAATCTTTTCATGTTCCCTACAAATTAAAATTTTTATTAATGAAACCATTTTAAGGGAAAATGGGAAACCATTATACACTAACAAGAACCACTATGTGATGAAAGAGCTCACAAAATGATTAAACACTAAACTAAGATTACTATACTTAGATACTCTATAAAGTTCCCGGTGTAGCATACTAACCTGGGTTTCTGGATCCTCTCTGATGAGCTCTTCAAGGTGAGTGATCATCCTTTCCATTGTCTGAATAAATTCCTCTGTGTTGATTATTCTCTGATTGAATCTCCTTGCCAGTATTTGATCTTTTTTGTCTATTCACACTTCTTTCTTATTGTTGGAATCAACTTGCAACCTTTGTTCAAAAATTCTTTTGATCTACTCTTCTGATACATTGGGCCGGTAAATTTTTTTCAAGCATTTATTCCTTAGAGTGAAAGATAAGTTTCAAGCACTCCCCATCCTCTTCTTCTCTATCTCTTGTACTCCTGCTCGATTCTTCACATTCCCCTTTCTGTACAGCTTTACCTTCTTTATTTCTACCCTTATTGGTTGACCGGGTCTCCATTAGTTTTGGAAAGAATGAGTAGTCCTTGATTACCTTTGGTTTTTTTCCCTAAACCACAATGCATTTCCCCAAGTCACGCATGCCTTTTCTTCCATTATTCCTTCTGGGGAAGTGAGGACCTTTCCCTTGAAGTTAGTCCATGCTCTCCACTGAGGGGTGACTAAAATTTTCATCATCATAAGAATCTTTCTCTTGAGGCAGTGGTGGATATTATGAGTCTAGGCCATCGAAGTGGTTCCCCATCTTTATTTTCACGCCGCCTTTGAGCTGCTTACGTTGAGACTCATTACCCATTTTGTTCTCCAAACCAAACTTCTTCCCCACATTCCCATCCTTTCAAAGACCTTCAGATTTGTCTCTAAGGGTGTTTGGGTCTAAGGGCTCCAAGATATTCACTATTTCCAGCCTTCCATGTCCATTTTAAGAATCTATAGCCGCTAACAGGAAGGATTTCCCCTTTATATCCAAGGTTGTGGGCTACTCATATCCTCATCCCATAAACTGGGACTGCATTTTTGTATCCTCCCAGCCCCGATCATGTGAGACACTGGGCCTTTGATCATTACTCACTATCAATATCACTGCAAAGGGAGCTTCCTTAGCTGCTTAATTTAGTCCCAAGTCCTGCTTTAAATGGGAAAAAACATCCACAACCTATTGCTCAACATCCTTATGCTTCACACACTTCACTACCACTGGAGGAGCCAAAGGAGGCCACTACTAGTTATCCTTCTGTATACTAGCCTATTCACCTGAACTGGAAAGATCCAACACCTCTAGAGAAACCCTGCGCCCCTCGGTTTTATCATACATACTAGCAAAAACCCATACATTCTGGTTCACAACATGATCAACTTGCACCACATGCCCCTCAGTCGCACAAATCTCAGTATGCGTAACCCTGTGCCTATGGTGACAGACTGAGAACAGATGACCTAATTTTTGACACCCCAAGCAGAATGTGGGCCACTATTCAAAGACGAACTATTGTTTTCAAAAAAAACTCTATCACTGACTAAAATCCATCGCCACTTCGTGGGAGACTTTGAAACATCATCCTTGACGCATACGGAAGGGGAAAATAGGTGAAAACCCGTTGATGTCTAGATATCAGAGCATAGGTATCTACCAACCATATTTCCTAACATTCAGATAATTTAAGGGTTCTATAAAGGGATAGAAAGATCAAGGAAGCTTACCCATATCATAGATGAAGGCTCATCATGATTCATGTTGAGTTCGAAAGACCAGCGGAGAAGAAAAAATCCACATTTGTTGATTGCTCGAGGGGCTTTGGACTAGGTTGAAATCAGATTGTCCTCTGAGTAGAAACAAATCATCAACTGATGCCGATCGAAGATACCCACCACCGCGCATTCTTTAAGATCCCATGAGTCAAAGACTAATCAATCAAAAGCATCAACATAGGGATGAAGACCCTTGAATTGGCCTACGAGTGTCAACCGGTGAAAATTTGAGGCCTCATTGAACTCCTTTGTAGAGATCACAAGCTGGGGATAACCGTTGTAAATATTAGTAACTTTAGGGGAAAGCGATATTGATGTAAAGGGGGGAAGGTAATCTGGGTTCATGAAAGGGATGAAGGGACGAGCCATAAAGGAGGAAGGGAGGACAAGCCCCTCTCCCCCCGCTGGGGAGGAGGGGGCCAGATATGCGGGCATCTCTACTAGGTCATCGCCATCGGGGGCTGAGCTCCATTTTTGGTAGAATCATCTTATGTTTCCACTATTTATTCAGGTTAGACAAGAAATATATTCCTAAAGTAATTTTAACTAATGAAAACAAGAGATTTATAGCCTTATGGGACATCCATTCTAAGTACCTTCAAAAACAGTTATTAATTCCTTAAGTATAATCCATGTCGATTTATAAACTTTTATTGATGACATAAAATAATAATGTAACTATATATTTTTGGCACAATCCATGTATCTCTAAAAACATTAAATAAATATCTTAATTATTCATACATGATATGCTTTCAAAATATTTCTATTTTTTAATATCTAGAATATTACATTATAATAATATTATATCATTTTGTAATTGAACTGTGGTTCTTCTTTAATTCATTATCATCATTTCCATTGTAACATAGTTACATCCAATAATTTCTCCTCTACATTGAAGTACTTATAAATTCTTCATCATGATATAGTTTCACCATTTTATTTTTCCTTCTTCAGATGTTTCATGGTTGGTCATTATCATCACTCCACCATGCTATAACACTCTTCTTATTTACAATTTTTTAATCAAACAAAACTATTAAAACTTAATATATTTAATTTTCACTATAAAATTTTCCAAATAATTCTAGATTTTAAATCTAAAAAATTATCACATTGTAATGAACTCTTGTTACAAAATTATTTTTAACTCCACTCTTTAAAAGATTTTATACTTATCTAAATCAGTACTAGAGCTCATTCTTGACACAAATCATTGAAAACACATGTAATTTTCCATTAATAACTCATTTATCATTATAATTTATAATTCTAAAAATATAAAAAAACTTAATATATCACATTCATAATATAAAACTTTAATATCATTGAAAATAAATAAATTTGAGAGTAAACTAAATGAATGAAAAATTTATAAATTTTCATATGAGAAACATTTTTTTAAAATATGATAAATAAATAATTATAAAATTTTATAATTATAAACTCTTTATAATCATTCTATAAATAAATTGAAGTGCTCGGATCAGTGTGATCACTGAGAGGGGAAGGCGGTGAATCAGTGATCCTTTTTGTAATGGCCCGGACCTCCCTGGTCCATTACTTTGTGAAAATGTGGTGTTGGAGGTGTTCCAGGAGGTCAAGGTGACTTATCCCCCAGCTGCTGCCTACCGGTAGCTCGGTCTACCGGTAGCTGCTGCCTACCGGTAGCTCGGTCTACCGGTAGCTGCTGATTACCGGTAGCTCGGTCTATCGGTAGCTGCTGCCTACCGGTAGCTTGGTCTACCGGTAGCTGCTGATTATCGGTAGATCGGTCTACAAGCTGCTGATTACCGGTAGCTCGGTCTACCGGTAGCTTCTGATTACTGGTAGCTCGGTCTACCGGTAGCTGCTGCCTACCGGTAGCTCGGTCTACCGGTAGCTGCTGATTACCGGTAGCTCGGTCTACCGGTAGCTGCTGATTACCGGTAGCTCGGTCTACCGGTAGCTGCTGCCTACCGGTAGCTCGGTCTACCGGTAGCTGCTGATTACCGGTAGCTCGGTCTACCGATAGCCGCATCCTACCAGTAGCTGGGTTTACCGGTAGCCACGGCGTACTAATAGCTCGGTATACTGGTAGCCGCAGTCCAGCAGTAGCTCGGCTAATACTTTGCCAAATTTCACGAATGAACAGTGTTTCCAGACTTCATGAGAGCTACCGATCCCATACTTTGCCAAATTTTGAGTATGTGAACAGTGTTTCCAGCTTCGTAAATTTGACGTTTTCTTTGACGTAAAATACTTTTAAAACATTATTTTAAGGACTTTAAGGCCGATTCAAAGGCCATAAATTCTATATTAATTATTCCTAAGGTCGGAATGTTTTTACTTGGTCAAACCACGTGGGTTAATGCGATCCGTTTTTAATGGAGAATAAATCGGATCGTAAACCGTCGTCTCTCTAAATTTTTTTTTTAAAAGGAACGAGATATCATTCTTCGTTGTTCTTCCTCCTGGTTCTCATCTGCAAGACGCTAGAACCTTTCAATCCTTTCCGTAGGATTTTCACAATCAATCTTTACTCCTAGGATTGGTTCTGCTCTGTTTTGGATGCAACCGAGCCGTGTCGATCAATCTTCGATATAAGGTATGTTTTATCATCGTTCCTTCGGGGATCACCTTCTCTTGTTCTCCCTTCCATATTATCATGTAATATCCATGGTTCTAATGGGTTTTCTTGGGGTTGGTTGGTACTTTCGTACCGTGGCATCCTCCGGTGGATGCAGTTGTCGTGAGGAGAAGAGGACTGTGACCCGTTGTGTGGATAAAGGACGTCAAGAACTCTTCAAGGTAGGGGATTCATGGCTTCTCTAAATGTGTATGTGCAATCATAGAATTAGCATGATTTAGTCCTTTGGATCACAATGAAATTGACCTAATTAAATACTTGAACCGGATTAAAAGAATTGGTTGATCGCATGTTGTTACTTTGTACCGTGATAACGGTTTGCCTCATGTTTTCCTAGATAGAGTGATATCTATGATTTTCTTTAATTTGTTGCTCGTTCATGATGGAAATCGATAAAGAACGTAAAGCCGGAATTATTTGTTAAATAATTGGATAAAGATAAAGAGGCATGTTAATGAATCTGTTAATTCAAGATGGATTAAAGAACTATTAGTTCGATAATTTCAAAAGGGTTCTGAGTTACCCGCTTGCTTGTAAGGCTGAATGCCTTGTGGTTTGGAGCTCTGAGTGCTCATCTTGTATGAAGGCTGAATGCCTTGTTAAAGGGCCGAGAGCCCATTTTGTGATCTTTGATTTCCCTGCTGCTTGTGATTTGATGTGAGCCTGGATGGCTATTGTGATATGTGGAGGCATGGGGACTTGTGGTTGTGGCAGCGGATGACGCCTAGTGTGGCGAGATGCATCGGTTTATGCATGTGGGTGTCAGGGAGGACACCAAGGATTATGGTATGAGATGAATGTGATGGTTTGATGTTGGTGGTTTGATTGTTTATCTGCTTTACTTTTCCCCACTGCTCAAGGTAGCTGGTTTTGCTTACCCTCCTTCCGAAGGAGGTGAAGACACGCGGGGTATGCCACGTGCTTTCCGTGTTTAGCCTCTCGATGGAGGATGGGTCTATGCTCTTTCTATAGGCGGCAAAGACTCGATGGGTAGTATATCTACTCACCGTGTTGATCCCTTTGTGTTTAGTAGCATAGGATGCTTTTCTAGAATGCCTGGGAATATGGGGAAGGTAATTCCATAATGAAAGTTTGTTTAAATGGTGATAATCCACAGGGATGGAGAAACTGGAATTTAATAGTGATGTGAATCCTAAAAAGGAGCAGTTTTTGAATGTGATGCCAATTTAGTTTAATATGGTAAATTATTCATGGTTAATTAATGTTTAAAGAATTAATTAATGTACAGTGGAATTGATAAAATGAGAATGGAGTAATCTAATAAAGCTCTTCAAATGTTTGTGTGCTTATAGGATACCTAGTCTTAGAAGTAGCAGCCTGGAGTCTGAGAGACGTTAGCTGCAGTTGTATCTATAAGACTAGGTAATGCCCATAGTGTGGATGTGAGTTATACATATATATTCTATACTTTTTGTGTTTCTATACGCTACTCCACCCTGTCGGTAAGGGCAACTGACACCCCGGGGATTCTGAGCCCTGGGGGGGGGGGGTGTTTTCCCCAACATTCTGATGGGAGGTTGAATGGCTGACTACCCCCTTTGGCCCCGCTCTCTTCTCTTGGTAGATCTTTGTGCTGGTAGGCACAGTGGTTAGTTTTACCCATATATGTGTGTAGAGGGCTGTAATGGCTTGTGGTTATTTCACACACATATATTCTGGATATAGTATCCTATGGAATACTATAGGTGTAACGTGTATAGGCTGTGATGGCTTGAGGATCCTTACTCGGTGTATGGGTTGTAATGGCTTGAGGTATAATACCCAACGTATGATACACGTTATGCGAGCTGTGGTGGCTCCCGGAAACTACCTGGATACTTTTTGTTGTGAGGATTGTGTGGAGTTTAGCCCAGGTGTCTGCGGGCAAGCCTTTGTGGTGCACGAGGTGCAGATTGTGGAGCTTGACCCATGTTGATACGGGCAAGCCTTTGGAGAGAGATGCACAGGACGTATGTCGTTGGGGAAAAGCGGCAAACCAGTGGGGAAGTAGTAGCGGGGTACCCTTGATATTCTTTACTGTATGCTATTTTCTTGTATGCGTTACTTGGTGAGAGTAGCCATGGTGAGGTTGGGAACTTAGTATACCTGTTTAGGTAATGAGTTAGTTTCACTTGTTGTTCACTGGGCTTTAGCATGCTTTCTTTACTTTTGCACGAGAGGCTTGGGGAGGATCCTACTGAGTATACTGTTATACTCACCCTATGTACATATAAACTGTTTTTCAGGTCACATGGAGCAGGTTGGAGATCAAGCTGGTTACTACTAGCTTGCGGTTGGAGGAGAAGCTGTTCGGGCTTGTGGTCGGTGCCGTTTTACTTTCTTTTGGGTACTTTTAGTTTTCCCTTTCAGTTGTAGTACTTTTGCATGACATTTCATATATGTACTTGGGTTTCTTTTATATTTCAGTTCTGAGTTGGAGTTGATTGGAGTCTATTCTATCTCTCTCTTCTGCATGTGTTCTCTTAGAGGGTAATGCCTCCCATTTGTATGTTTATTATACCCTCGGTGCTAGTCGCCAACCCGGGGCCTACTGGATGCGGGACTCGGGGGTCATTTTCTCCCTTCTCACATTGCCGGCCTAGGAGGGGTACACTTTGTGGGGAGGGGGTCGTGACAGAGTGGTATCAGAGGTCTGGTTGAGGGATAGGATGGAGTTTGGAGTTAGGAACAGGTGAGGATGCATGGGATGGTAGGGCAACGGTGTCATTCATGTTTAGCAAGTGGGGTAAACACTGGAGACCGGCAGAGATATAGGCGTTCAGGGCCCCCTATGATCTGTTGCACGGACCTTTAAGTTTACGATGGCTACTAAACAAAGTGATACTGGTTGCAGGGTAGAGACCTAGGAAAGGATCATGCATCATTATTCTTTGCACCTATGTTTGAATGGGTAGACCTTGGGATAGGTAACCTAAAATTAATAAAACAAAATAATTAATTAATTAATGTTGAGTCTTCCATATTCCAGGCTTAGGAGCTCTAACAGTTGTTATTTTACAGGTATGGCTCCAGGTCGACGTCCTCGTCAGGTTTGCGCAGAAGGTGCCCAGCAGGCTGTTCCAGCAGATCGCCGCCGGGTAGAGGTTGACGACGATGACACTTGGAGGAAGACACTCCGAGAGTTCCAGCGCCAGAGTCTACAGAAGTACGAGGGCTCCGTTTCAGATGCAGTCACAGAAGACTGGTTGGAGGAGGTCGAGATAGGATTCAGTTCGATTCGTGCTCAGAAGGAACACTGGGTGTCCTTGGTTGTGACGATGCTGTGTGGAGCAGCGAGATAGTGGTGGTTCTTGTTCCTCGGGGATCGTGAGGAGTCAGCGATCCCATGTGAGGAGTTTCGAGACAGGTTTAGAGTCGAGTTTCTTTCATCGACTGCTAAGGCGTCCAGTCGCCAGGAGCTACTCACCCTTCGATAGGGGATCTCCAGTGTTCGAGAGTTTGGAATCCGTTTCAGGAACCTTCTACGATATGCTTCAGACCTGTTACCAGATGATGAGGCCAGGGCGAGGCATTTCGAGGAGGCTTTGCGTCCAGAGATCCAGCGCCAGGTCACCCCATTTATGCTGAAGAAATATCTTGAGGTGCTGGCAAGGGCAGAGGTTGTTGAGAGGACTTTGACCAGGACCGGATCGTCACGAGAGGGGAATCGTCATGATTCCTCACGAAGCAGAGCTGTGGTCTGGGGTTCCCGGTTTTCAGGACAGAAGAGTTTTCGTTCACCTGGGGGTAGGTCCCAGCCCTTCCCATCTCGTTTCTCCGGAGGCAGCAACTCTCAGGCCTATGCCAAGGGATCAGGCGCTTGTTTTTCTTGTGGTGGTCGTGGTCATCAGCAGCGGGAGTGCCCAACTTTTCAGAGCAGTCATCGTGCACCAGGCGCTCCACTCCAGGTTCCTCCGTTGAGGCAGTTCCAGCCGAGGCAGCAGCAGCAGGTTGCACCAGCTTTAGATCACCCGAGGGTAGATGGAGCAGGCAGAGGACAGCCCCATGACGCTCCCCATCCTCAGAGAGCAGAGCGTGGCCGTGGTGGTGGTCGTCATCAGGGTCAGAGAGGCTGCGGAGGTGGTCATGGTTAGCTTCATACTCTAGCGTTGCCAGCCCCAGGCGAGCCAGACGTCGTCCGAGGTACCCTTTGCTTGTTTTCTACCTTGGTGTATGCCTTGTTTGATTCAGGAGCGACACACTCCTTTATATCCCCTACCCTTGTCCACGCTTTGGGACTTGAGGTAGAGAGGCTTCCAGTGCCCTTGGCGTTGACTACGCCAGTTGGAGGTCGATCTAGCTTGTTTGAAGTATGTAGAGACTGTGAGCTAGTGTTGGGGCAACACCGCTCTTGGGGAGATTTCCTATATTTGCGAATACAACCATATGATGTCATACTTGGCATGGATTGGTTGTATTCGGTGCAGGCTGTTGTGGATTGCTACAGGAAGAATGTCGTTTTCTTTGATGAAGATGGAGAGGAAGTAGTGTTTGTTGGTGAGAGAGATCCTCGGATGAGTCATAGATGAGTTTCATCCTTATCATCCATGATGGCTGGGATGATGCTGAGTTCTTCAGAGGTTCAACAGTTGGCGTTTCCTAGGGTTGTAGAGGAGTACCCTAATATCTTTCTAGAAGAGGTTGTATCCTTACCCCCTCGACGAGAGATCGAGTTTGGGATCGAGCTACAGCCAGGAGCGTCTCTTATCTCTATGTCTCCATATAGGATGGCCCCTTCTGAGTTATGAGAGCTACGTATACAGCTCGATGGTCTATTGCAGTGTGGTTTTGTTCGGCCAAGCGTGTCACCGTGGGGTGCACCAGTTTTGTTTGTGAAAAAGGCTGACGGCAGTTTGCGGTTGTGTGTCGATTATCGTCGGTTAAACAAAGTGACAATAAAGAACCGCTATCCTCTCCCGTGGATTGATGACCTATTCGATCAACTGAAGGGTTCAAGTTGGTTCTCAAAGATAGACTTGCGGTCAGGATATCATCAGATGCGTGTAAAGGATGAGGATATCCCGAAGACTGCTTTCCGCTATCGTCATGGGCATTATGATTTTGTTGTAATTCCATTCGGCGTGACAAATTCTCCAGCTGTTTTCATGGGGTTGATGAATGCTGTGTTCCGTGAATTCCTGGACAAGTTTTTTTTTGGTTTTCATCGACGACATCCTTGTATACTCCACATCTGAAGAGGAGCATGCAGAGCATCTACGAGCCGTTTTGGGAGTTCTTCGCCAACATCGGTTGTTTGGGAAGTTGTCCAAGTGTGAGTTCTGGGCTCGAGAAGTTCGTTTCTTGGGACATGTTGTGTCCCAACAGGGAGTAGTTGTGGATCCTTCGAAGATAGAAGAAGTGGTGTCTTGGCCAGCCCCCAAGACCGTGTCAGAGGTGCGAAGTTTCCTTGGTCTCGCAGGCTATTACAGGAGGTTTGTGGATAATTTCTCCCGAGTTGCGACTCCTCTGACAGCTTTGACCAGGAAGGATCAAGCGTTCATATGGACTGATCAGTGTCAGACAGCTTTCGAGTATCTAAAGGAGAAGTTGGTAAGTGCTCCAGTCCTTTGTCTTCCAATGGAGGGAGTCCAGTTTGATGTTTTCTGTGATGCTTCACATCTGGGGATAGGCTGTGTTCTTATGCAGCAGAGGTCCGATGTTTCTTATGGGTCTCGGCAGTTGCGTCCCCATGAACGCAACTATGCCACCCATGATCTTGAGTTGGCAGCCGTGGTGTTTGCTCTGAATTTGTGGAGACATTACCTCATTGGTGAGCACTTTGTGGTTTTCACCGATCATAAGTGTTTGAGGTATGTTTTCTCCCAACGTGACTTGAACTTGAGGCAGCGTCGGTGGATGGAGTTCTTACAGGAATACGACTTCGAAATATCGTATACACCTGGGAAGGGAAATGTTGTTGCTGATGCATTAAGCCGAAAGTCACGTAATGATGTTGTGCGTGAATCTGGTGATTCTTGGAGAGTGATGGAAGAGCTATCATCTTTACATCTTGATATAGGAGAAGTTGGGGGAAGAGGTTGTCTTTTCCAGATGACGGTGCAGTCATCCCTGATGCAGAAGGTGGAAGAGTCTCAGTTGGGTGATCTAGAGGTGGAAGTTTGGAGAGACAGAGTTGTATGTGGTGAGGCCCCTGATGGTTGGTCGGAGGATGAACAACACCGAGTGTTGTATCATGGCAGGCTTTTTGTTCCCTTGGCGATGCGCGAGACAGTTCTCCAAGAGTTCCATAGTTCACCCTTGGCGGTGCATCCTAGTGTGACGAAGATGTACCGATCCTTGAGGAGTCAGTTTTGGAGGCCTGGGCTGAAGCGTACAGTTGCAGAATGCGTGTCTCGATGTTTAGTCTGCCAGAAGGTGAAGGCCGAACACCGTGTTCCTGGTGGTCTTCTCTAGCACTTAGAGATTCCTCAGTGGAAGTGGGAGGACATCTCAATGGATTTTGTTATAGGTTTACCTCGAGCTCCGGGAGGACATGATGCTATATGGGTGGTAGTGGATTGTTTAACAAAATCATCCCACTTCATAGAGATCAAGGAGTCGAGCTCAGTGGAAGTTTTGTCGAGGCAGTATCTGGAGGAGGTGGTGAGGCTTCACGGAGTTCCTAAGACAATCATTTCTGATCGAGATCCTCGTTTTACCTCCAGGGTGTGGAGAGGTCTCCAGCATGCTTTTGGTTCTCAATTATGCCTTAGCACTGCTTTTCATCCTCAAACGGATGGTCAGACAGAGCGAACCATCCAGACTCTTGAAGACATGTTGTGCTCTTGTGTTCTTGATTTTGGAGGTTCATGGGTGAAGCACTTACCCTTGGTAGAGTTCGCTTACAATAATAGTTTTCACTCTACCATCGGTATGGCGCTGTTTGAAGCCTTGTATGGCCGGCCATGCCATTCTCCGTTGTTCTGGACTGGGGTCGGAGAGTCAGCAATTCTCGGACCAGAACTAGTGCAGAATACAACAGAGATGGTTTAGGTGATTCGTGAGAGGATGAAGACAGCACAGGATCGTCAGAAATCATATGCTGATCAAAGAAGGAGACAGTTAGAGTTTAATGTTGGGGATCATGTGTTTCTAAAGGTGACTCCACGTCATGGGTAGCGAAGGTTTGGTCGTGGAAGTAAGCTTTCTCCCCGGTTTGTTGGGCCTTTCGAGGTGTTAGCTCGTGTTGGAGCTGTGGCGTATCGAGTAGCACTTCCCCCTCAGATGAGTCGGATACATGATGTTTTCCATGTATCACAGCTCCGTCGTTATCTTCATGATGAATCTCATGTTATCGATTGGGGAGAGATCGATATTGACGATGATGCAACCTTCGAGGAGCGACCTGTGGAGATCCAAGACCGCAAGGAGAAAGTGTTGCGTGGGCGTTCTATCCCCTTAGTTCATGTCTTGTGGCGACACGGTGGCATGGAGGAGACTACCTGGGAGCGTGAGTCACAGATACGTGCTCAGTACCCAGAGTTGTTTAATGTTTAACTCCTCTCATGTAATGATGTTTCCTCTCTGGTTAGACCTTTCATGTTTTATTTATGTACCTTTGATGTGATGTTATGTTTGAATTGTTTGGTTATGGATTATTTGTTTCCATACTCTCGGATGTCGTAGTTTTGTTCCAGCTTTTGAACAACTCATGGTGGTTTTCCCCTGAGAGGTATCTTATGGGGTGGTTGTTCAGACCCCTCTTTTCTTCTGGGTTGGTTTTTAATTCTCGAGGACGAGAATGTTTTGAGAGGTATCTAATGTAATGGCCCGGACCTCCCTGGTTCATTACTTTGTGAAAATGTGGTGTTGGAGGTGTTCCGGGAGGTCAAGGTGACTTATCCCCCAGCTGCTGCCTACCGGTAGCTCGGTCTACCGGTAGCTGCTGCCTACCAGTAGCTCGGTCTACCGGTAGCTGCTGATTATCGGTAGCTCGGTCTACCGGTAGCTGCTGCCTACCGGTAGCTCGGTCTACCGGTAGCTGCTGATTACCGGTAGCTCGGTCTACCGGTAGCTGCTGATTACCGGTAGCTCAGTCTACCGGTAGCTTCTGATTACCGGTAGCTCGGTCTACCGGTAGCTGTTGCCTACCGGTAGCTCGGTCTACCGGTAGCTGCTGATTACCGGTAGCTCGGTCTACCGGTAGCTGCTGATTACCGGTAGCTCGGTCTACCGGTAGCTGCTGCCTACCGGTAGCTCGGTCTACCGGTAGCTGCTGATTACCGGTAGCTCGGTCTACCGGTAGCTGCTGATTACCGGTAGCTCGGTCTACCGGTAGCCGCATCCTACCAGTAGCTGGGTTTACCGGTAGCCACGGCGTACTAATAGCTCGGTATACTGGTAGCCGCAGTCCAGCAGTAGCTCGGCTAATACTTTGCCAAATTTCACGAATGAACAGTGTTTCCAGACTTCATGAGAGCTACCGATCCCATACTTTGCCAAATTTTGAGTATGTGAACAGTGTTTCCAGCTTCGTAAATTTGACGTTTTCTTTGACGTAAAATACTTTTAAAACCTTATTTTAAGGACTTTAAGGCCGATTCAAAGGCCATAAATTCTATATTAATTATTCCTAAGGTCGGAATGTTTTTACTTGGTCAAACCACGTGGGTTAATGCGATCCGTTTTTAATGGAGAATAAATCGGATCTTAAACCGTCGTCTCTCTAAATTTTTTTTTTAAAGGAACGAGATATCATTCTTCGTTGTTCTTACTCCTGGTTCTCATCTGCAAGATTCTAGAACCTTTCAATCCTTTCCATAGGAGTTGCACAATCAATCTTTACTCCTAGGATTGGTTCTTCTCTGTTTTGGATGCAACCGAGCCGTGTCGATCAATCTTCGATATAAGGTATGTTTTATCATCGTTCCTTCGGGGATCACCTTCTCTTGTTCTCCCTTCCATATTAGCATGTAATATCCATGGTTCTAATGGGTTTTCTTGGGGTTGGTTGGTACTTTCGTACCGTGGCATCCTCCGGTGGATGCAGTTGTCGTGAGGAGAAGAGGACTGTGACCCGTTGTGTGGATAAAGGATGTCAAGAACTCTTCAAGGTAGGGGATTCATGGCTTCTCTAAATGTGTATGTGCAATCATAGAATCAGCATGATTTAGTCCTTTGGATCACAATGAAATTGACCTAATTAAATACTTGAACCGGATTAAAAGAATTGGTTGATCGCATGTTGTTACTTTGTACCATGATAACGGTTTGCCTCATGTTTTCCTAAATAGAGTGATATCTATGATTTTCTTTAATTTGTTGCTCGTTCATGATGGAAATCGATAAAGAACGTAAATTCGAAATTATTTGTTAAATAATTGGCTAAAGATAAAGAGGCATGTTAATGAATCTGTTAATTCAAGATGGATTAAAGAACTATTAGTTCGATAATTTCAAAAGGGTTCTGAGTTACCCGCTTGCTTGTAAGGCTGAATGCCTTGTGGTTTGGAGCTCTGAGTGCTCATCTTGTATGAAGGCTGAATGCCTTGTTAAAGGGACGAGAGCCCATTTTGTGATCTTTGATTTCCCTGCTGCTTGTGATTTGATGTGAGCCTGGATGGCTGTTGTGATATGTGGAGGCATGGGGACTTGTGGTTGTGGCAGCGGATGACGCCTAGTGTGGCCAGATGCATCGGTTTATGCATGTGGGTGTCAGGGAGGACACCAAGGATGATGGTATGAGATGAATGTGATGGTTTGATGTTGGTGGTTTGATTGTTTATCTGCTTTACTTTTTCCCACTGCTCAAGGCAGCTGGTTTTGCTTACCCTCCTTCCGAAGGAGGTGAAGACACGCTGGGTATGCCACGTGCTTTCCGTGTTTAGCCTCTCGATGGAGGATGGGCCTATGCTCTTTCTATAGGCGGCAAAGACTCGATGGGTAGTATATCTACTCACCGTGTTGATCCCTTTGTGTTTAGTAGCATAGGATGCTTTTCTAGAATGCCTGGGAATATGGGGAAGGTAATTCCATAATGAAAGTTTGTTTAAATGGTGATAATCCACAGGGATGGAGAAACTGGAATTTAATAGTGATGTGAATCCTAAAAAGGAGCAGTTTTTGAATGTGATGCCAATTTAATTTAATATGGTAAATTGTTCATGGTTAATTAATGTTTAAAGAATTAATTAACGTACAGTGGAATTGATAAAATGAGAATGGAGTAATCTAATAAAGCTCTTCAAATGTTGTGTGCTTATAGGATACCTAGTCTTAGAAGTAGCAGCCTGGAGTCTGAGAGACGTTAGCTGCAGTTGTATCTATAAGACTAGGTAATGCCCATAGTGTGGATGTGAGTTATACATATATATTCTGTACTTTTTGTGTTTCTATACGCTACTCCACCCTGTCGGTAAGGGAAACTGACACCCCGGGGATTCTGAGCCCTGGGGGGGGGGGGTGTTTTCCCCAACATTCTGATGGGAGGTTGAATGGCTGACTACCCCCTTTGGCCCCGCTCTCTTCTCTTGGTAGATCTTTGTGTTGGTAGGCACAGTGGTTAGTTTTACCCATATATGTGTGTAGAGGGCTGTAATGTCTTGTGGTTATTTCACACACATATATTCTGGATATAGTATCCTATGGAATACTATAGGTGTAACGTGTATAGGCTGTGATGGCTTGAGGATCCTTACTCGGTGTATGGGCTGTAATGGCTTGAGGTATAATACCCGACGTATGATACACGTTATGTGAGCTGTGGTGGATCCCGGAAACTACCTGGATACTTTTGGTTGTGAGGATTGTGTGGAGTTTAGCCCAGGTGTCTGCGGGCAAGCCTTTGTGGTGCACGAGGTGCAGATTGTGGAGCTTGACCCATGTTGATACGGGCAAGCCTTTGGAGAGAGATGCATAGGACGTATGTCGTTGGGGCAAAGCGGCAAACCAGTGGGGAAGTAGTAGCGGGGTACCCTTGATATTCTTTACTATATGCTATTTTCTTGTATGCGTTACTTGGTGAGAGTAGCCATGGTGAGGTTGGGAACTTAGTATACCTGTTTAGGTAATGAGTTAGTTTCACTTGTTTTTCACTGGGCTTTAGCATGCTTTCTTTACTTTTGCACGAGAGGCTTGGGGAGGATCCTACTGAGTATACTGTTATACTCACCCTATGTACATATAAACTGTTTTTCAGGTCACATGGAGCAGGTTGGAGATCAAGCTGGTTACTACTAGCTTGCGGTTGGAGGAGAAGCTGTTCGGGCTTGTGGTCAGTGCCGTTTTACTTTCTTTTGGGTACTTTTAGTTTTCCCTTTCAGTTGTAGTACTTTTGCATGACATTTCATATATGTACTTGGGTTTCTTTTATATTTCAGTTCTGAGTTGGAGTTGATTGGAGTCTATTCTATCTCTCTCTTCTGCATGTGTTCTCTTAGAGGGTAATGCCTCCCATTTGTATGTTTATTATACCCTCGGTGCTAGTTGCCAACTCGGGGCCTACTGGAGGTGGGACTCGGGGGTCATTATCTCCCTTCTCACATTGCCGGCCCAGGAGGGGTACACTTTGTGGGGAGGGGGTCGTGACACTTTTAAAACTTTTCACTAATTGATTATTTATCAATTAAAACTATATGGCTTGTTAAGGCCTTGATCCACTCTTCTTGTATCTCTCATCCTTTCCTCGAGTGATGCAGTAAATGTAAAGGCACAGGACACAGGGATTTACAAGGTTCGGCTCCAAAGGCCAACGTCCTTGCCATGTTGGTTAAGTGCCCCAACATGGATTCTCCACTATAATCTTTCACAATTACAGTGGTCGTTACAGAGTCACACTATACCTCTCCTGGGTCCCACAGGAGGGTCTTTATACTGCATCCCACAGTGTCACCAGAGTCCCACGGGCCTGCTTCAGCTTCCACCAAAGACTTCTCCACCCTGAGTCTCACAGGGGGTCTTCTCTTGGCTCCTCGAGTCACACGAGTAGCTCTTCTTCTTTTGAAGCTCTTAAAGAGTCTTCAACAGCCTTAGATAAGGTCTGATGGCCTTGCTCACTTCTTCTAATCACTTTTGGTGATCAGGACTCCTCTTCTTTGCTCGAGCTTTATCTCCTTTTTCTAAGGATGACCCGGCCTTTGTCTTCAAGAATCTTGATGGGAAAATATGTTCTTTCACTGAGTACGCCCACTCAATCTTCTTGGTCTTCTCAACTATGGAAAACTCATATGAATGATTTCTTTAACTTCAGTCTGGCTTCTGTCTCTCTTCAATTCAACTTCATGCACTGAGTGCATGGCATCTCTGAATCTTCATGCACTGATTGCATGGCATCTCAATTATCTTCAAGAACCTTTGTTCTTGGACTTCTCAACTGCACACACACTGATTTAAACTTTGTTTATGTGTGCATGTGCATGAATGCAAGCATGCTCTCCCATTTTCTTCTTGGTGTGATAAACCCTCAAAGGGTGTAATATCTTTTTGCACACACACATTATTCTTTTCCTTTATTCTTTTCTTCTTCTTCAAAGTGTGCACACTCCACTTGTGCACACACTAAGGTAATGGCCTCTTCACTTGTTTAGCACACACAACCCGTAGGGCCTTGGGCATGCACCCTTCACCCACACGTGTGCTCCTTTGGGCCACCTTTTCTTTTATTCACACGCGGCCTTCCTTATTCAACCCGTGCACACACACACACAAAGATGGTGTGGCCTTCCTCCTCTTTAACACACACAACCAAGGTGTGTTGTGGCCTTCCTCTCCACTTTTCAGACACGCACAAACCCAAGTATGTGTTGTGACCTTTCTCCTCTTCAGCACCGCTTCAAAGGAGGGCACGCAAGGATGCGGCCAATTTCTGTCTTCAACCGCGCAGGGTGTGGCAGCTTCTACCACGCAGGTGGTGTGGCAACTCCTTCTGCCACGCAGGTCTTTGAGTGAAATAGTCGCGCAGGGTGTAGAAGCAGCGGGAGTGCAAGTGGAAGCAACACCTTCTACCGCACAAGTGGCGTGATACATTCATCCTGCCGCGCAGGTGTGCGGGCAAATAAGGCGCATGGGGTGCAGCCACTTGCTACCATGAAAGTGTTGCGGGCAGCGGGTGCGCAAGTTCGCGCAGCTCGGCTTCTTCCCTGTTGCGCAAGGGAGGTGCACAGGGAGGCCTCATCCTTACTTCTTTTGCACAGGGGTAGCACGAAAGGAACTCTCAGAGCCTCGGGTGGCTCTGGGCTGTTCTGCTGTGCAAGTGGTGCGCGGAGCTTAACTTTGCGTTGGTCAGAGCTTCGAGGATCTTCTCTCAGATGATACGCAGCCTCTTCTCATTTTGGGCTTCTCCTTTTGTAAGCAAAGAGTGTGAACAGAACTGCGGGATTCAAATCGTTGAATTCCAAAGATCTGCAGCATTTTGAGATCTTCAAACGTGGATGAGATATCTTGGAAATCTCAGTTATTTCCTTTTTCTTTTTTAACCACGGGATCCTTCGTTCTTGGTGTGCGCATCACGTGCATGCGTTTATAAACACATGTGAAGTTTTTCCTTGTACATCGAACGGGCAGTGCACCCTCGGCAACTTCGTTTTCCTCGGGCTCCTTCAAATTTCTCCATATCATTGCATGCATGCGACTTTTAATGCATGCATGTATTCGGTTTGTCAAAACGATCATCATGCACTTGATTTGAGCTTCAACGGTGGTCAGGAAGTTGATCACGGTGGATCGGCAGTGGCGACTGGTTCACATCGGGTGAAGCTCGGGTGTCCGGAGGTTGAAGACAACCTCGGTTTGTCACCTCGTCCGTTGGATCGACTTTTAACGATCTCGGACGGTCAGGATTATAACGTGGCGCGGTGAGATGGATCATGCGGCTGAGATCGGATGTGAGATCAGATGGACGGGCAGGATTAGATTTATGTCTCAAAAATGTCATCCTACATCGAAACGCACTGAGTTTTTTGTGTGGTTTAACAAACAGCTCCTCCCAACATCAGATCAGATAACTCCTCTCCCCCCTCTGGTGCCGCCCCACACCAGTTCTTCTGCGGGCGTGCTCTAGCACCCATTATGCTCCTCCATGGGCACGCCCTTGGCACCCACGCTGTGCAGGCTTGACCTCCGCGTGGCTCGGTCTTACACATGGCCCGAACTCCTGCAGGCTGGCTCTGCCTAGGCCTCCTCATGAGAGCGGTCGATCCCTTGTGGTCCCGCATGTGCTTTGGGTTGAAGCTTGGGTAGCTAGCTCGTGGGCCGGCCCCATTTTTTTTACATAAACTCCACCTTATATACTTGGTTAAACCAAGTAAGAACAAGTCTACTTCAAGCCATTCACCTCTTCTTCACCTCCTCTTCTTCTTTATAATTCCTCATCCCCTCTTCAACATTTATTCTCTACTTAGGAGGGAATTCCCGAAGGTTCTTCTTCAACCATTTCTCTTGAATCAAATATTTCTTCAGTGTTCTTCAATGATCCAATCAGAGATGAGGTTGGATCATCTTCAAATCCTCATGCACTAAGAGATAGTGCATGGTCTTCTTCAAACCACTTCATCCACTTAGTAGCTGTGTATGGTTCATCTTAACTTCATCCACTTAGTAAGATGGATGGATCTCCTTCACTTCATCCCTTATCCACTTAGTAGATATGGATGGAACTTCTTCACTTCATCCACTTAGTGATGTGGATGGATCTCCTTTCTTCATTCCTCATCCACTTAGTGATTGTGGATGGATCACCTTTATCTCCTCATGCATTGTGAAGACAATGCATGGACTTCTAACAATGTTGTGACATTGTATCTTCTTGATACAAGTTCTTTGAACTAAAGATCAGCTCTATAATCGTCTGGTTTCATATGGAGAATGTTTCAACCATTACCTCTTATGCCACTTAGTGATTCTCCTAAGTGACATGCTTCTTAGTACCATGGTCATTCTCCAATCATCATCATCACCGTCACTTCCTTTGTCATTCACATATTGACAATCCTTGTCATCCATTCAATCCTTGACACCTTATTGACAACATCACCATCACCATTACTTCCTTTTTCATTCACATATTGGCACTCCTTGTCATCTATTAAATCCTTGACACCTTATTGACAACAAATGCAACACAGTGCACAACAATCTCCCCCTTTGTATTTGTTGTCAATATCACTAGATCACATATGAATGGGTCAATATGTGTGCCAAGCTTTTCTCCCCCTTATTGGAAACCAAATGAAAAGGTTTGGTGTGGTTCTCTTCAAAATATTTCTTCCTCCCTTTGAATAGCATCTTCTTGAAAATCACTAAGAGAGGGATGATGTCACATGTTCACTTTAGCAAAGATTCTTTAGTAAATAATCTCTAAGTTTACTTGGGCTAACTCGGTGTAGAAAAAAAGAGTGATGTAACCAAGGAATTCAATGTTGTCCACAGTTCACTTATACATGTGAGATCATGCTTAGGCTTGAAGGGGTTGAAATTTTTCAGATATATCAATGAATTGCGAAATCCTGCACATACTTCACTAAACTCATTAGAAAGTTCAGGTGCAAAGATAAATCTCCCCCTTTCATCCAGTTGTCTTCAATCAATTACTCCCCCTTAATTGACATGTTAAATACAATTAAGAAACAAGGGATGAAAGTGTGATTGTAATAACTTCATGAATCTCAAAATACCATCTTCTACAGATTGGATCCCCCTCAAGGGGTGCACTCCATTCTGTCCATACCATTCTCAATTTGAGAGTGATAATCATCTTCAATTCCCTGAAATGTAAGCACATGTATATACCAGTGATTAGGGAATAAGATGGAACCTCCTTAGTTCATCAGTTTGAACAAAAAGGTTGAGAAGATTCTCTCAGCCGAGATGTTACACTTTCTCCATTATTCACACTTGCACATTTTATCTTCAATGATGTTTGTGCTGGTGTGGATCTTAACACCTCTTCAACTTATTTGTGTGTGACTCCTCTCTTTCTAAGTGCCTTATGAGCACTAGAATCTCCTGGTGCAATCTTCATTCTCTTGAAGAATTATTTTTGAGCTGGAATGAGTGTCATGCATTTATTACTAATATGACCAGCTTTATTGCACCTCACACATAGAACTTCATCTTCATGTAAAATATTTTTTTTCCTTTTGCACAAGATTTGGCATGTGCATTTTATTCCTTTCTCATTCTTTCCAAATCTTCTAGCAAGATGATTAATATTTCATTTGGAAGTGAGGCTTCAGATTTGGATGTTCCACATGGTTCCTTTGATGCTTTTAAGTTACCTTTCTTAGGCCGCTTATTTTCAATCAATCCCTTATTCTTCTTCTGGATTGATTGTCCAATTGAGTGCAGTTTGCTTCTATTTAGTTCCATGGTTTGTTTACAAAGATCCATGGTGTGACCTTTCTTTCCATAGTAGAAGCATTTTTTATTGGTGGTCCTTCTAGATGAATCACCCTTATTGGATTTGGAATCTAAGGACTTCTATTTATTTTTCAAAATCTTCTTGGGATCATTTTCAACTTTCTTCTGCTAGGTTCCCAAGGATACTTCTTCTTTCTTAGCCAGGTTATGTGATATTCTCTTCTTTTCAGCTTTGGATACATTTGGAGATTGGTATGTATCATTCTTGTGACCATTTGTGCATACACCCCAGATGTTATCAAACATTCCAAATTTTTTTGCAGTAAACAGATGTTTTTGGACCTGTGGATGTTGCTTCTTCTTCTCTGGATTTCTCCCCCTTAGCATGGGCTTCCTTTGTGTTTTTTCATTTAGAGGATTGTACCAACAATCCATTGCACAATTCCCATACCTGTTGCAGCACCATCATTGACCTAAAAATCTTGTCTTCTTGACTTCTTCTGATTGTTGGGTCTTTCTCTTGAATTGCTGTGTTTTTTCAGGAGAGCTCTCTTTCTTCATCTTCTTCATCCATACTTGTTTAGAGTTATTCTTCCATCCTGCACTTTTTGTGTAAACACATTTAGAATCATTAGTAAAATATGGGATGGATGGTACCTTCTTCTTGGTAGATGTTTCCCTTTCATTAGAGGATGTCCTTCTTTTGGAATCATCCTTCTCAATGCACACTTGAGTGGAAACATTTCTTCTTCCAGCTGACTGGGAGGTTTCGGCTTTAGGTAATTGATGATTTTTCAATATCACCTCTAGTTCTAAGCATTTCATGTTGAGAGATTTATTCTCATCCTCAAAAAAAAACTTAGCCTTCCTTCCCAATTCTCTTTCAGTTGTTTCATCTGGTCTTCATGCACCTTCTTCATTTCTTGCATTGAATTGTCAAGATCCTTTACCATTTTTACATTGTCTTCTAGTTGAGCATCTTTGAAAACCATTGACACTCTATGCCACTTTTCCAGTTCATGGAAAACTTCTTTGAACACTATCTCAACGAATTCTTTCTCACAAATGCTTCTGTGCAATTCTTCACTAACATCTTCAATTCTTTCAATGCAAAGGGAAATGGTTTCATCTTTATCCTTCACCAGCTTTGTGAGAGTGTTGGTTATGCCAACCTTTCTTGCCAATTGATCTTCCATAGAATTAGCTTCTTATTCTAGTTGTAATTTTTCTTCTTGAAGATCATGGATGCTTGTAGTAATACACATTGCCACTTCCCTTGGAACTGTCTTCCAAAGATATTTTAGTGCATTTAAAAGATCATTGATTGTTCCATCATCATCACGGCTATAGCAGGCTTCATCAGAAGAGTGATAAAAGGAATTTTCATCTGTTGTGACTTTCACATTACCTTCAATAGAGGGTGTTTCTCTATTAGTAGCAACCTTCTTCTCCATCTTCTTGGCATGTTTCTTTAAATTTTTCTGAGTCTTGGCAGATATCTCCATTTGAGGGTGTTCTCTCATTTCCTCAAATCTACACTTCATAAAGACTCCCTTGGATCTTTTGGAGGAAACCTGCCTCTGATACCAATTGAAGTGCCTGAATCAGTGTGATCACTGAGAGGGGGAGGGGCGAATTAGTGATCCTTTTTAAACTTTTTACTAATTGATTATTTATCAATTAAACCTCTATGGATTTTTAAGGCCTCGATCCACTCTTCTTGTATCTCTCAGCCTTTCCTAGAGTGATGCAGTAAATGTAAAGGCACAGGACACAAGGATTTACAAGGTTTGTCTCCAAAGTTCTACGTCCTTTCCATGTTGGTTAAGCACTCCAACATGGATTCTCCACTATAATATTTTACAATTACAATGGTCGGTACAGAGACACATTGTACCTCTCCTAAGTCCCATAGGAGGGTCTTTATAATGCATCCCATAGTGTCACCAGAGTCCCACTGGCCTGCTTCAGCTTCCACCGAAGACTTCTCCACCCTGAGTCTCACAGGGGGTCTTCTCCTGGCTCCTCGAGTCACACGAGTATCTCTTATTCTTTTGAATCTCTTCAAGAGTCTTCAACAGCCTTGTATAAGGTATTTTAGCCTTGCTCAATTATTCTGATCACTTGTGGTGATCAGGAATCCTCTTCTTTTCTCGGGATTTATCTCCTTCTTCTAAGGATGACCCGGCCTTTGTCTTCAAGAATCTTGATGGGCAAATATGTTCTTGCACTGAGTACTCCCACTCAATCTTCTTGGTCTTCTCAACTACTAAAAACTCAGATTAATGATGTCTTTATCTTTAGTCTGGTTGTAGTCTCTCTTCAATTCAACTTCATGCACTGAGTGCATGGCATCTCTGAATCTTCATGCACTGATTACATGGATTCTCAATTATCTTCAAGAACCTTTGTTCTTGGACTTCTCAACTGCACACACACTGATTTAAACTTTGTTTACGTGTGCATGTGCATGCATGCAAGCATGATCTCCCCTTTTATTCTTAGTGTGATAAACCCTAAAAGGGTGTAATCTCTTTTTGCACACACACCTTCTTCTTTTCCTTTATTCTTTTCTTCTTCTTCAAAGTATGTACACTCCACTTGTGCACACACTAAGGTAATGGCCTCTTCACTTGTTTAGCACACACAACCCATAGGGTCTTGGGCATGCACCCTTCACCCACACATGTGATCCTTTGGGCCACCTTTTCTTTTATGCACACACGACCTTCCTTCTTCAACCCGTGCACACACACACACAAAGATGGTGTGGCCTTCCTCCTCTTTCACACACACAACCAAGGTGTGTTGTGGCCTTCCTCTCCACTTTGCACACACACAAAAACACAAGTATGTGTTGTGGCCTTTCTCCTCTTCAGCACCGCTTCAAAGGAGGGCACACAAGGATGCGGCCAATTCCTGTCTTCAACCGCACAGGGTGCGGCAGCTTCTACCGCACAGGTGGCGCGACAACTCCTTATGTCACGCAGGTCTTTGAGTGCAATAGTCGCGCAGGGTGTGGGAGCAGCGGGCGCGCAAGTGGAAGAAACACCTTCAACCGCGCAAGTGGCGCGATAGATTCCTCCTGCCGCGTAGGTGTGCGGGCAGAGAAGGCGTGTGGGGTGCGGCCACTTGCTACCGTGCAAGTGTTGCGGGCAGCGGGCGTGCAAGTTCGCGCGGCTCGGCTTCTTCCTTGTGGCGCAAGGTGAGTGCGCAGGGAGGCCTCCTTCTTACTTCTTTCGCACAGGGGTAGCACGAAAGGAACTCTTAGAGCCTTGGGTGGCTCCGGGCTATTCTTCCGCGCAATTGGTGCGCAGATATTAACTTCACGTTGCTCAGAGCTTCACGGATCTTCTCTCAGACGATCAGCAGCCACTTCTCGGTTTGGGCTTCTCCTTTTGTAGGCAAAGAGTGCGAACAGAACCACGGGATTCAAATTTTTGAATTCCCGAGATCTGCGGCGTTTTTATATCTTCAAACGTGGATTAGATATCCCAGAAATCTCATTTATTTCCTTTTTATTTTTCAACCACGGGATCCTTCGTTCTTGGTGTGCACGTCACGTTCTTGGTGTGCGCATCACGTTCAATGATCAAATCAGAGATGAGGTTGAATCATCTTCAAATCCTCATGCACTAAGAGATGGTGCATGGTCTTCTTCAAACCACTTCATCCACTTAGTAGTTGTGGATGGTTTATCTTAACTTCATCCACTTAGTAAGATGGATGGATCTCCTTCACTTTATCCCTCATCCACTTAGTAGATATGGATGGAACTTATTCACTTCATCCACTTAGTGATGTGGATGGATCTCCTTTCTTCATTCCTCATCCACTTAGTGATTGTGGATGGATCACCTTTATCTCCTCATGCATTGTGAAGAAAATTCATGGACTTCTAACAATGTTGTGACATTATATCTTCTTGATACAAGTTCTTTGAACTAAATATCAGCTCTACAGTCATTGATTTCATATGGAGAATGTTTCAACCATTACCTCCTATGCCACTTAGTGATTCTTCTAAGTGACATGCTTCTTAGTACCATGGTCATTCTCCAATCATCATCATCACCATCACTTCCTTTGTCATTCACATATTAACACTCCTTGTCATCCATTCAATCCTTGACACCTTATTAACAACATCACCATCACCATCACTTCCTTTTTCATTCACATATTGGAACTCCTTGTCATCCATTCAATCCTTGACACCTTATTGACAAAAAATGCCACACAGTGCACAACATAAATCAACATAAAATTTTCACAATTATTTCAATATGAACTCTTTTTTCCATATCTATTTTTTAATTTTTAAATAAATCCACATTAATATGTTTAGTGAGAACCATACAAGATATTAATGTAAAAAACTATTGTATTTGGTGTCCTAGAACCAACTATTTGTACTTTTATTACATGTATATTCGATGATTTTAATATAAATGAAATATCTTATAACATATTTTTCACTATTCCACATGAATTTAATATAATAATGTCCTAGAATATTTGTCATGTTGATAAGGTCATAGAAGTTCCCCGCTATGATGAGAACCTTGAATTGTTATGATGATATTCTTAAAATATTGTTTATTAATTAGATGGTTTTTTATGATGGGACACATAGAACGTGATGGTCAAGTGTGAGTACTCATAAGATAATTAGGCTTCTGATCATGAAGTTCTCACTTGGTAATCTACAAGATAGTAGATTATGATAGCAGACCTGCCAGTAGGAATTCTGTACATTTTTCTTTTATCATATATTCCTATTTGTGAGCATCTGTAATGGTCCTTACACTTTAAAATTATCATTAATGCTTTCCATTACTCACTCACATAGACTAGTTGATAAAAACCATCATACCATATGTGACACCTATCAGGTCACTGGTATGTATTATATTGAATCTTATTTATCTTTGAGTGTATTTTTAGAGTTCCTAGGTGATTTGGGTTTAAATAAGAAGGTTTGGGGGAGAAAAAATAGGGTTACGGTAAGTGTGTGGCTTGTCTAAACCATACGGAAACTGTGCAAGGGATGGTTTACTTTTTATAGTGTTATTTCACATGGCATGATCATGGTTTTTCAAATCATGTGATGCCCCAAAGAAAACCGTGTGGCCAATTTTGGGTGGATAGTTTCACCCACACGGTTGGCACATAGTTTTCCTAACTATGTGGCCAAACTATGTAACCCTATCAAGCTCATTAAAAAGTTACTTTTTACCCTTTTTCCCTGGTAAAATTTTCAGGTTTTTATCCATTATTTCACCACCCCCATCATGTATATCCCTCCCCTTTATATTTTATCTTCTCCCCTCACCTTTGGTGTGTATTTCCTCTTGGATTATTGGTGTCTACTTGAGGTAAGTTGATTTCTTCCGAATTTATTCTTCTCTTCCCCTCCTCAAGCTTTTTTCTACCATTTTTATGGAAGTGTGGAACCCTAGGGGTGGTGTTGGAAAAATCAAGGGTATGTAATGATTATTTTTGTTTGATTTCATATTTATTAGTCATTTTAGGATTGGTTATACCTCTTGTAGTTGTTCTTTGTCAAGGGAAATGATCTTTGGATCGAATCAGAGGTAGGTGTATCTAGTTAAGGTCATTCTTCATGGGTTACCTTTAAATTTATCATCTCCTTTGTTTTTTATTGTTTAAATTTCCATTATGATGATTTATTCTTAGTTCATGTTCCATGTTTAGTGTGTTTCATAGATTTTTTGACAATTTGGCTGTTTAAAGTGGGGTTTTCTTAATGGGTTTGGCTTTTATGCCAACCAACTATTTTATAAAATGGTTCAAAGAGGTTTTTATGGTTTTAAATGGATTTATAAAGTTGGTTTAGAAAATATTTACCTTGTAAAGGTTGTTTTATTAAATTGGTAATGTTTTCTAATGAAATGGATTGTGTTACGGATTGATTAATGTGGCCAGTTACTTGTGATGTGTTGGTATGGATTAGAACATGGGTTAAATGGGGTGTGAATAATGGGTATTTTCGATGGATCTTGTGAGCCTTTTGAGGTAATACTGTGTGAGCTAACATATTGGTTTGTTCGAGGGACTGTGTAAACCACCATAGGGGGGATTCAAGCCTCCAGTTTGGTTTCTAAGGGATAGTGACAACCTTTGGGTAAGAAGATCGAGAGAGATTCCATTTCATAGCTGGCTAGCATACATGTTTACACACTTAGGTTAGGCCTAATGGTTAGATCCCTAGGTGCACATTAATCATGTTTGTTTGGTTTTATTCTTTATGCATTTTATTAGTTCCATTTTTATGTGATTATATGTGTTATGACCATTGTTTAATTTCCATTAATATGGTTATATGGTGTTGATGTTATGCTCACCTTTATTATTCATTTTTAGATATGTTGAGCATGTTATGCCATAAGACCTTGTTTATTTATTTTATCCATGTTTGGAAATTGTTTTGGAAAACAATGATTGTCTCTAAAAGGGTAAAAACAAAGGTATTTTCAAAATTTATTTAGAAATGGTTTTTTTTTCAAAGCGGTTTAGTAATAAAAAAAATCAAGCTTTTTTATTGGTTTTCATGGTTAAAATCCTTAAAAATATTTATGGTGGTATCCTATAGGGATTTTTACTTCACTCCCTTCTTGGTCCCTTTGGGGAATTTACATAATTCATTTTGAAGGACAAAGGTAAGGGTGAGGGAACTATGAACCAGGGTGGCTCTTATTTATTACCATCGTCTAGTGTTTTGTGGTGGAGATGTGGTCTCATAGGGATGGACTCATTTGGAGTTGTTTTTTATTTTGTACACATTGGATTGTACTTGGTCCTTTCTTATAATTATACCCTTCCTTTTTATTTTTTGGGTTTTTCTTCTAAGATACCATTTATATGTTTAGTTGTAGATTTCTTTGAATTTTTATGTATGATGTTGTTTATGTTATTTTTTGTATTGTGTTGTTGAATCTAATGTTTTTGGTATGATCATACCATTTTTATGGGTGGGTAATTATTTCTTATCGGTGGTGAAATCATTCCAAAGTTATAGTTTTATATGTCTGGTGCTTATCGCCAGCCCATGCCGATTGGGAACACGCTTCAGGTTTTGGGGATGACCGACTCGGGTGACGGATTAGGTCAACCTAATGGTATCAAAGGCTGGTTAATTGGTAGTCAGTGGTAGTTTGTATCTAGGACAATTGGGAAATATAGGTAGGAATAGTGGAGTGTCTGGCCATCTCTTCTTCATGTTGAACCTCGAGTTACCATGGGTGGTTTGGAATTATGGTTATGTTTTGACTCGGTTATGGGGTTTTTTATGATATTTCAAGGTGTTTCCAGGTTTTTGGTTAGTATATAGGTAATATCAGGGGATGGTTGATTTTTAGGAGTGATACTATGAGGTTTGGAGGTATCTCATGGTTAGTCTGCGTGGTTAGTAATAACCATGCAAATATCATGTGACTTTGCCTCCAAATCCAGTGACACTCACATGGTTAGTGCATGTTTTTTCAAACTGTGTGGCCAAACTGTGCAGTGAGGGGAATTCTTGAGATTTTTTTATGTTTCGGTTCCTTTATTGTTTATATTTTATTGTGATGTTAATTATTCTTGTTGATATCCATCTTGGGGGGGGGGGGGGTTATTTTAGCTCTTTATTTTTGTTTAATATTGAATAATGATTGATGGAGCTTGTGTTTTTCTGTCTTGTAGAAAATGACTCCTAGAAGGAGCTCATCTAAGTGTATAAAGGGTACAAGGGAGAGTACCCCACATGAAAACCCTCTCATTGATTTGTATTTGATAGATTTGGTGGTTCGTATGATCCAAACCTTGGGGCAAATGGGTGGTCATGAGTAGACATGGACCATGGACCATACTGAAGAGTTTTTTAGGAATAATCCACTAGTGTTTCATGGTGATAAGAGACCCAATGAACTTGAAGATTGGATAGATCATATTGAGTGGATCTTAAAGTTTTTTAATACCCATGAGACCTCTAAGGTGGTATTTTCCATGTACTTTCTAGAAGGACCTTGTAGGAAGTGTTGGGTTTCAGTGGTGCTTTCAAAGAAGCATGAGGATCTCATGTAGACCACTTTCTAAGAGGCATTTAATCATTAGTTCTACTCAAAGACCTTAATAGCAATGAAGATCCCTGATTTTTTTAAGTTTAAGTATGGTGATTGTTCAGGTATGGAGTTTTCCACTAGATTTATTGAGTTGGTTCATGTTTCACTAGATCTCCTAGAAAATGATTACCTCAAGGATCAGTATTTTGAGATGGGATTAAGGACAAAGATTATATCAATGCTTATTATTCTATGTCTACAGACCTATTCAGATGTGGGGGAAAATGAGGGAGTGGTAGAGGTGGATTTAAATGGCATGAAAGGTCTCATTAGTGTTCCTTCAATGGTTTTTAGCTAGATTTCTTCTTTAGGGTAGAAGAAAAAGTGAGATGAGTCTCAGAGAGGCAATGACAAGAGTGTCCAATAGTTCTTGGGATCATCTTCTATTGATCATGTGGGGAATAGACCAGTTGTCTGTTATCAGTGTGAGATGGAAGGATATACTAAGACAATGTGCCCAGATACTCTAATGATGTGCCACCAGTGTGGGAAGTTAGGGAATATCTAGCACTTTTGTTAGTTTTCTTCATGTGGGAGTGGTGTAGGCTCCATTTTATCAAAGTTATCTCAGGTGTAGTTAGAGGCTTCCAAGGGTAGCGTTTCTATCCCTTGTGGTAAGGGGACTCTCTCCAAGGGAAGAAGTCTCAAATAGGGTCTGAGTGAGGGTGACTCCATGCTGTGAAGGTCATTCTAGAGGAATTAGATTCTAGGCCAGCCACCATTTGAGGTATAGTGTTTATTACTTATTCTGTGGAATCAGTTTTATTTTACATTGCACATTTCATTCTTTAATTTCACTTATTTTGGTTTATCCTATGGTTATTCAAGCTGGTTTGATGTTGTATTTTATTTATTTTCTAACTCTATTGGTTAGGAAGAATAAGCAAGGTTTTAACTTTCCTGAGTTCCATGTTGTGGTAGATAACATGGAGGTCATTTGGGACTTCCTTATTTTGGACCTAGACTTGTTCGACCTCATTAACGACATGGATTGGTTGATCATATTTAAGGAGTTGGTTGATTATTTCCACCATAGGGTCCCATTACATACTCATGTTGGGAGAACTCATGTCTTCTAGGGTGAGTGGGATTTGCTGTCAGGGTGGGTAGGACCAGTTACTTCAAAATTGGGGTTGATCATGTCAGTTATCCAGGTTGTTCCTTGAGGCTATTGAGAAGTTTTATTTGGTGAACATCTAGTGGTCATGGATAGGTACCTAGATGTTCTTATAGAAGATTTATTAGGATTTACTCTCCAATGATAGGTTGATATTACTATCGATATGCTCCTCAAGATGAGACCAGTTTCCATGTCGTCTTATCGGATGGATCTAATGAAATTGAAGGAGATGAAAGTTCGGCTAGAGGATCTTGAGGGAAAGGGTTTAATTTTCACTAGCATGTCACCTTGGGCTTCGTCAGCACTCTTTGAAAAGAAGGAATATGGTATAATATAAATTTTCATATAATATCATAAGCATAACCTAGTGTAAGTAAATAATAAATACATATTTCCCAAGATTGATGATTTGTTTGATCATCTTAGAGGGGCCCATTTGTTTTTAAAGGTTGGCCTAAGATTTGGGTACCTCCAGTTGAGTGTCTGGGAAGAGGATGTTCCAAATACCACATTTCAAAGTCGTTATGGACATTTTGAGTTTTTTTTATGATGTTTGGGCTTACCAATGCACTAGTTATTTTTATAGTGCTAATGAACCATATCTTTCATTGCTTTCTGGAATCCTTCTTGGTCAGGTTTTTAGATGACATATTGGTGTATTCCAAGATGTAGTAGGGTCAAATTTACCATATGGAGGTTGTATTGGTTGTTTTGAGAGAGAATCATCTATATGAAAATTTTCACAAGTTCCATTTTATGATTCAGGAAGTAAATTTTATGGGTCACGTGATTTCTGAGGCTGGAGTTTCAATGGATCCCGAGAAGGTTTGAGCTATTATGTATTGGGAGAATCCTAATATTTTTTTTGATATTTGTAGATTTATAGGCTTGGTAGGTTATTATAGATGTTTTTTCAGGACTTATCCAGGCTAGATTCTCCCTTGATGGCTTTGACCAGGAAAGGGGTGAAGTTTTAGTGAGATAATAAGTGTTAGGGTACTTTCGAGTAGTTGTAGTCCCATTTGAAATATGCACCTATTTTGATTCAATATGAGCCTAAGAGATCTTATATAGTGTTTTTTAATGATTCGAGTATGGTTTTGGGGTTTTTATTGATGTAGGATAACCATGTGTTGGCCTATAGATCATGGAAGCTACATCCACATGAGAGAAATTATTCCACCCCTGACCTGGAATTGGGAGCTGTTATGTGTGAACTGAAGATATGGAAACATTACCTCTTTAGGGATAAATTTATAGTGTATTTGGATCATAAGATCTTGAAGTACACTTTCACTTAGAGGGACATGAACCACAAACATAGGCACTGGGTGTAGTACCTTTAAAATTTTGATTTTGATATTTCATATATGTTCAAGAAGGGGAATTTGGTTGTCGATGATTTGATTTGGAAGCTTCTGGTACAAGCAGTTTGGGAATTAGTGGATAAGTGGGGTCTGATGATATTGTTTGATGATATAAAACTAGACATGCATAAGGATGGAAGGTAGATATTCTTGGACAGTGTATAGGTTTCACCCTCTCTCATTGATCAGGTGAGGACTTAGAAGGTTGTTGACCTAGAGTGATAGGAGATTAGTGGTGCTTTAAATGGTGGGGAGAACTTGAGTGATTGGTCTGAGTCTTCCAATGGTTCTCTTCAATTCCAAAAGAAGTTGTTTGTTCCTTTGAGTCTGAGGAAAGAGGTGATGCATGAGGTTCATCGTTCTAGTTGGGTTATTCACCTTGGGTGACCATGATGTTCAATACCTTAAAAGGCCATTATTGGTGGCTTGAGATGAGACATGCTATAGTGGAATTTGTTTATAGGTTCTTGAATTTCTATAGGATCAAACCAGAGCATTATAGACCAAATAGGTTGTTACAAACACTTCCCATTCTAGTGTGGAAGTAGGGAAAGATATCTATGGATTTTGTGATCAGACTACCTCATACTCTAAGTGGGAAGGATTATATATGGTTTATTGTTGATTTTTTTATGAAATAAACCCATTTTCTACCCATCAGGGAGTTTAAAAGGGTAGAGGACCTCAGACGCTTGTATGTTAGAGAGGTTTTTTGACTTCATGGAGTGTTCTTGGTGATATTATCAGACCAAGATTCTCATTTTTTGTCTCATTTTTTAAAGGGAATTTAATAGGTATTGGAAACCTAATTGAAGTTAAGCGCAAAATATCACCCACAGACAGATGTTTAGTTTTAGTGGACCATCCATACTTTCAAGGATATATTGCAGGCATGTGTGCTTTATTTTGGTGGTTTTTTGGGAAAGATACCTCCCATTGTCTAATTTTTTATATAATAATAGCTATCAAGACTTGATTAGGATGTCCCTATCTAAGACATTATATGGGAATCCATACCAATCTCTATTTTTTTGGGCCACGATGGGAAATCATTCTTTGGTTTGATTGAGCCTTGTTTAGGAGATGACTGAGATAGTGTGACTGATTCAGGAATGGTTAGTGATAGATCAGAGTTTCTAGAAGTCATATTCCAACTTTTGTCGTCATCCCTTAGTGTTTCAGGTTGGCGATCAAGTATGTCTATGGGTATCGGTTCAGTTGGGTCTTCATCGCTTGGGAAAGCATGTGGAGTTGTCACTAGGTTATGTCAGTTTGTTTTGTGTTATAGAGCATGATGGGAAGGTATCCTACTATTTGGATCTACCACCATGTCTAATCTTGATTTATGGCATCTTACGCATCTCTTAGTTGAAAAGATGCCATCTAGATCCATCTCACATGCTATAGTGGAAATATTTGGAGTTAGAGACTAATGCCACCATTGTAGAGCAGCATGTTCCTATCTTGGATGTTTAGAAAAAAGGACCTATAGGAAAGTGATATTTTTGGTTTGTGTACTCCAGAAGCATGGTAGTGACATCCATGAGACATGAGATCAGGAAAGTTGGGTAAGGTAGAAGTGTCCTCACCTGTTTTCATCTAATGAATATTGATGACTTTCTAGGGGGGGAAAGGTGGTATGGTGGGGAGTTTGTGACACTATAAGGATCACTATTACATATTCTTTTGAGTTTTATTTATCATTGAGTGCATTATTGTAGTTATCGAGTGTTGAAGGTCAAAATGAAGAGTTTTGGGGAGAAATAATAGGGTGCATGGTAAAGGAATAGTTTTTCTAAATCATAGAGAAATCATATGAGGGGTGTTGTTATTTTTTATAGAGTAGTTTTGCATGGTTCGAGCATGGTTTTTCAAACCCTGCGACAACCCAAAGAAAACTATGTGCCTTATTTTGGGTGGATAGTGTAACCTGCATAGTTAGAGCATGGTTTTCCTAACCATTCAGCCAAACTATGTGACCATGTCCAACTCATTAAAAATAGATTTTCTCCTTTTTTACCCTTTCTAATTTTAAGGGTTTTGACCATTATTTATCCTCCTCAATTATGTGCAACCCTCCCCCTTATCTTAGAGATTTTCCCCTCTCCTTTTGTGTGGATTTCCTCTTAGATTATTCATGTCTTTACTTGAGGTAAGTCTATTTCTTCATGATTTCTTTTTCTTTTACCCTCCTCAAGCTTTGTTCTTCCATTTTTTTTAAAGTGTGGAACCCTAAGGGTGGTATTTGATGAATCTAGGGTATGTAATGGGGTTTATTGTTTGATTTCTTGTGGAATAAGTGTGTAAGTCTCAATTCTACCTCTTATGAGTGGTCTACATCAAGGGAGATGAGATTTAGACTGAATCTGAGATAGGTATTTCTATTTAAGGGTGTTTTCCCTATATTACCTTTAAATTTCTCATCACATTTGGTTTTTATTGTTTAAATTTCCATTATTATGATTTATTCTTGGTGTGTATTCCATGTTTGGTGTGTTTCATGAATTTTTTGGAAATTTGGGTATTTAAAGTGGGGTTTTCCAAATAGGTGTGGAATGCATTCCCAACAAGGGTTTGATAAAAAGGATAAAAGATGTTTTTATGGTTTTAAATATATTTCTAAAGTGGTTTTATAAATTATTTACCTTGGAAATGGTGTTTTATTAAATAGGGCATGTTTTCTTATGAAATGGATTATGTTATAGCTTGATTTTTGTGGGTAATTTCATATGATTTTTTGGAATAGACTAGAACATTGGTTAATTGGGGTGTGAGCGAGGGGCTTGTTCAAGTAACCATGTGATATTCCATATTGGTTTGTTTGAGGGACTGTGTGAGCCTTCAAATGGGAGGGGGAATGCAATCCTTCAGTTTGGTTTCCAAGGGACCATGAGATCCTTTAGGTATGAAGACCAAGAGAGACTCCATTATTTATCTATCTAGAATATTTTTTTACTCGATCATGTTAAGACTTATGGTTAGAGCCCTATGTGTACATTACTCATGCCATTTTGGTTTATATGATTTATGTATTTGATTAGTTCCATTTTGATGTGATGATTTGTGTTATGCCCATTATTTAATTTTTGTTTATATTATTATATGATGTTGATGTTATTCTCACCTTTATTATACCTTTTTTGGATATGTTGAACATGTTATTCCTTATGTGCTTATTTATTTATTTGATCTGTGTTTGGAAATTGTTTTGGAAAACCATGTTTGTATCTAAAAAAGAAACCCCAAATGGAGTTTCAAGGTTTATTTGGAAATGGTATGTTTTCAAATTGGTTTGGTTTTGAAATTACTTTCAAAATGGTTTATTGGTTTGCATGGGAAAATTACTTAAATAGATTCATGGTAGTATCCTATTGGGATTTGTGTCTCATTCCCTTCTTGGGACCTTTGGGGCATTTGCATATTTTGTTTCACAGGATACAGGTAATGGAAATGGCACCATATACCATGGTGCCTCTTTTTGATTACTTTTATCTAGTGTTTTGTGGAAGATATGTGGTCTCATAGGGATATACTCATGTGGAGTATTTTTTTTATTTTGTACACGTTGGGTTGTACTTGGTCCTTATTTGGAATTATTCCCTTTCTTTTGAGTTTTGGGGTTTTCCTTATAAAATACCATGTATATGTTCAATTATGGCTTACTTTTTATTTATTTTTTTATGATTTTTAATGGTATATTTTTTCTTGTGCTATTGAGTCTGATGTTTTTTGTATGGAAATTCGTTTTTATGGATGGGTCATTCCCTCTTACTAGTGATGAAACTATTCCCAAGTGCTAGTTGATTATGCAATATGATTTTCTCCAGCCCATGGTGATTGGGAACGTGCTTTAGGTTGTGTGGTGGGCCAACTTGGGTGAAGTATTAGGTTGACCAGGGTTGGTTCGTTACACCACATGTTGGCAGGAAGTAGGGTATTTTTTGTGCATCATGAAGGACATGTTATTAATGGATAAGTCAAGGAAGGATTTGTCCCTGACATCTTTATGGAATTTTATATCTCATCCCTTTGGAATAAAACCATAGCCATAAAATTCCATGGTCATGGTGTATCAACATGTTTATTTTAGATAGTCAAAGAAAGATTCATCGAACATATAGGTTAGTGACACAAATGTGCAACCTGGTTGATGAGATATTCTGAAAAGGGATTATATTACACAATGAGCATTTGTATGTGGATTCCATCATTGAAAAATTAGGTTCTTTCTCTTAGGGGCCTTGACCCTTTACTAGCCAGTAAAATTCCACTTTAGGAAATCCCACCTAATGATAATGAGAATGAATCCTAGATGGTCAAACACGAAGTGTTTTCATTGATCTTGATTAAATTCTATTTTTAATTTAATAGAATAAATATTATTATCAAGACTGAGTAATAATTTTATTCATGTTTTATCGATCACAAATATTTATTGATGAATGAAATATTTAAATGAAATATTTATTTAGGTATTCAATAAATGTATAGGAGGATAAACGGACCAAGACCGTGTCCATTGATAAATATTTATTTACAAGATGGTAAATATTATTTATCATTTCATGCACTAGTGCATGTTACATAATAATAATAATAATAATACTATTATTATTATTATTATTATTATTATTATGTGGAATGGGGTTTCATGAGAATATAATATTATTTTTAAGGCTCATAATTCCATTAAATAATATTTCTTAACCTAAACTCTATATATATAAATAGACAGATATGTATATTGTGTAGGGTGGTATGAAAATAGTGAATCATTACGCACAAAAAAAATTCTCTCACAACTCCCCCTTATATTTTTATCTCAAGAATGAGAAACACAATAGATATTCCCTCAATATTTAAGGACAAGTGATCAACACGAACAACATGATACAATCGATTCACTATGCCAGCACCTGAAAATCGATTAACGTTGCTCGGAGATCAAAGGAGAATGTGTGGATCACCACTAGAAGGATTCTATCTTTGGATCCTCATAACGCAATAAAGGAAATCCAAAAGGGTTTTCAGAAGATCAATATCATCAATTAATAAATGATCCTAAGAAAGGATAATCATTTCTTCTAATTTTAATAAATTAATTATAAATTTAATATGAAATATCCGCCCTCAGGGTTTCAGGAAACTCTTTATTAAAAGAAATTTGAATATATTTCACACCATTGCATGGTTCTGCTATGCTTGGAACCTATAAAAATAAATAAATAAAACTACATGAACCCAAAAGACATATATAAAAGTGATTATTCCATAAACTCCAAACCACCACTATAAAACTCTGATAATTATTTCATTATCAATGCATTCATTTTTTTATCTTCCTGGCCTACCCCCTTGAGGGAGGTGATGTGGAATATGAGACATTCAGGTTGAGTTTACATAATAGAGATCAGCATTCATTATTTTCATAACCTAGTATCAATGAAGTGACATTCCCACTTTGATCAAATTGAGATATTTCTTTTTATGAACTCGAGTTTAAATCATAGGTTGTTGTTAGTTCCTCCTTGGATCCTAATTTAACAATACATGGGGAAGAAGAAATCCACAAAGTCTCTTCACCATACATGGAAATTTAAGAGGCCATATCTAGTAATTTCCTGAGTCAACAACTTATAGACACCACTTCTATTTATAGAAAAACAGAACATTACTAATCTTGGAAAAATTCATTGGACATTCACACATGATAGAGAGTAAAAAATTAAGGTATAATCTATTTTTTATCCTTATTCTTTTCAAAAGAGGGATCATTTGATGTAATAATGCTTAAAATATCATGTTGTTCCTAGGTAGAATTCCTGATAGTTTAATTTTCCTTATTATCCAAATCCCCACAAGAACTCCAAGAGATATAATTGTCCTCTAGAACTTGCTCCACACCATTAAGATGCATTTCTTTCCTTATTGTAATGAACTAGCCCAAGCTACCCTATCCCAATACCCCAATTAGATCTCCATAAGGTTGGAAGTTCTTTCTCAATCACAACATACTAGAAACTACTTCCAAGGAATCAATACTTACTAAAATTTAGAATATTTTCATCTAATAATACAAAAACTGAAAAGAAAATTCACTTGGAAGTTCAACAAGACCACACACACTATAAATTAGTTGTTATAAAATAAAAAACAAAAAAAATGACAAAAATTAAATAAAATTCCACAATATAAATATCTCATAAATATAAATAACATCCAATATTTATACAATAACCAAGATTTATAAAGAAAGAATAGATTAAAGAGAGAAGAATTTGATGAGGCTCTATGAAAGATGATACCAACACCCATAACCAAAATATAAGCAAAAAAAGACCAAAAACCATCCACTATGTAGCAAGTGAATACACTTCTCTTTCCACCACCACCATACTAGAACTAAAATTCCAGTCACTATCGAGACAGAGAAAACAATCCAATTCCTACACTGGATGAATACATGATTGTGTACACATATATAGTGTGTGTATACATTGTTAGATAAACATGATTAATAATATCTCATTAAGTATCTTTTATGTCTTATTTTGAAAATAATACCATGTACACTAGTTTGAAATATAATATACCAATGTATCCTATTTTTTAGAAAATCGATGACAAAAGATGTGTAGTCACTTTGACATTATAAAAAAAACTTTGTTTCATAACATGGGAAGGTGAAATAATAATTTATTATAGGTAAAACATTGAATCTAAAGGTGATGGGCAACATTTTAATGAAGGTACCATGTATAATTTGAAATAACACTTTACATTCATATATAAAACACTATTTTTAAAACAATAATTTTTAAATAAAACATAATAAAACTATACTTTAAATGTCCCAAATTCATATATCCTAAAATATACATTTCTAAAGTAAGATGATATTGTAATTCAAACCACATTTCCTTTAACTTTATGAATAAAATCATATTTTAAGTGTAAATAATAACATAGTAAATGAAAAACCTAACCAGAGGTAATATCGATAACCCTGAAAAATTAATAGATGGCTCAAATGCAGTGTATAAATAATAACATGTTAAAGAAGTCATAAAATAAAATAAATAACATGAAGTAATCATAGAAACACTAAGTATAATGATAGAATAAAAGTTTCAAATAACAATCATCATGGAACAAAGTCATAGGCACTAAGGAGACATTCCAATATATAACCAATATGATGAATTGTTGTATGGATAGTCAATGATTATAACTAAACTTACACTTAGTTTTCTCTTCTCTGGCCTCCTCGAGTAGTATGACACCCATAGAGAAATTATCATAAACTAGGGTTACACTAGTCTATGCATAATCTCAACTAGTGTAGTAACCTTCGCTCAATCTACCTCTAAGGTACCAAACGATTTCGATGATATTCTAATTATAGGTGGTAATTTAGGTCAATACACCAAAATAAATCAGTAATAATAAAATTATAACCCACACCACACCTCTAACCACCCTTCAAAGAAATATCCCCTTCCTAGTAATATAACAAATCCAAGAGTGATTCAATTATCATTCCATACTATATCACATCATAACATATCAATAGATATGAGGATTACTATTGTGGGTGAAAATACATAATAAAAACCTTTCATTAATTTTCCATAAATACATTTATTCATAATAAGACTATTTGAAATAATATATCAATTCAATATACACTAGAATCAATGAATTTCAAGAAAAGAAAAAATCTTTAGAGAATAATTAAATGATATGTAAACGCTTTCTTTTTAAATTCAACCAAATAATTTTTATAATACTCTTCAAGTATTAAAAAATCCTTCTTTACTATTGACCATGTTTCCAAGTTATTCCATATAGATTTTACAATTCATAAAAGAGTCATCCATGAGTTATATTTTGATTATTTAATTGAAAATACATTCTAGGAGTTTCAATAAATATTGAGAGTTCTATAATTTTTCTTAAGAATAATTCCACACTTTAGATATGGAATGAAACCTTGATGCTAAGTGAGGTTTTAGGGAAAATGATGATAAATCAACAAATGACAATCATATTCACTAAATATAAATTTTTTATTAGAGAAACAAATTAAAATTGAAAATCATTTATGGTTTCAGAAACAAACAAAATTATAAAGAGTCACCTACAGGTAATTGGAAATTCCATTTGTATAGAGATGTTGATTAACCAAAGGAGAAGAAGATAGAACCATAAAAGGACAAGAAAACCCAAAAATAATAATATCAACTGCAAGTTAAAATTATACAATATAAAACCCATTGTCACTATGACCATTTCAGGTAAAGAAGAAGGATGAAGAAGGGGGAAGAAGAATAGTGGAGAAGAAAATGATGAAGAAAAGTGTATTTACCTTGAAGATACTTGCTTGAATCCATGGATGATATTTATAAAAGCATGAAGAAAAGATACTCATGCCTCAAAGATGGCCCTAGAGGATTTCAATGAAGATAAGAGTGGCAAATGAGGGGTAAAAATCAGTAAATAAAAAAATTTAAATTCATACTTTTAGGGAAAGTTGCACAATTTGGCTATAAGGTTTGGGATACCATGCACCCCATATGGTTAAGTTGTAAAGTCAATCCTAATCATGAGAAACTTATGTGCTGGGAATTTAAAAGAAATCACCCCATTCAATAGTGACTCACATGATTACTCCTAACCATGTACTAACCATGTGACCCTTCCTCATACAACATGTAACTCACCCTATTTTAGAGTAAACTACATAGATACTCCTCACTATGCACTGAACATGTTCCCTTACCTTATGTATCATGTTTTTAATCATGGTTTATATAACCATGAAAATGACACTAGAAAGCTCCTCCCCCTTCACATGAATTGGGTGCATTATTAGCACTAACCATTCATGAACCGTGAACCCAAGTCTTTTTTCCCATTTATAGTACCTATAAAACCTCTAACTCCCAAAACTCTAAGGAATAAGATAAATAAATAAAATAATAAAATAATAAATATATATCAGTGACCCAGGGTGTCCTAATTATCCTTGTCATGCCATTTTATGACCTCAGAAAATCTTTACGAATCGATGATTGAAGACAAGAATATGATAATTCAACTTTTCCTCAGTATATCAATAGACTCAAAGTCATAAAAAAGAAAATACCAACACCCATGATTGGAAATAATTTAATCAAAGACATAATCTCTTGTTGGTTTTTCAAGATGATACATAGGATGAGCAATGGAAACTCAGCACCTCTCCCTGGTGAGGGTGGGTAAGGAAAATGAATTCTTAATAATTTATTACCCATAATTAATCTCTAGAATCATCAAACAAAGGAGGGTCTGGAATAGAAGGAACCCTACTAGAAGAAGAGACTATTCACATACTGTCTCTCCACTATTTAGAATTATTATATTAGCTTACTGAATTCATAGAACTTGAACTAATGAAAAGTAGAAGGTATAAATAATATATAAAGATATATTCCCAATTTCATAATAAAAACAATGATAATTCCAATAAAGCACTTCCATCACAAACACCATTCGCTATTAGAAACTTCCAAAGCCAAAATGAATTTAATGGTGTATAAAATTTATTAAACACCATATCTTAAAATTTTAATAGATTGCCCCAAAAGATCTGTAGGTAAAGGAAAAAATACAGCTTACATTCTAAATTAGAAGGTAGTTTCTTAGAATAATGAAAGAGAAAAAATGAAAAGTTTAAGAGAAAACCTCAAACCAACACCTTTCCACGTTTCTTCTGAAAACCTATAAAAAATCAATGGAGATGACCTAGATGAGCACAACCATGAAAATTTTTCGATGCTCCCAAACATTTAGGATTATTATTGGCTAGCTTTCCACAAAAATATCTCCCCATGGGTTGACTCCAAGAGGTTATCGAATAGGAAATTTGGGATGGTGTTTTTATACCTTGCTCCACCTAGAAAACTGAGTCTGGACAACTTCTTAATTACACCATTAGACCCATCCAAATGACTACATGGTATTGAAAATAATTCATCATTTCTCAAGAGACCAAACATAAAGTTTTCTAACTTTATGGATTGAGACACCATTACTACATAAGATGGTTTATCATACATGGTAAAATTATTTTGGACACTCAAATAGAGTCACTTATTAAAACTTTGAGCCTTCATAATGTAATCTGAGACTAATTTCGGAAGATAAAACATTATCTTTGAAAAATTACCAACTTACTCTAACACTATCTAATCATCCTACTTGTAGAATCCCGTGTTTTTGAACCGGGTTAAAAATTACAAATGTTTCTGATTTTCTTTTTCAGTTTATCAATGGGTCGTTCTTTTTAAACCAAGATCTGGAATTTTATTCCGAGTGTTGGAACACCTAAATATGTCATTTTTCAAACTTTGATATATGTTTTTAGGTAAAGGGGAAGTCGCATGGGCAGTGCATAGTTTGTCTAACCATGTCGCCAAACCGTGTGTAGTTGAAGTTTTGAGGCAGTGTCTAACGCATGGTTAGTGCACGGTTTGTCTAACCGTGTGACCTAACCATGCGGGCACTTAAATGAGATCCTTAAATTGTGGATCTCACTCGTTTTTGCCTTTAGATGGCTTGTTTAAGCTCCTAAGTGGACATAACTCGAGATTACTCTCCCTTGAAGGTTGGAAAACCTCTCACAAGCATTTTGGAGGTAATCCGCAGGCTTATCTTGGCGAATCAAAGTCAAATTCTTGAGGTAGGTAGATGTTCTTCTTCATTCTTGTTCGGTTTCTTAGATCTACTTAGATCTACATCTCCTCTTCTCTCGGTTTCTTAGATCTACGCCCATTATGGGTAAATCTAAGTGTGTAGATGAAAGGTATGATATGTTTTGGTCTTGGTATTTCTAGGAGAAGTGGTCTAAGGCGGGTTCTTGAAGAATCAGCCTGTTTCTCTTGAGGGTTCTTCATTCGTTGTGGTTTACGGCAAAACCCCCAGGTAGGGTCCCAAATCTTTAACAATTTATTTAAGAATTATATATTGTTTAAATAGATTGAGAATGTGAGTTTCCTTGATTATGATATGTCGATGCATGACACTTTTAATGTTATTAAGTAATTCCACCCACATGAGATAAATGAGGACTTGAACATGTGTTGATTTTAAGCATGGATTGCTATTGTAGTTAAAGTGATATGATTAAACAATTGAATTATTTGAATGGGAAGAATGAGTAATAGGATAATTAATTGTAGAATTATTTATCAAGTCATGAGTTGGAATGAGATTGTGGATTTTAATGATTATTGGGAATATTGAATATTTGACATGTTTGGAATATAATTTGGAAACTGGTAATAACTAATGGATTGATTAATTATTACATGTTAAATGGTAAATGGTTAAATAATTGATGATTGGTTAAAGAGATAAGGTTTAATTAATTAATTGTTGAATTAATTAATTTTCATGCATTAAATTAAGATTGTGAATTGATAGTTTGTTACGATTGTTGGTCAGGAGTACCTTTTGATGCGTATTAGTTTTCCATGCCTTAAGTTGTCTTGAATGGAGTTGTTTAGAGATATGATATGGTGCGTGATATGGTCATTAAATATCTTGGCTTTGTTCAACATGTTTTTAGATGATTATGGTGTGCTTGTAGATTGTTAAAGTCATGGACGAACCATTGTTTGAGTGGACGGGTTCAGACTTGTTAAAGAATTTACATAATTAAATGTTGAGTTAATTATTCAGTTGGCCTGCTAATAATAATTAATTGTTAATTAATTATCAATTAATGAGATATTGAATGGATAATTAAGTGTTAAATTATCTGAAGAGCGATTTGTGTTGTTAATTAATTGTTGAATTAATTAACAGATTGGTTTTGCGGTGTTAGACATGGTACTCTACACCAATGATAAAAATATATGTATGATTGATGAATGGGTTGTGAGACAAGTATTGAGGCTCCAAATACTCACAGGGTGTTAGACATGGAATTCTACACCAATGATAGATGTATATGTATGATTGATAGATGGGTTGTGAGACAGGTATTGATGCTCCAAATACTCACGGGGTGCTAGACATGGTGTTCTACACCCATCTTGCAAGAAAATATTCTTTTATGGGATAGGGACTGATACTCCAAATACCAATGGGTTTTGAGATAAGGATTGAGGCTCCAAATACTCACGAGGGTGCTAGACATGATGTTCTACATCCATTAATTAACATTGGACTGTGGGTCCAATTTTTCGTGCGTGAAATGAGTTTAATGGTTAATGAAGGCTGTTGTGACATGATGATTTGTGAATTGATTATGAGAAAGGGTTCAGGCTTATTTATGAATTGGGTGAACCACTTTTAGTGGACGGGCTCAGACTTAGTATATGAAAGATTAAATTTAATAACTTATGACGCGTTATCCAAGACAAATCACAAGCTTGGATTTGGTCTTTACTTGATTACTTAGATGGACTTTAGAGACATCTGTGGTGAGTGACTTATACAGGAGATGTCGGGCGTATGCCAAATCTCAAGACTTTCATAATTTATTAATATTGGAATAATTGATAAACGATAAATGATTATGCAATGATTGTTGAGTATGCATGAAAAATTAATAGTGAACGTTTAGACACCAGTTGAGGGATGAAGTAGGTACTTGAGTATATAGTTACTTTGTACTGCTTACTTTATTTTATGCATGCCTTCACGTGTTGTAAATTATTTATTAAATGTCTGGATTTGGGGTAGACACTGGTGGTCCCAGCCTACTGAGATTTATATCTCACACCCTACTAGGGCCGCCATTGCATTGGGTACCCAATTAGATTATATTTGGTTGCAGGACTATGTTGTTTGCATTTACTTGGTAGATAGGAGTAGAGGACCGAGTGGATGCTCAGGATGCTTGAGGAGATCTCCCTTGGGGCTTTGAGTCATTATTTGTTTACTTCTGTATTGGAATGTAAAGCATGTTGTTTTTTTTCACTGTTTTCTATTTTGTATCATTAGCATGTCATGTATGTATCTGCTGTATAATTTGGTGTTGGTTATTTGTTTTGTACAAGATTTATAAAATCTGCTTTCCGCTGCTTTATCATTTATTAGACCATTTCTGCTATTTATTGCCTTTGTCTATTTTTGAACACTAAAATGATGGTATAGTCTCCCCACTGACTATCCTTAGACCCTCGCTGCTAGACGACAGCCTCTGGCATATGGGGAGACGCACTTGAGGTCATGTGGCGACCGGTTCGGCCATCGGTTCAGGGGTGACCTAGATCGGGATGTTACAAAGTGGTATTAGAGCTTTTGGTTTCTTTCTTTTCCTTTGTCTTACTGTTTTGGGGTTGGTAGACAGGAGACTAGGAATGTGTCGGTGCTTGGGTTAATAGTCGTGGTTGGGACTGATCACCTCATGTACGGGAAATGACCAAGTGACCAGGGATGGGAATTGATGTTTGTACTATTAGAGGTTACAGTTGATATGATTTCACCTTGAGTGACTGGTGTATTTTCCGCTGTTTATTGATTTTGAGAATTTTAAAAAGAATAATTTTCTTGGCCCGATATGGCAAGAAAGTTTCATACATGCATCATCTTAGTCGCTTAGAGATTCACATGTCATGCATATAACATTCCATGTTGTTGCATTAGTAGGATGCCTGCTAATTTGGATTGTGTTCCTTGGGTGCAATGTCATGTTTGATCTTCTTTAGCATGCCTCTCTAGATAGCATGTTACGGTGATAGATTTAACATGCTTGAGTGATTATATTCTGTACTTCCTTGGTTATTAGCATGTTTTGTTGTTGTGACATGCTTCTGTGTTATAGCATGTTGTTGTGTTACTACTTATGCTAACATGTTTGAGAGGTTTTGATATGTGAAAGGGGTGCTAAAGATAAAATGTTAAATAAATGTTGATTGTGTTAAATGGGAGCCAAAATCCAGTGATAAGGTGTATGGGAGCCTTATCAATTGGTAGGTGGCCACCCATATAATTTGGACTGTTAGGTTGATCATTTTAATTTCTGAATTGACATTGGTATCGATTAATGAGAGCCAATTTTCAATCCATGGAGTGTATGGGCGCTTCATGAGTTGGGAAATAACGGCTCATATTAAATGTGATGACTTGATGCCGTGTGAAATGCTTATAAATGTGAAAGATGTTTAATGTTGATCTGAAATCAATTGGCTAGCTTCTAAAATGAAACTGGACCCAAGTAGGTCAGTGGGGGAGTGTTTTTATGAGATAAATCGTTTGGGTGTTTAAAATTTTAATACCTGTGCTTTTTCTATTGGTTTGCTTTATAGAGAACTCGGGTTAGTTAAAATGGGATCCTCATAGGTCACCTTATCTTCTTAAAAAGAATTTATTTTGATAAGATTCCTGAAAATGACGGGATGTCAACTAACGTAAATGTTTTAAAAAGGGAGTTTTATGAAACTTGCATGTTCTGCCTTGGGGCATTTTGAAAATGGTACTTTGATGTTTTGATTAAATCTTTTGATGATTAAAGATTAGAAGTGATTAAATATAAGAGGCTTGGAAATGGAACCTATTGTGGTGTCCACTGTTTAAAACCCTCATGTAAAGGGTAGTTCGGACTTCTCTCGAGTTACCTTGGAATGGATGCATGAGTACTTTCTGTAGGCGTTCTTCTCCTTAGAAATGGACTTATGTTCGGATTTTGAGCCTGGTGACTTGTTTGAAGTGACCTGTTTTAGGGTTGACACTTTTTCTTCGTAAGGGGCTAACCTGCGGTCGGTAGCGCCCTCAAAACATAAATGTCTTGCTAGCGCTATGGATTTTCTCACTCTTTTGGTGTTGTTGGGTGTCGTTGTCCCAGGTAGGACTTCCAGTTTCCAATGACACCCTTGTTCGAATGGGTGGTGATGTGTTTCTTGACCTTGTTGTGGGCTTGAGCATCGAGTAATGCTCTTTGTCAGCTGGTTAGACGTGCCTCGGGCATGGTTGACTGCTTTGTTGGTCGTTTGACCCTTTCTTCTTAGTAATGGATGATTGTTTATAGCGTCGTCTAGGAAAATGGTCGTATGAGGCAATATGACTCTGTAATAAGTCTTTTTGTACTGTTGAGTAAGGTTTCAGGTCAACTCCATGTAGAGTAACTTGAGCGTTAAAGAATCAACTTCATTTCAATGCATGGAATGGTTTTTGAAAGACCCGGGTGTTTTGACATGCCGATCTTGTTGTTAATCTAGCAGGCTGGTGAGCGGCTGATCTTTTCTTGATATGTCATAGGAAATCCTAAGGTGGTTATTGTTACTTTGTTTTCGATGAACGTGTTGGCAGGTGATGCCGATCTTTTAGAACAGAGTTGTCTGGTAATGGTTTGACTGATCTTCTTCATGACCTCAGTTTTATCTTAGTACGCTCTTCTGGACACGATGAGCATGTCCCCTATCTTGAACTCATCATGGAGACACTAAGATAGCATTGGTCTTACTCCACGCTATAGTTTAAATGTTTTTGGGCTTGAGGAGCAGTTCTTATCTAGGGAGTATGCGGGATGTGTGGTTTCTTTGGGCTACTTATTTATTCATGTTAGGGAATGGTTGTTTTTAAAATAGCCTTGTGATGGCTTGACTTGGAAAATTTACCAGATGTTGGGTAAGGACTTCGTTATACTTGCGGATGGTTTTGGAATATTTTTAAAGGAACGTTGTCAGATAAAGGGTGAAATGGGGTTTTGGGTCTGCAACGTCTTTTGAGGGAAGCATGTGAAACATGTTCCGTTGTTTGATCGAGATTCAACCTTTTACATTGACAAGTTCCTTCTAATGACCTTATATATAAGATTTGTTTCGATGTTTAAGCTTTAGAGTAATCTTTGGATCTAGTTGTAAAGGCTTATCCATCAGGTTTGAGAAGGGTTAAAGGTGTGTTTGGAATTGGGAACGCAACATGTCACTTCTAACGAGATTAAATGACCTTGTTAGGTGGGTTGTTTTAGTAGTGGTTCCCGATGGCTTCTCGAGGATGATAAGTTTTTAAGGTGGGTATAATGTAGAATCCCTTGTTTTTGAACCGGGTTAGAAATTACGAATGTTTCTGATTTTCTTTTTCAGTTTATCAACGGGTCGTTCCTTTTAAACCAAGCTCCGAAATTTTATTTTGAGTGTTGGAACACCTAAAGATGTCATTTTTTCTAACTTTGATAGAAGTTTTCAAGAAAAGGGGAAGTTGCATGGGTAGCACACGGTTTTTCTAACCGCGTGGCCAAACCGTGCGTAGTTAAAGTTTTGAGGCAGTGGCTAACGTAAGGTTAGAACACGTTTGTCTAACCATGTGGCCTAACTGTGCGAGGAGTGTTTTCTGAGATAGTAGCTAACGCACGGTTAGTGCATGGTTTGTCTAACTGTGAGAGCAAATTTTGTGGGCACTTAAATGAGATCCTTAAATTGTGGATCTCACTCGTTTTTGCCTTTAGATGGCTCGTTTAAGCTCCTAAGCGGCCATAACTCGGGATTACTCTCCCTTGAAGGTTGGAAAACCTCTCCCAAGCATTTTGGAGGCGATCTAAAGGCTTCTCTTGGAGAATCGAAGCTAAATTCTTGAGGTAGGTAGATTTCCTTCTTCATTCTTGTTAGGTTTCTTAGATCTACTTAGATCTACATCTCCTCTTCTCTCGGTTTCTTAGATCTATTCCCATTATGGGTAAATATAATTTTGTAGATGACAAGTATGACAAGTTTTGGTCTTGGTCTTACTAGGATAAGTGATCTAAGGTGGGTTCTTGAAGAATCAACCAGTTTCTCTTGAGGGTTCTTCGTTTGTTATGGTTTCCGGAAAAACCCCAAGGTAGGGTCCCATATATTTAACAATTTATTTATGAATTATAGATTCATTAAATAGATTGAGAATGTGAGTTTCCTTGATTATGATATGTTGATGCATGACATTTTTAATTTTATTAAGTAATGCCACCCACATGAGATAAATGAGGACTTAAACATGTGTTGATTTTAAGCATGGATTTCTATTGTAGTTAAAGTGATATGAGTAAACAATTGAATGATTTGAATGGGAATAATGAGTAATATGATAATTAATTTTAGAATTATTTATCAAGTCATGAGTTGGAATGAGATTGTGGCTTTTATTGATTATTGGGAATATTGAATATTTGACATGTTCGGAATATAATTTGGAAACTGGTAATAATTAATGGATGGATTAATTATTAAATGTAAAATGGTAAATGGTTAACTAATTGATGATTGGTTAAAGAGATAAGGTTTAATTAATTAATTGTTGAATTAATTAATTTTCATGCATTAAATTAAGATTGTGAATTTATAGTTTGTTACAATTATTGGCCAGGAGTACCTTTTGATGCATATTAGTTTTACGTGCCTTAAGTTGTCTTGAATGGAGTTGTTTAGAGATATGATATGTTGTGTGAGATGGTCACTAAATATCTTGGCTTTGTTTAGCATGTTTTGAGAAGATTATGGTGTGCTTGTAGATTGTTAAAGTCTTGGATGAACCATTTTTTGAGTGGACGGGTTCAGACTTGTTAAAGAATTTGGATAATTAAATGTTGAGTTAATTGTTCAGTTGGTATGCTAAGAATAATTAATTGTTAATTAATTATTAATTAATGAGATGTTTAATGGATAATTAAGTGTTGACTTATCTGAAGAGCTATTTGTTTTGTTAATTAATTGTTGAATTAATTAACAGATTGGTTTTGTGGTGTTAGACATGGTATTCTACACCAATGATTAATATATATGTATGATTGATGAATGGGTTGTGAGACAAGGACTGAGGCTCCAAATACTCAGAGGGTGTTAGACATGGAGTTCTACACCAATTATAGATGTATATGTATGATTGATAGATGGGTTGTGAGATAGGGACTGATGCTCCAAATACTCACGAGGTGCTAGACATGGCGTTCTACACCCAGTTTGCAAGCGAATATTATTTTATGGGATAGGGACTGATGCTCCAAATAGTCATGGGTTGTGAGACAAGGACTGGGGCTCCAAATACTCATGAGGGTGCTAGAAATTATGTTCTACATCCATTAATTAACATTGGATTGTGGGTCCAATTGTTCGTGCATGAAATGAGTTTAATGGTTAATGAAGGCTGTTGTGACATGATGATTTGTGAATTGATTATGAGAAAGGGTTCAGGCTTATTTATGAATTGGGTGAACCACTTTTAGTGGACAGGCTTAGACTTAATATATGAAAGATTAAATTGAATAACTTATGACATGTTATCCAAGCCAAATCACAAGCTTGAATTCGGTCTTTACTTGATTACTTAGATGGTATTTAGAGACATCTGTGATGAGTGATTTATACGGGAGATGTCGGGCGTAGGCCGAATCTCAAGACTTTCATAATTTATTAAGATTGGAATAATTGATAAATGATAAATGATTATGTAATGATTGTTTAGTATGCATGACAAATGAATAGTGTGGGTTCAGACACCAGTTGAGTGCTGAAGTAGGTACTTGAGTATATAGTTACTTTGTACTGCTTACTTTATTTTATGCATGCCTTCATGTGTTGTAAATTATTTATTAAATGTCTAGATTTGGGGTAGACACCGGTGGTCCCGGCCTACTGAGATTTATATCTCACACCCTACTTGAGCCACCATTGCACTGGGTACCCGAGTAGATTATATTTGGTTGCAGGACTATGTTGTTTGCATTTACTTAGGAGATTGGAGTATAGGACCGAGCAGATTATCAGAATGCTTGAGGAGATCACCCTTGGGGATTTGAGTCATTATTTGTTTATTTCTGTATTTGAATGTAAAGCATGCTATTTTGTTCACTTTTTTCTATTTTGTATCATTAGCATGTCATGAATGCATCTGTTGTATAATTTGGTGTTGGCCATTTGTTTTGTACAAGATTTATAAAAAAAAAATTTCGCTTCTTTATCATTTATTAGACCGTTTCCGCTATTTATTGACTTTTTCTATTTTTGAACACTAAAATGAGGGTATAGTCTCCCCACTGACTATCCTTAGACCCTTTCTGCTAGTCGGCAGCCTCTGGCGTACGGGGAGACACGCTTGAGGTCATGTGGCGACCGGTCCGGCCACCGGTTCAGGGGTGACCTGGGTCGGGACGTTACACTACTGCCTACAATAGAACTCTATAGCCTTTTGGAACATTTTTTATCTCATGATAAATCTATCGAATGAATGGGGCTTTGAAAGTGTCCCATGATTGGTCCTTTAGTGGCTTATCCCAAATAATGTACTTCCATTATTTACAATTGGGACCTTCAATCATTAACATAGAGAATATATCCTTAAAACACTCTGGTATCTCAATCATATTAAATATTTCTTCAATATTATTTGGCCACTCTCCTGCTTACTTGGGAACATACACCCTTATGAATATAAGAAGACTAATATCTTGAAATTATTTAGATCAATCTCTAACTCGAGGAAGATTCAAACCCATAGAACCTCCAAAAACTGTCAATATCAAGCTTGGATCAACAAGAGGATCACCACACAGTAATTTATTTGATGATATCTCTAAAGATTTCACAAGTAATTTCTTTGGTGGAATAAGTATATAATAAAAATACACAAACAAATTCAATAAATAATTTGATACTCGAAAAGGAGGAATAAAATCCCAATCAATGAAATAATACTATCATGCCATAACTTCCAAAAACATAGATCCAATACAATAAGTCACCAAAATAATAGTTTCCTTAATAGGAGAAAATCTCTTTCAAAATAAAAAACTTTGAAATAAGATTAGGAATCACTTTTTTTTAAATCCCAAATGGAAACTTTTGAAATGCATCGTGTCATTTGAAACACGAAAAAAAATGGAATCCATGAAAACAAATGAAAATACACTTTGGAAAATCTATCAAATCTCAAAATCACATTTTCCCCATGACTATTCCAACCAAAAATCCATGTTTACATTTCTACCTCCCATGGGGATTTATCTATAGAAAGTTCATTATCAACATCTCTATAAAAAATAATTTACATCAAGTGCCTCACTTATGGAAGCACCCATTGGGGGAAAATTTATAAAAATGGCATAAAATTATTCAAAACATAATCATTTCATTTTGAAAATATCATGATGATTCCTTAGAACATTTTAAAAAAACTATACAATGAAATTTTTGAAAATCAACCTCGACTCAAAACCCTTTTGAAACTCACTTATTCATTACATCAAATAGTTTTTAAATCATAATATAATTGAATTTGACCATTTTAAGCATATACATCAAGAGAATCACAATCAATAACAAATAATTCAAATCAAACTCATCAAGTATCAATACCTTCAAAAACCTATCCCATTTTACCTCAAACAAGTCATAAATAATGAAAGAGACAATATGAAATGTAGGAAAACAAAATAACATAAAATATTTTTATTTTCAGTAGTGTATGGTTTGGATGTGAAGTTTTTCAAACTACATTCCAACAGTGTAGAATGCTACTGAGAGTTTACAGGACCATATTCATGGTCACCACACAATTTACTAGACCATACAATGTAACTATGTTGATCAAGAATACTCCCTATTTTAATTGAAAACCAATTTTTTTCCAAAATATCAAAAATCAATTTAGTATGAAACAAATCACTACTAATTAGCTCAAATTTTTTCAAGAATAATTCAAATTTGAAGGTCATTCTCAAATTACATCTCTCAACTATATATTGTAGATCAAAACTCAACATGAGAAAGAGATGGATGGATTCTCTCTTTTAATTACCTCCTGAAGACCAATGAATTTATATCCTATATTCCAGTACATCCAAAATAACATAAGAAAAACCAATATTTGATGCCATTTTACAACAAAATAGCCCAGTATACCTTTTCTGAAACACGAATCGGCTCACCACATGTCCCAAAGCGCATTCCTGATTTCCACAAGCTGGAAACCAGTGCCAAGGAATCAATCCTTACTCAACATGGAAATGGTTTCATCTCATAATAAAAAAACTAAAAAGTACATGAAGATGCAGAAAAGGTAAAATGGGGCAACATATATTTTACTTGGTTCATCTGAGATGGATAATCCTAGGAGAACACATCAATGTTGTGTTGATGTGCAAGGATTGTAACACTCTATACTAGTGTTATAAGAAGGCTTTATGAATGGATCATTGTTGATCTCAAGCATAATGCATCTTCTTATGTTTTCCCTCATTGTTCATGCCAAGGAATTATAAAATACTATGCAACTCACAGGTGGATTACAATAAAGTTCAGAAATAAATACCAATATATCGAGGGTGATGATGTTATTCTTCTTCTACTCCTTAAAAAACCATATATTCATAGTATTTCCCTCTTACTTTTTCCAAAACTACCCCAAGAAGTTTCTATGAATGATTTCATACCTTTTCATCAATAGTGTATATCACTCTTTATTCCTCCTCAACTCCCCAATCATTTACAAGTGTTCTCAATGAATCTGGGTCAAAAATCCCATAATAATTGTGGCATCACTCCTTCATAAATGAACATCCTTCAAATATAGAAGATATTTATGGATATAATATTTCATTAAAAACTCATTCAAAATCTTGATTCAAAGTTCTTAAAATCTATCTTAATACTCTATCCATTTCCTCCATTGAATTCTCCAAAAAATTCTGTTATTTTGATTCTTTTAAAAACTAAATTTTAAATTTTCTCCATCGACAAGGCATAGTTCATCTCTAGGAGAGACTATTGAGAAGCTAAGTATTGGATGGACTGTATACACTACTGACTGTATAGATCTCTCATGCCACTACAATCAACCATGCAATGTAGTTTCATGTTATCATCCAATCAATCGTGCCTTTCCAATCGACTATATGACGTGACTGAATGTTGAAAAACAATCAACCATGCCTTTCCAAATGACCACACGAAGCGAACGCATGTTGAACTCCAATCAGCCATGCCTTTTAAATTGATCCTACAATGAGTCCCAACCAACCATGCCAACCAACTACACGTTGACTTCAAGCTATTGTGTGATTATTCAAGCTATTGTACGGTCACCCCAAGCTACCGCATGAGTATTTAAACTTTTCATAAAGAAAATATAATTTGAGCCTTCAGTAAAGAAAGGATCAACCAGTGTTGAACAAATTTTGGAAGGCCAAAGGTCTAGATTCATAGTTATAAATGGTATTGGTGGTGAAGCTGATCCCTCAATAACCAAATCATCAGCTATATCGAACAAAGGAAAATAAAAAATGAGAGCAGATTTAAACTCCCAAAAGATGAGGATCAACAAAAACATTATTACATGGTAGATGAAATGTGGAGAGATGGAAGTGGAAAAATATTTCCACTAATGAAGTTCCAATTTTGTGGATTTATTGGTCACACAATGGCCTACTGTACAAAAGCAAGAACATATCTAGGAAAAAATATAGATAATAAACTAAGAAGAATGTCACTATATTCCACATCTCAAAGGGGTAACTCCTTGTATGAATATTGTTTTAATTTCTCTAATTTTGGGTACAAATCTAGTGTTTTCAGGAAAAGAGCTAGCAGAAATGAGGAGTATAAAAGACCATGGAGAAATAATGATACACAACCACACTCTATCCCTTTGAAGAATAGGTACTCTCTCTTGGAAGAAGAATATGAATGTGATAACTCTCCCTATAAAGAAATTAAACAAGTGGAGGTATCTATGACACCAACTCACCCCTCATGGAAAGAGAAGAATACGAAAGAAATATCTAATATTGTAGAGGTTTCTTTCAAGAATTATAAGAATGAAACCATGTGGATTTTTGACAGGGGTTGTTCATCCCACATGAACGGAAATGAAAACCTTCTGAATAATATAAAAGAAAAGGTTGATGGAACTGTAAGGTTTGGTAATGATACTATATATAAAATAAAAGTGAATGGTATAACCAAACTTATTGGGGATGAAGTAAAGAGTACATAAGTTTTTATTGTGTGTGGTTTAAAGCATAATATCTTAAGTGTGAGTCAACTGTGTGACTTAGGATTTGAATTTATATTTGATCATAAAGGATTCTTTATTATAAACAAATTTGGATTATCACTTATGAAGATATGGAGAACTAGTTGAAATCTCTATCAAGTTGATAGTAGGAAAAACACATGTTTACTCACAGTTTATGAAGAAAATTATTTGTAGGTTCATAGGTTGGTACATATACTACAACAAATCATGGAGATTCTCCCCAAGATAAAGGAAACAACTGATATTCCTATCCTAAATCATGACAAGAAACGTATATTCAATGCATGCATGAGATGAAAAATGGTGTGTAATCCCTACAAATAGAAAAATAAAATGGCATCAAATCTTCTTTACCTAATACACATAGATATGTGTGTTCACATGAACATTTTAGGAATATATAGAGAAAGGTTGTTTATATTTTTTGTTGATGACTACAGCCATTTGGGATGCGTTCTGTTTATGAATAGAAAATGGAAAGTATGGGATTGCATGATCAGGTACATGCATCAAGCAGAAAATGAGACTAGAAATGCCATCAAGACTTCATGATCTGCCAAAAATCATCTTGAAAATACTAGAATCAAGCATGGGGTATAATCGGTAAGAAGTCCATAAAAAATGGAGTAGTTGAATGTATAAATAAGATGGTCAATCATATGGAAAAGTGCTTAATTTTTTAAGGTAATGTTCCACATCATTACTGGAAAGAAACAGTGCTCTTTTCATTTTACTCTCAGAACCATGCTCTTCTAATACCTGGAGAACAGCGAAATCCCTATGAAATTTGGAATGGGAGAAATCCATCTTTGAAGCATTTTCATGTGTTTGGTAGAAAGTGATAAATCTTGAACAATTAAGGAAACTAAGGGAGATATGGTGATGCTACAGATGAAGGTTTCCTCTGAGGATATTCAATGAAAATAAAATCTTACAAGTGCTTCAACAAAAGGTCGATCAAGATAGTTGAAAGTAATGATGTCAAAATTATTGAAGAAAAAGAGAATAAAAATATAGGAGGATCATTTTCTAGTGAAATATATGAAGGAAAATATAATAAATATGAAAGTAAAAAAGTTGTGGAATATTTTCCAAGAGATGAAGATTCAGAAGAAAAATATGAAGAACCTATGGTTGAACAACCTGAACCTGCACCACAAAGAAAAATAAAAGGATGGAGGTTGATCTATCAAATACTATTTGGTACAATACTACACCCACACAGACACATAGGATGAAGACTATGGATCATGCAACACTGTTATATAATATGGAGGCAACAACATTTGAAGAAGTATATAAGGATGGGGCTTGGGTAAAGGATATGAATGAGGATCTAGATAAGATAGATAAAAATAAGACTTGGGAGTTTGTGGATAGGCTCAAGTATCACAATGTTATTAGAAAAAAGTGGGTCTTTTGAAATAAATTGAATGAAATTAGTGTTGTGATTCAAAATAAAGATTTTTATTGGTTTACAAATGGTATACTCAAGTTGAGTGAGTTGATATAGAAGATACTTTTTCTCCAAGGGCATGGCTTGAATTCATCAGAGTGTTCTTAATAGTGGGTGAGAAATGGGGATATAAAATTTTTCAAATTGATGTTAAAACAACTTTCTTGAATAGAATTCTGAATGAGGACTTGTACATCGAACAACCTATGGGATTTTTTATTAGAAAAAATGAAAATAATGTATGTAAGCTGAATCAAACCTTGTATAAATTGAAACAGCACCCAGTTCTTGGCATTTCAGACTTGAGTCTGATCTAAAGAAGTTGGAGTTTAGAAGAGGTGGAGTGGATCATAACTTATATGTAATAATTTCTAATGAAGATTATTTCATGGAATTGGTATATGTGGATGACATTATATTTAGATGAAACAAACATCATTCGATAGAGGATTTTCCCAATATGATGAAATCTGATTTTGATATGTCTATAATTGGTGATATCAGTTACTTTCTCAGATTGAAAGTTATTTAAAAGGATGATTATACCTTTATTTCATAATCTAAGTATGAAAGTGAAATTATTTAGAGGTTTTGAATGTATGATTCCAAACTATTTTCAACCCCTATAGTAGTTGGAACCAAGCAAGGAAGTTGTGAAGATGAGAAATCAGTTGATCCTACTTTGTACAGAAAGATGATTGGGAGTCTGCTATATTTGATAGCACATTGCTTGATATGTCATAATAAACCAGTTTGGTAGCCCTGTTTCAATTTTTTACCCAAGAATAGTACATACCATATGTAAAAAGAATCATGAGATCCGAGGAACACCCACTTTTGGATTGTTATTCAAAGAAGAAAAGATACATGAGCTCTCAGCCTTCTTAGATGTTGACTTAGCAGGTGATGTGGTTGATAGAAAATCCACTAATTGAGATGCTTTATTTATTGGAAACAAATGTGTAATATGGATAAAAAATAAGCAAGAGAGTAATTCCTTAATCACATATGAGGAAAAATATATAGCTATCACAATGGTAAGTACACAATTAATTTGGATGAGATAGAAATTATAAGAACTTAGATAATTAGTCCAACAACCTGTGGTAATCTACTGTGATAACAAAAGTGTCGTTGAGCTTATAAATAATTCAGTGCAGCACTCTTAGAATAAGAATGTAGTGATTAGATATCACTTTATCACAGAAAAAGTGGAACAAGTAGTTATTAAAATGGGATTTGTTGGAAATGATCACCAAATAGAAAACATTTTGACCAGACCTTCGGTTATCAAGGAATTCAAGAAACACATGTTGAATCTTGGTGTTCAACCACCTCATTCAAATTAAATAGGTTTGACTTTACTCCCCTCTCCCTTCATGTATATATTTTTTACTTGGAATGGATTTTTTATATGTAGGTTCAAGAGGTTTTTTGCGAACATGGTGATATGTCAGACAGGGAGGTGGGGATGGGAAGTATAAGAAGGATTTGCTCTGAAACTTGTGGATAGTAGTGTATTAATTGATGTATTCTATTATTTCCTTCAATAAGACAAGGCTATAATTTTCTTAGAGGATATACTAATGTTTTAATTGATTAGGTTTCAGATATTTGGGATGTGGTTAGAAGGAGGGATCTCTATTCTTACCCACCTTTACAATTTATTATCAAAGGGGAAGAATACTTAAGGAATTTCAATGACTTTTTCAAGGGGATCTTGAGGATGGTTTGAAATCTAGAAGGTGTTAGAGAGATTGAAGACAAAATCCAAATGGAGAGAATTTTGGGACTATGGATTTCACAAGGTTGGATTTTTTTTCAATTAAGTGTTCTTATTTATTGGGGTTACAGATGAATGTTCTGGACGCAGCGGAAGCGTCAGATGGGTTATGACCAACATTGATTTTTTTCATGATCAATGATTAATCCTAGATTTTCATGATGATGAACACTACGATCAAAATAATTAAATCAAATAATATAGACAAAGGATAAACACTGGAACCAAATCACAGGATCATCAAATATTATTTATAATTAATTTAATCTATTAAAGAATTACCTTGCATGAAATTTTTTCTTCATTAATGGATTTGACAATGGATCTACATCGTATCATCATTTTTTTATAGGAATAAAGATTATATTATCTCTAGTGATGATCCACATGTGTTCCAAAAATCTTCAAAAGTGATTGTAGGAATCTACGAGTGCTAGCACGATAGATCCTATCGCTTATGTGTTTTGACTTTGATCAGCCCAATAATCGCTTCTAAAGTATTCTCCTTGATCTCTCTATACTCAAGAGTGGATGGTGGATGAAGATCACACATCATTCTTAGGAGTGTTCTTGGATAAGGGATCTTTTTAGGACTTCGAGGGGATTCTCTGGATTTTGTTGTGCACAACACAAAATGAATTTCCTCTCTTGAAAAATAATATAATTTGATTTATATAACAATATGGTTAAAAATAAATAATTGCACAAGTTCCCTTTATTATTTATTTAATCCATGTGGAGCCTCAACTCTATAATGATAATATTATTATTATTTCTTGACATACATTAAACTCATGAATTAAATTAAATATTATTTTACTAAATAATATTCAATATATATTATTTCTCACAGGACTGATAAACTCAATATTCCATTCCTTCAAAATATTTAGTGGGCCTTGAATAATGACTATTTATTTAATAAATAAGTATCACTTTATTATTCACTAATAAATAAATAAATACTTCATTCACTAAATAAAAAATAAATATTTATTAAATATTCCCCTCACATAATATTCTCTTGAATAATTGGTGATAGAATATATGTGATCAAGAAAACATGAATAATTATTAAACCACATGTGGGAATAATATTTATTCAACTTGTTAAATAATAAATATTAATATATTATTTAACTGAGATTCTGAATACACTTATTGTGTGATCCTCTATGCCTCTTTCTCAGTGGTGTTAGGCAAAGAATCCTAAAGTATAATGTTAGTGTCTAGGAACATGCCAAGGAACCCATAGAAAAATAAGTTAATGTTCCAATGACATAATACCTCATATGGATGCTTATTTTGTAATATAATCCTTTTATCGTGATATTTCTAATCAAGTAGGTTGCATGCTGGTGTAATCAACATATGTATTTGATGTATGTTTCTTTGACTTTATGTAAATTGAACTTGCATATAAAACACCATAGTCATGGATTTAATTAGGCTATATCATTTCCATCAAAGATCCTGAGATATCAACTCCCGTTAAAGAACAGAAGGGAGAAATCCTTTCTCACATTATTCATTAATAAAATATTAATCATGATGCATCCAATGTATCATACCTCACCATGAACATATGTCATCACGATTTTCATCAAAACATCAAAGTATGTGACATATAACACTCGTTAATAATAATGTTAAATTATAAAGACCAATACACATGTTCGCAGCTAGGAACATCCAATGAAACATTTAAATTTGGATTTCCTACTAGTGGGTCTCATTCTCATAATATCCTACATTGGATATTACCAAGGGCGTATAGCATGAGAAAGTTCCTCAAAGTCCAATGAGTCTCCACCCCTGATAGCTTGGATCATTTTTGTCCCTAAAATAATTTCATCCGTCTATAGAACAAATATTTAAGAATACTATCATAGCACTTCCAGATTCTCATCATAGTGTGAACTGTTATGTCCTTTCAGTGCGACATCTACTCTTAGGACATTATAACATTCTATGCCACGTAGAAGAACAATCATGATGTGATAAAGAGTTTATTATTATTCAAAACAATGAATACATGTTATCATAAAGTACATCAAAGTTGGTTCTAGGGTGACAACTCTAACAGATTCCCACTTGCACTAAAGTCAACTACTAACAACCTTATGTCGGCTAGATCTCACGTGACACTTATGCTACTGCTGAGAAAGGCCTTTAGTCAAGTTTTCCTCTAAGTTTTCTTCTATGGAAACTCTACTTACTACAAATTCACCCCTTTGATAAAAATATTTCAAGAGGTGATACTTCTGGAGTATGTACTTTGTCTGTTGGTGTGACATTGTCTCTTTTGAAAGAGTCACCACTGCAGTACTATCACAATATAATGTGATAAGGCCTTAACTTTTAGGTACCACACCAAGCTCCTAGATAAATTTTTGTATCCAAATGGCTTCCTTGCCTGCTTCAAGAGCTGCAATATACTCGGAATCCATTATAGAATTAGCGACAGCTGGCTTCTTTGAACTCTTCTAGCTCACAGATCCTCTATTGAGACAAAAAACATATACTGACTGTGACTTTAGATCATTCTAATATGTTTCAAAACTAGAATTGGTATAACCCCTGATGAATATCTCCTTGTCTCCTTCATTCATTGGGAACTTATCCTTAGTTCTTCTTAGATACTTGAGGATAGCCTTAACAGCAGACCAATGTTGTTCTCCTGGATCTTCTTGATATCTGCCTACAATGCTTAATGAATAGGCAACATCAAGTATAGTACATAACATGGAATACATGATTGATCATATCCCTAAAGTGTATGAGATCTCACTCATTATCTCTTTCTCATATTGTGTCTGAGGACACATTTTCTTAGAAATATGTATATAATGTGACACTGGAACCAATCCCATATTATATTATTTCATACTAAATATATTTGGTATATGGTCAATGTATGTACTTTGACTTAGTCCAAGTTGTCTCTTGGATATATCATGAATGATCTTGATCCCTAGAATATAGGCTACTTCACCTAAGTCATTTATGGAGAAACATTTGTTCAACAAGTCCTTAACAGACAGGAATACTGGTATATTGTTTCCAATAAGTAATATGTCATCAACATATACTATTAGGATAATGACCGCATTCCCAGTAAACCTCTTATAAACACGTGATTCACATTCGTTATTAATGAAACCAAATTCTTTTATAGTTTCATTGATTCAAATGTTCTATGACATGGATGCTTGCTTCAATCCATAAATGGATCTCTGCAACTTGAAAATCCTTTTGTCATCACCTAGAGTCGCAATCCCTTCTGGTTGTGTCATGTAGACATCTCCCTGAAGGTTCCCATTAAAGAAAGTTGTTTTGGAATCCATCTGTAAAATTTCATAGTCATGGTATACTGCTATAGCAAGTAGAATACTGATGAATTTAAACATGGAAACTGGTGAAACGGTTTCATCATATTCAATTCTATAAGATTTTCTAAACTCTTTAGCCACTAGCCTTGCTTTATAGGTATTTATATTACCTTTCATATCCATTTTTCTCTTGAATACTCATTTTCACCCTATGGGATTTACATCAATTGGTGCATCGACCAAAACCCAAACTTGGTTCTGATACATGGAATCCATTTCAGAATTCATGGCTTCTTTCCATCTTGCAGTTCTAAGCTCTCTACTACCTCTTTGTAGGAGATAGGTTCGTCATTGTCAACCAATAATGAGACACCATCTTCAATGACTATAAAACTATATATCTCGCTTACCTCTAGTGCTCATACATAGTACTTGTGATTTAGGAACTACTTCTTCCATGGGAACCTATGGAATCTTTTCCTATTCCAAATATTGTGTATCTTGATCATCAACTTCATCAATGTAAATCTTTCTCCCACTATCCTTTTTGAGTATGTTCTCCCTCTCAAGAAAGATGGCTTTTTTGCGACAATCGCTTTCTTGTTTGAAGGGTTGCATAGGTAGTATCAATTTATTTCATTAGGATACCCTATAAAGATACACCTTGTGCCTTGATGTGTTAGTTTGTTGCATGATAAGGCCTTAATAGATGCCTCGCAACCTCATACATGTGTATGTGACAAAACGGGTTTCTTTCCACTCTATAATTTGAAGGAAATTCTGTTTTCTACTTTAGTTGATACTCGGTTTAGTGTGTATGTTGCAGTTTGTAATGAATATCCCCAAAAGGATAATGGAATATTTTCATGACTCGTCATTGACCTTTCCATGTCTGATAATTTATGGTTCCTACTTTCATTAACACCATTCCACTGTGGTGTGTAAGGTGGAATGAGTTGAGATAGAATCTCAAACTCCTGTAAAAAGTCAATAAACTCTTGTTTAAGATATTCACCATCTCAATCTGGTCAAAGCTTCTTTATATTCTTTCCAAGTTGATTATCTACTTAATTCTTGAGTTCTTTGAATTTATCAAAGGATCCATCCTTATACCTCATCACGTAGACATAATCATATCTACTCTCAAGTCATCAATAAAAGTTATGAAGTAAGAATAACCACCTCTAGATTCTACTGGAAATGGTCCACACATATCAGTGTGTGCTAATCTTATAAGATTTTTGGCCCTTTCACTCTGTCCACCGAATAGTGGTTTGATCATTTTTCCTTGTAAACAAGCATGAGATCTTTCAAGTGGTTTTAACTCATAAGAGTCGAAATAACTATCTTGACAGATCTTGGTCAAACGCTTCTCATTTACATGACCAAGAAGGTGATGTCATATATGAGTGTTATATGAGTCATGTGAAGACGATTATTTATCTATTTTCAGTACTTAGTTTTTTTAAAATTTAATAGATAAAGACCGTTATTTAAATGTGTCATATCATAACATATGTTGTATTAATAAAAGAAAAAACCTTTATTTCCAAACATGAAAATAAAACCATCTGCATTTAGGCCTGATATAGAAATTATGTTCTTGTTAATGGTTGGTACATAATAATAATCCCTTAAAACCAATATCATTCATGTTGGCAATGAAAGGTGGTAGTCACAAATGGCTAGAGCAGCCAGCCTCGTACCATTGGAAACTCGCAAATCCACCTCGCCTCTATCAATTTTTCGGAATCTACATGGTTCCTATATTTGGATATAGATGTGAGCACTAAAATCTATATCTAATACCCAATAAGTAGATATTGAAATATTGCAATCGATAATGAATTAACCTTTAGCCTCCTCTTGCATTTGGGTGAAGTTCCTCTTTTGGCGGTCTTGCTTTCCACATGAAAAACATACTACCTCCTTTTCCTTGCTCTACCTTTGGATCTTCCACTTCTTGGAAGGATAGTGCTCGGGAGCTTTATACTTGTTATGAGTCCTCAACCCCTTCACCTTGTTCTTCCTTTTATTATTCACCATAAGGGTTGTGGGTTTTTCACACCCCATGTCCTTATCCACTTTGTGAATTAGAGTAAGAAGTTCTGAATGACTCTTCTGATTATTTCTTATGTTATAATTAACAATAAAACTGGAGAAGGTCTTGGATAGTGAGGAAAGTATGATATCTGTATGCAAATCATATAATAATTTAATCCCTAAGATGTTTAAGCATTCAATGTTGCCATTAAGGTTGACTACATGAGGCACAGTTGGTGCAAACTCTCCAAGCATAGTTATGAACAGAGCATTGGAGATCTCGTATCTCTCTTGTCCCGCCTTCTCTTAATAGAGATCTTGAAGGTGATACATCATGTTTTACACATCCATGTTCTCATGTTTCTTTAAAAGCTCATTTTTCATGAATGATAACATGAAACACTAAACATTTGTAGCATCATTCAAATGTTTCTCATAGAGATATAACTCTTCCTCACTAGCCTCATTACCAGACGCATCAGGAATAGGTTCTTCCAGCACATACAATTTCCTTTCATGGCATAGGATAACGCATAAGTGCCTTTTTCACTCTTGTAAATTTATGCTGGTGAGAATTTTATCCTTCTCAAGTATGGATCACAGCGATATGTTTGAAGTAATTTTATTGTTGTTTCTAAAAATAAGATAAGAAGACTTATAGTGATTTATCTGATAAAATTTACAAAAATAAATAAATATTATATCTATTAATCTCTCACTATTTTATCAAAACCCAATAGCCCTCACCATTGGCTTCAGAATATATTGTTGCTTGAACATTCTGGTGGAAATGATCCATATTCCCCTTCTCATCACCCCAACATTGGTTGTTCAAGAAATTTTATGGGTTTTAGATAGGCATTCAAAATTCCAATTGCATTAACTCACAGTTCCTTGATCTGTTAAGTAGACTCCTCAATCCCGAAATCTTTAAATTGGATTTCTTCAACCCTTACCTCTTAGTTACACGAAGTCATGCTTTGGCAGACAACCCTTGATGAGAAATAAGTTAAATCAACCCAAAACTTCAAGTTAGAATTCCTCAATAATTGAAAGCACCCCAACTTTGGTTGGTCAATAATTTTGAACTATGGTTGAATTTTAACTAAAGTAGTGGAAGGCAATACCGACTTAATATATATAATTGAGGAATTTTATCTTTTTTATGCGTAAATTTCTGATTATTATCTTTATTACATGTTTATTAATATTAATTGGATTTACTTAAGTGATTAACCATGTCTTAGATAATATTTGATCATAAATTAATTTATTTTAGTTCTATCTTGCATGCTTATTAATTCATTAATTCTTATGATCATGAAAAGAAATCCATAATGAAATAATTAAGCAACTTGACATAAATAACATAATAAAGTGGTGTGATCATGAGATTTTACTAATTATTAGTTTATCTAAAGGATGATAAACTAACCATCGACCAAGGGAGAAAACACCTTGAACCAATTAAGGTTCATGTTGCAGTTTTCCACCTGTCTACCTGTGTATCTATCATGGACAGATTTCACCTCACCTCCAAACTTGAATGGAATCTACTAGCATGGGAGCTCCATATATTACATATTCTTTTACTCATACATAGGTGATTGGAACCAAAAGATTAGTTAATGGGCTTACATAAAAGAAACCATAGACACACAGACCCTTACATAATGACATGAGAGATGAAATGCAAGCTAAAAAATTATTTTAATGGTAAATTAAATGAAACCAATCACATACAATGATCTGTTCTAGGATCATGATCATCCACATGCATAAAACGAATTATGAATTTAATAAAATTAACATTCAATTCAATTCGTTCTTATTTAAGATAAATTACGCCCGAATCAATTAATTATATTCTTTAATTAATCAATTTTTTATCTTAATTCTCATCTGAACTTCCTTGAGATTCTCATCCATCATAATATTAATCAAATTAAATAAATTTATTTAAAATTAACTGTGTACAAAAATGTATCTTGGAGGCAACATGGTGAGTACCCTTCAGAACTACCCAATGTGTATTATGCTCAAAAACTGTTTACTCTTGCGACTTGTAGAATACATGATTATCACGTAGTATCATCACATATAACATAAACTTAATGATAACATGGTTTACATGATTTTTTTATATTTACGTAGCATGTAATGATTCAATGCACGTAGAGTAATAACTGTAATATGACTTATACATGATATGTAGATCCAAACATTACACAGAAATTAATTAAACACTTATATATATATAAAATCATCACATGGTGTATCCTATCAACTTAATGACCACGTGAAAATACATGTTGATAAGGTTTGCACAATATAATAAATTAATTTTAATTCTGTGTAATTTGGTAAAAGTGCATGGAGTGTACATTTAAGATACATGACATGTATTATTATCATTGTCTATCCATGACACATGCCTATGGACTTGTCGTGTAATCATGCCATGAAAAATTTTGGAGTACACCGCATGTACATAGGCTACATAGTGTGTGTTCTTCAAGTTACACAACCTCCAGTCATGTAGGTCGTGTAAGAAGATACATGACCTGCCTATGACGACTGCATGATGTGTACAGATTTTACACGACATGTACTCCGGCTAACCGTGCTCCAGGCTATCCTGATCAACACGCGGTGTATAATTAAATTTACCAAATGTAATAAATACACATGACTTGAATTAATTATGAATTAATTCTAGATACATTAAACATTAGTGCATAGCATGTACCTCCGGGTTATATGGTGTGTACTCTTGTGTTATCCGGTCAGACTACTTGGCATCTCTGGATGAGATCTTCAAATTTATTTCATTCATAAAATTAATTGATTTGATTACATTTATGAGAAACAAAGAAGAAGAAAGATGATCTCACAGTTCAGATAAAAGAACGACTAAAATTGAATTGAAACCCAACAAAAAATGGAAAAATCAATCAATGAGCTTTAAATAATTATAAATAATTATGTGTTCTCTCTAATACCGCTTGAAGTTTCCAAGCACAGCGGAAGCGTTAGATAGGTCATGCCCAACTTTTCTTTTCATTATTATCGATGATTAATCTGAGATTCACACAATGATGAACGTCGTGATCAATAGAATTGAGTCAAAGAATATAGACAAGGGATAAATGCAGGAACTAGAGCGTAGGATCGTCACATATTATTTATAATTAATTTAAGTAATTAAAGAATCACCTTGCGTTAAATTCTTTCTTCGTTGATGTACTGACAATGGATCTACATCGTATCGTCATTATTTTGTAAGAATCAAAATTAGATTCCCTCTAGCGGTGATCCATATGTGTTCTAAAAATCTTCGAACATCATCGTAGGAATCTCCGGGCGCTAGCATGGTAAATCTTATCGCTTGTATCATTCGCTTTTGATCTGCTTGAGAATCACTTCTAAATGATTCTCCTTGATCTCTTTAGACTCGATAGTGGAAGGTGGAGGAAGATCGCTCTCCGTTATTGGGAGTGTTCTTGGAGAACTGAGCTCTCTAGAGCTTCGAGAAGATTCTCTGGAGTTTGTTGTGCATAACAAAAAATGAATTGTCTCACTAGAAAAATAATATAATTGGATTTATATACCGCTAGGGTTAGAAATAGATAATTTCACAAATTCCCTTTATTATTTATTTAATCCCTATGGAACCCCATGTCTATAATAATAATATTATTATTATTATTTCTTGACATGTTCTAAACTCGCAAATTAAATTAAATATTATTTATTCAAATAATATTCAATATGTATTATTTATCCTAGGACCTATAAACTTGATCTCTCATTCCTGCACAATATTTATTAAGCCTTGAATAAGAAGTATTCATTTAATAAATAAATATCAGTTCATTATTTGCCAATAAATAAATATTATATTCACTAAAAAATATTTAGTAAATATTCCATTGACATGATATTCTCTTGAATAACTTGTGAATGAATATATGCGATCAAGCGAACATGAATAATTATTAAACCACTTGAGGAAATAATATTTATTCAACTAGTTAAATAATAAATAATAATATATTATTTGACTAATATTCTGGATACACTTAGTGTGTCTCTCTATCCTATTTTTTAGTGGCATTATGCGAAACAGCCTAAATTCCAAGGTTAGCATCTAGCAACACACCAAGCCACTCATCGAGAAAAAATTAAATGTTGCAATGGTATAATAACTCATACAGACGCTTACTGTATAATATAATCTCTTCATCACGATGTCTTTAATCAAGCAGGTTGCATGTTGGTGTCATCAGCCTATGTGATCGATGTCTCTTTCTTTGACTTTCCAAGAAATTGAACTTGTCTGTAGAAAAACATGGTCATGGATTTAGTTAGACTATATCATTTTCATCAAAGATCATGAGATATCAACTTATGTTAAAGAACATAAGGGAAAAATTCTTTCTTGCATTATTCATTAATGAAATACTACTCATGACGCACCCAACGTATCATACATCGCCACGAACATACGTCGTTATGGTTTTTGTCAATACATCAAAGTATGTGACTTATAACACTCATTAATAATAATATTAAAGTCTAAGGACCAATACATACGTCTGGGGGTTGGAACATCCAATGAAACATATAAATGTGGATTTCCTACTGGCGGGTCTCGTTTTCATAATATCCTACATTGGATATTACCAAAAACGTACACCATGAGAAGGTGTTTTAATGTACTATGAGTCTCCACCCCTAATAGCCTGAATCATTTGTGTCTCTCAAATGATTTCATCCGGTTATAGAACATATATTTACAAATATTGTCGTGGCACTTCTGGGTTCTCATCGCAGCGGGGAACTACTATGAATTATCACTGTGACAACTACTCTTAGGACATTATCACATTCTATGTCACGCAGAAGAACAATCATGATATGATAAAGAGTTTATTAATATTCAAAACAATAAATACATGTTATCATAAAGCACACCAAAGTTGGTTCTAAGGCACCAAGTCCAACAACAGATGGGAATGATGGGACCGATTTGGCTAGATTTAGAGTGAGAAAGTTCAATATAATTTAGAAATCTCAATCTGCCTACATAAAGGTTTCATGAAGGCTGTTTAGTGTGTGTAAAGGTAAAACAGATAGAATATTGAAGGGTGCATAGAGGTTCACAAGGATATGCAGAAGGGTGAACTGAAGCATTACACACCCTTCAAGATTCTGCTAGTTTGTTCTTTACACACACAAAGCAAGCTTCAGGATACCTTTGTGTAAGCGAATAGAGATTTCCATATTACACAAAATTTTCTCACTCTAAATCCACTTAAAGTAGTTTCATCGTTACAATCTACAACCCCAGTAAATAAGGACACTTGATTGACAAAAAATCCAACCTTATGTAACTCAAGATTCCAACCCATACCAAACGATACATAACGCCATGAAATAGAAAACCACAATAGACATAACTCATTATATAAATACCATCCCAACTTTATATGATAATCAAACATTGCAAAAAAAAGACAACATGAAATAGAGAAGAAGTTAATGAGGCACTATACAAGATGATACCAATACCCATAGAAGAAGTATAAACAAAAAACAAAACCGACTATCATCCACCGTGTAGCAAGTGAACACACTTCACTTGCTACCTCCATCATACCCAAACTAAAATCGTGGTCACTCTTGAGATTTAAAGAACCTGTAAATTCCAACACAAGAGAATGTGACTATATACACACATATAATGTGTATGTAGGACATGAGCTAAACATACCCAATACGATCTCGACCAAGTACATTTATGTTTCCTTTTGAAAATAATTCCATGTACACTAGTTTGTAATATAATATATAGAGGTATCTCATTTTTTTTAGAAAGACAGTAACACAAGATGCTTACTCACTTTCACTTTATAAAAAACATGTTGTTTCAAAACATGGGAAGGTGAAATCACAAGCTCTTGTAAGTAAAACATTGATTCTAAAGGTGATTAATCACATTTGAAGGAAATCACCCATGCCTGCTTTGAAAAAAAACTATACATTCATATATGAAGCACCCTTTTGTAAGATGGTGAATTGTAAAAAACATGATGGAACCATACTTTAAATGTTCCAAATTCTTATATCCTAAAATACACATTTCTCAAGGAAGAATAACTTGGAATTCAAATCATATTTCCTTTAGATTAACAAAAAAACCATGTTTTGAGGGTAAAAAGGAACATGGTAAATGAAAAACACAACTAAGGGTAACATTGATAGCCATGAAAAAGTAATAGATGACACATATAGAAAGTATAGCTAACAACATGGTTAAAAAAAGTAATAAATAATAATCATAGAAATCTCAACTATAATAATAACATGCAAGTGTCAAATAAAAATCATAAAGGGACAACATACTAGGCACAAAGGAGATGTTTCAGGACATAACTAAAACGATGAATCATTACATGACTAACCAATGATCATAACTAAACTTCCACTCAGTTTGCTCTTCACTGGTCTCCCTAAGCGGCAAGAAACCCCTAACTGGAATAAAGATAGTAAACCAAGGGAATATTGGACAATGAGTAATCTCAACTAGTGTGGTAACCATCATTCGAACTTCGTCTTAGCTACCCAAGGTATCCCATGGTATTCTTACTGAAGGTGAGAATTCAAGTTGTTATAACTAAATATATCAATAAAAATAAAATCATAACCCAAACCCCACTTATGATTACCTTTTAAAGATACAACCCCTTCACAATAAAATAACAAATCCGACAAAGATTCAATTCTCATGTTGCAACGATCAAAACTTTTATCAATGGAATTTCACCCTTCTTATAATAATGTCATATAGTATAAATAACATAAAATTACATAGAGAACATAATACAAACTTTATAAATGATGGATGAATGAAATAAGAGGTATTTCTATAAATTAAGAAACCAATACCTTAGAAATAATAATATATCCAATAGAATAGTAACTTAACCTTTGAAAGTAAAAATAAAGTTTAGGTATGTCATGGAATAAGTAAATAAATATTTTAAAAATGTTAAATTAAGTGTTGATATTTTTGTAAGTCATAAATATTTAAATACAATTTTATAGTTAATTTAATAATTTAAAATAAAATGTATTTTCATAAAATGTATTCATAAATTAATAATTTTTTGTATTATGATAATGAGATAATTTTATGAGACCATAATTAATTTTTCAAACTGTTAGAAAATCGGTTTTAATTTTAAAAACTGTATTTTTTTAGTAAATGCTGATTTTAATTAAAAATTAAATTTCTCATATTTAGAAATTATTTTGATAAAATGGAGTTCATTTTTGAATTCTATGCGTCAAAAAATGGTTAAGGTGGATTTTTTATATTTTTTCAAAAATACTTGATTTTTTTTGTAAATGGTGAAATACGGTAATTTACGGTATATATACATTATACGTTACATATATTATTCCTTGAGTTGTCACTGATATAAGCACCATCATCTCGAACATCCCTTCATTATTTTAACATATTTAATGACAATGTTCAAACTATACATAGTCTTGAGCCAAAATAATAAAGTAGTGAATATAGTAATGAGAAAACATTTCTCTCCTCCACTATAAATATCACTCTTCATCACCTCTTTTCCTCACACCTCTCAAGCTTTGAACCTTATCCAAATTCTTCTCAAGTATCTTATCAAGCTCCCCCCCCCCATGTCCAGGATCCCTGGTTCCCATCAAAAGACTAAAACCATTTCCCTAAGAAGGTTCTTAGAAGCATAGATTTAAGAGGTAAAATCTTCTTCCTTTTTCTTTTAATTTCTTTTTAATTTCTTATTCTCTCCTCATGTCCTCTATCCAAATGTTCATGATAACTCCAATATCTTTTATATACTAAAATTATATCATGTTAATGGAAAATCCATCATCAAACACTTTTCTCTCTCTTTTATTCTAAAAATAAAATCATCCTCTGTGATGTGTTAATTTACCAACATCGTGGACGATGTGTTTTCATTTTCCTTTAACATCATCAATTTTGTTCATAAAACCCCTATAATGGTTGGTATATACTGAAAAATATATGTTATAACCCTTTTTATGTTCTGGAACTAAAATATTTACATAATACTAAATGATAAAACAAATCAAGTTTATTGTGATCAAAAATCACCAAAATTAACCCAAACAATTATCATCAACTGTTTTTTTAATGATTTATCCTCATGTCATTAAACCAAATGATATATATAACCATTTAAACCTATATATGTTCATTAATAACATTTATCTTCAATTTTGGAGAATAATATCCATTCTACATGAACTTCCATACTCATATTCAAGTAAACTGATCATGAAAACTAAGAAAACAAACACCCCTGAACGATAAAATTAAACTATATAACTCATTGAAAACCTCATAAATGAGCTTAATAAGACTATAATGAATAAAATGAATGTATAAAAGGTTCTGGATTTGTTAATTAATGAATTTAATTTGATTATCCAGGATATTAATGTGAAGAAATCATTCGGACATAAGGTAAGGGGAATTCTCAAACTCAACTATCTTTCTTTAGGTTTTCCCTCTTTCACCTCATTTTCAGTATGGATATTCCTTTAATGTTCCTTAAATATAATTTCTTCATCATTATCATATCTTTTATGGGATATACATGTTATCAATCTGGTTTTATGACAAATGCAAAAAAAATCCAAAATAACTCTTCTTTCTAAAAACACATCTTTTACTTCTCGTGAGATTGTTTCTTCTTCACTCAAAATTGATGATTCTTATACCAAGTATGTTATTCCCTCTTTCTTTTGGGAAACCCAAATTTTATTCATGAATGTATTCTTTATGAAATGAAACTCATTTCTTTCAATGGGTTATTTTATGTCCAAGATTGATATACGCTCTATGTGGCATGCATAATAATGTAAATGTTATGATGTGACGGGTGCGCCCAAAATTATATAGCGCTCCAACACATTGAGTAATGTGAAGTATCTCATGAGATAAAGTGATTCATGCGTGGCAGTTGACCTCTATAACATGATGTTACACTTTTATGCATTTCCATAGTACAATCCTTTTTTAATGCTTCCTCTCATGATTATGATCATATGCCTATGTTATGATGATAAGGGTTATGTTTACCCCATGTTATATTGATTCATGTTCTTATCTATCCTCTTACTAGGCTTTTAGCTCACCCTTTTCTATGATGTATATCCTTAGGTGATTACATGTACTAAGAGGAACACAATAGACACTAAGAAGCTAGTGAAGAAGGAATTAAATAAATGTTTATGTTTTATTTTATAAATGTTATGTATGGTCCTAATTTTCCCAAGTCACTAAACCTTTGCATGGATCCTGATTTTGTAATGATTTTACGTTGTTTATCTTTAAAATGATGTAATAGCTATGTAAGAAAAAGTAAGGTCGCTATAGTTGGTATCAGAGCACGGTTTAGTTAATTTAGGAATTATGATTAGAGAATCTTAGTGAAAACCCTTAGTATGAGACTAAGTATATGTAAGCACCCAAGAAGCTTTGTTTAAGAAAATGCTAAACATAGGGATCCCACAAGATATGTCATTAGACTTAATTGGACAAAGGAATAAATTATTTATTCATGACTTGTTGACTTATGTTTTGTTCTAACCTTTTCTATTTTAGAAAATGGTGGGAACCAAGAGAAATCAGGCCAACGACCCATGCGAGGGAAAATGAAACGATTGGTCGAATGACATCCTCATTGCCTTGGGAGGTGGAGTTCAAAATTTCATTGCGATGATTACCCAATTGTCTTAGGTTATAAACAATAATCTGAATAATGTGGAACATTCACCTTCACCTTAGAGGGAGCAATTGGCTATCGAGTGTTTTATACAATAATGACCACCAATGTTTAGTGGATCTTCTGATCCACTAGTAGCAGAACAGTGGGTCAACTCAATGAAGAAGAACTTTTTTGTGCTTCACTGTTCTGAGATGGAGAAGGTGACTCTGGCAGTTTACTGTTTAGATGAAGAGGTCAATCAATGGTGGACTTTGATTAAGAACACCAAACTGAAGGAAGAAATTGAAGAGATAGAGTGAGAAGACTTTAAGATAATGTTTCTTAACAAGTATTTCCCTTGAACTCTTCATACAAAGATGAAGAGAGAATTCATACAACTGAAGAAAAAGGAAGGTGAATCTATCACAGCCTATGAATCAAATTTCACAAGGTTTATAATGTACGTTTCGGGTTTGGTTATCAACAATGATAGCAAAATCGATAGATTCTTTAGTGGATTAAAATCACACCTTCGAAATGCTCTAGCAATTCAAGACTTTGGGGGTTATGAAGAAGTTGTTCGATGTGCTCTCAAAGTGGAGATTGAGTTTAGAGAATGGTCTCATGGCTATGGAGATAAGAAACGAAAGATGAAGTTTCAAACTGGGGAATCTAATGAAAAAGGTGGAAATAAATCTCAACCACCCACATGTCAAAAATGTGGGAAGAAACATCATGAGAACTGCCTTAAAGGGATGAAGAAATGCTATACGTGTGTGAGAGAAGGTCACCAAACTCATGAATGTCGAAGAGACATAAAGAAGTTGGTCGATACAATGGAGAAAAGGAGAGCACCACTCATGGTCCAATATTACAACTGTAGGGAGCAAAGGTACTATACAAGACAGTGCACTAAACCTCGAGTCGTCGAGAGTAATCAGCGTCATCAGCCACCAAAGTCAAAGGAACAAGGGAAAACTTATGTCATCACTACTGCTGAAGTGGAGCAAAAAAATGAAGTTGTACAAGGTACACTTCCTATTCACACATGAATGGAAAGTCTTATTAGATTCTTATTCTACACGTTCTTTTATATCTTACAAGTTTGTTAGAACTATTGAATCAAAGCCCCAAAATCTTGAAGTATAGATATCTATAAAAATACCTAGTGGTGCGATCATTGTAACCCATGTGTTGGACTCTTCTCCTATTGGTGTGTGTGGGAATATTCTCCCAGAAAATCTCATGATACATCCCTTTGTGGAATTCGATGTTATACTAGGGATGGATTGGCTCTCATTATATAGAGCACACATCAATTGTCGGGAAAAGGAAATATATTTTCATATTCCAAATCATCTCATGCCCCTCTAAAAATGCAAGGAATATCGTGAATGTCCTTTGGAAAATCCTCAAACGGTGTGGGTATTGATTCCCTATGAAGAAACATACCTCACTCAAATGGTTGAGTCAAAGGAATGTATCAACCTAGGGGAAATGCCCATTGTGAGGGAATACAGTGATGTATTTCATGAAAAGTTGCCCAAACTTCCCCTAGATCATGAGGTAGAGTTCTCAATAGAAATGATACCCAAAGTTACTCTAATCTCAAAATGCCCCTACAGGATGGCCCCGATCGAACTAAAGGAGTTAAAGAAGTAGTTGCAAGTGCATTTGGGCAAAAGGTTCATACGCCCTAGTTCATCGCCTTGGGGTGCGTCAATGCTCTTTGTAAAGAGAAAAGATGGATTAATGTGGTTGTGTATTGACTATTGGAAGAAGATCACCATAAAGAACAAGTATCATCTTTCAAGGATTGATGACTTGTTCGATCAACTATGAGGAACTCGGTACTTCTTAAAGGTGGGTCTCTATTTTGAATATCATCAGCTAAAGGAAGAGAAGGAAGGTATTCAGAAGGTTGTCTTCCATACACGGTATGGGCACAATGAGTTTCTGGTGATGTCATTCGAACTTACTAATTCCCCTGCAATCTTCATAGATTTGATGAATATAGTCTTTAGACATTATCTCGACAAATTTGTGGTAGTGTTTATCGACGATATTCCCGTCTATTCCAGGAGTAAGGAGGAACATGGAGAACATTTAAAGCTTGTGTTGGTGACATTAAAGAAGGAGAAGTTGTACGCCAAGTTCAGCAAGTGTGACTTTTGGATGCAGCAAGTCACATTCTTGGGACATGTGATCACAAGTGAGGAAATTTCTGTGAACCCTTCAAAAACAAAGACAATTGAGGAAAGACTCAAACCCTCTAGTGTCACGGAAATCCATAGTTTTCTTAGCTTAGCAGGGTACTATCGATGTTTTGTGAGAAATTTCTCACAATTATCAAGCTCGCTAACTAAGTTAACAAGGAAATTGGTAAAGCATGTATGGGTGGACGAATGTGAGGAAAGCTTCAAGGAGCTAAAGAATATGTTGATCACTACACATGTACTCACATTACCAGCAAGTGGAGAAAGTTTTGTGGTATACAATGATACTTCAAAGAAAATTTTGGGTTGTGTACTCTTGCAAAATGATAAAATGATAGCCTACGACTCAGAACAGTTGAAGATTCATGAGCAGAACTACCTGATGCATGATTTGCAGCTAACAGTTGTGATCTTTTCCTTCAAAAAATCTTGCGGCACTACCTCTATGGTGAGAAGTGTGACATATATACTGATCACAAGAGCCTAAAGTATATATTCACACAAAAGGAGCTCAACATGTGTCAAAGGAGATGGTTAGAGCTAATCAATGACTATGATTGCTCTATTCACTATTATCCTGGTAAGGTGAACAAGGTAGTCGATGCTCTTAGTAGAAAATAACATGTTACTATATCCATGTTGCGGATTGAGAAAAACTATATCTTCTTGAACATGCAAATAATGGATTTGAAAATAATAATGATAGGGAATACATCTCATCTTACCCAAATGATTGCTCGACCATCTATCCAAGAGAAGATTAAGGAGGCACAAAGAGATGATTAGCAGTTACAAAAGAAGGTGAATGCAGTAAAGGAAGGGAAGCTACAAGAGTTCCATATTGATGATGATGGTGTGATTCGATTTGGAATAAGGCTTTTGTGCTTTCATCACCTAAGATAAAGAGGGAGCTATTTGATAATGCACATAGCTCACCTTTCTCCATTCATCTTGGTAGCACCAAGATGTTTTGTGGTCTCTGAGAACACTTCTGACATGATAACATGAAGATTGAAATTGCCAAGTATATCTCAAGATGCTTGATATGTCAGAATGTTAAAGAAAAGCGATGGAAGTCCAAAGGGATGATGCAACAATTGCTTATACCCATGTGGAAATGGGAGAATGTCAACATGGACTTCATCACTGGTCTTTCGAAGACATCCAAAGGAAATAATGCAATATGGGTTGTGGTGGACCGACTCACCGAGACTGTCCACTTTATTGCTATATGGGAAGATTTCTCGCTCGAACAACTTGCCAATATATATGTGAAAGAAGTGGTGAGACTACATGAGGCACCACATTCAATCGTCTCTGATCGTGATCCAAGGTTCACATCTAAATTCTGGAAGTCTCCAACATGCCTTGAGTACTAAATTGAATTTCAGCACAGGCTATCACCCCCAAATAGATGGACAATCTAAAAGGACTATTTAGACACTCGAAGACATGTTGAGTCTGCTCAATGGAATTCAAATGTGGATGAGATCAACATCTTCCATGGGTTGAGTTCTCATACAACAATAGCTCTCACCCGAGCATTCAGATGGCTCTATATGAAGCTATATATGGAAAGCAATGTAAAACTTCAATCTGTAAGGATAAATTAGGTGAACAAAAGCTACATGGACCTCATCGTGTGCAAGAAATTACAGAGAAGGTTCAAGTTATCCAGCAACATATCAAATCTGCTCAGAGTCAGTAAAAGAGCTATGTTGACAATCGTTGAAATGACTTTGTGTTCGACGTTGGAGATAAAGCCTTCCTTCGAATATCACCATGGAAGAAAGTCATATGGTTTGGAAAAAAAGGGAAGCTTAGCCCAAGGTACATTGGCCCCTTTGAGATCTTTGATCGCACAAGAGCAGTGGCCCATCAACTTGCACTTCCACCAAGTATGGTTCGAATTCATGATGTGTTCCATGTATCTCTTCTGAGAAAGTATATACCATATCTCTCACATGTACTAAACTCAGAGATGGTACAGCTGGAAAATGATCTCTTTAATGATGAGCAACCAATAAAGATTTTGGACTAAAGAGATAAGGTTCTACGCAACAAGACAACTCACCTTGTCAAAATGTTGTGGATGAACCATAAGAATAAACAAGCGACTTTGGAACCAGAGGAGGCAATGAAGAAGTACTCTCACTTGTTTATGTAAAACAAAATTTCGAGGGCGAAATTTCAAAAGGGAGAAGAATATAACGACTCAAATTTTTATCAATAGAATTTCACCATTCTTATAATAATATCATGTAGTATAAATCACATAAAATTACCTAGAGAACACAATACAAACTTTGTAAATGATGAATAAATGAATGAAGAGGTGTTTCTAAAAATTAAGGAACTTATACCTTTGGAATAGTAATATGACCCTTAAGAATAATAATATATCCAATAGAATAGTAACTTAACCTTTGAAAATACAAATAAAATTTAGGTATGTCATGGCATAAGTAAATAAATGATAAAAATAATAAATTAAGTATTGGTATTTTTGTAAGTCATAATTATTTAATTACAATTTTATAATTAATTTAATAATTTAAAAGAAAATATATTTTCATAAAATGTATTCGTAAATTAATAATTTGTTATCTTATGATTATAAGATAATGTTATGACACCTTAATTAATTTTTCAAAGTGTTATAAAATCAGTTTTAATTTTAAAATCTGTATTTTTCGAGTAAATTATGATTTTAATTAAAAATTAAATTTCTCATATTTAGAAAATTATTTTCGTAAAATTGAGTTTATTTTTGAATTCTACACATCGAAAAACTGTTAGGGTGAATTTTTTGAATTTTTCTAAAATACTTGATTTTTTTGTGAATAATGAAATACGATAATTTATGATATATATACAATTTAAGTTAAATACACAATTCCTTGAGTCGTCACTAATGTAAGCATCATAATCTCGAATTTCCCTTCATTGTTTTAATATATTTAGTGATAATACTCAAACTATTCATAATTTTGACCCAAAATAATAAACTAATGAATATAATAATGAGAAAAAACATTTCTCCTCCACTATAAATATCATCCGCCACCTCTTTTCCTCACACCTCTCCAACTTTGAGTTTTGTCCAAATTTTGGTCAAGTATCTTCTCAAGCTCCTCTCCCATGTCCAGGAGCTCTTGATCTCATCAAAAGACCAAAACCATTGCCCCAAGGAGGTCTCAAGGATGAAAGATTTAAGAAGTAAAATCTTCTTCATTTTTCTTTTAATTTCTTTTCCATTTCTTATTCTCTTCTCACCTCCACTATCCAAATGTTTGTGATAACTCTAATATATTTTATATACTGGAATTTTATCATGTTAATGGAAGATTCATCATCAAACTCTTTTCTCACTCTTTAATTCTAAAAATGAAATTGTCGTCTGTGATGTATCAATTTGTCGACGTCGTGGACGATGCGTTTTCATTTTCCTTTAACACCATCAATTCTGTTCATAAAATCACTATAATGATTGGTACATACTATAAAATATATGGCATAACCCTTTTTATGTTCTGGAACTAAAATATTTACATAATACTAAATGATAAAACAAATCGAGTTTGTTGTGATCGAAACCCGTCAAAATTAACTCAAACGATTATCATTATCTATTTATCGAATGATTCATCCTCATGTCATTTAACCGAATGATATATATAACCATTTAAATCTATGAATGTTCATTAATAACATATATCTTCAATTAAGGAGAATTATACTCATTCTACATAAACTTTCATACTCATATTCAAGTAAACCGATCATGAAAACCAAAAAAAATGAACACTCATTAACGACAAAATTAAACTATAAAATTCATCAAAAAAACCATAAATGAACGTAATAAAATTATAATGAATCAAATACATGTATAAAATGTTCTGGATTTGTTAATTAATGAATTTAATTTGATTGTTCAAGATATTAAAGTGAAGAAAGCATTCGGATATAAGGTAACAAAAATTCTCAAACTCAACTTTCTTTCTTTGAGTTTTCTCTCTTTCACCCCATTTTCAGTATGGATATTCCTTTAATATTCATTAAATATCATTTCTTCATCATTATCTTATCTTTTCTGAAATATACATGTTATCAATCTAGTTTTATGACAAATGCAAAGATTTTTCCATAAGAACTTTTCTTTCTAGAAACACATCTTTTACTTCTCATTAGATTGTTTCTACTCCACTCAAAATTGATGATTCTTATACCAAATATGTTATTCTCTTTTTCTTTTGGAAAACTCAAAGTCTATTAATGAATATATGCTGTATGAAATAAAACTCATTTCTTTCCATGAGTTATTTTATGTCCAAGATTGATATATGTTCTATATGGCATGCATGACAATGTAAATGTTATGATGTGACGAGTGCTTCCGAAATTATATAACGCTCCAATGCATTGGGTAATGTGAAATATATCATGAGATAAAGTGACATATGCGCGGCAGTTTACCACCAAGACGTGATGTTTCGTTTTTATCCATTGTCATATTTCAAGTCTTTATTTAATATTTCCTCTCATGATTATGATCGTATATCTATGTTATGATTATAATGATTATGCTCACCTCATGTTATATTGATCCATGTTCTTGTCTATCTTTTTACTAGGCTTTTAGCACATCCCTTTCTTTGATGTATATCTTCAGATGATTACATGTACTAAAGAGAACACAAATGACACTAAGAAGCTAGAAAAAAGAATTAAATAAATGTCTGTTTTATTTTGTAAATATTATATTTGATCGTAATTTGTCCAAGACACTAAACCTTTGGATCCTGATTTTATAATGATTTTATGTTTATCTTTAAAATGATGTAATACCTATGTAAGAAAAAGTAGGATTGTTATACATGTCATATTTTGTCACATCATAACATATTAATAATCAATGTGTTTACTATGAAGGTTGCAAACACAAAATGAAAACCATTATTTCATTTTCCAACCAAGCCTTTGGTAGTAAGAAGCTAGTGTGTAATAATTTTTCATGAGCACAACCGCACTTTGGATGTGGAATATAAACCTTTGGCTGATACGAGTATTCTAGGGTAAGAATAAGCAATAAAGGGGAAGAAGAAGAGAGGAGATGCTAACCTTGAAGAGACTTGCGTGAATCCAAGGATGAGCTTCATAGAAGCTTGGAGAGAAGAAACTTGCTTCTAAGAGAAAGCTTTGTTGGCTTCAAATGAGGAGGGGAGAGGAGAATGAGGGATAAAAGTCAACAAGGGGAAAATAAAAAATTCAATTCTAGTTTTCTAAGCAAGTCCCATAATTTGGACACATGATTTGGTAAATCGTGCACAGACTGTGAAACAACCATTGGATTGGAGCTCTGAACCCTGCATAGTTAGATTGCATGTATACTCATAACCGTACGCAAACTATGTGATAGTTGTTGAAAAGAAATCACCTAATATACGAGAGAGTTGCACGGTTAATCCTAATCGTGCACTAATATGAGTCCTCCTCAAATAGCATGCAACTCACCCAATGTAAGAGGAAACTGCATGGTTACATCTAACTTCGCACTAACCGTGCAACCTTACCTTACATAGATAACCATACACAAACCATGTAGATGACATTGGAAATCTCCTCCCTCACATGGCTTCGGTGCATGGTTTGCACAAACCATGCACACAAGTCTGTTTCCCCATTTTTAGTACCACTTGACCCTAACTCCCAAAACTCCCTAGAATAAGATAAATAAACATAATCAAAAATTAAATATACAACAGTTACCCAGGGTGTCTCACCTATGGCAGCGGATGAAAATAGGTGTCGACCAAAGCTATCCTTTAACTGATCACCTGTACCACATATATTGACCATCCAACCCATGTTCCACCAGTGTCTCACCCTCCCCACTACAACACCTTCAATGCCTTCACCGTCTGGGGCAGAACATTTTCCCACATATACAGAAGCAACCGGAAGACAATATTCAATAACATCCTTCTGCTTGTTCCTAAATCGGGCCTGTTTAGTATGAACATCAACCTGGGGGTGGTCAATTTCTACACCAGGAAGCTGGCCAGAAGAACCTTTAGCTTCCATCCGAGGCAACAGGGGAATATCTTAAATAGAAGGGGCTTTCAGCTGTGGAGCATCCTTTACACCATGCTGATGAATCTTACCCCTAGCACGTCTCGAAATAAAAAAAAAAAAAAAAAAACCTGTAGTTCCAAAAAAACAAGACGTGGCCTTAGAATCGTATTGAAATTCTTTCCAGAAAGACTCATCTCTACCAACCATCAGCCGAATACGAATGGGAAGGGGCTGGGAGATGTACATCTCGACACAAATACGAACACACCTCAGATTCCTCAAACACAAAGTATCTTCCTCCTCACAAAGGAAGCACCCGATTTGATCTCTGATACCCTTTAGTACTATTGGATTCTGAAACAGAAGGGGAATACCAGACAGACAGATCTAGAGAGCCGCTCATTTATAATCGGGCCCCCTGTCAAAGTCCAACGTCCACCTGAAGAGGTAGAAACTTCCGTTGTCACACAAAAGAGATTCAGAAGAACATGCCCTGGAAAAATCATCTTCTAAAAACAAATGGATGCAGAAATGGTGGCGATCAAGGAGCCCAATCGCGGGAAATGAAGGACCCGCATCAAGGAGACATACCCTTGCCACTGCCTTTATAAAGATTTGAACATAAGGAATGGTCGTAGGCTCCATTGAAAAGAAATATGTGGAAAGCGGATCCCTAGGCCGGTTCGTCAAGAATGAAAGAGGAGGAACTGTCGGCCGTGGATACTCCATCACCGCCGTCGTCCCTCCCGGCCCCTGCACGGGGCAAGCACCGCCGTCGGAGCCACCGAGGATGCCGCTCGAGCCCTAATTCACCGCCACATAAACATTTCATATTTTTATTTGTGAGTATTCCCTAAATTAATATAAATTCTTTTATATTTTTACATATTTTCAAATTTTCAAACATTTTATAAATCATATTGAATTTTAATATAAACATTTTATACTAAAATTACAATTTCATACCATGTAAATTAATTATTTTCATATTAACATGAATTATTAAAGACATTTCTTTATTACATATTTCATAAAAATTAAATATTTAATTTTAAAAAATATAATTAATAACTAAATTGTAAACATTTTATAAAATATATATTCATCTCATAAATGAAAAATAAAAAAATTGATATTTTTCCATTCTATCATATTTAACGATATCGTATATCACATAAGTAGTGATAGAGTTCATTGCTTATCACCATTTATGATTTCCTCATGGGTTATATCATAAAGGTGATACAATGCTCAATTTTTCAGACCACAGATATCGATATTTTATGCTATACTAGCATCTATCATATGCCACAGCTCACTAGAAAAGCAAAAGGATATAACTATACCATCGTTTATGATACCACATATCATATTGTGGGATTCTAACAATATTTATGGTATCCCGTATTATGTGGTATAAAACATCAATCAACAAAAAATAAATGGACCAAATCAAGCCATGCCCATACGCCGATTGTGACATAACATATTATAGACGAGGATATGCTTGTTCTTTATTTAAAAGCGTGATTTTCAAATCAAATGATTGTAGATCGATTTTGATGCCATTGAAGGGCTTTTAAGGGGTGGATAAAACTTATAGGTAATGGAATCAAATAGAAACCACATTCCCATGATCATCCATGCATTTGAAATGAAAGTCTTTAAATTGTGAAGGAAGAATATACTTATTTCTCTGATGAAATTGGGCTCATTTTTTTTCTTCATATAATATTGATAAAGATTACTAAGAGGAATCGAAAGGACTCCTTCTAGGATACCCATGGGTTGCATGAATATTTCAACACATGGGAAGGATCATCTCCAAGCAACGATCTACAAGGACTTTAAGTTAAAGGTAGGGAGGAAAGATAGCTTCATAGAGTTTATGTATAGTGTGTCAAACACACAATTCAAGCTTCCAACACAATAGACCTTTTCACCTTTTATAAGCACCATAGACACTCCTATTGGTCAGCAGTTAGTAGCAGTGCTATCAATAGAGGACACATATAGGCTTAGTGCCTTATGCGAGTTTCAGTGACAGATACCCCTCAGGTTCCGAGGCGTGTCCGACTCACAGGCAGATAAGGACTAGCCCGAGGTGGTGACCGAGTTTCCATCTAGCCAGGGCTCCCTTAGATCAGATGGCGGTTTCGACAGTGAGCATTCTACGTGGCTCAACAGGGCGATTACAGAGTTTAGATTACCCCTATCTTACGATGAGGTGACTTTTCTGTGGACAGAGCTTGAGAACCTTTCTTAGAGAAGGGGTCTCTTGCCATAAAAATCTAAGAGGTATGCGTTCCCAAGAGTTTCTACAACTTCGGCAGGATGACATGTCGGTAGCTGAGTAATCATCGAGTCGTACCGACCATTCCAGGTACTCGATAAATATGATACGGCCAGTGTTTCAGGGCTCAGACCTCCTAGCGAGAAGTGTTTAGAGACATCTGAGCTAACATTATTCCTCTGTACATTCCTACTTATGTTAGGGTGTTAGAGAGAACCTTTGTGGTTGAAAATTCTTTGGCTGAGCAGATACAACCAGTTAGTGTCAACAGTGGGAAAATAGGAAACCGATGTCGGTCTTAGAGACTTGGATGTGTAAAATGTTTCAGGAAGAGGAAGTAATAGGGACAGATGAATCTGTAGGGCAGCAGACGTGAAAGAGGAGTTAGGAGAGCAGCAGGAGGTGGTATACATTTCGACATGTTACAACCACCACCCAATGTGGTCCCCACCAGGCTCAGGGAGCTGGAGGACAGAAGGAGGGAGTAGTTGCATGTGGTCAAGGAGTGTAACCCAATGGCTCCATGAATGATTTTAGATACGGTATGTGTCTACTACTAGTTTCCATATTAATAGACATATGTACTAATCATTCCTTTTTATCATGAATCTTGTTCAAGGCCTAGAGTTTTTGGTTAAACCGTTGACTTGACCCTTACGTCTGGAGATACCTATGAGAGGAGACTTGATAATCACACTTATGCCGACAGTGTGATCTGACCCTTGATGCGAGAGTTGTGGTTGGAACCTCTTGGTGGCAGCGTCGAGGCCTTATGACGTTAGTTTGGGTATGAACTGGTCATCCACAAATCATGCTCAGATTGTCAGTTTTAGGCAAAAGGATGTGGTATATCTACAACGTTGGAATTGAGTTTTCCTTGGTCGGAGAAAAAGGAAACCCAGGAAGCATGGGATAAACTCATGCATAGGAGGGTGCAGTCGATCACTCTCGAGTCAGCCAGCCTTACCCTCGTGGTAGCAGGTGTTTTGAGTTTTTAGTTCCCAACAGTAGTGGCAGAGTGTAGGAACATCATTTCAAATGATGTTTCCAGGATTACCTCCCCGCAGGGAGAGTGGCTTGTACCCAAGGACGACACCAATATCTACAATTGCAAATTGGATAGCTTCCGCGAAACTCCGGGAGCTGAGTGTATAGTTGGGAGAACAGTTATTGTCTACTCTGATCACAAGAGTCTTATGTATATCTTCTCACAGAAGGACTTGAACCTGAGACAGAGGTGATGGCTGAATTCCCTCGAGGACTTTGACTTGGAGATAGTCTACAATTCTGGGAAGGGAAATGTAGTAGCAGACGCACTCAGCAGGTGGTCGGGTCTACACCTGCTAAGTGAGGTGACAAAGTAGCTAGCTGCAACGCCGATATCCTTCATAGATGATGACGGGGCAACTTACCTCCAGTATACGCCCCCACTCTTTCAGCGAGTTAGGGAGGCACAACATGTGGATGTTGACTGCGAGGCCCGACGTGCTTAGATATCCTAAGGATGGGCTCCTGATGAATTTTCGATAAGTGGGGAGCACATGACCCTTTTCAGAGGACACACCTTGGTACCAATGATGCTACGAGAGGAGGTTTTGAGATAATTCCATACATTCCATTTGGCGGTACATCCTAGTGTGGCGAAGATGTACTAAGACCTCTAACGTTAGTACTGGTTTCCAGGGATAAAGAAAGCAGTGACAGAGTTTGTTTCACGATGCCTCACTTTTCATCAAGTGAGAGTTGAGCATCAGGTTCCAGCTTGCTTGAGCATAGCTTTTTACCCCTAGAGAGATGGTCAAATAGAGCGGACCATACAGACCTTGGAGGCCATGCTTCGTGCTCGTGTCCTGGATTTTGGTCACAGTTGGGAGGACCACCCACCACTGGCGGAGTTTGCGTACAGAAATAACTATCACTCCACCGTTGGCATGACACCGTTTGAGGCCTTGTACGAGCGACCATGAAAATCACTTCTATGTTGGACATACCCAGGGGAGTCAGTACTCAAGGGTCCAGAGTTGGTATGGGCTACCACTGAGAAGGTGAAGATCATCCAGGAGCGGATGAAAACTGCACAGAGCAGACAAAAGTCTTATACCAACATGAGACGAAGACTCTTGGAGTTCGAGGAGGGAGACTATGTCTTCCTATGAGTCTCACCTCGATGAGGATTGCAGAGATTTGGCCAGGGTGGCAAGCTATCTTCAAGGTTCATCAGACCTTTCCAGATTCTCAGTAGAGTTGGCAAGGTGGCATACCGCCTAACTCTTCCCTCATAGATGCACCAAGTGCATAATGTTTTCCACGTATCGCAGCTGAGGAGATACGTGCATGACCCATCACACGTCATCGACTAGGGTGAGCTGGACATTGACGATGGGACAACTTTTGCAGAGTTCCAAGTAGAGATTGAGGATCAACAGGAGCGGGTCCTCCGTGGATGGTCGATTCCTCTAGCGCGAGTTCGGTGGAAGCACGAGGACCTTCAGGAGAGCACATGAGAGCGAGAGGCTCAGATTCATGCTTAGTACCCCACTTGTTTGATTTGTCTTTTTTTGGATTTCGGGGACGTAAAGCCCTGAGGTAGGGAGAATGTAAAGACCTGAAAATTCTGTATATATTTTTTAATTATATAAAATTATTATGAGACTATGAAAATTGACGGCATGTGATTTTGAGGCTTAGAGTGCCCAGAATGATCTGTCGAAAAATGTTAAGCTTTAAATAGCGCACATGAGAAGTTTTCCTAAAAAAGTAGAATAACTCTTAAACGGGTGCCCAAATCAGAAATCTGAGGGCACTGTTGCGTTCAAGATGGCGGGTTTACCCTATGCGAGATTTAAGTTTTGTCGGCACATGCCTCCAGTGAGAAAATCCAAAAATGGCATAACCATAAATAAAACAATTAAATATATATTTTTTCAAATGCTTATAAATCATGAACGGTGACTCAGATTAAAAATTCGAGACCACTGTTGAACTCGTGAGGGTATGCTTTCCTTAAGCAGATCCTAACATTGCCCAGTGCGGGCCAATAGTGGAAGTTAGTTTTTGGCTGTAAATAAAATAATTAAGTAACATTTTATACTAAAATTACAATTTCATACCATGTAAATTAATTATTGTCATATTAACATGAATTATTAAAGACATTTCTTTATTACATATTTCATAAAAATTAAATATTTAATTTAAAAGAAATATAATTAATAACTAAATTGTAAACATTTTATAAAATATATATTCATCTCATAAATGAAAAATAAAAAAACTGATATTTTTCAATTATATCATATTTAACGATATCATATATCACATAAGTAGTGATATAGTTCATTTCCTATCACCATTTATGATTTCCTCATGGGTTATATCATAAAGGTGATACGATGCTCAATTTTTCAGACCACAGATATCGATATTTTATGCTATACTAGCATCTATCATATACTACAGCTCACTAGAAAAGAAAAAGGATATAACTATACCATCGTTTATGATACCACATATCATATTGTGGGATTCTAACAATATTTATGGTATCCCGTATTATGAGGTATAAAACATCAATCAACAAAAAATGAATGGACCAAATCAAGCCATGCCCATATGCCGATTGTGATATAACATATTATAAATGAGGATATGCTTGTTCTTTATTTAAAAGCGTGATTTTCAAATCAAATGATTGTAGATCGATTTTGATGCCATTGAAGGGCTTTTAAGGGGTGGATAAAACTTATCCAAGGTAATGGAATCAAATAGAAACCACATTCCCATGATCATCCATGCATTTGAAATGAAAGTCTTTAAATTGTGAAGGAAGAATATACTTATTTCTCTGATGAAATTGGGCTCATTTTTTTTCTTTATATAAGATTGATAAATATTACTAGGAGGAATCGAAAGGACTCCTTCTAGGATACCCATGTGTTGCATGAATATTTCAACACATGGGAAGGATCATCTCCAAGAAACGGTCTACAAGGACTTTAAGTTAAAGGTAGGTAGGAAAGATAGCTTCATAGAGTTTATGTATAGTGTGTCAAACATACAATTCAAGCTACCAACACAATAGAACTTTTTACCTTTTATAATCACTATAGACACTCCCATTGGTCACCAGTTAGTAGCAGTGCTATCAATTGAGGACACATATAGGCTTACTGCCTTATGCGAGTTTCAGTGACAGATACCCCTCAGGTTCTGAGGCGTGCCCGACTCACAAGCGGATAAGGACTAGCTCGAGGTGGTGACCGAGTTTCCATCTAGCCAGGGCACCATTAGATCAGATGGTGGTTTTAGCAGTGAGCATTCTACGTGGCTCAACAGGGCGATTACAGAGTTTAGATTACCCCTATCTTATGATGAGGTGACTTTTCTATGGACAGATCTTGAGAACCTTTCTTAGAGAAGGGGTCTCTTGCCATAAAAAGTTAAGAGGTATGCATTCCAAATAGCTTCTACAGCTTCGGCAGGACGACATGTCGATAGCTGCATAATCATCGAGTTGTACCGACCATTCCAGGTACTCGATAAATACGATACGACCAGTGTTTCAGGGGTCAGACCTCCTAGCGAGATGTGTTTAGGGACATCTGAGCTAACATTATTCCTCTGTGCATTCCTACTTATGTTAGGGTGTTAGAGAGAACCTTTGTGGTTGAAAATTCTTTGGCTGAGCAGATAAAACCAGTTTGTGTCAATAGTGGGAAAATAGGAAACCGATGTCAGTCTTAGAGACTTGGATGTGTAAAATGTTTCGGGAAGAAGAAGTAATAGGGACATATGAATCTGTAGGGCAGCAGGCATGAAAGAGGAGTTAGGAGAGCAGCAGGAGGTGGTATACATTTTGACATGTTACAACCACCACCCAATGTGGTCCCCTCGAGGCTCAGGGAGCCAGAGGACAAAAGGAGGGAGTAGTTGCATGCGGTCAAGGAGTGTAACCCAAGGGCTCCAGGAATGATTTGAGATATGATATGTGTCTACTACTAGTTTCCATATTAATAGACATATGTACTAATCATTCCTTTTTATCACGAATCTTGTTCAAGACCTAGAGTTTCTGGTTAAACCGTTGACTTGACCCTTATGTCTGGAGATACGTATGAGAGGAGACTTGATAATCACACTTATGCCAATAGTGTGATATGACCCTTGAGGTGAGAGTTGTGGTTGCAACCTCTTGGTGGCAGCGTCGAGGCCTTATGACGTTAGTTTGGGTATGAACTGGTCATCCACAAATCATGCTCAGATTGACAGTTTTAGGCAAAAGGATGTGGTATATCTACAAGGTTGGAATTGAGTTTTCCTTGGTCGGAGAAAAAGGAAACCCAGGAAGCATGGGATAAACTCATGCATAGGAGGGTGCAGTCGATCACTCTTGAGTCGGCCAGCCTTACCCTCGTGGTAGCAGGTGTTTTGAGTTTTTAGTTCCCAAAAGTAGTGGCAGAGTGCAGGAACATCATTTCAAATGATGTTTCTAGGATTACCTCCCCACAGGGAGAGTGGATTGTACCCAAGGACGACACCAATATCTACAGTTGCAAATTGGATAGATTTCGCGAAACTCCGGGAGCTGAGAATATAGTTGGGTGAACAATTTATTTTCTAATCTGATCACAAGAGTCTTAGGTATATCTTCTCATAGAAGGACTTGAACCTGAGACAGAGGTGATGGCTAAAGTCCCTCGAGGACTTTGACTTGGAGATAGTATATAATTCTGGGAAGGAAAATGTAGTAGCAGACGCACTCAGCAGGTGGTCGGGTCTACACCTGCTGAGTGAGGTGACACAGTAGCTAGCCGCAATGCCGATATCCTTCGTGGATGATGACGGGGAAACTTAACTCCAGTCTATGACTGTCACGCCCCCACTTTTTCAGCGAGTTAGGGAGGCACAACATGTGGATGTTGACTGCGAGGCCCGGCGTGCTTAGATATCCTAAGGATGGGCTCCTGATAAATTTTCGATAAGTGGGGAGCACATGACCCTTTTCAGAGGACACACCTTGGTACCAATGATGCTACGAGAGGAGGTTTTGAGATAATTACATACATTCCATTTGTCGGTACATCCTAGTGTGGCGAAGATGTACCAAGACCTCTAACGTTAGTACTGGTTTCTAGGGATAAAGAAAGTAGTGACGAAGTTTGTTTCACAATGCCTCACTTTTCAGCAAGTGAGAGTTGAGAATCAGGTTCCAGCATGCTTGAGCATAGATTTTTACCCCTAGAGATATGGTCAAACAGAGCGGACCATACGGACCTTGGAGGCCATGCTTCGTGCTTGTGTCCTGGATTTTGGTCACAGTTGGGAGGACCACCCACCACTGGTGGAGTTTACATACAGAAATAACTATCACTCCACCATTTGCATGACTCTGTTTGAGGCCTTGTAAGGGCGACCATGTAGATCACTTCTATGCTGGACATACCCAGGGGAGTCAGTACTCATGGTTCCAGAGTTGGTACGGGCTACCACTGAGAAGGTGCAGATCATCCAGGAGCAGATGAGAACTGCACAGAGCAGGAAAAAGTCTTATACCAACATGAGATGAAGACTCTTGGAGTTTGATGAGGGAGACTATGTCTTCTTATAAGTCTCACCCCAATGAGGATTGCAGAGATTTGGCCAGGGCGTCAAGCTATCTTCAAGGTTCATCAGAACTTCCATATTCTCAGTAGAGTTGGCAAGGTGGCATACCGCCTAACTCTTCCCTCATAGATGCACCAGGTGCATAATGTTTTCCACGTATCGCAACTGAGGAGATACGTGCATGACCCATCACACGTCATCGACTAGGGAGAGCTAGACATTGACAATGGGACAAATTTTACAGAGTTCCAAGTAGAGATTGAGGATCAACAGGAGTGGGTCCTCCGTGGATGGTCGATTCCTCTAGTGCGAGTTCGGTGGAAGCACGTGGACCTCAAGGAGAGCACATGGGAGCGAGAGGCTCAGATTCATGCTCAGTACCCCACTTGTTTGATTTGTATTTTTTTGGATTTCGGGGATGTAAAGCCCTAAGGTAGGGAGAATGTAAAGACCTGAAAATTCTGTATATTTTTTTAATTATATAAAATTATTATGAGATTGTGAAAATTGACGGCATGTGATTTTGAGGCCCAGAGTGCCCAGAATGATCCATCGAAAAATGTTAAGCTTTAAATAGGGCGCATGAGCAGTTTTCCTAAAAAAGTAGAATAACTCTTAAAAGGGTGCCCAAATTAGAAATCTGAGGGCACTGTTGCGTTCAAGATGGCGGGTTTACCCTATGTGAGATTTAAGTTTTGTCGGCACTTGCCTCCAGTGAGAAAATCCAAAAATGGCATAACCATAAATAAAGTAATTAAATATTTTTTTTCAAATGCTTATAAATCATGAATGGTGACTCAGATTAAAAATTCGAGACCACTGTTGAACTCGTGAGGGTATACTTTCCTTAAACAGATCCTAACATTGCCCAGTGCGGGCCAACAGTGGAAGTTAGTTTTTGGCTGTAAATAAAATAATTAAGTAATAATTATTTTATTTTCAACTCCTTATAAATCATAAACGGTAACTCAGATTGGAAATTTGAGAGTACCATTGAGCTCGTGAGGGCGTGTTCCTTTTAGGCAGAGCCTAACCTCGACTGACGCGGTTCGAGGGTGATTGGTTAATAATTTTTGAACTTTTTTAAGGTATGTTCAGTAAACATGCAAGTAGTGATTTCTATCTCTTGAACTAGTGCTTAGATTAAAAATCCAAGGGCACCGTTGAATTCGCATCACCGGGATTTGCTTAGATGAAGCTTAACTTTGACTGGCAGGGTTGGATGAAAAGGTTAATTTTTGGACTTTGTAAAAAAATAATAAAATAACTCCATGAGTTATTTTATTCTCTTATCACCGTTGAGTGGTGGATGATGGGACCGTGGTATAACATCATACTTGAATGGGAGTCATTTAATGACATGAATCTTGGGTTGCATAACCACAACGTCCACTGAATTAATGGAATATTAATTGCCTTTCATTAATGAACCACATTAATAAAACACAACGTGGGTGGATCCTTTTACTATTTTTAAACAAACCTATGACATTAGTTTTGGGGATCGACATGAGGGATCTCTAACAAAACTCCATTGGAAACCTACTCCAATGAAGAACGAGGAACGAACGAACACCGACGAACATATTTGAACGCGGACCCTTCTTCCTCATCCGCAACGTCTTCCAACGAGTTCAAGGTAGGGGTTTATCTTGATTTATTTCAAATATTTTTATGAATTCATCTTCTCTTGATGAAGTTTTAACTCTTCCCTTGTTATAACGCTAATGAGGAGGGCGTAGGCCGAACCAAACAAGGCCCGGACCCTCCGTCGTTCTTGGTTTGGTTGCGTTCTTCATGGGCGACTGAGAAACAAGGAGGAAAGGATAAAATTAGTGCCATGTAGTATAGGCGGTGTCTCGGGAGGCCCATAGGCATAGAAGAGAATGAAATAGGACCACCAGAACATCACTAATGGCCTGAAAAAGTTCTGTCGGTGCAGCACCACCGGTGTGGTGACACCGACAACTGGTGGTGGCCGACCATCGACGACCATGCTGAAGCGGGCGACGCACCACCGCAGCATGCCGAGGAGGAGATGCTGTGGCTCTGGCTACGACAGAGGTGGACTTGGACCGCGGGTCCCGCTCTAGACCGATCCACGGGGCCAGTCAAATGAAGGGGCGACGCCAGCCTGATGCTGCCGGTTGAAGACTGAATGGACCTTGTCCATTTAGTGGGGAGCTGGGTCCGCGCCCAGCCGGCGGACCGGACCAGGTCCGTCCAGTCTAGGCTGGTTCGGGTTGGACCTAGGTCGACCCTGACCGGGTCAGGTTGGGTTGGTCCGACTGGGTCAGCCCATACCCAGTTTTGGCTCTGTTTCGCTAACAAAAGCTTATCTTCTAAACCAAACATCCGTTTGATGAACCGTCTATAGTGCTGGAACCCTTAGGACGAGGAGGTACTTTTGAGATACTCCACTTAGGTTTTAGAGAAAATTGGAGTACAACCGGGTTGGATCGGACTCAAATCCAACTGGGCCCTCGACACTAAAATGCATATAACTTACAGATCGGGTGTTTGATTGACGCATCGTCTGTTGTATTGGAACCCTTATGACATGATAGTTCTTTGAGATACTTTTTCGTGGGACTTCGTGGAGGTTGAGGTATGACCAATATCTTGAAGGGCAGTTTCTTGGAAACTCAAGTGCACTAAGTGCGAGAATCCTGTGGCTGGCTGTCAAGTAACATATGACCCTTTGTGGATCAGCATCAGAACAACCCTGTTTAGATCACGAGTAGCGTGAACCGATGTGGATCGGACTTCGAGCAGTCATTGTGGATCATCGACTTACGACCATGTGTGGATTGACGACTTACGACCCTGTGTGGATCAATGACTTACGACCCTATGTGGATCAACAATAGCACAACCTGACAAGAACTAGCCTTAGAGCAGCCCATCATGGATCAATGACTTACAACCCTGTGGGGATTGATGACTTACGACCCTGTGTGGATCAGTGACTTACGACCATGTGTGGATCGGTGACAGAGCAACTTCTTCGTGGTTCAGTAGTGGAACTTCTTAATGGAATAAGATGAATTAGCTTTACAACTAATCATCATAATTATTGCTCTTTAAGTTATATACCTGGTTTGAGCCAAGTCTTTTAATTGTGCTTTGTGATTGAGGTCAATATTTGTGGTTTTTCCTTTGTGGAATTCTAGGAGACCTTTGAGGGGGTCTCAGGGTCCTTACTGGGTATTGTTATACTCACCCCTACATAGTCTTTGCCCGCACATTGTTGTGTCTGGTGTAGATGACGGTCAACTTTGAACAAGATTTGGGAGCCTGGACTAGACGGTGTATGGAGGTGACTGGTTGGCGTGGTGAGCTGTAGAGATGAGTTGTACCTACCCTTTAGGTAGGATCCTTGGTAGACGACCTCAGGAGTTGTTTTTCCTTTTACTATACTTCCTTTCTGGTTTGGCTTGAATACTGGAACCTTTACTTTTAATACTTATTTTTACCTTTCATAGTTATACTATGTGGGTTGCTTTCGTTGTATACTTAGTATGTGTGTGTACAGGTTTTGAGGCAATGCCTTCTCATTTTAGGGATATGCCTTTCTGGTGCTAGTCTCCAGCCCCTGGTCTATGGAAGGCAGACTTGGGGTAGTCACAGCACGAGCCCTAGGGGATGGGTCGTGACAGTAATATCCATGCTTGAGATGATTGTTCTAAAGAAGATTAAGCCTCATCCTTTCACTTGTATAGAATCGAGGGTCAATTCGCCATATGAAGAGTGATTTCCCTCTCACGGAAATTTATGCTGTCCTTATATAGATAATGCTAATCCATGCTAAGAATTGTATCAAATTCTACTAGAGGGAGTATGACGAGGTTCGCTGGGAAGTTCAATCCAAAAATTGTGACATGGGAGAAGTTATATTCATGGGATGCAATGATTTCCCCATTCTTCGTTCTCATCAACATCTCTACTTCCATGATTTGTGGTGGTGTTGAGATTGTTATACTAAATTTTAGGGATATAAAAGAATGCGTAGAACTAGAATCAAAAAGCACATTCGCTATTATTGAATGAATAACTAGTGTACCTGTCACCACTTTGTTATCAGGATTTGATTCGACAGTAGTGATGGAAAAATATCTTCTTTGCTGCCTTGGAGGTTTTTGGTTGCCTCTAAAAACCCTTGGATTAGAGAATTGGTTTGAAAATTGTCCTAGTTCTTTGCAATTGAAGCAATGAACAATGCATTGAGGGTCAAACAGAGTGTTCCTCTCCTCTGTCACAGCAACCAGTTTTTTTTGTCGACAATTAATGGCAAGGTTCCCTTATATTCCACACCTAAAGCATTTCCTCATCCCTTTTAGGAAATTTCCAAGGTTCTTATTTCCGTACCTTTGGAAAGTGGGGTGCTGGAATTTCTTAGCACCATTGGATTTATCCATCGGACTGCCAGAATTAAAGTCCACCTTACACTTCTTATCCCCAGGATACCCCTGAGATTCGTCAATCTCCATTTCAACTTTGAGGGCACATCAGACAATTTCCTCATAGCTATTGAAGTCACAGATCGATAGGGATTTCCGTAGGCTAGGTTTTATCCCACCAAAGAAGCTGTGAACCTTACATTTAGGGGTAACAACAAAGCTGGAGTCGTATCATGCAAGCCTTGTGAAGTTTTCCTCATACGCTTCAATGAATTCGTCATCTTTTTTCTTAAGGTCAAGAAAGTCCCTTTCCATCTTAAGTCGGAGGGTGTGAGAAAAATATTTATCAAAAAACATTTTCTAGAAATCCTTCCATTCCAACACCTAGATATCTTCCTTAGGATTCATATTTTTGATTAATGACTACCATTGATATGCTTCACCCTCCATACAATAAGAATACAGAATAACCTTCTCTTGTTCGAAATATTAAAGGATGGAGAAGATCTTTTCAATGGAGTTGATCCATTTTTAAACGATTGAGGGATAAGATGATCCATTAAAAGTAGGAGGCCTTTGTCTCATGAAGCTCTCAATTTTAGATTGTTCTTTCTTGGGGGGGGGGGGGGTTGAATGTTCATATTGACCCATGTTTCTATTCAAAACTTGAGTTAAATGGGAGAGTATCCTGACAAAGTTTGCGATTCCCGCTCCCATTGGACTAGGAATCTCATTAGAACATTCATCACATTGATCTTCACATTGGTTTTTAGCTCAAGACCTCCTATTATCAGACATTAGATGGAATAAAAGGAATGGTAGGGGTAAAACATAAAGGGGAATCCAAAGACAAAAAGGGATAACTTATAAATTACATTTATTTCCTTAACTTATGAATTTATAGGCTTCAATCTACATTATCTATTATCTAATTCCCAACATATATTCTTAGGGGAATTTTTTTATTCTCCTAATAATGGTTGATACTAAGATCATAAATTTACCAAATCATATCCCCCAGAAGTGTTGTAACCAAGAGTTAAGCAATGCTCGTTGTCGTGCACCAGTTCCCATTTGAGTCTAGCTCAAAGTGGTGATTTCAAGTTTTACCCCTAAATACATTTGTGCCAGAGCTGCCTCTACCTATTTGTATCCAGACAGGGATGTATTTTCTTGATAAAACACTTACTCTATACTAACCAAAATTTAGGGATGTTTTTATTATACTTAGTCTTATCCCTAAGGCTTTCACTAGGGTTTTCTAATCCTAATCCCAAAAATAACTAAACATATCCTCTGATACCAACTATAATAACCCTGCTCTTAATTACACACATTAACAAGATTTATTACACAAACTTGCACTTAAGACAACTCTTAGGATCAACAGGTCTAGTGTCTTGGGAAATTGGGGACATTACATGACAACTTAAGACATAAAAATACAACATATTTATTGAAAACTTCCTTTACATGACCACAACATTACCTCGTACTTAGCATTGCATGGGATAACATAAGGACATACATTTGAAAAGAGTGATATATAAAGCCCAATAAGGGAGTAAACAAGGAATAACATGAAGAATAAAATATATTTTATGCAATATACATATCAATGGAGCATAAGATAAACATGAAAATAAATACATGATATAGCATGATTATCATAACATGAAAATGTGGCAATAACATATAACATGATATTAGTATGATCCAAGCCTCATTGCACATGGAGAATGAGTAAACCCTCATTGAACTTGAATTATCATGAGTAAACCCTCATTGAACTTGATGTATCATGATACTAATCTTTACCCAATGCATTGGAGCGCTATCAGGGTGCACCATTCTTAATCATTTCATTTCATGCATAAGTGTGTGCCACATAGATCATACAACATGGGTTCATTAAACATCATAATTTATTCCAAGAATAAAAGATGTGGAATACATAAATGTAAGTCCTCAATCAACAAGTACATGTTCATAAAGTTGAATAACATTAATAGAGAAATGGGTATGGTATTCACTTGCATGATGATTTTGGCATGGGAATGTTTGTGTAACTTCGACAACATAATGAGGTCAAATAGAAATCGTAAAATGGGACAATGAGAGAGAAAGGGGTATCTCATAATTTATACATGAAATGTACAGTAATTGGGTCATGTAACATAATATCCCAACATATTTAATGGAATTTATATGCATAATATAAAATAATTGCTTGAATGTAAATGAGGAGAGAGAAATACCTTACGGAATTTTGGCATGGTAACAGGTGTACATGAGAGAAATTAATGAGAGATAAAGGGGTATATAATCATTAAAAAATAATTATTTAAGTATAGGAAAGGTTTTAAATCATAACCCAACATTTTTAATTGAAAATAAAAGGGTATAACAATATAAATAAATTTGGACAAAAAAATGAGAAAGGAAGAAATCCCTTACTTGGAAGTGTGATCCCAAAGACTTGGGAGAGGCTTGAGAGAGGCTTCTTGGGTGGTTGGGGAACCTTGGGAGTATTTTAGAGAGGGTAGGTCAGGGTTTTATCGATATCCAAATGGTTTTAGCGAATAGGAATGAGAGATTGAGTGGGTTTATATAGGAAAGGAGAGAGAATTATTTATTATTTAGGTTTTAGACACTACACATTAAACTAATCAAAACCACAAACCATAAAATGGTTTTTTCAAAATGACAGTGGAAAAAATTATTTTATAAGGCCAATGGATGAAATTATTAAAATATTAGGCTTGGTTATATAGAGGTGAGTCACACTCTCAAGGAAATTATTTTAAAATGTTAAAATGTTTTATAAGTCTTGGAGGGTCCACTAAGGCTTTGTAAAACAAATTAAACAAATATAAAATCATATTATTTTAAAGTTAAAACATATATTGGCCAAACATCCCTTTTATAGTATTTTATTACATCACTATTGGGTCATTATGATGTCATAAACATATTATATATTTAAATGGTATTTAATTTTTACCCAAACGCTTGACTATCTCATAAAATTATGAAAAATTAACCATTGGATAATTTCGACGTCCTAATTACAAAAATAATATTCATTTTATCTAAATAATTTTCTAAATATGTTAGTTTTTAAATTTAAAATAAAGATCGACATTTATCAAAAATTCATGGGTTTTGACAAAAATAGCTTTCAAACCTTAATAAAAATTACAATTGAATTCATAAAAAATATATGATAATTTATATTTAATAAAAACTAATTTAGTAATAATATTTTATTAGAATATTATTTAATTAAAAAATCCATTAATTCATCAAAATAGATTTCTTAATTGAATTTAAATATTAACTAAAAATACTATTTGTGTTTTAAAATCCATTTACAAAGTAGCAATAATAAAATGAATGTATATTATTTATACAAAAAAATAAAGCACATAATCATAGTGCTAGGGTCTTATTACATAACCCCTTATAACACCCGTATAAGACCTAAGGGTAAGGTACGCGATGGTGACATACTCTTGGGGCAGCTCAGATAACATCGCTCGAGTGGTAATCTCTATTAACTTCCACTTATCATGTAGTTGATTCCGTTCAAGCTTAACATGTTGAAGCTCGGCTTGGGCTTGGTCAAGAGCGATGCCCAGTGATGCTACCTCCTTTTTAAGCTCTGACAAATGGGCTTCGTATGTATCAATTCTACTAGATGAGGCCATTACTTCTTTTGTCTGAGTAAATTGGATTTGTTAAAGCTTTATATTTTATACTAATCATGTGGTCACTGTTCAATAGCTATATTAGCAACAATAACAATTTTTAACAGTATTTTAAAATCCAAAAATATAAAACCAAGAAAGTTCATATGTTTTATATAACCATTTTACATAATAATACATTTAATTAGATCAAGAGGAATTATCATTACTAAAAGTTTGGGTCATTACAACAGTGCCCTATTGGGATCTTCTGGTTATCTATGCTAAAACGAGTTAGAGTTGTTATAGTTTCCAAATTTTAAGTCATGTCCTTTGGCCCCTAGACCCCTAAGTAGGGGTGTGCTACCCCATGTATCCCTAATAACTTCAACCCAATGGCTGAACCGCTAGATTTGTGGTCGGGTGTGCAGTCTGGGCAGCTAGCATTTAACCCAACATCATCTGAATGGATCGAGATACACTATTCCAAAAATCTCTCACTTGGAGCCTGATCCTCTATGGTGACCTTCTTCGATGCTACAGACTTAGACAACATAATTAATCTGATATCTTCCTCTTCTTCACCATCCAATGTGTGCTTTCCAATCAATGATTAAATTTCAAGCTAATGATTCATGAAATAAAATTTGTTTTCCTTTCCCATACTTCTACTCTATTATTTTAAATTCTACCCCTCACCCTCCATTCATTAATGAATACCAACATTTGTGAAATAGTGACTCAACTTCTCTATCACCGTCGGATTTGTCAACATATATGTTGGATTGTTCATTCCACAAATATTCTACAATGTCAGTAACCCATCTTGTATGAATCCTCTGATAAAATGGTACTTCAACTAAATATGATTTTATTTGGGCATGGAATACTGGGTTCTTTTCATGATGTATGACACTCTGACTATCACAATGAAATAAATTTTCCTCTCTATTTCTACCTAAATCATCTAATAATTTCTTTATCCAAACCATCTCCTTTGCAAATTATGTTACAACAATATATTTTGTCTACATGGTAGATAAAGCCACCATAATCTTCAATTGAGATATCTAGCATACTACAGTTCCTCCACTGGTAAATACATAACCTGTAGTACTCATCCTATTGTCGAAATCAACTCTAAGGTCAACATCTGCATACCAATATAATGAATTTCATTTCCCAAAACACAAAGATACTTCCTTGCTTCCCTTCAAATACTTTATTATCCACTTTCTCAACTTCACAATGTTGCTTTCCAGGGTTATCCATGTACCTACTCACAACTAACACTACATGAGAAATATCAGGTCAGGTACAGACCATGGAATACATCACACTTCCAACAACTAATGTGTATTGAACCATTTCCAAATACTAAACCACTTCTTCTATCCTCGGTGCTTGCTCCTTTGATAGATTGAAATATATTTCTAAGGGAATAGAAACCGAGATTACTTCCAACATACTAAATATTCTTAAAACCTTTCCAATGTAGTTAGCTAGTGATAATATCAAGGTTTCTACTACATGATCTCTCTTGATCTTTATCCTAATAATTTTTCCAACTTCTACAATATCTTTCATCTCAAACTCCTTAGTCAGCTTCCCTTTGAGCTCATCAATCCTCTATATACATGATCCTAAAATGAGCATGTTATCCACATACAAAATCAATATAATGTATCCATCACCAAAAGACTTAAAATAGCAGTATTGATCCATGACACATCATTTTTATGAATTTTTTCTCATGAATGAATTAAATTTTTTATTCCACTGCCTGAGTGCCTACATTGACTCATATATACTATTCTAGAGTTTTCACACCAGATATTCCTTCCCTGACTCAATGTATCCCTCTGGATATTTCATATAAAGATCCTCCTCTAGATCTCCATGAATAAAATCCATCTTCAAATCAAGTTTCACAAGATGTAATTATTCTAATGAAACAATACCAAGAGCCACCCTAATGGTGGTAAGTTTCACTCTAGGTGATTTTTTTAGTGAAATCTATACTTTAATTTTGTTGAAAACCTTTCATAACCCACCTTTCCTTGTATTTAACCTTTCCATAATGTTCTTCATTGACTCAGTATACCCATTTGTTCTTGAATACCTTGTTTATTTGTGGCAAAGGTGTCATATCCCATGTATTGTTATCATGCAATGAAGAAATATCATCCTTTTTAGCCAGTTCCCACTTGTTTGACTCCTTCAACTACATTGTATCTTTAAAATAATTTAGTCCTCCATTTTCATTTAATAACAAGTAATATAAGGATGATGAATACCTCTTCACAGGCCTCTCACCCTTGTTTATCTCTTTAATTTCACTTGAGGAGTAGGCTCCACTGGTTTTGATGTCACATACTCAGATACACCTTCAAGCTCCACTTTCTCATGGAATTATGATTCTTTATCCCCACTATCAACTTTAGTTACATTATGTTCCTTATATATTACCCCTTCATTAAATATAATGTTCTATATTTTTATGATCATCTTATTTTTATCATCTCAAAATCAATAACCAAACTCCTTAGCACCATAGACAATACAGAAACATGATTTAGACTTAGCATCAAGCTTATCCCTTGTTTTAACATCTATATGAACATATGTAAAACAACCAAAGAATCATAGATGTGACAGTATTACCTCCTTTATAGACCGGATCTCATTGGGTAGACATTCCCAAAATGGTACATATGGACTCTTGTTGATGATATATGCATCCATGTTTATTACCTCTACTTTGAAAGTCTTGGGTAACCCCAAGTGCAGCCTCATGATCCTAACACATTCTTTTGGTATTCTATTCATCCTTTTAGTAACACTATTCTATTTTGGTAAACCTGGAAGTGTCTTCTTCTGCCGAATTCCATTTTTTTACCAAAATTTCTTGAACTCCTAACTTACATAATCTCCTCTATTGTTAGACCTCAAACATTTTAGCTTTGATCGTGAACCATTCTCCACCATGGCCTTCCACTTGTGAAACATTATAAACAAATAATATATTCTTTTCAAAATGTAAACCCATACATTTCTAGTTGATTCATCGATAAATGTCATAAAATATTGTGACCCACCAAGGGAATGTACTAGTGCAGGCCCCCAAACATCAGTGTACACTAGCTCTAGCTTCCCGACCTTTAGTGTTTTTCCTCCATTTGAAAAGGATAAGTTCTTCTACATTCCAAAGATACAATATTCACATAATCCAACTTCTAATAACTTTATCTCTGGAATCATTCCTTTTGTTTATAGTAAATTCATCCCTTTATCACTCATGTGGACTAGCCTATAGTACCACAATTGTGAATCCCTGACAGAATTTATTTATGTCAGAATTTCCATGTAAGTTTTTATCATATTTTATAAGTTTCCATTCTTTATTCCCTGAGCTATGAAAAAAACCCATTAGTAATTTTCGATGCACCACCAATGAATGTGGTGATAAAACTTGAATCAACAAAATACCCGATGGAAATAATATTTATTCTTAGTCTAGGGATATACCTCAAATTCTCTAAAACCAACACACCCCCACTATTGATTTTAATTTTTGTATCTTCCTTCCCCACAATCTAGAAGGGTTCATCATTAGAAATACATACTTTTCCAAAATTTCCAAGAACATAATTTTTTAGGACACCCTTCTCCAAAGTGGAATGGAAAGATTCCCCTAACTCTAAAATCCAAGACTCTATAGGGTTATCCAAACTCAGAAAAAAAACATCATTGGTTCCTTCAGCTACCATGTTTTCTGTATTGGTTTCAAGAACCTTTAATTTCTATATAAAATCCTTCATGAAGTTTCCTTTCATCCCACAAATCCATCAGGTAGGATAGGTACCATTCAACCTATCCTAGAACTTTACTCTTGATTTTGATCATCCTCTATGATTATCACGCTACGTATATCTACCTCTTCCCAACTGTTAGGTAATAAAGATAGTAAAACCAGTGTACATACCTCATCATCAGGGGTAATTACAACCGATGATTACTGGCTTGTGATGGAGTTTAATTCACTAATGTGATATATAAAAATCTCCCATTTAATCATTCTCAGATTGAAAAATCATCACATCAGGTACACTTTGTTCATTGTAGAAGGATTATAATACATATTTGTGATATCTTTCATCAGCCCAACCATCATCTTTTCCAATATGATGTTAAACACCATGTTTTTGGACAAAATAAGTTGAAAAAAATCCAAAAAACCTATTGATCCAGTAAGTCCCACCACGTCTTCTCCATATCTGTTGTTTTTTCATCTAGAATTGAAAAGTGAAACTTTTTATGGTAAAGGTAGTTTTCAATATGAATCCACCAATAACTGAAGTCAGATCCATTGAAGTGATCAATTTTCACCTTGTATTCTTCCATATCCATCACTTAATTCAATAAAACCAAAACTTGATTTTTTGAACTCATTCTCTAATACAAGTTATTGTGGAAACATTAGGAGCAACAAATGGAAAATGATTCAAAAAAGATTAAAAATGAAAAAAATAACGAGAAGATGATCACATGATATAAAGATTTACATGGTTCATAAAATGATCCCTATTTCCACAGAGAGGGAGAACACTTCACTATTTCAATACCATAATTATAGGGCAATTTCAGAGTTTCAAACATACACAGAAACCCTACCTTGAATGATCACATAAAGAATATGATGCAACAATTCCACTAACTACACAGTTAGTACACTATGCTACAATGACTGGTGGTTGGAATTCCATGAAGCTACATTATCATTATCTCCAAAGTTTGAGATACTACAGTAGCCATGTCAATGTATTCACTACTATAGTGACCTATAGGCATCGCCTGTTCAGCTATGCTATAGCGAGTTATAGTTTCTACAATTCCCCAATATTGGGTCATGGGACATGAGCCCTGGATCACTAAGTATGGGAGCACTACCCCTACAACCCCCATCAAACACAACACAAAGGTCTAACTATAAGAGTTATGATCTAGGGTGCCTCTTAGGCCACTAAAATTTGGCCTAAGTTCATCCAAATCGATCAAGCTACACCATGAATGTTTTGGGTGCAACATAAGTGGCGGATGAGACATGCCCAACTCATATTTTTATCATGATCAATAATTAATCCGATATTTACATAACAATAAATGTCGTGATTAATGAAATCGAATCAAATAATATAGAGAATAGAAAAATTTTGGAACCAAACCACACGATCATCACATATTATTCACAATTAATTTAATAAATTAAAGAATTTCCTTGCGAGGAATTATTTCTTTGTTTATGTATTTACCAACATCTCTACATTGTATCATCATTTTGCATCAATAATCAATAATAGATTCCTTCCATTAGTGATCCACATGTGTTCCAAAAACCTCTGAACATCACCATATGAATCTCTAGGTGCTATCATGATAGATCCCAATGCCTGTGTCATTCGCCTTTGATCACCCTGAGAATCACTTCAGGAATATTTCTCTTTGATCTCTATATACTTGAGAGCGGTGGTGGAGGAGGAATGCTCTCTATTTTTGAGAGTGTTATGGGAGAGTGAACACTTTAGGGCTTGAGGGGATTCTCTCCAAATATTCTTGTGCACAACAAAAAAGGAACTGGTTATCTTAAGAAAATAATATAATTGGGTTTATATACAGCTAGGGTTAGAAAATAATAATTTCAAATGCACCCTTATTATTTCATTAATCCCTACAGAACTCCATGTCTATAATAATAACAATATTATTATATCTTGACATGTTCTAAACTCACGAATTATATTAAATATTATTTATTCAAATAATAATCACTATATATTATTTCTCACCAGACTATTAAACTTGGTCCACCATTCCTCCACAATATTTATCAAAACTTGAATAATGAATATTTATTTAATAAATAAATATCATTACATTTTTTACTAATAAATATAAAAATATTATATTCACTAAATAAAAAATAAAAATTTATTAAATATCATACTCACATAATATTATCTCAAATAAATGGTGATGGAATACATGTGATCAAGAAAACATGAATAATTATTAAACCACACGTGGTAATAATATTTATTCAAATTTTTAAATGATAAATAATAATAATATTTAACTGAGATTCTAGATACACTTAGTGTGTGACCCTCTAAGCCTATTTCTTAGTGGAATTAGATGAAATATCACAAAGTCCAAGGTTAGAATCTAGAAACACGTCATTGCACCCATAAAGAAAGCAATTAATGCTAGAAATACATAATAACTCATACAAATAATTACTGTGTAATATAATCCCTTTATCGCGATATCTCTAATCAAGTAGGTTGTATGCTAGTGCAATCGACTTATGTGCTTGATGTCTCTTTCTTTTACTTTATAGAAATCAAAATTGCCTATTGAAAACTATGGAAATGGATTTGTTTAAGCTATATCATTTCCATAAAATGTTCTAATAAATAAACTTTTATTAAATAATAGAAGGGAAAAATATTTTCTCACATTATTCATTAAGGAAATATTACTCACGACACACTCAATGTATCCTACCTCATCGTGAACATATGTTGTCACAGTTTTCATCAATATATAAAATTACATGACTTATGTGTGATAAATAAGAACATCATTTAGAGAGACTCAATGTAGTTATTCCAGTGGTCAATGAGTTTCCAATATAAATGATGCTGCCCATTTCATACTGCTTGAACCAAGAGGATATAGTCACATTCAAACCATATCTTGTTCCAACCTCATTTATTAACCATTTTCACTAAATTTATCATAGATAGAATCTATTATTATAAGGTTGTTGCAATGAAAACATATCCATAAATATATCCCACAATTTTATCATTGGAATCACTGAAGACCATCCCAAAACCTGTAGGTCCTGGATTACCTTTTCATGACCCATATCCATAACATCTGATCGAGTCTATGAATGGGGATATCTAGAGAACTTCAATAATTACATTAAGGAATGATATTTATTCATATTTTTAAATAATAAATAATATTATTATTTAACTAACATTCTGGATACACTTAGTGTGTGACCCTCTAGGCCTCTTTCTCAGTGACATTAGGTGAAGTAGCCCAAAGTCTAATGTTAGCATCTAGCAACATGCCAAGACACCCATAAAGAAAGGAGTTAATACCTTAATGACATAATAACTAATAAATATGATTACTATGCAATATAATACCTTCATCTTGATATCTATAATCAAGAAGGTTGCATGCTGGTGCCATAAACCTATGTTCTTGATGTCTCTTTCTTTGAATTTTCAGAAATCGAACTTACCTACAGAACACCCTGACTATGGATTTATTTAGTCTATATTGTTTTTATTAAATATATTGAGATATCAACTTATGTTAAATAATATAAGGGAAAATCCTTTCTTTCACTATTCATTAATGAAATATTACTCATGACGCACCCAACATATCCTACCTTGCTACAAACATATGTTGTCACAATTTTAATCAATACATCAAAGTATGTAGCTTAAAATAATCATTAATAATAATATTAAAATCTAAGGATCAATACATCCATACTTATATAGAAACATTCAATGAAACATATAAATGTGGATTTCCCACTAGCGGGTATCATTCTCATAATTTCATACACTAGAAATTAACAAGGGCATACACTATGAGAAGGTGCTTGAAAATCCTATGAGTCTCCACCCCTGATAGCCTATATCATCTATTTAACTTAAATTATTTCATTGGTATATAGAAAATATATTTAAGAATACTTTCATGGCACTTCTGGGTTCTCATCATAGAGGGGAACTGTGATCGCATTGTGATTCACTATTCATTTTCACCCTTTAAACCACTGAATCAAACTGATTTTATATTGAAAAATAAAATTATTATAAAAAAATACATATTTTAATTAATTATTTTGTATTAATCACTGTTAAAAAGGGTAATTTCACTTGTTTATATAATTTCATTGTAGTTGGAGGTGATTTGGAGGGCCCAGGATGAAGTGGAAGAAAAATGGGCCAAATTGCATGGGAGACCATGAACACCTTTACACTATTTTTCATTTTCAAAAAAATAAGTGCATAAAAATGGGATTATATTGTTTTTAATTATCCAAAACATAGTGGGATACAATTATTCTGAAGGAACCAAATCCCAATTAGTCCACTAAGAGGCCCATAAAAACTGATCTATCTAGGGAATCAAATCTGCACAAATTCAAAAGTGGTGTTCTGTATTATATCGATATATCGAGATATATTTTTCCATATAGTGCCAAATTTTAGTTGGATATAGTCAATATGAGGGGATAAAACTTCTTAGTTTTATCCAAAGTGATATAATACTTTATGGAGGTTGAAAACCATTGGACAATTAGTTTCTAGAAATCTAGGGGCTCAAAACCACCTTCCAATTTACCTATAAAATGAGACCTTGGGAACCCCATTTAGAATTTCAACCAGGAGAAAAGGTTATGCCATTTTGGAGTCACAAATAAGTCATCTCATCATCCTGATAAGTTATGAATACTATGGGAAGTACTAATTCGACATCTTTTTCTTCCTCCCCTCCCATGGATTTCTAAACTCCTCATGATCACTCGGGGGGAATGTGATGTAAATCCCAAGCTTTGTTTATGTAATAATTGAATAGACTTTTAAATTCCAAGTTTTTATTCATAATACTATCTTCTTATTTAATTTATTTATGTACTGGTATGTCATGCTCAACTCATATGATCATGTTTGGGGGTACCCTTCCATGTGATGTTTCACACACCGTTCCCATTTCTTCTTCCCCCATTTTATTGTGATGTTTGTGAGGTTCATATTGTCCAATTGAACTATCATAAACACTGTCAAGGCTATGAAAATTTATTTCATTGTATCAAATTAAAATAACATACAAACTTGTATAGTGCATTGAGTTCTTCGTGTGTTTCCTTGGTGAGTTTCGGTTATGAAGTCGAATAAAAATCACCCAATCATCGGTGGTATCCGGTGAATCATTTTGTGTTTCCAACTAAACCCTAGGAGGTATCCAGGTATAAAATCAATAAAATTATGTTTATATGTGTTATAAACCAAGGATTAAAATATCATAACCCTATCTCTTGAAGTGATGAAGGATGGGCATCATGAGATTTCCCCAGGTTGATCACGCTTAATCTAATATGTCAATTTCTGATTTCTTGTATCAAATTATTTTATATTATTTCATATTAAATAAAAAAACCCAAATTGCATACAATCCCATTTAACTTTTTTTCTTAATAAAAAATTCCTTTTTAAATTTATGATCTAAGGCTATGTCGAGATACAACTTAGGGTTCCTGCTATAATGCAGAAATTCTAGTAAAAACTAAACATCTAATTTGATGCACTAGATAACACGATAAAATTTTGGTACCATTTATGGGGATCCAATATAATTTTTACTCTCATTATTTCCTTTTATTTATTTATTTTACTTCTTAATTATTACTCCTTTCAATATCCCCCATCCCTTTTGATTATTTTTGTTTTTGTTTTTTCTTTTGTTTGTTTTTGTGTGTTTATTCTTCTCTCTATCTTACTCTCTCTATCTCTCATTATATAGTATAACATTATATTTTATTTTCTCCTTTTACCCTTATTAAGTGATTTTATTTTATCCATATTCAATCATAAAAATAAAATAAATACAAAAAAACTTCACAAATTATTTCTTGACCCAATCAAAAAAATAAAAACTACTTGAATTTGAACGAGAAATTGAAAAGAAAATTCACTCAAAAATTAGGTCATCTAGAGTAGGAAAATCAAGTAACAGTAAGGAACCCATTGTGAAACATCAAGTTATACCAAACTAATAAAAAATTTAACCAAATAAAACCCTAGAAAACATTGTTGCAAATAATCGAACCTTAAATAAACTAACCACCCCGGATGTGGAGTACCAACCTATGTACATCCAATATCCTGAGGAAGTAGAAAACTTTGAGTTGAGATCATGCCTCATCCATATACTTCCAAAATTCTATGGTATTCCTTATGAGGACCCTCACAAACATCTCAAGGAGTTTCACATAGTGTGCTCCACCATAAAACCCCAAAATGTTTCTAAAGATCTCATTAAGTTTAGGTCCTTCCCTTTCTCCCTTGATGGTGTAACCAAAGACTATATATACTATATACCTACCACAATTAGGGGTTGGAATGACCTTAAATGACTCTTTCTATAGAATTTATTCCCTTACTCCTAAACTTCATCAATTAGATAATAAATCTATGGAATTAGGAAATCACAAGGAGAGACCCTTCATGAATATTGGGAGAAATTCAAAAGACTTTTCTCAAGTTTCATCCACTAAAAAATTAGTGAACAATTTCTAATTCAATACTTCTATGAGTTATTTTCCCCCATAGATCATGGTATGATTGATACTATATATGGTGGTTCCCTTATTGATAAAAATCTTTCCCCTACTCATGACTTAATATCCAACATAGCTCAAAATGCACAACAATTTGGTACATAAGAAATTACTCCCACCTGAGGAGTTTATGAGGTAAGTCATTCATCTCTAGAACAAGAGGTAGATAATAAACTTGATGAGATGAACACCCTTTTAAGGAAATTATCTCAAGCATAAGGTAATTGAAACTCTCCTCCTGATCCATTACATTGTGGTATTTGTTCTGATAACACCCATTTTTCTAAAAAGTGCCCACAACTTCAGGATTCATTTGAGTCTTCTATAGCAGTATTCCTTGGGAGTCCATTCCAACAAGCAACACCCTTCAAGAAAGAACCATTTAACAAAAATCCAAATCCTGAGTGGCAAGCACAACCATAGTACCGACATGGAGGAAACTCAAGCTACCCCAAGCAGAATCGGTACCAACAAGTCCAAGCTATACAACCTTATTATCCTTCAACATCTCAAAAAATCCTCTTCCTCCAAAATCTGAACTAAAACTCAAATATATGGTAAAGAAAATGGAAGCCCAAAATCTTCAGTTCCAATAAACTACACAATAGTCTATTCGAGACCTATGAACTCAAGTGGGAAAATTGAAAAACACCATCAGTGAGATAAAGATGCAAGGTTATAGACAACTAACATCCCAACCTATTGCTAATTCAAAATACAAAGGTAATGTTTATAAAATCACACTTCATAGTGGTAAAAAAGTTTCTTCTTCTAATGATTCTACCTAAAAGGTATGTTCCCCTCTTGAAAAATCTATTTATCTACCCTCAAAAGATTCTAATGATGAAAAAAACACAAAAAATACAAAAAAATTGTTATTGAGGATTCCACTGAACAATCCATTCCTCTTCCTTTCCCCCAAAGAATCTCTAAATCTAATAATTTTTTTGATAATGAGACTGATAAAGTGATAATGAATACATTTAAATATACAAATTAATATTTCTTTATTGGATGAAGTTAAGAAAATCCCACGACACACCAGATTTATTAAAGAGATTTGCACCCATAGATGGAGACTCAAGGGGAATGAGAGAGTCAACCTGGGAAGGAATGTCTCAACCTTGATTCAACCTGCAATGCAAACCAAATTCAAAGATTCAGGAACTTTCACAATACCTTACACCATAGTGGAGACATTCTTTTAAGATTCTATTCTAGATTTAGGTGCTTTAATTAATGTAATTATTTACTTTGTTTACTCTTCTCTACAGGTTGGAGAGCTTCAACCGAAAGGCATCATAGTGTAAATTTCTAACCAGAGTACAACACACCTATTAGGAGTGGTTGAGGATGTCCTTGTAAAAGTGAATAATATAATCTTCCTCGCTGACTTCTATATTCTTGAGATGGAGGATACCCGAACCCAAGGACATTCCCCTCTCATACTTGGAAGTATATTCTTGAAAATAGAAAATATGATCATCAATGTCCATAATGGTACACTTTCCATAGATTTTGGTGGATAAAAGGTAAGTTTTAACATTATTGATGCCATGAAAAATCTTGTTGAAGAGAACTCCACTCTTCCTGTCTATTTGGTGAAGTTATCTCTAATAGAACACACACACAAAATTCTATCCTCAACCCAGACTCTAATTTGATTCCCTATTTTTCAACCTTGGATGATTTGAGTTTTGATTCATATTTTGAGTGTTGTGTGGGTTCAGAAAAGTGTAAGTTTTGTACTTTATTTTATGAGTGTGTTAATTACAAGGTACCCATGCTCGTCGATGATTCTGCAAATCTCATTTCCATTGATTCTCTTTCCTTATAGAACAAACATGAGTAGATATATAGTGCCATGGACTTTAATCAGACTAAATCCACTCCTGTAATCCAAAAACCACCGTTGTTGGAACTAAAAACACTTTATTATAATTTAAAATATGCCTATCTTGAGGGTATTGACCAATTTCATGTCATTATTTTCAATAACCTCTCTACATAGTAGGAATCAAAACTGCTCGACCTTTTGAGAGAGTGTAAAAAGGAAATTATATGGACATTGGATGATATTTCTGGGATTATCCCATCTTCTTGTATGAACAATATACTTTTAAATTATGAGGATAAACCTATAAGGAAAGATCAATGCTGGTTGAATCCCACTCTCTTGGAAGTGGTAAAAGTGGAAGTTAGTAAATTACTTACTGCTGGGATCATTTATCCTATATCTGATAGAAAATGGGTTAGATCAATGAAAATTGTGACTAAAAATTTGGAATAATGGTTGTGTTGAATGAACATGATGATTTTATTCCAACACATGTTCATAATAGTTGGTTAGTCTATATTGACTATCGTCGACGGAAACAAGCCACATGAAAGAACCATTTTCCTCTACCTTTAATTGAGAAGATGTTAGAAATACTGGATGGTAAGTCCCATTATTGTTTCCTTGATGGCTATCCAGGTTATTTACAAATCCATATATCCCCTAAGGATCAAGAAAAGACAACATTTACCTATCTATTTGGTATATTTACATATAGAAGGATGCCTTTTGGTCTATGTAATTCTCCTGGCACTTTTCAGCGATGTATGTTGAGTATTTTTTCTGAGTGCCTTGAGAATTGTATAGAAGTTTTTATGGATGATTTAATGGTTTACAGAACTTCTTTTTATGAATGTTTTACACACCTAGGTTCTATCCTCCGTTGTTGCATTGAAAAAGATCTTGTATTAAATTATGAAAAATGATATTTCATGGTTGAGCGAGGGATAGTTCTTGGGTATGTTATTTAAAACGAGGTAATTCAAGTGGATAAATCAAAAATTGAATTAATTTCATACCTTCTATATCTAAAATGTGTTCGTGAGGTGTGATCTTTCTTGGTTCATGGTGGTTTTTATCATCGATTCATTAAAGAATTTAGTAAGATCTCACTTCCCTTGTCTCGATTATTACAAAAAGATTCTGAGTTTTTGTTTGATAGAAATTGTGAGGATGCATTAAATTAACTAAAAGGGAGTCTCACATCACCTCCCATCACCCAACCACTAATTTTGGATCTCCCCTTATAACTTATGTGTGATTCATTAATTTGCAGTTGGGTTAGTTTTATCACAAAGGGATGAGAAGGCTCTTCATGTCATTGCGTATACCTTGAATACCCTTGACCATGAATAGAAAAACTACACAAACACTAAAAAATAACATCTTTATATTGTGGTTTACTTAAAAAAAATCCATTCATATCTTATTGGGTAAAAAATAATTGTCTTTTATGATCATGTTGCCCTTCATTTTATTCTAAATAAACCTAAAACTAAGCCCCGCCTCATTCGGTGGATGCTCCTCCTATAGAAGTTTGACCTTGAGATTAGAGATAATAGGAGAGTGTAAAATATGGTAGCTAACCACATTATTAGGACCCCCCACCACTGGACCACCATGTTGACTCATCCCTCCCCATTAGAGAATTCTTTACTCATGATAACCTTTGTAATGTTGTGGACCTTACCCCTAGTATGCATAAATTGTGAATTTTCTATCAACATCTACAGTCCCCGATGATTTCAGCACTTCAAAATACCATAGACTTAAGCACGATTCATGATGGTACATTTGGGATGGCCCATATTTGTGGAGAATTTGTAGTGGCAAAGTTGTTCGTCGGTGTGTCCTTGACCATGAGTTCACCTCGGTTTTAACCTTCTGCCACACTTTGGCTTGTGGGGGACACTTTGGATCTCAACATACAACTTAGAAAGTCCTTGACTCATGACTTTTTTGGACAACATTTCATAGATATGACCATTGGTTTTGTAAGTCACATACTCAATGTCAATTCACAAGGAATATCTCTAAGATGAATGAAATGCCCCAACAACCCATGTTATTTTGTGAGATCTTTGATGGTTGGGGAATTGACTTCATGGGGCCTTTTACAAATTCATTTGGATTTGTGTACATCTTATTGGATATAGAATATGTCTCTAAATGGGTGGAATCAAAGGCTACCGGGATCGATGACTCTCAAGTGGTTGCTGATTTTGTGAGGTTCCAGATTTTCAGCAGGTTTGGTTTGCTGAGACTCATCATTGGTGATTAGGGTTCACATTTTTGCAATTGCAACATGAAAATTTTCTTTATAAGTATGAGGTTGTTCATAAAGTCTCCATTTAATATCACCCCCAAACTAATGGACAAGTAGAAATATAAAACCGGGAAGTTAAGTGAATCTTTAAAAAAACATTACAACCCAATAGGAAGGATTGAAGTTTTCATTTGGATGATGCATTTTGAGCATACCGTTCAAATTTTAAAACTCCAATTGGAATGGAACCATATAGGATTGTGTTTGGAAAAGATTTTCACCTCCCGATAGATGTAGAGGACTTTGCATATTGGGATGTTAATAAGGTAATATGAATCTATCATATGCAAGTGAGCATAAGAAGTTTTAGATTCAGGAGTTGGAAGAAATTTAGTGTGATTCATATGAGAAATCCAGAATCTATAAAGAGAAGACACAGTTTATCCATGATGGGATGATTTATCAGCAAAAGTTTTATATCGGTGATAAGGTATTCATATACAATTCCAGGATAAATCTCCACCTATGTAAGCTTCTTCCCCAATGGTTTGGTCCTTATACTGTTACTAATGTTTACCCTTTTGGTGCAATATAGGTTTTTCATGAGTTGAGTGGATGAAGTATTACCGTCAATGGGAAGAGACTTAACACTTTTATGATAATTTTATAAAGCATCCAATAGAGGAAATCCACCTTCAAGAAGCGACATACCAGTAAATCCCTCCAGGTTTTATCCTTCCTTCCCACATTCTCTTTTTATTATAGTGTGGACACTACATGATCTAGGTGTGGGAGGATGGGTATATTCCTGGGTTAGTTAGGAATTTTCATCATCTTTATTATTTTTCTCTTTTTGGCATGCTGGATTGTATTGTAACTCCCCCCACCTATTTCCCCCTCACTTTTGTGACAAAATTTTAATTTTTGATGCCCACTTTATCATGGAAATTGATTCCCACTTAATCATGGAAGTTATTGAAAATGCACAAGGAATTTCCTTATTTCATATTGTTTTAACATTTTTTTGTTTTATTGATGAAATGTGTGTATTAGCATGAATTTAACATTGGGGTGTGATTTTTAGTAAATTGGTTGTTTGTTGATGATATAAATGGTTATATCTATTTGAAACCTTTGAGAATAGTGGTACAATTTGTGTAAGTAGTTTATGGGAAATTGTGTAAATTAATATCTCCACACATATTTTACACTAAACCATGAAGTGTGAATATTTATTACGTAATAGAAGGTAAATATAAGTTAGGTTAATATTTATCAACATTCTAAAATGATTGTTCCATACGTTTGTTACTTATCCGATCTATTTCATTACTGTACCAGATTAACCTATGTGTGTGTACCTATTATCCAGCTATTGTATGCCCTGAAAAAACTATAACTAAAAATAAAAAAATTAATTAACAAAAACGACACAAAAAATATGGGTTATGTATTAGGCAGGTTAAAAACCACTCTTACCCAACCTTTGATCTTGTTATAACTATTATAATTAGTGTCTTGAGAAGATTAAACAAGGATTGAGTGATGAGTGTGAGATTTGATCCCAATTTAACTTTTGAAAAAAAACAATAATAAATGAGAGGATTAATGAAATGTAAATCATTTGGGGATATCTAGGTCAGTAGCTTAAGGTTTGAATTTTAGTAATGCTTAAGAGAGTGTTTTTTGAAATTTTATTGTAAAGGATGTGGGGCATGTTTGGTGGAAAAAATCATTTAAGCAGAAGAATGTTAAAATAACCTATATTTACTGGATAGAAAGTGGAAAGAATATCATGGAATGGTTTCAAACACACATGGAGAGTTAGTGGAATGATTTAATTTTTAATTCATTGATCATATTAGTATCATGCATCTCTTTGAATTTCATTCTGATACAATTTATGAGACACCTTTTTCCATGATCACTGATAATAACTCCTTGGTGTGATTTTTTCTTTGACCTCATTGATTTAATGAATCAATTTTCCATTTAATGTTAAATATTCATGAATTTGTGAATATCTACATGCATAATTTTTTAAATGTGACTTTTCCTAGGAGTGAAAATGTTTAAGTGTGGGGTTGTGATCTCACGATGATTCACTATTCATTTTCACCCTTTACACCACTGAATTAAACTAATTTTGTATTGAAAATTACAATTATTATAAAAAATTTCACTCCATGTTTGAATTAATTATTTTTTATTAATCACTATTAAAAAGGGCAATTTCACTTTTTTGTATAATTTCATTGTAGGTGGAGGTGATTTGGAGAGCCTAGGATGAAGTGGAAGAAAAATGGGCCAAATTGCATGGGATACCATGAACAACTTTTCACTGTATCACATGTTTCGAAAAATACATCCATAAAAATGGAATAATATTTTGTGTAATGATCCAAAAGTTAGTGGGATACAACTCTTCTGAAGGAATTGAAGCCCAATTCATCTACTTAGAGGCCCATCCGAACTGATCTATCTAGGGAATCGAATCTGTACTAAGTCAAAAGTGGTATTATGTATTCTATCAATATCTTGATATGTATTTTTCCAAATGGTGCCAAATTTTTGGTTTAGATAATAAAGAGGTGGGGATATAAATTTTTAGTTTTATCTAATGTGAAATAATATTTTATGTAGGTTAAAAACCATAGTTTAAGTAGTTTCTCAAAATCAGGGGGCTCAAAACCTCCTTCCAATTTGCCTATAAAATGAGACCTTGGGCACCCCATTTGGAAGTTCGACCAAGAGAAAAGGTTATTCCATTTTGGAGTCTAAAAGGTGTCCTATAATAATCCCTATATGTTTTGGAGTATATGGGAAGTGATACTTAAACATATTCTTCTTCCTCCCCTCCCATAGATTTCTAAACTCTTCGTGATCATCTAGGGGGAATGTGATGTAAATCACTAGATTTGTTTATGTAATAATTGAATATAATTTTAAATTCTAGATTTTTGTGTAGTTTTTCATCATCCTATATTATTATTTAATCTATTTATATACTGTTATGTCATTCTCAACTCATATGATCATGTTTGGGGGTACCCTTTCATGTGATGTTTCACACACCATTCACCATTTCTTTTCCCCCTTTTAATTGCGGTATTTTTGTGGTTAATGTTGGTCAATTGAAATATCCTAAACACTATCAAGGATATGTAATTTTATTTCATGTTATCAAATTGAAATAATATAAAAACCTGGATAGAACATTGAGTTCTTCATGTGTTTCCTTGGCGAGTTTCAGTTATGAAGTCGAACACAAATCACCCAATTATCGACGACATCCGGTGAATCACTGTGTGTTTCCGACTGAACCCTAGAAGTTATCCTAGTATAAACTTAGTAAAATTATGGTTCTAGGTGTGAAAAACTTGGGATTAAAATATCATAATCCTATCTCTTGAAGTGATCAAGGATGAGTATCATGAGATTTCCCCAGGCTGATCACGCTTAATCAAATATGTCAATTTATAATTTATTGTATTAATTTCTTTTATATGATTTCATCTTAAATAAAAAAACCCAAATTATATACCATCCCATTTACCTTTTTTTTCTTAATCAAAATTTTATTTCTAAATTACTGATTTAAGGCTTCGTAGAGAGATGACCTTGGGTTCCTGCTATACTGCAAAATTTTTAGTAAAAACTAAATATCCAATTTGATATGCTCGGCAATGAAATCAAACTGCTATGACCTTTCAATGAAACAATTACTCTTAAGACATTATCACATAATATGTCACATATAAGAACAATCATGATGTGATAAGGAGTTTATTAATATTCAAAACAATGAATATACATTATCATAAAGTACATAGAAGTTGGTTATAGGGAACCATATACAACACACCATTCCAACATAATCAAAGCCACATTAGGTGTTATAGAGTTTATATCAAGACCATAAAGGGGATTCCTATGAATCTTTATGAATAAAATAAAAAACAATATAGTTTGATTAAATTTAATGAGGTACTCTACACCTTTTATGGTAGTGTGAAAAGGATCATTAAAATTACTTTTAAGGTAGTGAATCTATGACCAATGATATGTCACTTAAGGCCATGCGTCTAAAACCAATAGTGTTTTATTGTTTAAGTTCATATGAATGAAAAAAATTCTAATAATTTTAAATCTATATAGAATGAAATATCATGTCAAAGGTACCTGAAAATGGTTCTGTGTTGGACTTACACATGAGAGACACTTTTTGGTTGGGGTTTACACCAAGTTGGAGGCCCACATGTATTCATCTTCTGAATTTTTGTGACTAGGATGAAGGAGAAGGATGAAAATATGCATGGGTGGTATGATACAATGTAATAAATATCAAGGATTGTGCTATATCAATAAACCCTTATACCTATAGCACATTGATTGGACCCAAGGAGGATTTTGTGATGATTGAGAGATATTGAAACCAGTTTAGAGTAGCCATGATGAGCATAATGGGACAAGAGTGGTGTCACAGGTTGACTAAGATTATAAGTACTTATTATCAAAGAGAACATGATTGATTGTATTTTGAAGACCTTAACGGTTAAGGAGAATAACTAGAGAGCTTCTGATAATCAATGGAATATATGATAAAAAGGGAGCACATGCGTATACATAATGACACAGTCATGTATATCAAGAGTCCATGAAGGAGTCCTAGATGGGGTTGGACTTTTAGGGGGTTTTCCTAGGAAAAGTAGAGCCAACAAGGTCTTTTATATCATTGAGAAGCCTTGAATACCCATAGAAGGGGTATTTCACAAAAAGGGTTACCCAATGTCAAATTTTATGTGGAGATAGAACATTATGAAGATGGTCCCAAAAACTATAATGAATCATTAATTTCACATAACATTTAAGTAATTATGTAAAAAGATTGGGTCCAAAAGGGGTATCATTAGTACAAAACTTGTCTTTAACAATGCTAGAAATGGCCTTTATCAGTGCTAGAAAAGCACTGACTGAATGAGTGAGGTTAAAAGCCCTGATCTTTTATCAATGCTGAAAAATTGCTAATAAATATGGCCTTTATCAGTGATTTTAAAAGCACTGATTAACGAACATACTGTAGTGTGCTGTCACAGCACACCGCAGCACCGGAAGCACACCAGATATCAAAAAAAATAATTTCCAATATATGATTTAAATGAAATGAAATTTAGAACACAAACACAAGAAAAACACTATATTATAGAAATTTCAAACATTGGTTCATACAATTTCATAAATACAAATTATTACATACATTAAAAAATACCAATGTTCCTTTATATTTTAATCCTGACCCGACTCATGCTAATGCCGAAAAAACCAACCCTGATCAAGTAAAATAATAAACCTGTATAAGAAAAAAATTCTTATGTAAGTAATAATATAAATAAATAAATTAAGATAAAGTGTTAATTTTACTAAAATTGATGTTAATTTTAAATAAAAATACACACTTGAAGTCATATTGGTCCCAACGTGCATTGTATTGAGGTGTGGATGATTCCTATACATCAAAAATGACCTATGGATCATTTTTCTAAAGTATATAAACAATTTGAATGTGTTTTATAGGTTCTGAGTAGGTTACTTTTCATTTTTACTAAAATTGATGTTAATTTTAAATAAAAACACACACTTGGAGTCATATCGTTCACACCATGTGTTAGATTGAGGTGAAACTGATTCATGCATGTCTCAAATCACATATGTATAATTTTACTAAAGTATGAAACAATATAAATGTGTTTTTTCAGTTTTGAGTAGGTCAACATGTTTTTTTATTAAAATTGATGCCAATTTTAAATAAAGATGAACTTATAGCAATACCACTCACACCATGTATCAGATTGAGGTGAAGATGATTCCTAAATGTTCCAAATCACTTATGGATTATTATCCTAATGCATCAAAATAATATGAATGTGTTTTCTAAATTTTAAGTATGTCACATGTATTTTTTTACCAAAATGTCATTTTCAAATTGAAACACAAAATTTGACTCATACAGATCACATCATGTATCAGTTTGACATGGGACCGATTTCTACACGTCACAAATTATTTATGAATCGATTCCATAAATTATCAATAAAATCCGAGCGTGTTTTCTTATTTTCTAGTGAGTGAAACTTTTTAAAGTTAAATGTATATTTTAAACTCAGAACGGACACATTGAGTTAGTTTTCTTTTTTACTAAAATTAATGTCAATTTAAAATAGAAAGAAGTAATTGGAGTCATACCAGTCACATCGTATGTTAGATTTAGGTGAAGATGATTCCTACACATCCCAAAGTCTTAAAACAATCCTAACTATCAATGTTACCATGATTTCCATTGAATTACTTTGTCGAACTGCCAACACTGCATGAGCAGCTTCAAACAAACCACATCAAATCAAAAATAAGAAGAATCCACCTATATAAGAAAAAAATCATTATGAGTAATACTAGAAATAAATAAATTAAATATAAATATGAAATAATACATTAATTATATGGAAAATGATTTTACTATGTAAATATCAAGATTGCCTCTGTGATTGATCAATATAGGGAACTTAAAGGAAAGTGATAAATTTCAACACTATAAGGATGAAAGGTTTTGAGGGAGAATAAGTCTATGGAAGTTTTGGTACATAAAGGGAGGAAAAATGAACATCTCACCCCAACTAAAAAAAATCTACTTATATAAGAAAGCAATTATTATGTGAGTAACACTAAAAATAAATAAATTAAACATAAATATGAAATAATAAATTAATTCTATAGACAATGAATTTAATATACAAAAATCAATATTATATATGTAATTGAGCAGAGGTAGCATTGTTTCTCTTCTTCTAAAGGTAGTGTAGAGAACTTGAAAGAAAGTGATAAATGAAACACTACAAGGGTGAAGAGGTTTTGAGGGATAAGAAGCATGAAAGTTGGACAGAGCACCCCAAATCAAACAAAAGAATCCACCTGTATAAGAAAACAATTATTATGTGAGTAATACTAAAAAGAAATAAATTAAACATAAATATGAAACAATAAATTAATTTTATGGACAATGATTTTACTTTGGAAACATCAATAGTACCTTTGTAATTGAGGATAGGCAGCGTCATTGATCTTCATACAAATGCAGTGGAGGTAACTTGAAAGAAAGCGATAAATGCATCAATGTAGGGGTGAAAAGGTTTTAAGGGAGAAGAAGCATGAAAGTTGGACAGAGCACCCCAACTCAAACAAAATAACCCACTTGTATAAGAAAATAATCATTATGTGAATAATAATAAAAATAAATAAATTAAAAATAAATGTGAAACAATATATTAATTCTATGGACAATGTTTTTACTATGAAAACAACAATATTACCTCTGCAATTGAGCAGAGGTAATTTCGTTTCTCTTCCTACAAAGATAGTGGATGTAGCTTGAAATAAAGTGATAAATGCACCACTATAAGGGTGAAAAGGTTTTAAGGGAGAAGAATCATGAAATTATGACATAGAACCCCAATTCAAACCAAATAATCCACTTGTATAAGAAAACAATTATTATGTGAGTGATACTAAAAAATTAATTAAATATAAATATGAAACAATACATTAATTATATGGACAATGATTTTACTATGAAAACATCAAGATTACCTCTATGATTTAGTAGATGTAGCATCATTACTCTTCCTGTAAAGGCATGATACATGGAAAGAAATATTCTAAAATAAATGAACTCTGCAAGGAATAATGAAAATTAAATCAATGTCTCATTATATAATTTTTGGTAAAATAGAGAAATTATATCATAACATTACCTTTACATATTTTCAAAGGGTTTCCTTCAATATAGTTTGATCTTCTATCATGTGCAAAATACATTGTCTGCATGAGTAGTCAAAAATTTAATTTATATTATGTTAATACAGTAGAGAACATATAATATTATGAGGAAAAATATAATATATTAAAAAACAATTTTACCTTCTCGTTAAACCCTCTTTTTTAAAGGTTTCAAGGATTTGGTTCCTCTATCAAGAATCCAAATCCCCTCCTTGTGTCCCCCTATAACATAAAATACATTGTCTACATTGGGACTGACATGAACTGATTGTGATTTCCCAATGAAAGGGTCATCCCTGATTGAATTTTCATATAACTCAACATTTGTTTTAGTCTCTAGTAGGACAATTGAACAATTCATATTTTTTTTGGATTAGAGACATAAAATACTTGCATTGCTTGTGATGACATTATGAACAACTTGTCTTTTCCCACTTCCACATTGAAATTCACCTTCACAAATTCCATTTCATAAACTTTCACTCTATTGATATTGTCAACCCATTTTAAATGGAAAATAGGAACTTGAAATGTTGTATATCCAACTCAAATATCTATTTGATAATTCCAAAATATGACATATTTTCATAAATTAGATTTATATCCTTAGAACCAGATATGTTCATTGCTTTAGACACAAGTGTAACACCACTATTTTGCATCATACTGAACTCATCGTGTTCTTTTTTATAAAATGAATAACCATTGATTAAAAAACTAGTGTAAGATATAACATTTACATTCGGTCCTCTGGATAGCCATTAAAGTCATTCAGTAATTGAATTTGGATTTTCATATAACTCCTTCTAAATTTGATCTTTGAAACATCCTATAAACTATTGATTATGTGTATTTGATACCCATCCTTCTGCCCTTGATGGATTCAAATATCTAAGAATTTATTTGTGGGATTCAATTTATGGATCAATATCTTCACTATTATGTAATATGTAAATATGTTCTTACTCCTTATATATCAAGGTAATTGTAACAAAATATCTTCCAGAAATCCCTTATCCCATAAGGCATTTTCTGTGATGAGACTTTGGGAGTCTAATGCTTTCAACATCTTATAGGTAATCAGTATAGAATTCAATAGCTTCTTCGACAATATATTGTTTTGCAGTACAACCTTCTGGATGACTTTGATTATTAACATAACCTTTCAAAATCATCATATACCATTCAATGGGGTACATCCATCTATAATGGATATGACCACATAGTTGAAACTCTCTGACCAAGTGAACCATTAGGTGGACCTTTATATCAAATAATGGTGGTGGGAAGAACATCTCTAATTCACATAATAAGACTGCAATTTCCTTATTTATGATGGTAAACTTTTATGGGTACACAACTTTACTGCATATGGATTTGAAAAAGAAGAAGAGACTGGTTAATGTATGTCATACATTTTGAGGCAGAATGAATTGGAAAACAACACGCATTAAATTTTTCATCAAATCATGATAGTCATTTGATTTTAGTTCTTGTAACTTCAAATTAGTCATTGACACAACACTCTTGATATTTGATGAATACCCCCATGAAAATTTTACACTATTAATGAAGAGAAAAAATTTCAATTTTTTTTCAATCTGGATAGAGTGTAAGTTGCTGGAGGAAGAAAAGTCTACCTTTTATCCTTTACTAGTGACAACTCTTCCCTTATCACCATTTTAATCAATTTTAACCTATACTTGATGCCATCTTTAATTTTTTCAAGAACATTTATTAACGTTCTAATAACACTATCAAATATATTTTTTTCTACATGCATGACATCAAGAAAATATGTGACATACAAAAACATACAATACATTGATTCAAAGAAAATTGATCTCTTATCCCAACTTGAATTTGTATGGTTTTTTGAAAATGGTTTACTAAAAACAATGTTAATATTTTTTAACTTTATGTACAGTTGATCATCCATTGCTGGAGATGGATTTTTACCTTATTCGATATTACCATCGAATATTGTTGTCTAGGATCAGTATTTATGCCATTGAGGTAAAAATTTCTGATGTCCTAAAAACACAGTCTTCGAGGAATGTTTCAACCAAATTGAGTATGTGAATTTTTCACAAATGGGACACCCTAACATTCCATTAATGTTATAGCCTGATAATTTTCCATAAGCGGGGAATTCATTTATCATTCCATAAAACATGGACCTCAATGTGAATTCTTCACTTCTATGAGTATCATACAATATAATATCTGTATCCCACATCAATTTTAGATCTTTGATCAATGGATATAAATATACATCAATATCATTATTAAGTTGCTTTGGTCCAGATATAGGTAGAGACAACATAATGTATTTGCGCTTCATGAATAACCATGGAGAAAAGTTATAATTTACCAACATGACAGGCCATGTACTATGAATACAAATCTATACACCAAAAGGATTTATTCCATCTATAGATAATACAAGACAAAATTTTTGTGGCTCATTTTCAAATTTATAAAACATGTAATCAATTTTATTTCACTGAGGATAATTAGTTGGATAATGTAGGTTCATATCTTTAATTCTTGTATCTGCATGCCATGTTACTTGTCTTACAGTGTAGCGACCCGAAATTTTGAATAAATTTTGTTTCCTGATTTTGTGTTTTATTTAATTTTATACTCAACAAAACTATTTCATTTAATAAAATGAGTATAATTAAAATGAGACTGTTTGGTTTTGACTATTATATGACCTTTGGTCAGTATGAATGTTGGAAACTAAATGTTGCAATTATTGTCTCTAAATACAAGTGATCTTGGTTAATTAATATAGAAAGAAGATTCGATGGCCTCATCCAGTAGTCTCGGGCCGATCGAAGCCCATATAATGGAACTTGGGAAGGAGGTAGCACCACTAGGCTTTGCTCTGGACCAAACCCAAGACGAACTTCATCGTGTGAAGCTAGAACATAATTGCCTTCGTGAGAAGTTCAAGCTGATAGAAATCACCACTTGGGCAATGTTGGCTGAGCCGCCCCAAGATTCTATCACCTTAGCACACCTTACACTTAGATCCTATGATGGTGTTATAAGGGGCCATGTAAGGAGACCTTAGCTGCCTTGTGTAATCCTTTGAGAGAAATAAAATTGTGATTTCTTCCTTTGGTGAAGTTTGTGAATTTTCAAATGTCCGGATAACTATAAGATGTATATTATTGATGAATTTTGAAAAAAAAGAGAAAAAGTGATATTTTAAAATATTTATGTAAACCTTAAATAATTAATGATCTGAAAATATTTTCAAAAAATGGTCTTCTACAAATGTGTTCCGTAAGAAATTTAGAGTCTAATAACATCAACTTAATTTTTGGTGAATAGTAATTTATGAATAGTGATTTTACACTTAGGATTAGTAATGTGACCAAATGGATTAGTAATCTCACTTAAAGAAAGTATTAATATAATATAGGCACCTTGATTAAGTAATGTGATTCAATAAAATATGTAATTAACTATTTCAGAAATTATTAGTCAAATATTATTTTTTTCAGGTGAATATTGTTTTTAATTAAAAATTAAATTAAAAATATTTAGAAAATTATCTTTATAAAATGGAGTTTATTTTTGAATTCAGAGCATCGATATTACGTTAAGGTGATTTTTGGGGTTTTTTCTGAAAAAATGAATTTTTGATGAATAGTGTTTTTATTTAAAAAATAAATTAAAAATATTTATAAAAATATTTTTATAAAATGGATTTAATTTTTGAATTCATAGCATCGATATTATGTTATGGTGAATTTTTGGTATTTTTCTGAAAAAGTTGAATTTTCAGTGAATATTAAAAATACATTTTTAGGGTTTCGGTATGTTTAATGACATCATGACGGCATCATGATGATGTCATGAGATACTTTAAGGGATTTTCAACTAAAGGGGATGAATTATTGTATGAGTGGTCCTATGTGTCCAAAACCATGGGCAAATACCATGGGAAAGCCCATGGTTTTTCCAAAACCACTAGTGAGGTGTCCCTTGAAATTATTAAAGTATCACCCCCCTTTCCCTATAAATACCCACCCTTTAATCCTTTATTTTTCACTCAAAACTCTCCCCCAACGATGATCTGGTCCCATTACCTCCCAAGGAATCCTTCCAAGGTGCCCCCAAGCCCTCAAGGTCCCAACCTTCGAGTTTTAATAGTTACGTTTTAAGGTAAGAGATTCTACCTCTCTCTTTCTTTTCAAGTACTCTCATTTATGTCATTTATTTTAAGACCCATGTTATAATGTTGGGGTTGTTATTTTATATTAATATTACTGTACTTTTCATGTTCATATGATGAGATACCCCCTCTTTCTCTCATCATTTCATTTTATTAATGTTTAAGTGGCGCCGTTAGGCTGCCTAATTTTTGTAACAGATTCTTTCACCCTTCTCATTTTCAAGTTCTATTTTCATGTCAACTTTTTCAAGTTCCTTTTTCTTATGTTTGGGTATGATATCTATATCCATCATACTTCCATATTATGTTCATATTATGAGAGACCCTATTCAATCTCATCAATTCATTTTTTGAAGTTTTAAGTGATGCCGTTAGGCTGCCGAATTTTCATAAGAGAAATCTTATTTTTGTCTTCCTTTCAAGATTTTCATTTCATATGGTATGTATTTAAAATTTCATTACCATGTTATTATATCCATTATATTCTGTCCCTATACTCTTTTATGGATCATTTATGAGTGTTTGACCCAATTCCCCTCTCTTTTCAATGTTTTCTAAAACCCTGTAACATAGCCGTTATGTTGCAGAATTTTCATCTCAAAATGTCTCTCTCTTTTTCTAAAATTCATTTATTTTATTAAGTGAATACTCAAAGATCTTTCTTCTAAAGGGGAATTCATATATATATCAAAATGTTCTGTTTTAATTCTGGCACTTACATACATGAAACCCGCTTTCCTTTTTTGTGGGTTTAAAGTGACATAAAGATCATGTCTTAAAAGTAGTTTTTAAAACATTATGATTATGAAATGAAACCCATTTATTTTATGCTATATGGGTTATTTATGAAATTTTTGATGATGATATATGTGGATCACATGATAATAAAGAAAAATTTAAGGTTTCACCCTAATAGTTCTCCAATTCATTGGGTAATGATGTAATCTCTAGGGATTACAATTTTAACGATACCTTGGTGAATAAACTTGGTAATTTGTTTTAAATGGCACCTTGGGGATGGACCTTGGTGATATGTTCATGATTTTCTAAGTTAAATGTTGTAGCCACATATTCAATTTATGAATCATGTTCTTTTTATTATGATATTTATTATGATCTCTTTCTCAAGCCTTAAAGTTATTTATCATGACTTTATTGATGTATCTCAAGTTCACATGTAAAATGTTTCCCTTGTTTCCCTTACTGGGCCTTCTACTCACCCTTTCCTTTGATGTATGTTCCCAGGTTATGAGATGCAGTAATGAACTTAGGATGAACAAATGAAGAAGCCTTTAAAGTATTTAAGAAGATTTTTTTATGTTGTCATGTATTAAGTGCCTGGTTTCCAAGACACTAAACCTTAAAGATCCTCGGTTTTTTATAATGTAATGAAAGTTTATGTGATAAAAGGTGGGATATTATAGTTGGTATCAAAGGATGGTTTATTTATTTGTGGAAATTAGGATTTGAAAACTTTACAAGGTTTCTTAATGAAAATATTAAATATAGGAAACCATCTTGGTATTGTGGTGAAGTATTGAGTAAGTGTTTTCAAAAAAAAATAAATCCATGTCTAGATACGAACAAGTAGAGGTGGCTCTGGCACAAATGTACCTAGGAGTGAAAACCCTGACAAGGTGTTTTGGGCTTGACTCGGGGTACCCTGGTCCATGACAACGGGCCTTACTGCACTCTTGGGTTGACACTCCCAGGGGATATGCTTTGGTAAATTCATAAGATTAGTATGAACCATTATTAAAGGAATAAAGATAAAATAAAATAAATAATCACATAAGAATTTATGATCATAGATAACCTAGATTTGAACCTAGGGAATAAAAATTTAGGATGTACTTTTCTTTTACAAGTTTATCCTCATATGCTTAAACATTCTTTTTCATGATTATTGGCTAAGTATTTAAGCCCCCCTAATTGTACATTCTTTTTCTTAGTTAATGGATGGAGATAGGAGAACATCTCCCAACCACCAATGTGATAGAAAATGTGATGATTAACCTATTAATATGACAAATATGATGAGAGATCAAGTTGAACATATTGTGATTATTCCAAAGCCAGCTATCAAAAATTACAATCAATAATTGGTAACTAGTTGAATGCCCAAATTCATTAAGGAAGAGGAATACAAAGTCTCAAGGATGTTCATCTGATAAAGTTGATAAGGTAAAGAAGACCCATTTTCCTTTGTGCAAAAAGTGTGGAAAGAGGCACCAAGAAAAATGTCACAATGGAACCGGGAGATGTTTTTAAGTGTGGGATGATAGGGCATAAAGTAGCCAATTGCTTTAAAAAAATGGATAATGTGATGAATGGAGATAAAGTTCAATCTAATGTACCTTATACTATTCAATGTCGTAAATATGGAGAAGTTGGACATTATACAAGGCAATGCTCTCTTGGAATGGATGAGAAGCATGATGAGCATCAACAATCTTCAAGGACATAGGAACAATGCAAGTCCTATGCTAATATGGATCATGATGACTGAAGTACATGTAACTTCTTCGCAATAATTGTCTATGTCATGTTGTATTTTAGTTCGTTCTCTATGAGAATATCTTTAATGTTTTCTAAGAACATAGAGTCACTACCTAAGATGGTTTTATATCATTAGGGAAAACATCTATTGTTATGTATCACATGTTGATGTAGTGAAGCTGTTCTTCTTGAAAAAAATGATTAGGAGATTAAAAGATGAATATTATTTTGGAAGAAGTTCACTAATTTGGGGAACCCTATATGATCAAGGTAAATATATTACTATGGAATTTTCTTTGAGAAGTAAAGGTTGAATTATATTTTGAATAATTGATGAAATTAAGGTGAACATATGGTAATTTAGGTTACTTATGGAAATGATTAACCGATCTTGGGGAAAATGTGATTAGGTTAGTTACTTTTGTTATAAGACGATAAGAGTGGTTGATGTTGTTTGGAGATGAATGATAAAGTTTATCTTGAAAGAATATGTTATCAAATCCTTCTTATATTTGGGTTTCAATATTAGTTTGGTTTATTATGAGGAATTTTAAGGACAGTTATTTATGGAATGGATCTTTGGGTAGTAGCGTGGAATTTTGAAGATTAAAAGTAGTTTCCCTTCCTATGGGGTTCTTTATTTTTGAAGAGTTTTTTTATCTTATCTTTTCTATTTTTGGGATAATGTTTAAAGATAGAAGAAATAGGTAGTTAATATTTTTTGGATTATGTGATTCTCTAGAAGATGATTCTTGTGCTTTTTATGTGACCAAGTCCTTTTGAATGCTCATTGTTTGGAGAAAAGATTAGTCTTGGTAGAAACTTATTAAAGGATGAAACTCTACTTGAAGGCCAACATATTTCCTTATGTTTTTTTTCAATGTAATAAAGGAATTCATCAAAATTATGAAAGGGAACATAAAAAAAATGTTTTTGGTTTACGTTTCCTACTGGGTAATCAAAGACTATTGAACACATCATAAATTTGTGATTTTCTGGTGGTTAAATTTCTTTTAATCATGTTTTCTATCACTCTCCATCAGAACTTGACACTTTGTTTTCTCTTCCATATCCATGTTTTCCTGTAAGGAATCCTAGTATGGTTAACTCGGGTGACCTTTGTACTTCTCTTTCTTTCTTTTAAGGTGATAGTTTTACTGACTCTTTTTCCGATGTGGGACTTTCAATGAAGCTTCCAAGCCCAATTTTAAAAACTGCGAGGACATAATTTCTTAAGGGGGGAATAATGTAACGACCTGAAATTTTGAATAAATTTTGTTTCCTGATTTTGTGTGTTATTTAATTTTATACTCAACAAAACTATTTCATTTAATAAAGTGAGTATAATTAAAATGAGACTATTGGGTTTTGACTATTATATGACCTTTGGTCAGTATGAACGTTGGAAAGTAAATGTTGCGATTATTGTCTCTAAATACAAGTGATCTTGGTTAATTAATATAGAAAGAAGATTCGATGGCCTCATCCAGTAGTCTCAGGCCGATCGAAGCCCATATAATGGAACTTGGGAAGGAGGTAGCACCACTGGGCTTTGCTCTGTACCAAACCCAAGCCGAAATTCATCATGTGGAGCTAGAACAGAATTGCCTTCGCGAGAAGTTCAAGCTGATAGAAATCACCACTCGGGAAATGTTGGCCGAGCCGCCCCATGATTCTATCACCTTAGCACACCTTACACTTAGATCCTATACTGGTGTTATAAGGGGCTATGTAACAAGACCTCAGCTTCCTTGTGTAATCCTTTGAGATAAATAAAATTGTGATTTCTTCCTTTGGTGAAGTTTGTGAATTTTCAAATGTTCGGATAACTATAAGATGTATATTATTGATGAATTTTGAAAAAAAAGAGAAAAAGTGATATTTTAAAATATTTATGTAAACCTTAAATAATTAATGATCTGTAAAGATTTTCAAAAAATGGTCTTCTACAAATGTGTTCTGTAAGAAATTTAGAGTCTAATAACATCAACTTAATTTTTGGTGAATAATACTTTATGAATAGTGATTTTACACTTCGGATTAGTAATGTGACCAAATGGATTTTTAATCTCACTTAAAGAAAGTATTAATATAATATAGGCACCTTGATTAAGTAATGTGATTCAATAAAATATGTAATTAACTGTTTCAGAAATTATTAGTCAAGTATTAGTTTTTTCAGGTGAATATTGTTTTTAATTAAAAATTAAATTAAAAATATTTAGAAAATTATCTTTATAAAATGGAGTTTATTTTTGAATTCAGAGCATCGATATTATGTTAAGGTGATTTTTGGGTTTTTTTTTCTGAAAAAATGAATTTTCGGTGAATAGTGTTTTTATTTGAAAATTAAATTAAAAATATATATAAAAATATTTTTAAAAAATGGAGTTGATTTTTGAATTCAGAGCATCGATATTATGTTATGGTGAATTTTTGGGATTTTTCTGAAATAGTTGAATTTTCAGTGAATAATAATTATACAGTTTTAGGGTTTCGGTATGTTTAATGACATCATGGATGCATCATGATGATGTCATGAGATATTTTAAGGGATGGTCGACTAAAGGGGATGAATTATTGTATGAGGGGTCCCATGTGTCCAAAACCATGGGCAAATACCATGGGCAAGCCCATGGTTTTTCCAAAACCACTAGTGAGGTGTCCCTTAAAATTATTAAAGTATCACCTCCATTTCCCTATAAATACCCACCATTTCCCCCTTTAGTTTTCACTCCCAACTCTCCCCCAACTATTATATGGTCCCATTACCTCCCAAGGATTCCTACCAAGGTGCCCCCAAGCCCTCAAGGTCTCGAACATCGAGTTTTAAGAGTTACGGTTTAAGGTAAGGGATCCTACCTCTCTCTTTCTTTTCAAGTACTCTCGTTTATGTCATTTCTTTTAAGCCCCATGTTCTTTTGTTGGGGTTGTTATTTTATATTCATATTACTTTCATTTTAATGTTCATAATATGAGATACCCCCTCTTTCTCTCATCATTTCATTTTATGACTGTTTAAGTGGCGCCGTTAGGTTGCCGAATTTTTGTAATGGATTCTTTCACCCATCTCATTTTCAAGTTCTATTTTCATGTCAAGTCTTTCAAGTTCCCTTTTCTTATGTTGGGGTATAATATCTATATCCATCATACTTTCCTATTATTTTCATATTATGAGATACCCTATTCGATCTCATCAATTCATTTTTTGAAGTTTTAAGTGACGCCGTTAGGCTGCCGAATTTTCATAAGAGAAATCTTATTTTTGTCTTCCTTTAAAGATTTTTAATTTCATATGGTATGTCTTTAAAATTTAAGTACCATGTTCTTATATCCATTATATTCTGTCCCTATACTAATTTATGGATCATTTATGAGTGGGTGACCCATGTCCGCTCTCTTTTCAATGTTTTCTAAAACCCTGTAACATAGCCGTTATGCTGCAGAATTTTCATCTCAAAATGTCTCTCTCTTTTTCTCAAATTATTTTATATTATTAAGTGAATAATCAAAGCGAATTATTATAAAGGGGTATTCACATATATATCAAAATGTTCTATTTTAATTCTAGGACTTACATACATGAAACCCTCTTTCCCTTTTCATGGGTTTAAAGTGACATAAAGATCATGTCTTAAAAGCAGTTTTTAAAACGTTATGATTATGAAATGAAACCCATTTCTTTTATGCTATAAGGGTTATTTATGAAATGTTTGATGATGATATATGTGTATCACATGATAATAAAGACAAATTTAATGGTGTGCCCTGATAGCGCTCCAATGCATTGGGTAATGATGTAATCTCTAGGGATTACAAATTTAACGATACCTTGGTGAATAAACTTGGTAATTTGTTTTAAATGACACCTTGGGTATGGACCTCAGTGATATGTTCATGATTGTCTAAGTTAAATGTTTTAGCCACATCTTCAAGATATGAATCATGTTCTTTTCATTATGATATGACTCATGATCTCTTTCTCAAGCCTCAAAGTTATTTATCATGACTTTATTGATGTATCTCAAGTTCACATGTAAAATGTTTCCCTTGTTTCCCTTACTGGGCCTTCTGCTCACCCTTTCCTTTGATGTATGTTCCCAGGTTATGATATGTAGTAATGAACTTATTATGAACAAATGAATAATCCTTTAAAGTATTTAAGAAGATTTTTTTATGTTGTCATGTATTAAGTGCCTGGTTTCCAAGACACTAAACCTTAAAGATCCTCAGTTTTGTATAATGTAATGAAAGTTTATGTGATAAAAAGGCGGGATGTTATAGTCGGCATCAAAGGATGGTTTAGTTATTTTTGGAAATTAGGATTTGAAAACTTTACAAGGTTTCTTAATGATAATATTAAATATAGGAAAACATCTTGGTATTGTGGTGAAGTATTGAATAAGTGGTTTCTAAAAAAATAAATCACTGTCTGGATACGAACAAGTAGAGGGGGATCTGGAAAATATACACCTAGGAGTGAAAACTCTGACAAGGTGTTTCAGGCTTGACTCGAGGTACCCTGGTGCACGACAACGGGCCTTGCTGCACTCTTGGTTTGACACTCTCGGGGGATATGCTTTGGTAAATTCATAAGCTTATTATGAACCATTATTAAAGGAATAAAGATAAAATAAAATAAATAATCACATAAGAATTTATGATCATGGATAACCTAGATTGGAACCTAGGGAATAAAAAGTTAGGATATACTTTTCTTTTACAATTTTATCCGTATATGCTTAATGTTTCTTTTTCATGATTATTGGATAAGTATTTAAGCACCCCTAATTGTACGTTCTTTTTCTTAGGTAATGGAGGGAGATAGGAGAACATGTCCCAAACACCAACGTGATAGGTAATGTGATTATTACCCTATTAATACGACAAATATGATGAGAGATCAAGTTGAACATATTGTGATTATGCCAAACCAGATATCCAAAATCACAATTAACAATTGGTACCTAGTTAAATGGACAATTTCATCAAGGAAGAGGAAGATGAAGTCTCAAGGATGTTCATCTGATAAAGGTGATAAGGGAAAGAAGACCCATTTTCTTTTGTGCAAAAAGTGTGGAAAGAGGCCCCGAGGAAAATGTCACAATGGAACCAGGAGATGTTTTAAGTGTGGGATGATAGGGCATAAAGTAGCCAATTGCTTTAAAAAAATGGATAATGTGATGAATGGAGATAAGGTTCAATCTAATGTACCTTATACTATTCAATGTCGTAAATATGGAGAAGTTGGACATTATCCAAGGAAATGATCTCTTGGAAGGGATGAGAAGCATGATGATCATCAACAATCTTCAAGGACATGGTAACAATGCAAGTCCTATGCTAAGATGGATCATGATGACTAAAGTACATGTAACTTATTCGCAATAATTGTCTATGTCATGTTGTATTTTAGTTTGTGCTCTATGAGAATATCTTAAATATTTTCTAAGAACATCGAGTCACTAACTATGATGGTTTTATATCATTAGGGAAAACATCTATTATTATGTATCACATGTTGATGTTTTGAAACTGTTCTTCTTGAAAAAAAATGATTAGGAGATTAAAAGATGAATATTATTTTAGAATACGTTCACTAATTTGAGGAACCCTATATTATCAAGGTAAATATATTACTATGGTATTTTTTTGAGAAGTAAAGGTTGACTTATATTTTTAAGAATCGATGAATTTAAGGTGAACTTATGGTAATTTAGGTTACTTATGGAAATGATTAACCGATCTTGGGGAAAATGTGATTAGGTTAGTTACTTTTTTTATAAGACAATAAGAGTGGTTGATGTTGTTTGTAGATGAATAATAAAGTTTATCTTGGAAGACTATGTTATCAAATCCTTCTTTTATTTGGGTTTCAATCTTAGTTTAGTTTCTTTTGAGGAATTTTAAGGACATTTCTTTATGGAATGGTCTATGATGATCTTTGGGTAGTATCGTGGAATTTTGAAGATTAAAAGTAGTTTCCCTTCCTATGTGGTTCTTTCTTTTTTAAGAGTTGTTTTATCTTGGAAGACTATGATTCTTGTGCTTTTTATATGACCAAGTCCTTTTAAATGCTCATTGTTTGGAGAAAAGATTAGTCTTGGTAGAAACTTATTAAAGGATGAAGCTCTACTTGAAGGTTAGTATATTTCCTTATGTTTTTTTCAATGTAGTAAAGGAATTCATCAAAATTATAAAAGGGAATGTAAAACAAAAACATTGTTGTTTTACGTTTCCTACTGGGTAATCAAAGTCCATTGAACACATCATAAGTTTTTAATTTTATGGTGGTTAACTTTCTCCTAATCATGTTTTCTATCACTCTCCATCAAAACTTGACACTTTTTTTTCTCTTCCATATCCATGTTTTCCTGCATGGAATCCTAGTATGGTTAACTCAGGTGACCTTTGTACTTATCTTTATTTCTTTTAAGGTGATAGTTTTACTGAATCTTTTTTCGATATGGGACTTTCAATGAAGTTTCCATGCCCAATTTTAAAAATTACGTGGATGTAATTTCTTAAGGGGGGAAGAATGTAACGACCCAAAATTTTAAATAAATTTTGTTTCCTAATTTTGTGTGTTATTTAATTTTATACTCAAATTTTTTTTTTCATTTAATAAAATGAGTATAATTAAAATGATACTGTTGGGTTTTGACTATTATATGACCTTTGGTCAGTATGAATGTTGGAAACTAAATGTTGCGATTATTGTCTCTAAATACAAGTGATCTTTGTTAATTAATATAGAAAGAAGATTCGATGGCCTCATACAGTAGTCTCGGGCCGATCGAAGCCCATCTAACGGAACTTTGGAAGGAGGTAGCACCATTGGGCTTTGGTTTGGACCAAACCCAAGCCAAACTTAATCATGTGAAACTAGAAAGGAATTGCCTTCGTGAGAAGTTCAAACTGATAGAAATCACCACTCAGACAATGTTGGCCGAGCCACCCCAAGATTCTATCACCTTAGCACACCTTACACTTTGATCCTATGCTGGTGTTATAAGGGGCTATGCAATGAGACCTTACTTGCCTTGTGTAATCCTTTGAGATAAATAAAATTGTGATTTTTTCCTTTGGGGAAGTTTGTGAATTTTCAAATGTCTGGATAACTATAAGATGTATATTATTGATGAATTTAAAAAAAAATAGAAAAAGTGATATTTTAAAATATTTATGTAAACCTTAAATAATTAATGATCTGTAAAGGTTTTCAAAAAATTGTCTTCTATAAATGTGTTCAGTAAGAAATTTAGAGTCTAATAACATCAACTTAATTTTTGGTGAATAGTAATTTATAAATAGTGATTTTACACTTAGGATTAGTAATGTGACAAAATGGATTAGTAATCTCACTTAAAGAAAGTATTAATATAATATAGGCACCTTGATTAAGTAATGTGATTCAATAAAATATGTAATTAACTATTTTAGAAATTATTAGTCAAGTATTAGTTTTTTTGGGTAAATATTGTTTTTAATTAAAAATTAAATTAAAAATATTTTGAAAATTAGCTTTATAAAATGGAGTTTATTTTTGAATTCAGAGCATCGATATTATGTTAAGGTGATTTTTGTGGTTTTTTCTGAAAAAAATGAATTTTTGGTGAATAGTGTTTTTATTTAAAAATTAAATTAAAAATATTTATAAAAATATTTTTATAAAATGGAGTTAATTTTTGAATTCAGAGCATCAATATTATGTTTTGGTGAATTTTTTGGATTTTTCTGAAATAGTTGAATTTTCAGTGAATAGTAAAAATACAGTTTTAGGGTTTCAGTATGTTTAATGACATCATGACTGCATCATGAAGATTTCATGAGATATTTTAAGGGATGGTCGACTAAAGGGGATGAATTATTGTATGAGGGGTCCCATGTGGCCAAATCCATGGGCAAATACCATGGGCAAGCCCATGATTTTTCCAAAACCACTAGTGAGGTGTCCCTTGAAATTATTAAAGTATCACCTCCCTTTCCCTATAAATACCCAGCCTTTCCTCATTTAGTTTTCACTTCCAACTCTCCCCCAACAATTATCTGGTCCCATTAACTCCAAATTAGTCCTCCCAATGTGCCCCCAATCCCTCAAGGTCCCGAACTTTGAGTTTTAATAGTTACGTTTTAAGGTAAGGGATCCTACCTCTCTCTTTCTTTTCAAGTACTCTCGTTTTTGTCATTTATTTTAAGCCCCATGTTCTTATGTTGTGGGTATTATTTTATAATCATATTACTGTAATTTTCATGTTCATATTATGAGATACCCCCTCTTTCTCTCATCATTTCATTTTATGAATGTTTAAGTGGCGCCGTTAGGCTGCCGATTTTTTGTAACGGATTCTTTCACCCTTCTCATTTTCAAGTTCTATTTTCATGTCAAGTATTTAAAGTTCCCTTTTATTATTTTGGGGTATAATATATATATAAATCATACTTCCCTATTATTTTTATATGATGATAGACCCTATTAGATCTCATCAATTCATTTTTTTGAAGTTTTAAGTGACGCCGTTAGGCTGCCGAATTTTCATAAGAGAAATCTTATTTTTGTCTTCCTTTCAAGATTTTAATTTCATATGGTATGTCTTTAAAATTTCACTACCATGTTCTTATATCCATTATATTATGTACCTCTACTATTTTATGGATCATTTATGAGTGGGTGACCCATGTCCCCTCTCTTTTCAATGTTTTCTAAAACCCTGTAACATAGCCGTTATGCTGCAGAATTTTCATCTCAAAATGTCTGTCTCTTTTTCTAAAATTATTTTATTTTATTAAGTGAATACTCAAAGAACTTTCTTCTAAAGGGGAATTCACATATATATCAAAATGTTCTATTTTAATTCTGGGACTTAAATACATGAAACCCTCTTTCCTTTTTCGTGGGTTTAAAGTGACATAAATATCATGTCTTAAAAGCAGTTTTTAAAACATTATGATTATGAAATGAAACCCATTTCTTTTATGCTATATGGGTTATTTATGAAATTTTTGATGATGATATATGTGGATCACATGATAATAAAGATAAATTTAAGGGTTCACCCTGATAGCGCTCCAATGCATTGGGTAATTATGTAATCTCTAGGGATTACAATTTTTACGATACCTTGGTGAATAACCTTGGTAATTTGTTTTAAATGACACCTTGGGGATGAACCTTGGTGATATTTTCATGATTGTCTAAGTTAAATGTTATAGCCACATATTCAAGTTATGAATCACGTTCTTTTCATTATGATATGCCTCATGATCTCTTTCTCAAGCCTGAAAGTTATTTATCATGACTTTATTGATGTATCTCAAGTTCACATGTAAAATGTTTCCATTGTTTCCCTTACTGGGCCTTCTGATCACCCTTTCCTTTGATGTATGTTACCAGGTTATGATATATAGTAATGAACTTAGGATGAACAAATGAATAAGCCTTTAAAGTATTTAAGAAGATTTTTTTTTATGTTGTCATGTATTAAGTGCCTGGTTTCGAATACACTAAAACTTAAAGATCCTCGGTTTTGTATAATGTAATGAATGTTTATGTGATAAAAAGGAAGGGTGTTATATGCAGTTTGCTGATATCCATATAGTCTTATAAACTGTGTAATGATAGGAAAGTACCATTCAAATTTTTAAGGATTTGATTCATTTTTCTTGTATCGATCTTTTCCACACTTAGGGTATTTTATGAGTGATTACTGGTCCTTGAGAAAAAATATGCAATAATTTGGACAAGTATGTATTTTTTTAGAGATCATTACCATTGAAGGTAACATTCATTAAGCATCATATGTTCAGCATGGTAGTTCATTTTCTTCTGGTAGCATATCTTTCATAAGACCAAGTAGTTCTATAAAGTTGGTGTCACTCCATCCACTACCATCTTTCAAATTATATAAATTCAATACATCTAACAATGTTGTGTATTTAGTAAAACCAGTATACAATGGTTTCTTAGAATATCTATTTAACTCCTCAAACAAATTTGGACAATAAAAAAGGTCATCTTCAATTTCTATTTTTATTTCTTCAATTAAATCTCTATTATATTTTACAAAGGTATTCATATCAAATGATTCATAAACCATAGTATCATCACAATCGATGTCAAAATTCAGTTTTCCACATGTTTAGTCCAAAATTTATAGCTTTGATCTATTCTGTGAAAAATCAAATGTTCTTACAACTCTTCCAGACTAATTTTTCATGAATAAAAACTACATAAACATGGACATTGGATTTTTGAAGGGTCTTCTGCATGCTCTCTTGCAGACATGATGATCTCTATAACTCCACATTCAGATTGTTTTGTCAAACGATCAACATGCATCGATTTTTAGTTCATATTCATCCTATTGGGTTCACAAAATATTAATTTTATACAGTATATAAATAAATACACATAAGATATTCATTATCAAAAGTGAAAGTTATAGACAATTCTAATAAGGGAAACTCAACATTTGATTATTTCAAATAATTTTAGTATGTTGATGAAAATGGGTAATTGAATTTAAGAAAATAATTACGCCACATAAAATCTTTATTAAATCCCCTAAAAAATGAAAATATAATATAGGAAATTAAGGAGTAATAATAAACCCAAATATGATAAACAAGAATAATAAACTCTCATTCATTCAATTAGAAGATATAAAAATATATTGGAAAAAGTGATGTAGTTACCTAAGGAATTATTAAATTTAAAATTAATGGTATATTAATATTTGAAAACATCTCAAGACTATTTGGATGTCATATTACCACACTAACCCATCCCAAGGAAATTCAAGGTACTCCAACTAGATATAAAATTATCATTTACTAATGTGTTACACAAATAGGATGTTTACATCAAACAAAAAGATAGTTTTATCATTATTTAAGATGGGAATAGTGTTTGTAAATTGACAAAGGTGATATATGAATTGAAACAAAAACTAAGAGATTGGTATTGAAGGTTAGATGAATTATTAACGAAACTTTAATTTAAAAAATAAGGAATTGATCATAATCATTACATAAAAAATAATTTTATGGATAGATTGAAAGTGTTTATCAATGTGGATGACATAATATTTAGAGTTCCAAGAGATGAACGATGATAATAATTTTCTAAATTTATAATGACCAATGTTTAAATGTTTATGATTAGTGAGTTGAAATTTTCCTTAGTTTATAAGCGACTCATGGAATTCATGGGATATTTATTTCCTAATCCATGTATGTGAGGGAAGTGTTTTATATATTTCAAAAGGAAGAATGAAAACCCATGTTGAAACCCATTAAACATTGAATAAAATATTCAAATGTTGTGGGTGGAATTTCAATCTATATCATGGAGTGTGGGATATTCGTTATATACTAAATTTTTTTATAGTAAAATGGTTGACATACTATTTTTCTAAATGTAACATAGCTAGGTATCAAAGCGATTCCATGAAAAACACTTGTTATTAGTTAAATAAATACTCAAAAGGGGGTGAAATTCTTGAAAATCTACATTTTCAAGCAAGAAATTATAATGTCTTATAGTGGTATATAGGTCTTAAAAAAGTGGTGTAACTAGAAAGGGGTAATCTCAAAAGGATATTTTTTTTTGTAAATTATTGAGATAGGGGGAGTAAGATGATGATGAAAAATTATAATGTACTTGTAAAATAGTACATGACATCATGATATAATATTTCATATATTATTATTAGACCGATTTATAAATAATTTTGGATTAATATTAAGAGGGATAAAAATAAAATAGATTTTTTTTAAAAGTGTAGAGACATAGGAAGTTGGATTATTGAGAAAAGGTACAATACATTTAACAATAGAGATAGTTTACAAAAAAACCCAAGATAACCATATATCAAACACATGATTTTGACCATGATAGTGTCCAAGAAAAATTCTTGATCCCCCTTGGGATGGAAATAAACACCAAGGCATGAAAAACAATACAGTGGGAATGATTTGGCCCAAAAAATAAATAAAACCAGAAGAAAGAAAATTTAAATAAAAACTACCATGATGTATCCATAAATTGGATTCCCACACCAACCTAGATAAATAGAAAAAGGAATATATGAATCAATATAAATATAAAATAAATCCCTTGACCTACCTTTAACTCCCTCACACACAAAAGCCCCAGTTTCAATTTCTAAAATTTCATATGTATGGAATACCATTAATAAAATAAAGAATGAAAAATATGTATGATTTCTTTGGATGATCAATTTGAGAAATATGAAAAAAATAAAACAACCAACTAAACTCCATGTGACTCCATGTGTCACCATCGAGTCCAGAAATAATAAACTCTCCATAAGAAATTAAGTGTTGAATCAAAATTGGAAGCTGAGAAAATCAGAAGGCCTACCTTGCTAGTATACAATCATTGTAGCATAGATAACAACATCATCAAATAATAAATAAAAAATGAAATAAAAAAAAAACACCAATAAAATCAGAAGGCCTACCTCACTTTGAAGAAAACCCAAAACACTCTTTGGAAACCATGACTTCAATCGAACACCGGACGTCGGATGAGATGTTCGAATGGCAGTTGAGTGGTGTGATTTGAGGTTTGATTCACTGAGGAGGAGAACTAACAAGGGGTTTATTTCATGGAAAGCTTCTAGTATCACGACAGGTTTTCAAATGTTTAGAGTTTATTAATTAGATTGAGACAATTTTACCAGCGCTTACAAATAAGCGTTCATAAACAGTCCTTTTATTAGCACTGATAAAAGGATTCATTATCAGTGCTAAAAAAGAGATGAAAAAATAAATTTTTATCAGCACTAAAATTATAGCACTGATAAATGTTAATTTTATCAGTTCTCTTTTTAGCGCTGATAAAGCCTCATCTTTATCAGTGTAAAAAAAGTGCGGATAAAGATGTTTTTATCAGTGCTTATTACTTAAGCGTTGATAAAGGATTTATAATTATAACTATAAATAAAAAATTGTAAATATTTATATATACTTAATAAATATATATAAATATTAATATAGTAAATATATTACTTTTTAAATATATTTATTATAATTTTATAATTATTTACTTATAATTATAGAAATATTTTTAAAAAATAATATTTATATCATTATATATATTTATATAATTATACATATATATTTAATAAATATATATAAATATTGTAAATATATTAATTATTTAAGTAAATTTATTATAAATTTAATAATTTTTTAAATATATATAATTATTTATTTATAATTATATAAATACTTTAAAAAAATATTTATTTATTTATAATTATAAATATATAATTTTAGAAATATAGTAAATGTACATTTATAATTTTATTTATTTATAAATATTTTTTATAAATAACTTTTTAACATTATTAATGAATATCTAATTTTAAGTGCATGCATATTTGTTAAAAATGAGTAAAATTGAATAAATTAAGAATAAGTACACTTTAATAATATTGAAAAGATGGATAAGTTTTATGTGTGTGCATTTTATATAAAAATGAATTAATTATGTATATGTAAAATCAATATAACCCAGATTTGATCTATGTTAAATTGAAAAATCAAATGACATTCAATTATATGTCTAGTACTATGAAATTAGTCAATATTTTTAATTCATATTAATTTTTAATTATAAACCATTATTCAATAAATATATGACTATTTAATGTAAAACACATAAATATTTTGTAATATATAAATCATATTTATAAACATTAATATATATCTATATATTTACTATATTCAATTTAAAAACATTAATTATCATAATTATCTAATTAATAAAATGTTTAATATTTAATATTGTACAATCAATTTATTCATTTTTATCAATAATTATATAATTAATAAAATTTGTAATATATTTTTTAATAAAATAATTTTTTATTTTTTATTTATTTAATTATTTCATTTTATTAATTCAGACCATTACCAACACTAAAATAAAGTGCTGATAAAGGGTACCCTTTATCAGTTCTAAAAATAAAGTGCTGATAAAGGGTGAACTTTATCAGTGCTAAAAATAAAGTGTTGATAAAGATTCCCTTTATCATCACTAAAAATAAAGCACTGATAAAAGTTCCCTTTATCAGTATTAAAAAAAGCACTGATAAAAGGTTAAATTTATCAGTGTTTTCCTTAGCGTTGATAGATATGACATTTATCAGCTATTTTTTTCTAGCTCTGATAAATACCAACACTTTTAAATTCAGGTTTTATAGTAGTGTATATAGGTTTTAAGGCTAGAGATCACTTATGTTCTACATGGTAGGTATCCTTCCTTGAAAGTTCCATATTGGACCCTTCACAAAAGGTTTTTGAGGATTGGACCATGAAGGATTGTTTATGAAGGAGACATGGCTAGGAATTTCTAACACAAGTGGCCCCCTTCTACCTTAGACATAGATTCAAAGTCTTTCTAAGAGAATTCTTCTTCAAAAACCTCTATGCCTAAGGTTTTCTCACAAATAAAAGGATGAGTAAGGTGTATGAAGTAATGTTTCCATAATAAATCTATACCATTCCATCAAAAATGAATAGGGTATCAAAAGGATTGAATATGATTGTGAGGGACATTATTTCTTCAATTTTCAAATAACATACTACCCATATAATATTTTTGTGACCATTAAAAGAATACTTTCTATGACAAAAAATGATGATTAGTATATTTAACATTCATGTGACCGTACAATGGAACCCATTATCCAACTATATAATATCCATCCACCCCATGAATATCTATTGAATGTGTACTTTTTATGATCTAGATCCTATTTACTTATGAAAAGTTTCATATTTTTGTTCAGTTGCCTCCTAATTTTATTCACAAAGTGGTCATCAATTTTTTAAGTTCACACATTAACACTTCACAAATATTAATTAAATCCACTTTGTCTCATATCTTGACTAAATGAAGAACTTTTGAACCACCTTTCAAAATCACCATTATTCTTTTAACTAAAATCAATATTTATCTAGTCTCCCATGTGAAATTAGGGGAAAAAATCCATATATAAAAAAATAAAATAAAATTTCAGTATAGAATAAAAAGTATTCTTATCTATATTTTGCATCTAAAACTATTTACTAAGTATGGATTTTTTTGGTTGTGAATGAAGGGATCTTTATAAGAAAGCCCATTCTTCATATTATTTTTGAAGAAGGGTTTTTTATAGAAATAACCTTCCATAAAAATATTCAAATGAAGGAAATTTCTACAAATAAAACTTCTTTTTAATATTTGTAAGGAAGGAACTCTCTTAGAAAACGTCCTCCTCACAATTTGTCCAAAGAAGCATCTTTATAAGAAATCACCTTATCCTCTTCTATATATTTTTTATTTTATCAATTTTAAAATGTCACTACAAAAATATTAATATTTTTAAAATTATGTATAATTTTATAACATGAAGAAAATTGATTATGTTTTTATTATTTATTTTATTTCTTATTTTTTCCCTATATTAATGTAAATATTTCTGAAATTATAAATATAATTTTTGTAATGTTATTATATTTTATGAAATTATTTTTTTATTTTTGTTATTTTCTTATTTTAATAATTTTTTTATTTTTACATCACTATTTATATTTTAATAATTATATATTTTTTGTAATATTATTATATACAATGTCTTATTTCTTTATATATTGTTAGTTTTTTAATTCATATTATTTAATTTTTGTTGTGATAGATTTTAATTTTGTTTTCAACTATTTGAAATGTTTTTAAATATAAACATGATTACAATTTTTTAAATGATGAAATGTATAAATGTTTAAAAAAAATTTTATTTGAAACTAATATTAAATTTTTATTAAAATATAAATAACTTAAATAAATTATAAATATTTTAAATATAAACATACCTATAAATATAATTTTATTAATTTTTTTATCATCACATCACATTTTTTTTCTTTATAAAGAGGTGTGAAATTTGAATGAACCATATGGTTGAAAATTGTTAATATTTAATAACATTAGAATTTAGTAATATATGAAATTTAATCATACTTAGATAAAATACAATCATTATATTATTATTTTTTGGTTTCAATAACTATATTATTATGTTATTAAATATTTTAGTTTCTTATAAATAACAAATTTGAATGTCAAGAATGATTATCAATATTTATTTTAGTTTATTTACTTGAATAAAATGTATATTTTTGTTGTTGTTGTTATTAATGGTTATCGATATTCATTTTTTACTATCAGTAATGGTTGAAAAATTATTTGTTGATTTTTTTATAAATAATAATAATTATATATGAATTATGAACACAAAATAATATTATATAAAATTATTGTTTTAAATTCATTAATATGTAAAATACAATGCATTATTGATAACGACGCATACATAAGTGTCCTTTTTTCCACATCTCAGATATATAATAGCACATCCATAATATCTTATCATCTATATAAGTTTATGAGTGTGATTACCTACAAGTGTAAGTGAAAGATCCTTGATAGTGGGTTTAAAAAAATAATTGGAACTGTCCTTCCATAAGTTAGGTTTTTATACAAGCATTTAAAATCTAGCTGGATTAGGGATCAGAAAAAAATTGTGTGAAATCCCCCATATGATTCCCCAATTTGAAGAATAAAACACTATATTAAATATATATGTAATATAATGTGAAATATAAAATTTTTGGACTGAACTAGTGGGAGAAATATCACACTCATTACCCCAACTAGTGCTCTAGTAAGCGCCCCAATAAATGACCCTCTTTGAAGAAGATTTCATAGAAAATGTGTTTGGAGGTATCGTGTATAATGATGAAGGCACATTTGATGTCTATAAAATAGTATTTCCAATGTTTATAGTCATATGGGTAATGTAATGATGTAGATGGAATCAACATGAAGGTTGACCCACAACTGGTGGATCATAGGTGGTTTATGGGCAAGGATCTCACTCAAACTACAAATAGATGTTCTAAGTCCCAAGTATTGTACCTATCATAAAATGAATAAATGAATGTGGCTCATTAATACTGAATATATGATGTGTATTAGGTGTGATCATGACATATTTTTAATCTATCTCATCAACCTACAATCCTTTTTTCAAAAAGGATAATAATATATTAAAAAATTAAAAAACTAACAATAAAAAGTTATGCAATTATAAGAATATAAGATTACCATAGTATGGTATGCTTATCACAGTCAAGTGATAAACAATCTTTTTAATCACATATATTTGAGCATGTATGCAGAATGGAGGCTTTTATGGAGGCATCCTCCATAATATTTAATGATACAAAAATTATCCCATGAACCCCTCATATAAATATATAAATTCTAGATAATATAGAAATACTGATTTTCTTTACTGGAAGCTGTATATAGTTCAATACTTCTACTCGACTCAGTTATTCAAGAATAGGTTGGCTATAACGAAACTACTTCAAGATCATATTCTTCTCAATAATATAAAAATGGATTAATTGAACTACAACAGGGTAATGATTTATCATATGTATAGAGTAATATAGGATAGAACCAATCATTTCATCAGTGTATGGAATCTAACAAATCTATATTGAGAAAAATAAATTGATTAAGTTCAATAAACAAGTCACATGTAATTATATTAACATTGATTTGTGAAAAACTCTTTGATGTAAAGATAATCAAATAGTTGATTATAATATGAAAAAAAATTAATCATTCCATATATATGAATGTATGCTTATATAATTCTGTAAGTTTTATAAATGAAATATATAGCCAACATGAAAATATGTATTAAAATTTTAAAATACATTTGATCTAGATTACTAATATGCATGGTAAAAACTTGAATGTAAGTCATAAACTAAGGAGAAAGTGTAGTAAATAGATTACATTCCCACACCTACAATAACATGCATCAACTACATACCCCCTTATAATTAGAGTATGATGCCTTGTAATGTTCCCTATTAAAATATGCATGAGTTGTAAAACACCATCCATATCGACCAATATGCTCATGATATGCATGTAGAGGCTGGTGTATTAGATTGATATATGTTCTAGAGTGGTCTGGAAATAGAGTACCATTAATCAATCACAATATGTAAGATCATGTATAATTATTCAATGTATCATTATTTTCATAAGGAATGATGGGACTGAAATGCATATCTATTCCAAACATTTATAATCTACAATGTCTAGTGAACCCTAACACATTTTTTATGGGATATTTAATTATCCTTGTAAAATATACTCTCAACTATATATTATAGGGCTTGTAACAATTTCCCCATCCATAGGAAGACCTAACAATATTGATGCACCATGTACTATGATATTCATATCCCCTTGAGTCATGTGAAATGTGTGTATCTCTAGTCTCAATTTCTTTACCAAAGAAGTTATAAAAAGAATATCAATAGGTATATAACCACACATTAAAAACCCATAGAATCCTAACTAGAAAAAATAAGGCATGATAACATCTTTCAGGCCCTTAGGGTTAATGTGGAGGGTCTTACTAAATTTTAATATATGGTAATCTCAATAATCCCATATATGTTTTCATGTATACTGACTTTGTTCAGTAATAAGTGAGGGATCCTATGGGCCTAGATAGAGATATACTGGTGTCATATATTTAAATGGTTAATAAAATGGCGCACACATAATATATTTTAAATAATATGAATTCAAGTGGAAGAAAAATTAATAATTAAATAAAATTTTCATTAATATAAGCATTGTAATAAAGTGATTTTTTAATATATAATCTTGATTATAAATTTCTAAAATTAAATGGATTTATTTATTAAATAGATCACACACTTCTTCAATTGATAAAAACTTTGGGGACCTTTCATGTAGTATAAAAATTACTAATGTATTAATAATAAATCAAATATAATGTTCAACTAAACACAAACAATGTGTATCATGTCAGACATGATGATAAACCATTAGTGTGGTTAGAATTAAAATAAACCTTTCCATGAAATAATGATGGATTAGGGACTATAGAGGGAATTTAATATTGATATATCTCTAATCATCCACCAATTGATACTATAAAAATCATATAGCATGTCTTATCTTTATATTATACTAATATAGCTACCCATTTTAGGTTACTCGATCATAACATACATAAAAATTATATCATATTTGATGAATATTCAATTCATAATACAATTATACATACCCTAGAAACATAAAGGTTTAGTGTCTTTGTATACTAGATACATAATAAAATTATTTCATAAATACCTTCAACATATCCAAGAAATTTATTCTCTCATATTACCCTTCTTAGACATACCCCACTTATAAGATTTCTTTATAACCTGGGGAAAATGTAAATAGACTAAAGGGTGATCCAAGATGCTCAGAAAGGGTGAACATGAGAGATATCAATCGATGATCATTTGTAATCATAATATAACCATAAGGGTATGAGATCATGACCATAACATAAAATTTTATATTCATTCTAATGTAGATCATAAAACATCAGTCATGGGATAAAAATTTATCATTTCAAAATACACAAGTCATAAGAGTTAAGAATCATCATAAATCAATCACGAGACATGATAACGTATCATAAGAATTAGAATAATTTATAGGAGTTTTTTTAGCATAATCATAAGAATAGAAAATCATTTCATTAGTCAAGTATCACCTCCAATATTGTTATAGTGGATTGGGTTCACTCCTTATTCAATCATTTCCTTATTCCAGGTTCACTCCCAAGACTATTATTATAGAAATGTTACTTACTAAACTGAGTTCACTCCCAATTTTAGTACTTATTATCTCATGATATATCCATATTTACCCAATTAATTGGAGGGATATATAATTCCAGATCCACCCATCACATAATAGAAACCATAAATGTGTGTACCAAATGATCATAAAACATTCATCATAACATCATAGCAGAACCTATACAAAATAAATGGGTTTAATAAACATATCATCATCACATAACCAAAAACCATATAGATAAAGGAAGTTGATGGTATCATAAGTAAAATAGCCCAAAAATATCCTTCTATTTATAAAAGAACTATTATTATTAAAATACCATTTTATTATGTATTTAAATAAATTCCCATAGAAATATACTAGTATATCATGTGTAATATTGACTACTACAACTAGGAATTATGTAGAGATATAAACACTGAAGAATAAAATAATCACTAAAAGGAACTCCATAGGCTTTAATTCTCCCATGAAGATCATTAATTCCATAATGACTATAAAAAGAAATATAAGCCTTCAAAAAATAATAGAAATTATCAAAGGATGTGTAATAAACATTATAAGTGAAGTAGTGATTGATAATGTGAGAATGATGGTGTATTTATAGGAAAATATTGCCATTCCACATTATAACCATTAGTATATATGAACATTGGGAATTATGAATTTTAGCCACTATGGTTGATGGGAATTATAACCATTAGTCAATAATAAAGTTGTGAAAAATTATTTTTGGTAATGCAGATGCAGTAAAGTGACTGCTATGATTGTTTTATGATATAAAAGAAGGAAACAAAACTTTCATTTTTTTAGAAACTATAAATAGGTTTAAATTCCATTAAAAATAAGTTTTATGATAAATTTATCAGTTTTAAATAAAATATATTTTCAAGTGATAATTTTATAAAAAAATTTAAATGATAATATATTTTAACGAAGTCCTATGTAATTTTTATAACATATAGGAAGTTTACTATGTAATAAAAACTATTAATTTTTAATAAATAAGTATTTTTATTTAAAAGTTAAAATTCTCATATTTTAAGAATCATTTTTATAAAATAAATTTCACTTTTGTAATCATTATATAAAAATTATATTTGGGTGAATGTTTAGTAACTTTCTATCAAGGTTGATGTCTTGGAGAAAAAGTGAAAAGTACCATTTTACAAGTACCACTATTTTTATGAAATCATTATGATGTGAGTAAGATTAAAAAATTTATGAAAAATTTTATTCAATCAAAATTGAATTTTTTAAGTATAAATGTTAATTTTAAAAAATAATTTTTAATTTATGAATTTATAGTTTACATTTTGGAACCAAAATTTGGATTTTGGATATACAAATTAATTTTGGATTTTACGAATTAAATGGGTTAGTTGGAAGGTGAATTTCAACTTAGGATTGATTTTAACATCAAATAAATCCCATTAACTTATTAATAATCCATAAAACTAGTTGGAATTTATTTCTCTAAAAATTGGTAGGTTTATATAATAAAATAACCAATATTTTAACCCTTAAAACCACCTCTCTACAAGTATAAATAGCAACTCTATATCCGTTTCCTCTCCAATAAAAAAACACTAAGAATTAATTTCATCTCCCTATATATCTCTAAATACCCCAAGGTGTTTCAAGGCTTCTAATGTGTCTCTCTTAAGCTTCAAGAAGCATCCTCATAAGGTAAGGGCTCTCTTCCTCCACTTTTTCAATTCAAGTACTTATTTTGTGCAAGACTTTTGATTCTCAATTTATTATGATATCAAGTATTTATAAATACCACTATTTATAAACATATTATTTCTTGTTAATGAGATACTTCCTTTCTCTCTCATTTAACCCATTACATGATCGATTTTATATACCTGTTATGCTTCTAAATTTGTCCTTTGATTTTCCATGCTATATTTTCATGTCATGAATACCCAACCCTATTCTCATTCAAGGGTATTAATTTAGATGTATCTTACAACTATTGATTGGGGAAATCCATATACTAAACCTTAATTACCTACTCATGGTTTAAAAATGACATGTACTTATTATATTTGACTGATGTGGTACACATAATGTTATACTTATGAAGGGTGCACCATTATAGCGCTCCAATGAATTGGGTGAAGATTTAATCTATAGAGATGATATGTTCATGATAACTTGGAAGCATGAATTTGAAATTTTCTATGATACCTTGGTTAAAATCCATGGAAATATGTTTTAAAACACCTTAGTGATGAACTTTGGAGATATGTTTATGAATAAATCATGTTCATTTTATAACCATATTTCTATATTATGCATCATGTTTTCATATTCATATATTTATGTTATGATTCATGTTATTATGTTCATTTTCTTATGTTATGACTCATGATTCACCCATTATGTTCATTTTTCACCTATTTTAATTATTTACCCCTTACTAGGAATTATGACCACTCCTTTCATTTGATAAATGTCCCTAAAAATTTCTATATAGTGAGGTGATCTAGGATGGTATAATAAAGAATCCACCTAAGAGTGTTGAAAATTAGTTTATGTTTTCTTTTGTTTATCTTATATTTCATGTATTATGTACCTAGTTTCCAAGAAACTAAGCCACAAAAGGTCATTCAAAGTTATTTATATAATATTTTCCCAAGTAATTATGTTAAAAATAATGTATAAAAATATGGGTTGATATAATTGGTATCAAAGGAAAGGTTTAGTTAATTATATATTGTGTGTTTTTTTTGTGTGAATACATACTTGTCTATATACTAGAAAGTGGATAAAGTTGTTGCACAAATGTACCTATGGTTAATAACCTCCCAAATGGTAGATTTGTTATTCACTCAATCATCACATAATGAAATAAAAATTATCCTAAGACTCCACACTTATATATAAACTCCCTAGGGAAATATTTTCTTATTATATCATTTCACAAACTATCATGGAAGGATGTATATACAAGGTAACTATTTATATGAAATAAAGAAAATATTAAAGTATATGATCCTGGAATCCCAATATTAAAAAAATATTTAAGATTAAATAATACTTTGGAATTTATTATATTAATTATTCTTAAAAGAATATTTTTTTTATTTTAGTTTTTCTTTTTCAGGAAATGGATGGAAATAAAAGGTCTTGTGTGAACAATAGATGTGATGGGCAATGAAACAATGGAATTTCTAATAAAATGGAAGTTGGGGTTAAAAAATTCATAATGATGTAAAATCAGTTATAATATTCTATTAATAATAACATAAACCACATAGAGTATTCAGATTCACCTAGGAGAGAATAACTAGTTGTTGAATCATTCATGTGTGAATGACTGCCTAACTTTAGTAGACCGTCTAACCCTTTGATTATAGAAAAATGGATCAATAATAATAGAAAAATATTTTATGTACTATATTTTTCTATGAAAGATAAGGCCACTTTGGTATTGTACCACTTGGATGGGGAAGCTGATCAATGGTATAAATTGATCAAGAACACAAAGCCCATGGAGGAAATTAATGTTAAAGAGTGCGAAGATATCAAAAAAGTATTTGTTTTCAATAATCATTTTCCTCATACCCAATGAATAAATGGAAAGTAAATTATGCAAGCTGAAGAAAAATCTAAGTGAACATATAAGAACTTATGATATGAACATCAAAGGACTTTCATGTTACACTTCAAGGTTTGTGATCAATTATTATGGGAATATTGATCGATTATTTTGGGGGTTTAGCCCTCATATATGGAAAGTGTTGGTAATATGAGACTTTTGGAGTTATGAGGAGGTAATAAGATATACAATAAAATTTGAAAAGTAGTTCATAGATACTAAGTGGTACCTTGAAAAAAATAATAAAAAGTGGAGGGTGGAGTAAAATGTTGCGAAGAATCCTGACCATGAAAAGGAAGGGAAGAAACTACAATTTTCCTTATGAAATAACTAAGGGAAAAGGAACATTGGGAATTTTCTTCAAGGAAGTGGGATGTACTGAAAATTTGGATAGGATGGAAATATTAATTAAAACTATTGATGAGTTTCAAATCCTTAATCCCTTAATGCTAATAATAATTCAAAGAGAGTGAAAGAACACCCTGTGGTGCATTACTTCAAATGTGGAGATCTTGGGCACTTTGATAAATAGTTCCCAAATCCAAAGCTACTAGAGGGAAACTGAGTCCAAGGTATATTAGGACACTTGAGATTTTGGAGAATGTTGGTCTAGTATTATATCAATAAACTCTACCTATAAATCTTTCCAATGTCCATAATTTATTCTATGTGTCACTACTAAGGTAGTGTATGATAGAAAAATTACATACACATAACATAAATGGTATAGAATTAGAATATGACATTTCATATGAAGAAGAACTGATCGAGATTCTTAATAAAAGGGAAAAGTGTTGAAAAAAAACTACCCCTCTAGTGAAATCCTTGTGGAAAAATCAAAAGTTTTAAGAAGAAACTTGGGAGCCTAAATAAGAGATGAAGGAGAAATATCCCCATTTATTTTGATGTTAACACAAATTTATAGGGTGAAAAAAGTTTAAGGTGGGGGGGGGGATTTAATGGTATAAAAATATCCTTCTATTAATAAAATAAATCTTGTTTCACAAATACTATATTTTCATGTTTTATAATAGAAACATATAGAAAGGCACTAATATATCATTTATTATTATTAAAAACTATAACTAGGAATAATACATTGATACAATCACCAAAGAATAATGCAATCACTTAAAGGAACTCTTTAGGATTGAATTATCCTATGAAGATCATTCTTGATATAATGGCTATAAAAATAAGGACAATAATTAATAAAATGATAGAAATTATCAAATTATGTTTAATAACCATTTTAAGTGATGCAGTGAATGATAAAGTGAGAATGATAGTGCATTTATAGGGAAATATGGTTGTATGACATTATTACCATTGGTTGATATAAACAATGAGAATTATTAATGTTGGAAAATATATGCAATTAAAATTATGACCATTTTTCAATAAGATAGTTGGGTATTATTATTTTTAGTTATGTAGATATAATAAAGTGACCACTGAGATTTTTTTATGATATAAAAAGAAGAAACCAAAATTATATATTTTTGGAAATTATTAATTGGTTTAAATTTTGATAAAATATGTTTTATAATAAATTTATACGTTTAAAATAAAATTAATTTTTATTAGATAATCTTATAAACCTCTTTTAAATGGTAATATAGTTTAATGAAGTCTTAAGTAATTTTTATAATAGATAGAAAGATTATTATATCATAAAACCATTAATTTTAAATAAATAATAATTTTTATTTAAAAGATAAAATTATCATAATTATAAAATTATTTTTATAAAATAATTTATTTTACTCATCACATCAAAATCTATTAAGGGTGATTTTTTGGGAATGTTCTATAAAGGTTGATTATTTAGTGAAAAGTGAAAATTGCTGTTTTACATGCACTATGATTTTTATGAAATTAATATAATGTGAGAATGATTCCAAAATTTATTAAAAATACTGTAAAATAATAAATGAATTTAAAAATTATAAAATGAATTTAATAATATCACTTTGAATTTAGTAATTTATACTTTACATTTTGGAACCAATAAGTGAATTTTTGATATAAAAAATAATTTTAGATACAACATTAAATGGTTTGGTTAGAAGGTGAATTTTGACTTAGTATTTATTTGAACATAAAATATCTATAATTCAAAAATTAATAATCTATATTTTTTTTGATATTTATTTTAACCATAATTGGTTGGCTTATATACTAAAATAAACAATATTCTAATCCTTAAAACCACCCCTTCACAAGTATAAATAACCACCCACTCTCTATTTTCTCTCAACTAAAAACTTATTGAGAATGAATTTACTCTCCCTATACCTATTTAAAACCATCTTAATACATTTCTAGGATTTTAAGATGCCTCTCTCAAGCTTTAAGAAGCATACTCTTAAGGTAAGGGTTCTTTTCCTCTAATATTTCAATTAAAGTACTTCTTCTATATAAGCCTTTGGATTATCAATTTATTATGCTATAAAGTGTTTATAAAAAAACCTATTTTTGTATATATGATTAATTTTTAATGATATAATTCATTCATATATCATTAAACCCATTCCTTGATCCCTTTTGTATACCCTTTATGCCACTAAAATCATCCCTTTATTTTCTATGCTATATTTTCATATCATGAATGCCCATATCCATTTTCATTCAATGGTATTTATTTAGATTTATCTTACAACTACTTATCGGGGAAATCCATTTATTAAACCCACATTCCCTACCTATGGGTTTAAAATGATATGTAATTATGATATTTGATTGATGTGGCACACATAATGTTAGATATTTTAAGGGTACACCCTCATACTGATCCAATACATTGGGTAAAGGATTAATCTCTAGATATTACATGTTCATGATACCTTGGCAGCATTCCTTGGTAAATTTTTATGATAAAATGGTCAAAATCCTTGGTAATATATTTTATTATGCCTTATTTATGAACTTTGGTGATATTTTAATGAATGTATTTTGTTTATATCATATCCACATTTCCATTTTATGCATAATTTTCTTACATTCATATACTTATTTTATTCCATGTGTTCTTATGTAAATGTTCTTATGATATTCCTCATTTTTCACACATTATTTTTATTATTTATTTGTTTTAATTATTTAACCCTTACTGGGTTCTATGATTACCCCTTTCATTTGATAAATGTCCCCAATAAATCCTATGTAGCAAGGTGATCTAGGATGGGATATTAAATAAGTCTTTCAAGAGATTTGAAAATTAGTTTAAGTTTTATTTTGTGTATCATAGATGTCTTGTATTATGTACCTATTTTCCAAGACACTAAACCTAAAATGGTCCTTTTAAATTAATTATGTAATATTTTTTGAAGGAATAATATTAAAAATCATGTATGAAAAATGTGTGTCTCTATAATAAGAGCATTCATTATCTCATCATAACATAATTAACTCATGGTAAAGTAATGGGTTTTATGTAATCATCCTAAGACCATCATCGACATAATTCATATAGAAAAAAAGATGGAATTATATGATCATATATCTAGTAAAACATAAAAATCCTTAAAGGATTCTTACATAAATGAAAAATATATTTTATAAAAGTATTTAAAATAAAATTTAAAAATCAAGAGAAAAAAATACTTTATATTGGTATTTTTAAAAAAAAAATCATATAATTTTGATGAAAATATTTCCTTTGAAAATAATTATGTAATATTAAAAAATAATATTCAAAAAAAGAGTGGTCATGATAGTGGGGAAATTCATTCATGCGGTAAATGTTAAAACAAAGGTTTGTTTCACATTTTTTATAAAAATTCAAAAGTACCTCATCTGGGAAATGACTAAATTTACCATTTAAAAATTTATAAATAAATTAAAAAATAGTTTAAAATTAATTTAAAATACCATTGAATTAAAATAAAAACTTTTAATGAATATAGACATGGAGGAGAAAGATTCTTAACTAAAAGGAGAAATAAAGTCAGGTTTTCTTAATTTTTTTTTCAATCATTTTAAGAATCAAAGAGAAGAAAATTTAATAAAAACATGAATACCCTATAAATAACTTGAGAATAAATAAACTATATGGTGTTTAAAGTATAATTATCATATAATTTCCCTCAATTTAAATTTAATATAAACAATTCCAAAACAAAAAAGAGATTCTATCATAAAGGCCTTACCTAAAGTCTCTTCTTTATTCATATGTGTTTAAAAGTCATGTATAATAACTTTATATTTGTTATAAATATATATTATAATCCTATTAATTACCATACATCATTCCCTTTTAATTTTCAATTACCCTTTTTATTAACAATTCTGAAAAAAATTATTATTTGCGTGAAAATGGGTCCATTTTCCATACATGTTTTGGTTTGACAGTTCTGGTTCTTGCACATTTTCTATGATCTAATCATATACAGAATCTAATTCATATAATAAATATCATATTTATTCATTATATAAATTTTTATAAGTATTTATAAAAGTGGTGGTGAAAAATAAATAATATCACTTCTTGGAGATGATAGTCCATACATACGCATGAGTGGTGTTTCCACTTTTCAATTGATAGAACAAAAAAAGTTAAATAATTATTAAAATTTATAGTACCTTTAATATTTTATAAATATCATATATATTCATTAAATATATTCTTATTACTATCCATGTAAAGCATAAATGAAAAACAAATCACATCGCTTCGTGAAGATGGTAGTCTACACATATGCATAAAGATGTTATCATTTACCAACATATGGGTGAGTATAAAGGTAGATAATAACTTATAATTAAATGAGAATAATTATGTTATAGGCACAATAAATATTCATTAAATTCATTTATATAACTATTCAAGATAAACAATCATGAAAAATAAAAGACACCACTTTATAGAGATGATAGTCCGTTCATACACATGAGCGATGTTTCTATTTTATATTAAATATAAAGGATATAGAACATAGTTGTATAATTAAAATAAAATTATTTAAATATTGTAAATATACTAATTCAATAATTTTTTTTATGGTTATACAATATATGGAGGAGGTTTACAGAGAAACAAACTTGAAAATGATCGATAAGAACATATACATATTCTTTAAGAAACCTCCTTTGAATCAATTCTTAAGGACCATTGAGTTAGTATTTTAAGAATAGAATAAAATATAGGAAAAGTATAGGTAGTTTTAGAATATATCTTTTCATGGTTTAGTTGAGTTAAATGGATCATTAAGTATAAATAATAGAGGAGAGGAGGTTCTCTTTTATAAGTGAGGGGAGTAACACAGTTATAATTATTAAAAATATTAGAATATAATAAAGTCACTATCATGTGAAAGTGGCTCCAAAGTGACTCTATTTCATAGATTATATGAGATAGAATTAAAATTATCTCAACCAATAATATTTATATGAGTTTTTATGTTATTTTAACCATTATCTCTTTACTTCAACCCAACGCTAATCCATTTTAACCTTTACCGAAATAATGAATTTTTACCTCAGTTACAATTCATAATGATAAAAAATAAAACTAAATTATTTAAAAAACATGGAAATTATAATTCCAAATATAGAAACAATTTTATCAAATTAAATTTATATAAGTGGTATATTTTTTTAAAGTAATATTTCAAAATTAAATGAAAATAGTTTTGATAAAAATATTTTTTTTAGTATAAAGCTGAATTTATTCTCATTCCTTACCCAGTAAAAACAATTAGATGAATGTTAATGTTGGGCTCAGTGTTGATTTTTTTTCAATGATGTGTCAATTTTTTTAAGCTTAAGATAAAGATGAATTGGTGATGAATATATAATTTTTATGGAATCATTAGATGGCATTGGATGTCATGATTGAGCAATTATCCTCGTTAATTGTGATGATTGACTGTGATGATATTCAAAGGAATCTATTAGACCAAGTTGAAAATGAAAATGAAAATATTTATTTTAAATATGATTAAAATAATTCCATGTAATTTTTTTTACATTTTACTTGAATAATATTGAGGAAGTCTTAGAATTCTATTTTATACTTAGAATTGTTCTAAGTAATCTATAATGGGCCTTATACAAAAAACATGGCCAACTGTGGGCCAATCAAGGATCACCACAAGAACAAATGGGACCCTAGGGGTTAACTATGTGGGAAGAAATCAACTTGTCTACCCCATAATGTTAGGGGTATGATAGTGGGCCAGTGTATAGGCCCACAGGAGGGCGCACAAGTAAGCATGCATGCGAATGGGCTAGTGGGCCGGTGGGCAGCACGAGTTGGCACAATACATGAGGTGTGAGTGGTGTATTTCCAGTGATGATCCATTATTTATGGATTCAGAGTAATATGGCACGTATTTACTTATTAATAATTTATATAACGATCCTTAGATCAATGTAGGATAAGCGGGACATGGGTACCATTCACCCTCCTTTAAAAAGGTACATTTATATCAGCATCGACCGATCTAAGAAATTTGATTCATCCGATCACCATAGGATATTATCCCCAACCTTGAGAATTTTCTGAGTGTTCTAGTATTCTATAGTTTATATTGAACCTCAAATAAACTATATTGATGTCTCAATAGTTGTTCTTTGATCAAGTTTATGATGCGATGAGACTTCAAATCTCCATGTATGTAATCTCCATCTTCCATGCATGTAGATAGTAAAAGAATATGATTTGGACAAATAAAAATTAATTTACAGGATATTATTCATGAATCTTCCATACATGGAAGTGTTTGAGATTTTAAAAAAGAATCATGAAATCATTTATCACATTCATGTTAGGAGTTCATCATGTAAGAAGAGACAACACAATTATGAGCATCTTATGAAAAGATACCCACATTTAGTAATATTAAAATATTTTTGAGAACATTGAGCATTAAATTTTGGATTGAAATGGTATAAAAAGTGGATATTTGAGTTAGTGAATCATAGAGGTTAAATTAAGTGGTTTTTCTTATAAATATTGAAGATCCAACCCAAGTTCACTGTAATGATATTGTGAATTCTCTTATTTACCAATAGAAATAGAGTATCTTGAAGCCTTTAGGTTCATAAATATAGAATCCCTATCATGATACTCTTACCTGAAGAATAATATGAGATCTCACGAGCCTTTGAATTTTTTTTGTCATGCTCAAATATCTTCACAAAGAACAGGTTTTGAGAAGCCCTTCCAGTTTTCCTAAACTCACTGAAATACTGTGCACTTGTGTTGATAACCTACTATCACCTTGCACTAAGAAGACAAAATCTTGAGTTGTACTAGAATAATGTAATATACTCCTCAGAATATTAAGACATGCTACACTAGTGTGAAGGTTCTGTTTGGTAAGGCTGTGTACACTCTTGTACACATAACAGCATTCACACCCATTCAGGATTCTACAAAAGACAGTGTATATTGGACATTGCATGAAAATGTGTAAAATAAATGCATGTATAATCATTTGAAATAACCCCCAAAAATTTTGTGTAGTATATAAAATAATTAAGTGAGATATTCTATGTTCTATGCTTTCAAGAATAGAATAAGTTGAGTTTATATTGTGTAAGTTTATTCTTGCATAAAATAATAGAGAAGAAATTTGTATGCACTAATTGAACACATTAATTGAGGCCAAGTACTCATCATAAAAATGAAGAATCAACCTAAAAATTTATTAAGCTAAGGAAACTGATCAAATATAGGTGATGAGAGAAATTTGAACAAGTCCATTAAGTTTTAAAAGTTCTTGTATTGTAAATGAGAATGTGTGATTCAATAGACTCATAGAGGATGATTAAAAGATCATATTTCATTAGATCAATCCTTGAAGAAAGGTTAATTCTTCTGATTGATGTAGTGGAAATTTAAATTCTTCAGGTTATTTACAGTAGTAGAAAGATTTTCTCAGTTGGATTCAGGGAATAAAAAGTATTTTAGTTGGATATGAGAGTAGGATAAGTATTCTATGTGATTCAGAAGTAGGCCAATGTGAATTATGGTAACACTATGGGATGAAATATAATGAACCTTCCATGTAAATTCAGGATTTAAGATATGGTGTAATTCTTTATTGACAATTTTAATTGATAAAAATATTATAGTGGAGAATCCATATTGGGGAGGGGGGGTATAACCAACATGGAAAAGAGTAAGCCTTTCAACTAAACCTTGTAAATATCATGTGATGTTTTATTTCTTACTATTCCTATATATGAGGTGAGACTGTGATGCATCACTGAGAGGATCAATAACCTTAACAAATTCAATAGTTTTAGTTCAAAATAAAACAATTCAAAAAAGTAAACCATCTATTCACACCCTTCTCAATGGTCAATCCGACCTCGGATTTTACAAGTGGTATCAAAGTGTACGTTCCTTCCAAATATCCAAGAGATCCATTATAAAGTGAAGGTTTTAGTAAATGAGTGAGCTAAATCAAATGAATATTTTTTCTAAGACTCATAGGAACAAAAATAAGAGAAATGTATGGAAGCTAAACAAGAATCTTACAGTAAAGGCAGATCCACCACAAATTGAAGGTATTCAAAGAGGAATATGTTGTAATAATTCTCTTGATTATGATTATTCTAATGAATCCTACTCAAGATGTGATGATGATGTCTCACTTAGTGATATTAATCTTTTATTAAAATAACATTAGAAGAAAATCCCCAAAGAAGTGGTAAAATGTGTTGTTGGAGGCATCAAGTGTCTTCAGGATGAAAAATTATATATAGAAGAAGAGGCTAATGATATGGAATTGAAATTGGCTAAAAGTATTCACATATCCAACACTCTCATAAAACTTGTGAAATAAAAGGATGAAATACTTTATCTTCACAATGAAATATATACTGAGTTTTTTGAATAATTTAAAAAAATGTTACTGATAAATATTTATTTTATATTTTATCTATATAATATTTCTATGCATTTGAAAAATTTCACAAAGTTTATATAGATTTCAAACCTACTAAACTGAAGGATAAAGATAACATGTTAAAGGATATTGAAAATTATTTTCAAGAATCAAGAAACATGCATGAATAATCTGAATGAATATTGTAAAGAAAATATGAGATTAGTTGAGGATGAGAAGAACTCCCTCAACATGAAGTGTTTAGATCTGGAGGTGAAATCTAAGAATTTGTAATCACCACAAGCTAGACCTTCCAATATTACATGAAAAAGTTATGTTTCTACAAATGTTTTTATACATGTTCATGACTCTATGAATATCATGAGATCATACTCTAATCAAATGGAAACATCATCCATGAATAAGTTATCCTATAACCTAGAAACTATCTTATGTACAAATATTTTTTTAAGTGTTGGTATAGGTTTTAAGCCAAACTTTGGAAAATTATGGATGGTGAGAAATTATGATAAAACCACCACATTAATGGTGAATATGAAAATAATCATGAATATATGTTCCCCATTAAGTGTCCCAATGAGTGGTAGTTTCAATCAAAAGTAGGAAGGTTCACAATCTAGTAAATCTTAACAGTTTACACTATAAACTAAGAGAAGAAGGATCATAGGCTATTGTTGGTGTTAATGGAAGTTTGGAAACATGGAATTGGAATAATAGAATAACATGAAAATTTATAAGGATAATAGTTGTCCAACATTTAGTGGGTAGAAAGTTAAACAAAAGGGAATACATGAACTAGACACTAGAAATCCACAAAAAAATAAAAGGTGACAAGTCAGCCTTGGGATGTGAGTAGAGTAAGAATATTGTTAAATAGATTATCAATAAGAAGAACAATAAGGGATCCTTTACTCCATAAAAAATAAAGATAAATGTTTAAAGAATATCACTACCCCTAGTCAAAATAAGTTTTATTCTGAATATGTATACCAACATAAAGTATTTGAATAAAATTCATATCAAGATGAAATATTTGAGTTCAGAGGATTTTATTGGTGCTGTGAATGTTATGGGAATAATTCCAACTCTTTCTAGTGTAACATGTCATTTCTAGGAAAAATTCATGAATCAAGGGGGATTCATGGTGAATATATGAGAACAAGCTCTCAGATAAAGAATGTTGTGACAAAAAATCCAACCAAGCTTCTAAGATAGAACAAATATGAAGGCTTAAAATAATTTTGTGATAGATATAATTAGAAGGGTCACACAGATGATGAATGCATGACAATAATTCCAAGAGGTATTCCCTATTCTAATAAAGGGAACAGGATTCAACAAAAAAATAGTGTATATCCATGTCAATATCCTAAGTAGATAAAAAATTTCAAGAAAGAGTGCCTATTTGTTTGGCCAAATCAACTAAAATTGGTTAAGAAATTAGAGGAAGTTGGAAAGCATGATAAAGCTAATAGAAATAAAGTTATTACAGAAAATAAGGTGGGAAAAGTTATTACACACAAATTTTATGGAAATGTTACTAAAATTGGGAGAAAATAATTGACCAGGCTGAGAGGTAGTTATCATCCTAAATTTAACTCTTGAAGAATAAGAATGTTCTTTCTTATTAACTATTATTATATGAGTATTTGAGTTAACTTTCTTGGAATTGAAGGATAATTTTGAGGTAATAACTACTAGAAAATATTAAGTGATTTTACTTCATAGATTCTACCAGCTTCCATGAAATGGAATAAAATATTGTATCTCTTAAGGGGGGAGAAATTCTATAAAGAGTTTATTATTTTACTAAATTCTAGTGAATCTGGAAATTATGAATATATTTTAAACCTAAAGTTTAAGGTATGCCAATCACACCTTCACCCTTAATTATTAATTTTCTTACTCATATCAATTAAGGGGGAGTTTGTTTTTGATGATAAGATGCGAAAAAATGGGGAGTTATTTATTTTCATATGAACTTTCAGGTTATTTTATTGATGTGTGCGTATAATATTTCATTTTATTTATAACATTTATTTTTTGAAACCCCTTAAAAGTGAATAGATATTTTCTAATAATGATATCATATTCATGGTATTTTATGGATGACATACACAAACTTGGTTTTATCTCTCTTGTTTTCTACACCATTTTATCCTATGTATACTTAAAGTTGATTAACTAAAGGATCTTTGCTAAGAAACCCATGTGATACCATCCATATCTCAAAAGTGTAAAAGAAATAATCAAATAAGAGAGGAAAAAATATTTTTGGAAAATTCATGTGTTGAGAATACCCCCACATACCCTTTGAAATTGATTTCTATTTAGGGGGACAAACTTTGAGCACACATATTGACTTAAATATGTGGAGATTTTTTTAAAATAATACAAAGGGTGATATTGTTGGGTCCAATGTTGCATTTTTTGTCAGTGATGTGTCAATATATGTTTGGAAATATAAAGATAAATATTAAGTGGTGATTCTTGGATAAATGTTATGGATTCATTTATTGGCACTGAATTTCATGTTTGAGAAATTCTCCTTATTAATTTTGACGATTGATTATGCCGATATTCAAAGGAATCAATTATAACAAGTTAAAGAAGACCTTGAAAATATTAATTTTCAATAGGATTAAAAGATGTACATGTAAAATTTATTTACATTTTAAATTAGGAATCTTGACCAAGTCTTGGTATTCTATTATATAATTATAACTATTCTAAGTAATCTATAAAAGGACTTACACAAAAAACATGGCTAACTATAGGCATATAAGGATCACCTAAACCAAATATGGGACCCTAAGGGTCAACCATGTTGGAGGTGATCAACTAGTAGAATTTACAACAATAGGGATATGAGAGTGATATGGTGTATTGTCCTGTAAAAAGGCAAGTAGGTAAGCACACATGAAGATGGGCTAGTGGGTCAGTGGGCTAGCATGAGTTGGCATGACACTTGAGGTGTGTGTGGTGTGTTGTGGGTTTTGATCCCCAAATTTTGGATTAATAGTGATGAAACATATATTTACTTATTAATAAGTAATAAAACAAGATGTGGATCAATGTGAGACAAGTGGGACATGGGTACCATTCACCCACCTTTAAAAAGGTACATTTATATTAGTTCCATCCAATCCAAGAAATCTAAGCTATCTGATCACTATAAGATTTCACCCTAAACCTTGAGCCTTTCTTGCATGTTCTATTATTCTAGATTTCATACTGAAAATATGATGAATGGATTTTATGTTTCCACATATGTTTTATGATTTAGTATATGTGGCGATGGTGATTTGAACCGCCACGAAAGTAATATCTATCGTTCATGAACATGGATAGTCGAATAATATGATTTGGATGAATGCAAAAAAATTTATAGGAGGATATTCATTCATCCACTATACATATAGGAGTTTGAACTTTAAAATAAGGGGTATATGATCATTTACAACTTGCATATGAGGCGTTCATCATATAATAAGATACACCGTGATTATCAGCGTATTCTGAAAAGATAACCTATGTTTGATAAAATTAAAATATGATGATATGTTCAAGAATTAAATTGTATATTGTTTACAACATAAAAAGTGAAGATTTGAGTGAGTGAATCACAATAGGTCAAGGCAGTGGTTCTGGCTATAAATACCAAAGATCCAACCCAAGTTCACTAATTTTATATTATGGAGGCTCTTATTTAATGAAGGAAACTGATCACCGTGAAGCCTTTTAGTTTGTGAAGACATAATCAATCTCATGATACTTTTAAGTGAAGGATAAGAGGAGGTCACATGGGCCTTTTAATTGTTCTTATCACACTCAAATATCTTAGAGAAGAACTGGTTCCGTGAATCCCTTTTTGTTTTCACAGACTCACTAAAATACCTTTCACTTGTATTTATAATATACTCATCTCCTTGTGTAAATAAGACAAAATATTGAGTCATTATAGAATAGTGAAATATACTTTTAAGTAGTTTAAGTCATGCTACACTTGTGAGAAGGTTATTTTTATGAAGGTTGTGTAAACTCTTGCATATAGAACAACATTCACACCCATTTGGGTTTGTTCACAAGATAGTGTAAAGTGAACATTTCATGCACATGAATAAAATACATGAATGTATAACAATTTTAGAAACCCCTAACATAATTTTTTTGGAACATAAACTAACAATGATATATATACTATGTACTAGGGTTTCTCGAAGAGAATAACTTGAGTTGACATTGTGCAAGTTTATTCTTGTATAAAATAATAGAGAAGAAATTTTTGTGATCCACTAGCACACATTAATTGAGTTTGGGAATTTATCATCAAAATAAAAAATCAACTCAAACATTTTTTTCAATGAGGAGACTGATTAGATACATGTGATTAGAGATATTTGAGCAAGACCAAAAATCTACAAAGGTTATTGAATTGTATATGAGCAAGTATGATTCGATGAGATCACATAGGAAGATCAAAAATATCATTATATATTGGATAAATACATGAACAAAGATGAGGTCTTTCACTTAGTGTTAGGAGTAGGTGAATTATTCTAATTGTTTCTATGATTAGATGAAGTCTTTCGGTTGGAGTCAGAGTAGAAGAAGTCATTCAATTAGTGTTGGAAGTAATAGAAGTCTCTTTTGTGATTCAGGAGTAGGCCAGTGTGGATTATAATAACACTATGAGATGAAATATAAAGAATATTCTATTTGGATTTAGGATTTAAGATACAACGTGATTCTGTATCAACCATTGTAATTGATAAAAATATTATAGTAAAGAATCCATGTTGGGGGATATAATGACCATGGAAAGGAGTAGGATTTTCTATCAAACCTTGTAAATATTGTGTTCTATTAGATTTATTACCATTCCTACATATTATGTGATGCTGTGAGACAATATTGAGTGGTTTGAGAACCTTATCAAGTTTAAGAGGTTGAATTCAAAAGAAACAAATTTGTAATAGTAAACAACCAATTCACCCTCTTAATGGTCAATCTGACCTGGGGATTTATAGTAAAAACATTATATTAAATATATAATCTATAAATTTCATTAAAATTATTCATAAATAGTGATTAATTTAATTTATTAATATGAAAATCACATTTCCCACATAAAAGTATTTTTTTTTTGTAAAAACTTCTTTTTCAACTTCAAATGTTTTTATTTTTATTTCTTACCAATTAATAACCATTGAATTATTTTTTTACATGTGTAAACAATATTTTTTATAAGTTTAATACACTAAATTAAATTTTAAATAATATAAAATAACCTTTAAATAAAATATTCATGATAAAAACAACGCTTATAAAAATATATTTCAAAAAACTTATTTTGGATCAATATTATTTCCTATGTGAATTAGAAATTAATTTTGATAACTATATTTCCATTAAATACCATATAATTTGATTAATTTTATAATGTATAAGAATTATTCACCTAAGTTTAGTGTTGTGTGTAAAGAAATCCATCGAACACTTAAATTATATAATAAAATCTTGATTTTTTATATTCTAGTCTCTTATAAGAATCTTTCCCTCAAAATTAATCACTACAATACAAATAACTGAGGATACTTCTACCACATCAAATCATTAGGTTCTCATATTGCTTCCTCAAAATTATTTTTTCTCTAAAAAACATTAATAATGTGAGTTGTCTTTTTATTGAATCAATTTGTCTCTATGATCCATAATATATACCATTTTTTCATCATAAGAAAGATAATTCTCTGTTATAACAACCTCTAAGTTTAATAAATACGAAATGTCAAGGATATACTTTATAAAAATCGATATATGGAACACATAATGAACATGAGAGAGATTTAGTGGAAGAACCAAGTGATAATAAACCATCTTGATCCAATCAAGAATCTATAATGGTCCGATACATATTGGGCTCAATATTCCCTTATTTCCAAATATCACAACCTTATTCCATGAAGATATTCATATGAACACCTTATTACCAACATTGAACTCTTGGTCTCATCAATGATCATAAATATAACGTTTTTTCCAAATATAAGCTACACTAATGTGCTATTAAATATAAAAAACCTTCTATTCCATTTCCACAGCTAGTTTAGGTCCCAATAGATTTATTTCTCCAACTTCAACCCATCACATTGGATTTTTGAACTTCTTTCCATGGAGGGATTCATAAAGATCCATATGAATTCTTGAGTGAAATATATTCTGGTAAGAAAATTCCACCAAAAGAAGGATTTGATACCAACCACATTTAAAATCCATGCAATGGGATCTTAGCATATATTATAGGGTTTAATTGGTCATCTCATATTGACTATCCATTTGAGGGTGATATACTTTTCTCAAGTTCAATACTGTATACAAATCCTTTTGAATACTTCTACAGAATATTGAGGTAAACCTCAAATCCTAATGAGATATAATAAAATGTTTTTCTCCATGAAACCTTACCTCTTCCTTAATATATATCATAGAATTATGATCAACAGAGAAATATTATCTAATGGAAATAAAATGTGATTATTTTATATGGCGATCGACTAAAACCCAAATATAATTGCACTCTTTAGATGTTTTGGGGAGTTTGATGATGAGACAAATGGTAATGGTTTACCATTTCCATTCTGATATGGGTAATAGTTGTAACATCCCATTAGATTTTTTCTATTATCCTTGAATTTTTGATACATCAAGCATTGAGATACATACTACGTAATAATAATTTTCATGTTATCCCACCAAAAATACTCTTTTAGATTTATATTCATCTTCATAATTTCAAGATGAATAGAGAATGATGAAATACGAGATTCATACAATTACTCTTTATTCAAGTATGGTATTGAAGGGACACATACTTAGTTCTCGAACCTTATAATTCCCTCATAATCATTATTGAAATCAGGAACATTTATCATCTTCTTGTGCAATTATCCATCCACCTTCTGTGCCTCTTTAATCCTCACATAGATAAATGGTTGAATATTTTTATGAGAAATATATTGTATATTAATTTTCCTCATGATTTCAAGGTCCATATTATTAAAATTGATAAATATTGGATCTCTTTAAATCCTCATCACAGAGAAATAGCATAGTATTTCCAAATTAGAGCATCAACCACCTTGTTTTCCTTCCCAGGGTGGTATTGTTTTGAGAAGTAATAATATTTAATCAATTCCAACCATCTCCTTCGACACATATTCAAATATTTTTGTGTGAATGTATACTTTAAGATTCTATGATCTTTATATATATCACACCTTTAACCATTAAGATATTTCCACTATAATTTCAATAAAAAACCCCCTACTAGATCCAAATCATGAGTAAGGTAATTTTGCTCATAAACTTTAAATTGGCATGAGGCATAAGCTATCACAATTTTATTTTTAATGAGGATGTATCCCAATACATTCTCTGATAAACACACAAAAAAACACACACACACACACATATTACAAACCCTTGTCTACTACAGGGTAGTGTGAGAACATGTGTGCTAACCAACCTTCTTTTCATTTCCTTGAAATTTCCCTCATATTCATCTATCCATAGAAACTTGGATCCCTTCAGGTAAAATTGGTTAATTATATAAGATACCTATGAGAAATACCTCATAAATTATTGATAGTATCCATACATATCAGGAAAACTATGGATGTTAGCTATTGTGGTTGGTCGGGTCATTGCTCAATATCTTCCATCATTAAAGAATCCATAAATATACCCTTTATAGAGATTATATAACCCATGAATGAAAATTTTTGTAGATGTAATTCACATTTGGAAAATTTGGCATACAACTTCCCCATCCCCAGGGTCTTCAACACAATCCTCAAATAATCTTCATGATCTTCCTTGATATTTTAATATATAAGAATATAATCTGTTATGACTACTAAAAACTACTCAAAGTCATCTCTAAATACTCTATTAATTAGACCCATGAAGATAGTGGGGGGGGGGCATTGGTAATTCAAAATGGAATCACTATAAATTCATAATGACCACACCTCATATAGAATGCTGTATTGGGAATATCCTCATTCTTGACCCTCAATTGATGATATCCAAAATGAATGTCAATATTTGAAAAGTATTGAGCTTCATGTTGTTGATAAAAAAATCATCAATATAGGGTAAATGATACGTTTTCATGATAACGATCATTTTATGTTATCAATAATCAATAAAATGAAACATGAAACCATATTTATTATTAAAAAAAAAATTTCACCCCATGGTGATGCACATGAGTGTATGAATACCTTTTCTAGATTATCTTGGAGTTTCTTTTTCAATTCTAGCATCTCAATTAGGGCTATTCTATAAGAAGTCTTTGAAAAAGGCACAACACCAGGTATGAGTTTTATTGAAAAAACAACATCAAAATTTTGGGGAAAATAAGGAAAGTCTTTTGGAAATACATAAACATATTCTAAAAAAATATGAATTCCTTAAATGTTGAGTTTCTCCTTAACCATTTGAGAAAAATATATCTCATGAATATGTAGTAAGACCCATATAATTGATTTAGTTTCTATTGTAAGTTCTTATTTATCCTTACACTAATCCTAGGTTAATTAGGAATGTCAAATGGGACTTACCTTCCTCATCAATTGATATGGGATCCATATAAGAAATCCAATCAATTCCAAAAATTACATCAATATTAAATAGTGGGAGAATAATAATATTTTCAAGAATAACATTACCAGAAACATATATCAAACATGAGCTATAAAAATGAGATGAAATCGTATCTCCATTATGAGTTTTTACTACTAACTCAACATCTAATCATCAAGGTGGTGATGTGAAACTGTTAATAAATTCTTCAGATATAAAATAGTGGGTAGAGATAGAATAAAATAATACATTCACAGGTCTAGAGTGGATGGTAAGTGAACCCTTCACTAATTCATTCTTATGACTCACTTCATTAGCTGTGATCATAGGATCTTTCCCTTTTCCTCTTGGATTAAGAGGTTTCTGACACCAATTATCATTATTAACCCTCATAATCATGCATCTAATAGAATAATGTCTATACTCTTTATAATTATAGAATTGGATTGTAGGTGGCATATCTGGCTGAGCTTTATTTCTATTTCTTTCATTAACTATCCTACTCACATCACTTTAGTTTCTTCTGCTCGATGAACTTATTTTACATACTTAAAACATTTACCAAACCCTATAAACCATTTTCACCATACTTCCTTATAAACTTCTCACATAAATGAAAATTAATTTTCTTTCCCCTTGGGTTTTATTATTAGAATTTCCTTGAAATTCCATCTTTCTCTTCCTTTCCCTAAACCCATGAGAACAATGAGAATCCAATATATCATTTTTTAACTTGAGATAATATCAAAGGATTTCATCATATTTGTCAAAGTCTCTTAAATAAAATGTCTTTCAGAGACTTAGTCTCAAGAAACAAAAAAATCAATCAATTTTTCTTTTAGGGTATATGATAAAACCTAAAGCATACCTTGTAATTCTTGTGAAAATTTTTATATAGTAATCGATGGATTGACCAACCTTTTTCTATAGTTCAGTGAATTCCATATCCATTTTAGTGTGACACATTTAAGGAAAATTCTTATTGAAAAATTCCTTCTTAAACTCTCCCCATGTCATGGAGAAAATTCCCTCCACTTTCCTCATATTTTTTTATAAGAGTCTGCTATTGATTAGATTCACCTTTTAAATGATATTCCTCCAGGATAATTTTTTCATGTTTCAAGAACTGGATAATATATAATATATTTTTAATTGTATTCATCCATTTATTGGACACTAATGGATTAGAAGACCCATTGAAAGAAGAAGGATGTTCCCTTATGAAAGAATCAATGATGTGTTGATCCCTCCTTTTCTCATTTGGAATCTCTGCATGATTCATGGATTAAGAGAGTTGTGTGAGAATAGAAACGATATTTTTTTATTCTAGTTCCCATTCTATTTGGTTGTTCAGTGCATTTTACATCACATTAGTTGTTAGTATTATTCCTTGTATTTTCAACTGTTGACTAAAACCAAAAATCATACTGTAAGAATCAAGTTATTTTAATAGAAGTGAGAAATTATATAATAATGAAAATAATTCTAGATATTTCCTAAATTATGACACTTTATTATCAACCTATGAAACTTTTAGGTTCACCCTATGTCACTTTTATCTCACCATAGGTTGTCTTATGTTCCATCCTCATATTTTCTAGAACCTAATCTCCAAAAATAAATAAACCATTCTCTCATACTACCTGAGGTGACTTGAGCATAACATATATAAATATTAAATCATTTTAGATGAATATTTGATACATAACACAATTATACATGACCTAGAACTATAAAGGTTTAGATTCTTTATATACTAGATACATAATCAATTTATTACAAAAAATATGTTTAACATATCTCAGAAAGTTAGTCTCTCACAGTACCGTTCTTAGAAATACAATACATAGAACCTTTATTAATAATGTGAGAAAAATAGAAACATAAGAAAGGGTGATCTAAGATGTGAAGTAAGGGTAAACGTGTGATATATCAATTGACAATCATATGCAGACATAATACAATAATAAGGGTATGATATTATGATCATAACTTACAAAGTTTATACCCAATCAGTTATAGATCATAAAACACCAGTCATGGCATAAAACCTTAGCATTTTAAAAGACAAGATTCATAAGAGTGAGGAATCATCATAAATAAACTATGAGCCATGATATCATATAATAATCATTGGAACAAGTAATAGGGTTTTTGGCATAATAATAAGCATATAAATCATTTCATTAGTCAAGGGTCACTTATAAGACTATCATAATAGATTGGGTTTACTCTATATTCCATTATTTCCTTACTCAAGGTTCACTACCAAGACTATCATAGTGGAAGAAGTACCTTATATAATTAGGTTTACTCACCATTATAGTACATATTATCTCATGAGATATCCTTTTTGACCTAATGAATTATAGGTCTATATAATTTCGGGCCCACCCATCACATAATGAAAACCATACATTTGTGTTCCATAGGATCATAAAGAATTCATCTTATCATTATAATCATAATTCATCCCAATAAATGAAGTTTATGGTATTTAAAAGCATTCATTATCTCATAATATCTTAATTAACCCACAGAAGAAATGGGTTTCATGTAATCATCCTAATATCATCATCAATAAAAGTCTTCAAAAAAAAGTGGATGAAATCATAAGAGAATATACTCAGTGAAACATAAAAATACTTACAGGATGTTGAAATAGATAAAATATATCTTCAATAAAATTAATTAAAATAAGTTTTTAGAATAAATAGAAAATATCCCTTTTCTTTTTTTTAACTTTTAAAACCCGAATTCCTAGAATATTGAGGAAAAAAACATCTCTGTAAATAAACATAGAAACTTATAAAGGAAGTTTCAAATCAAAGAGTGGTCATGATGATGGGTAAAATATTTCATGTGGTAAAATATAAAATAACAATTCCTTTCAAATTTTTAGTATAAAGTCAAAAGTATCTTGTTTAAAAAATGTAACACCGCAAAATTCAAAAATAAAAACATTGTATTCGATAGTGTATGCGACACACAACACCAAGCTTAGAAGAAAATATAAAACCCTGAAACTTTATGATATATTTATTTTTAAATAAATTCAATCTCTTTAATAGATTTAATTATATGAAACATTTATTTTAGTTTTCATTACATGTAACATTAATTCTATCTTGTATTACACATAACACCAAGTTTAAACAAAACACGACATATTATTAATATATTATTATTTAATGTGGTAGTTATCATCTAGATGTTAGAATGAAATGTATGAATATGATTAAATAAATTATAAAATTATATTTTTTTACACATTTTCTTTTGTTATTTATTTTTTAGAAATGAAATAATAATCATTTAAATAAAAAATAAATATTTTCTAAAAAACTACATTTTTCTAAAAGAATATTTAGCCACGCTTTATGCACATGATTTAAAATTACTTTTTACCACTTTTAGAAAATTTATTTTATTAAATACATTTTTGTAATAATCTCACTTAAATTATCTTAGGGTGAATTTGTTGTATTTTTCTGAAATGTTTCATTTTTTGATGAATAGTGAAAAATACTTAATTTTAATTGAAAACTGCCTTTTAATTTAAATTATTTATAATGTTAAATTATATTTCAATATTTTTATGGAAAAATTATTCCAATTTTTATCTCTATTAATCCAAGTTATGTCATTATAATCACTTTCATATTTAATTTTGATATAAAAAATTATAAACTTTGGAACATTTTCTCTTTAAAAACATACTTTATCATCATGTTTGCAGGATTAATTTTAAATTAAAATTTTCCAATTATGTTAATTGAATTTCAAAAAATGGTTTAAATATTTTAAATCAGTATAATTTATAATTTATAATAATTTCAATTTAAATTTTAACTAAAATTAATAGTAGAAATAGTAAAAGTTAATTATCGTGGTTACGGTAAAACAGATTTACTAGGGGTTTAAACTAAGAGGATAGGGTTTAAAAATGACCTAAAAACTTTTATAAAACCCATTTGATAGAAATATTTCTACATTATATCTTCTTATTTCAAGAATTTTCCATTTTATAAGCTCTTGGTATGATAAAAAGTTGGGTATGATTGAATCTTTTCAAACAATTACATGTTTTCTACTCAACTCACTTATAAAAGGCCACCCATATCCCCTCTTATTAAAACCCTAAAACCCTTTTATTTCAGTAAATATATACCCAAATTACTTATCAAATTACCTCCTATAATCATAGAAGTCTTATTTTTTGCATAAATTTAACCTTGGAAGGCTTTGGTGGAAACCTAAGGAGGATACCAGAAGAAGAGTTATTATTATTCAACGAGCTTCTTTATTTTATTTCTTTATCCACCTCATTAAATGTTTATTACAAAATGATTATATAATAACCAAATTATCTTACATATATTAGGATGTTGTTAAAATAAGAATATAAACTAAAAACATCTCTACTTCCCCCAAATGGGTTACGAAATCATCGTTCATGTGTATGGCGGACTATAGCTACGAGAATCGATGTTATTCATTACTCAATTAACACCTTTAATAGTTGGGTATGCTGATAGATATAAAGTATATATATAATATTTATAGAATATTTATACCTATGGAGTAATTATATCAGACATATCTTTTTACCCTATATTCCATAGGATATATGATAACATCGCTCGTGTATATGGCGGACTACCATCTCGCGAAGCGATGTGATTCATCTTTCACAAACGCTTCACATGGAAGGTGATAAGTACAAAGTTAATAATTATATATGATATAAATGACATAATTATTATATTAATGATATAGTTATAATTATTTAAAGATAATATATCATTTTATTTCATACATTTTTACTCACTTAAAGATGATAACATCATTCGTGTACTTGTAGACTACCGCTAACATGAAGCGATGTGACTCTCTTTTCATCACCCCACCACATTGATGATATATATAAGCATATTTAAATATATAATATGGTATATATGATATTATTATCATTTTTCAAATATATAATATTAATAACCTCCTTTTTATAATGACCATTAACAAATGGAAACTTTACTCATACACACACATGGCCTATCGTTTTCATGATCGCAATGCACTTCATTTTTCACAACCATATTTCATGATTGGTTTTCAATGTATAATTGATGTAAAATTATTTTAATTATTTCATTATGATTATTATGTAGATAATAGAACTATATAATATTAATAATAACCATATATTTCATGTCAAAACATGCATAAGACAACAAGGAAATTAACACCCAAAACAATGAAAATAATTAAAGATTATTAAAGGGTGATAATATGTTATAAAAGTATAAAATTTGATTTTATAAATACTAATATGGGTTTTTATAAGTTAATAATATGTTTAAAACCACTATATAAAAGGTTAGATAACATTCAATCAAAAGAAAACATGAGGTAAGTGATTTCTTAACTCAATTTCCGTTCATTAGGTTAAACTTCTACTTTATTGATTACTTAATTATAATATTACGTGTATAATGACTTTTTATTAAATTATGTTTTATTTACACTTATTTTATGCATATTTATAGTTGAAACACATAATCAATTCATTGATTAATTCTCACATCAATGTTATGATAATTTAAAGGGTTTATTTCATAATCTCATTCTAATCAAGATGTTTTATTCTTGAATTTTAGTTGAAGGAAATTATTTAAAAATTTCACAATAAACCCATTTAATTTTCATATCCTCTATTTATTCATGATATATATAAGTAATAATACCATTTTTCTACTATTTAGTAATTAAAATAATTTAGAAAATATTTTTTAGAAAATTTGACTTTATTTCTCTCTTCAGATAGAAATGAGTTTTCTTACAAAACCATGTTATATATATATATTTTTATTTTTTTTTTCATTATAGAAATAATTTATTAAATTAATTTATACCCATGTTTTAATTTTTACAAAACAGTTTGAAAGAATTTTTTTTTCATTTTTTGAATGTGGCACTTTTATAACCTTTTGACGGTGTAAAAGGAATGTTTTTAAATTATACGACATGTATAAAATTACTAACCATCATGACCATCATTTAATTGAAGATTAATTTTAATTTACAAGGTTATTTTTAAATAATTTTCCCCCTAATATTTTATAAATTCATAGTTTTCTAAAAAGGTTATTTTCAAAATGAAAAAGGTTATTTTTCTCAAGAATGTTTAAAAAAATATTATTATGTTATTTTTATTCATTAATGATATTAAACCTTTAAGGTACTTATGATACACTAAGGATATGTTATATTTATATGATCTTTATTATTTTCTTGGATGATTTATGATAATTTTAATAGAGAATTTATAATTTTATTACCATTTACTATTTTACTCTGAATGGTTTATGATTATGTTTATTGAATGGGGTAAGTACTAACATTTCATATGTTAGTTTTTATTTTAAATATGAATGTTTATGTTCCTTTTTTTTCACCCCTTTCATATGAGAAATTCAATATACTTTGTAAGTGATAGACATGGCCTGTTATAGACACTTGATGCATCAGTAGGTATCATGAGACCAACTAGATATGGGTTTGGTCAAGGCCTTACCCATTTATATAGATATCTTGGCATGAGGCCTCGATGATATTAGATATATTGGCATGAAGCCTTTATGATATTAGATTTCTTAGCTTAAGGCCTTGATGGTATTTTTTAAATGTCCATCATTATTCATTACATCATTATGAATTCAGTTATTTATATTCCATGTGATTATTCAATTAGTTATAATATCCATGGTTAAGTTTCATGATCATGTGATTATTTATATAGAACTATTTAATCATCATTTATTCATGCCATATTATGCTCAAGTAATTGATTAAATAGCATATATTTTAGTTATTTACCTTTCCATATTGATTATGATTTATTTATTCATAGCTTATGATACATGCATACCCTTACTAAGAATCTAATCTCACCTGTTTCTTATGTTTTATTTTACCCAGGATTCATGGTAATATTTTATAATTGATATATAGGGATATTCTAAGGGGAATAATGGAATTCTTAAGAAAATAAATTTAATGTATTCTATGTTTTTAAAATGTAAATTTGATTCAAGTACGTATTTAGTGTACCGATACAATAAAACTATTTGGTCCTTCGAGATGTGATTCTGAGTATCTTATGAAAATGTAATAAAGAAGACATGGGCTCTGAGCTATCAGGGTTGGGGTTTTTATAGTTAGTATTAGAGGAAGTTTTGTAGAAAACTTAGGAACTAGATTAAGAAAAACATAAATTAGGGAACAAAACCCTATTATATAAATTGATGATAAGTATGTAAGAACTTTCTAAATTTTTGGTAAGGAAGATACCATGTAGTTTTTCTTAGAAATACATCCCTTTTAGGATACTACAAGTGGATGTGGTTTTGACACATAGGTACTTATGGGTAAAAACTATGAAAATGGTGCATTGGGATGGACCCAATCATCACATGGTGCACGGAAAAACCCTTACAATGCACCTAGTATGACACTCTTAGGGTATATGCTTAAAAAAATTCACATTTTCTTTAAAAACCATTATGACGGATTTAAAAATAAAAATATCCCCAAAGAAATAAAGTTTATGATTTTGAGATTAACAATGAAAACATTTTAATTTATGATAAGTGTTATAATATATTTAAAATTATACACCGTGATTTAAAATTTATAATTTCATGAGATAATCTAGTGTACACCATCATTTAGAAATGGAACATGGAAAAAAGAATGAGAACCACATCAATGAACGTAATTCAAAGAGTAAAAATGATTGTTTCTATGATAATATTAATAAAATCATTTTAAAGGAACAAGTTTACAAAACATTATAATCATATGAGGACAAAATATCTTATGCTATTAAGATAGATAATGAATTATCTAAGTATTATGGATTTTAAGGGAACCAAGATAAGAAGATGATAATAGAGAAAAATACAGATAAATGGAAGAAGAGAAATAAGGATTTCCCTACATGTGATAAATGTGTAAGGAAACACCTTGGTACATGTTTTAGAGGAAAAAATGTTTTATTTAGGTGTGGGGAAAAAGGAACCTTGCTCATGATTTCAAGGACTACAAAAATGATTCTAATGTTCAATGCTTCAAATGTAAGGATATGGGACACTACAGAAATCAATGTCTCAAGCATCAAGGGAATATACCTTAGAATAAGCTAAGAGATCAAGGTCAATCTTATGCTATTACCATAAAAAAAGTTGAATCATTAATGTGATTGTGTTTGGATTTAGGAATTATATAATTTGAGTATTTTATCAACGATATCTTGATTATATGAATTATGAAATGTATAAGGATTGTACTATAGTTTTTTAAAGTATTTGAAAGCGTATGTTGAACATTATCGATGAAAAATAAAAATGGTTCAGTAGAATGTTGAACTTATTAGAAAACACATAATTGATGGAAAGATAACCCTTAATATATTCTTGATATTAAGATAATGATGTTGGGATAAATATATAGTTATTATGGATAAATTAAATTGGATAGTGTTGAGTAATTTGGAAATAATTAATGATTTGTTGACAAAGTGGTTTATACTATCATTTATGGAGTTAATAAAATCTTTTTGGATCTAAGGAATATATCCAATAATTCATGTTTTACTTAAGGAATAAGGAATCATGAATGTATTCAATATGGGTTTATGGTAATTCATGTCATTACCATGTTTTAAGATAATATATGATGATGGTATTCCCATGTTTTTTATGTGAAGATTAAGTTCCACCTTATTTTGTATGGGAAATACAATATTGATTTAGTGACCTACCTTCTAAATTTGGCCAGACATATTTTGGATGAACCTTAAGGTAAACTATTTATATAAGTGACTAAGTTTATATTTGGGTGTTATTAGATAACTTATGCTAACCATACTGGTTTTATAAAATAGTTAGAGACATATAAAAATAACTATCACTCTTTTATGGATCTTATAATCCATTAAAAGTGAATTTTAGTACTTTAGGGAAAAAATTCATTTTTGTATATACATATCTTGAAGTAAGTGATGAATTATAAATTAATCTAAGAAAAACCAAAGGATGATATTATACTTATGAAATATAAACATATCAAGTATTTATATTTCCTTATATTATTAGATAGTAAAATAATTCATCAACTTTAGGAAAATGATCTTGAAATAAAAATATTATCCTAATACATTCATATATGATAAATCAGACGGTCATTTAAATCAACATAGATTTATGGTTTTGAGGACCTTAATAATCCATTGATTATTCAATTGATTGTGATCAATGACCTCAATTAATCTCTATAATTATTTCATCTAATCTTCCATGTTCATATCTTCATTTTCCACCAATGTTATCCTACATATAAACTTAGTTATGTGTTATTCCATAAGATATTTGTACTCTCTTTACTCTCTTATTTAGCGGATATTTTATTAAATATTTTTAAAATGTGGGTTTTTAACAAAATAATTTTCAAATATCAAACCATTGACTTCTGAGATCAATTTTAAATTATGAAGATGTAATTTTTTATGGTGGGTAGAATTTAACACCCCAAAATTTAAAAATAAGAACATTGTATTTGATAACATATACGACACACAACACCAAGCATGGAATAAAATATAACACCCTAAGAATTTATGATATATTTATTTTTAAATAAATTAAATCTCTTTAATATCTTGAATTACAAACAACACTAAGTTTTTCTTGAGTTACACACAACACTATGGTTATCTTGCATTACATGGAACACTGAGTTAAAATGAAAAGTGAAATATTATTAAAATATCATTATTTATTATGATAGTTATCATTAGATATTATAATGGCAGGTGTGAATTGGATTAAATAAATTATGAAACTATATAGTTTACACATGTTCATTTTTTATTGTTGGTTATAAATAAAATAAGAATCATTTAAAAGAAAAATAAATGTTTTCTGAAAAAATAAATTTTTCTAAAAGATGGTTTAGTCACGATTTGAGAACATAATTTAAAATTAATTTTTATCAATTTTATAAAATTTATTTGATAAAATGAACTTAAAATTTTAAATTAGTATATTAAAATTATCTCAAGGTTAATATTTTATATTTTTCGGAAGTGTTTCATTTTTTGAGGAATAGTGAAAAATACTGAATTTTAATTGAAAACTGCCTTTTCATTTAAATAAATTATAATGTTAAATTGTATTATGAATTGGTTTTAAAGTAATATCAATTAAATTATATATCAATTAATCTAATCTAATTCATTTTATTCACTTTCATATTTAATTTTTATATAAAAATATTGTAAACTTTCGAACATTTTCTCTTTTACAACCCTCTTTCTCATCACATTTGTGAGATTAATTTTATATTATTTTTTTTCCAATTTTGTGAATTTAATTTGGAAATATTTATTCTATATTTTTAATCCTCATAATTTATAATGTATAATAAGGTCAACATAATTTTTGACCCAAACAAATAGTGAAATTATTAAAAATTAATCCATACGGGTAAGGTAAAAACTGATTTACCAGGGGTTAATCTAAGAGGATAAGAGTTAAAAATGACCTAAAATATTATACAATAAAAATTTTATATCCATACTTACAAATTATCTCTTCTAGGTTCTATAATTTATCATTTTTGATGATTTTGGTATGATAAAAATGTGTTTATGATTGAATCTTTTTAAAAAATTGCAAGTGTGCCACTCACCTCATTTATAAAGGCCACCCCTATCCTCTATTTTCACACCATCACACCATTTTGGTTTAGATAAGGACTTCCTAAATACCTTATAAAAATCCATAATCTAATCTTATAATCCTTATTTTGGGAATAAATCTAACCTAGGAAGGCTTTGATGAGAACCTAAGGAGGATACTCAGAAAAGAGGTAATGTTATTCAACGAGCGTCTTTTTTTTCCTTTCTAAACTTCCTTAAATTCTTATTAAGACATCCAGATATAATTTCCTTAGTATATTTTTTATATTGGTATATTTTTATAATAAGTTCATGACCTACAACTATATCCACTTTAATCAAATAGGTTATAAAAGCATCATTTGTATGTATGGAGACTACCGCCTCATGAACTGATGTCATTATTCTTCCATTACCACCTTTAATGGTTGGGTATGATGATAAATATAAAGTATATATATGGTATTTCCAATATCTTGGTGCTCATCTATTTTTGGGGAAAGTTTGGAGGCAATATGTGGAGGGTATATGTGCTGGCATCACTGGTCAACTTACTAGTTGGAAAGGGAAGGCCATGTTGATGGCTAGGAGGGTTTGCCTTGTAAACTCAGTGATCACGTAATTTTTTTTATTCTTTCTCCCTTTATATATGGCCCAGGGGTCTCATCAAGGAGCTTCAAGAAATGATCTGTAACTTCATCTGGACAGGGTCAACAAATGAGAGGAAGTTGATTATTGTTTCTTGGAAAGAGTGTATCAAGTTGTTTATGTAATGTCTAGGATTTTTCTATATATTATTTTAGTATTATAAGGGAATTATTTCGAGACCATGCTTTAAGACGACGTGCAGTTCCGAGGCCCGGTGAGCCCAGAACAAATTTTTTAATTTAATTAAATAATTACTTAATGTGCACGTATGGTTTTCCTGAAAAAGATGAATAACTCTTGAACGGGTGCTCAGATCATAAATTTGTGGGCACTGTTGCATTCAGAGTGGTGAGTTTACCTTAGGCGAGACCTAACATCGGCTGGCGCAGGTCGGTGGTGAAATCTAGTTTTTGGATGTAACCGTAATAAAATATTTAATAAAAATATTTTGTTAAATCTTTCTACACTGAAGTCTTTTAATCTTTTAAATTAAATTTCTTAGAGGGGATCAGGGTTATATATCTCATAAACCTGAATTTCCCCTGGAGGTTCTGGGAAGCTCTGGAGAAAACCTCCCAACACAGCGACGATGTTCTTGACGAGTTTCGCCGGTGACGACGACATGGCGACCGGATCTTCGCCAACGAATGCCACAGATCCAGGTAGGACGTTTTGATTTTGGTTTCCTTTCCCCATTCTTGATTCCTACGATGAACGCAGACTAATCCACGAATAGATTAGCCTGTGGATCGATCGTATTTGCGGGATGGGTTTTTTACAGGGATTCTGGGGAAGATATTAATCCTTGTAATTTAGATCTGATAATTGTTTTGAGGATCGTTCTTACAGGAACCGATTGAGGCCAAAATGAACAATGACCGAGGTTTGTTCCTCGAGTTGTTTCTTTGTGAATCCCTTTCCCCATTATTTTTTTTGCCTACACGTTCTTCATTCTTCGCGGGATAAGAACAACGCTCGATTGTGCCTTCGATCTATGGCGTAACAATCTGAGATTATAGATCCGACACTAGGATGAACCAACAAAGCTGTGATGACGATGACGACAGACGGATCTAAGCGGTTCGGGAGAAATTGATCTTTGAGCGTATTTTTATCGAAAGATCATATGTTGTTCGTCGATCCGATTGAAGGACCGAAAGGCTAGGAATCAGTTTCGTAAAGGCGGGATGACCTCAAATCCTAAGTTTCATCATGATTAGATGACCAGATCAAGAACCAGAGATCCACCTGAGGCATGAGGAAGAAGATGGCAGTTCTGAAGAATTCCTGACTACACAGTGTGTAATATGGGCTACATGGCGTGTGTTTGTTAGCGGACCACCTAGCGTGTACTCCGGGAGTACACGGACACGGTTTGGGTACACGACCAAGGACACGACATGTATACCCTTCCCCGGCCAGACCCGACCAGATACATGGGATACCCTATGTACAGGTACGCGGGCAGAGCGACACGAGTTGAGGCCGTGTACGGGCACATGGCTGGCATACATGGAGCGAACCCCAGACACTTGGACACGGCGTGTAATCCTTCTACACGCCGTGTAGTTACATTTCATACGACAAGCCTTAAGACATGGGCCGTTTTACATGGGCAGTACCCAGAGTCAAGGAACATGGCGTGTGACCCTACTACATACCATGTAACCTATTTTACATGGCTTGGGCCATTTGTTTTCCATGACTTGGACTAGCTTTCTTGGGGTTCGTACCCTTGGTCTTTCCCTTGAAGGTTTCTGGTATCATTTCCTACGTACAGTAGTATGATCCCTTCATCAGTACTTCTTGAATAGAGTTGTTGGAATCCCCTCTATGATACTTAGAGCCGGATCCTCTATTCCTTCCCGGTACCCTAGGTAGAGTTCTTGGTGTCTATATGACCTACCTTACCCGGGCGTCGATCCTCTTCTTACCAGATTTGCTTAGACTGAGTTGTTGGAATCACCCCATAGCTATTGGTTGTGATCCTTATCTGAGTATCGTATTCATAAGTACTTGTGGAGTGAGTTCTCCCGGAACGAGTGCATCATATCTCTCTCTTCATACCTAGGAGTGTGTTCTTTCTATTACATGCTTAGTGTAATCTTCGAGCTGGATCTTAGTGGTGGTTTCACGATAGTTGATCGTGTATGAGTATATATAGATATTCTTGTTATATGTTCTGTAAACATATACTGTGTAGAGATGACTATATCATTCCTTTGTGGTATTTTCCCTTGTTGTATTCTTTTGTGGTTTTCTGGATGTCCTACTGGGTATTGTTATACTCACCCCTGCACGGGATTTGCCTACACGTGTTGTGTCTTGTGCAGACGAGCGATCCTTTGATAGGATTCTTGGTGGATCAGGACCGGACGGTGCTTAGTGAGATTAGACAGGCTGAGGTGTGTTCCTACAGCTACAGATTGTAGTCCCAGTACCTTTCTTCACAGATTGGACTTTGTTGCAGACTTTCTTTTGGTGGGCTTGTACTTTTGGCCTAGGGTTTTACTTTACTGTACTTTACTTTCCTGTCATACTCTGTTGGTTGGGATTATAGTGTATGCATGCATTTTCATTTCAATAGTTTTTACTTTTCAGCTTTGTGGGCTTGGAGATGTGTGTGCGTGTGTACAGGTTTATAGGAAATTCCTCCCATGTTAGTGACATGCCTACTCAGTGCTAGACACCAGCCCCTGGCTTATTAGAGGCGGGCTTGGGGAGTTACAGCATGGGCCCCTCTGGGACGGGTCGTGACAGAGTGGTATCATAGGGAGTTTATACCTTAGGACTAAGAGTTTGTGAGTTGGTTTGGGGTAACAGTGTTAAGTGTTTCAAGTTCGGCTTTCAAGCCAGGGACCCCAGTGTTGGTACGAGCGGCTGATGTATCCATACACCAAGACTCTGATAACTTTATTTTTGACACGTAACATGAGAACATTAGTTGCAGGGGAAAATAATGGTACATTGATCATATAGTAATGGGTTGTGGTTTCCATGTCCTTCTTGAGTCAGCTCTCCAGATTTACTCACGGACTGTGATACATCTTGTTTCCTCACAGGATGCCTCCGTGACACATACCCCCTAGGATCCAGAAGCTCGATCATGAGGATGAACCCCTTAGTGATGAAGCTTCGATACAGGGACCAGATCCCCCGGTTTTATCTCCGGGTGGTGTGCCAGTTATTCCACCACATGCGGAGTAGTGTTTAGTGCCTACTGTACCAGTAGAGGAAGAGCGCAGGCTGAGCGCACTCCAAGAGTTTCAAAGACAGAGACCCCTCAGGTTTCAAGGTGAGCCTGACCCTCATGCCATAGAGGACTGGCTTGAGGCTGTGGCCAGAGTCTTCCATTTGGTTAGGACACCAGCAGACCAGATGGTGATCCTGGAAATGAGCCTTCTACATGGCTCGGTAGGGTGGTAGTGGAGTTTGATTATCCTGACTCATGACGAGGCGATTCTTTTATGGTCAGAGTTTGAGCATCTCTTCAGAGAGGAGTTTTCACCAGTTACCCTGAGAGAAGTATGTATACAGAAGATTCTTCATCTTCAGTAGGGGACTATGATGGTGGCTGACTATTCATCAAGGTTTATCGACCTCTCATGGTACTAAATGGATATGGCCAGGGATTAGTACTTCAGAGATCAGACTTTTGAGCGGGGCTTGTGTAGAGATATCTGAGCTAGCATCATCCCTATGAGAATTCCTACTTATGATGGGGTGCTCGAGCGGACTTTGGTGGTCGAGATCTTCTTAGTAGAGTAGAGACAGCCAGTAGTTGTCAGTAGTGAGCGAGATGGAGCAGAGACCTCAGCAGTAGGGAGTCGACGTTAGGGACCTAGGCGTGGGAGATGTTTTCAAAGGAGATCCCAGGATAGGGGATCTTCTGTATAGGGTTCGCAGGGTGCATACAGCCAGCCTCAGGAGAGGCAATGCTACTCATGTGATGGTAGGGGACATGTCTCTCAATATTGTCTAACCCGCTGTACTACTGACAGGGAGGCAATGGATGGACCACCGAGGCAGAGGCAACGTATGGAGAAGACTGATCCGTGAGGTGGAGGATGTGGAAGAGGAGTTGGGAGAGTAGTGGGAGGTGGTCAGTGCTTTGATCCTTTACCACCACCACCCCTAGGAGGTCCACCCTAGGCTTAGGGAGCTGGTGGATAGAGGCAGGGACAGCTGCAGACAGCAGAGGATTATGACCCAGGTACTCCCGGAATGATTAGAGGTACAATCTGTGTCTTTTATACTTTGGCTGCCGTACTGATAGACACAGGTTCTAGTCATTCTTTTCTTGCTGCTTATCTTGTTAGAGACCTTGAGATTCTAGTTGAGCCATTGACTCGACCCTTACACTTAGAAACACCGAATGGACAAGATTCCGAGATTACACACCTTTGCAAACAGTGTGACTTGACCCTTGGAGGCGAGAGTTTCGGTTGGAAACTCTTGGTGGTAGCATTGAGGCCTTACGATGTCATTCTTGTTATGGATTGGCTATCCACAGTTAATGCCCAGATTGACTGTTTTAGGCAAAGGGTGCGGTGTGTCCGTAGTGATGGGACAAGGTTCTCCTTCATCGGTGAAAAGGATACCCTGGCAGTGTAGGATGGACTCATGCATAGGAAGGTACAACTAATTTCACATCAGTTGGCTAGTCTAGCCCTTGGTGCATCAGATGTTATGAGTTTCCAATTTCCAGCAGTAGTGGATAAGTACGAGGACGTCTTTCCCGAGGATGTCCCCAGACTACCTTTCCATCGGGAGATAGATTTCTTCATTGAGTTGCAACCCGGGACAACACCGATATCACCATAAGTATATTGGATGGCTCCTGTAGAGCTTTGTGAGCTGAGAGTGCAGTTGGAAGACTTGCAGAGGAAGGGATTCCTGAGACCCAGTGTTTCACCTTGGGCGGCCCCAGTGTTTTTTTCCAAGAAGGCAGATGGGAGATTGAGTCTATGTGTGGATTACTGACGCTTAAATCAGGTGACCGTGAAGAACCGGTATCCATTACCGAGGATCGATGAGAGCTTCGACTAGTTAAGAGGGGCACAATGGTTCTCGAAGGTTGATATATGATTAGACTATCACTAGCTGTGAGTACGGGATGAGGATATACCAAAGACAACTTTCAGATGTCTCTACGGTCACTATGAGTACTTGGTGATTCCCTTCGGCGTGACGAATGCCCCGATAGTGTTTATGGGACTCATGAACCGGATCTTTCAGCCCTATCTAGATTGGTTCATGGTGGTCTTCATCGATGATATCCTTGTGTACTCTGCGTCTAAGGAGGAGCATGTGAGGCACCGAAGGATGGTTCTGGACACACTCCGAGAGCACCAGTTGTACGAGAAACTCTCAAAGTGTCAATTGTGGATATAGGAGGTCCACTTTCTTGGACACGTTATCTCAGCAGATGGTGTAGCAGTGGACCTAGCTAAGGTAGAGGCAGTGTTAGCATGGGAGCCACCCCAAATCGTGACGGAGGTGCATAGTTTCTTTGGTTTGGCAGGCTAATATCGGAGATTCATTCCTGATTTCTCCAGGATTTTAGCACCCATGATAGCTTTGACTTGAAAGGGGCAACCTTTCATGTTGACCGAGAGATGCCAGCAGGCTTTTCAGTAGTTAAGACAGAGTCTGACGAGCGCCCCAATCTTGAGACTACCAGAAGAGGGTGTCGAGTACGTAGTGTTCAGTGACGCATCAAGAACTAGGCTTGGTTGTGTCTTGATGCAGAGGCAAGCGGTGATTGCCTGTGGCTCACGTCAGTTGATGCCACACGATTAGAACTACACGACCCATGATCTTGAGTTGGCAGTGGTAGTGTTCTCATTGAGGATTTAGCGGTACTACCTGATGGGCGAGCGGTTTATCATATACTCTTATCATAATAGTCTTAGATATATCTTTTGTCAGAAGGATCTAAATTTGAGACAGAGGTGGTGGCTTGAGTTCCTCTAGGATTACGACTCTGATATTTTTTATACTCCTGGGAAGGGGAACATTGTGGTAGATGCTCTCAGTAGGAAATCCAGTTCGCAGTTGCTGGATGAGGTGACGAGGCAGTTGGCCTCTTTACAGTTATCCTTCGTGGATAGAGATGAGGGAGATTACCTATAGTCGATGGTTGTTAACCCTTTACTCTTACAATGAGTCAGGGAAGCACAACTCAAGGATGCAATCTATGAGACTCTACGTGCTCAGATATCCGTAGGTGATGCTGCTGATGGATATTCAAAAGGTGGGGAGCACATTGTTCTTTTCAGAGGGTGCACAGTAGTACCGGTGACGTTGCAGGAGGAGGTTCTGAGGGAGTTCCATACATCCCCTTAGGCGGTATATCCAGGCATGGCAAAGATGTACCAAGACCTCCGACGTTAGTTCTGGTGGCCAGGAATGAAGAAGAGTGTGGCAGAGTTTGTTTCTCAGTGCCTTACTTGTCAGCAAGTAAAGGCTGAGCACCAGGTTCCAGCAGGTTTGACTCATCCCCTTGAGGTGCCATAGTGGAAGTGGGATGGGATATCCATGGAATTCGTGATGGGTTTACCACGTACGTCCAGGGGACATGATGCCATCTGGGTGATCGTTGACCGACTCACCAAGTCATCCCACTTCCTAGCCATATGGGAGTAGAGTTCAGTAGAGAGCTTGGGACGCCTCTACATGCAAGAGATAGTTAAACTTCATGGAGTTCAATCAATGATCTAACAGACCATGATTCTCATGTTACATCCCATTTGTGGAAGGGATTGCAGGAAGGTTTTGGGACTCAGTTACGCTTGAGCACAACATTTCATCCTCAGACTGATGGTCAGACAGAGCGGACCATCCAAGTCCTAGAGGATATGATATGAGCTTGCATTCTTGACTTCGGTTGTAGCTGGAAGGATCACCTACCACTGGTGGAATTTTATTATAATAACAGTTATCATTACACTATTGGTATGGCACCATTTGAGGCTTTGTACGGGCGACCTTGCAGGTCACCACTTTGTTGGTCTGACCCAGGAGAGTCAGTACTCATTGGCCCAGAGATGGTGTGAGCTACTACAGAGAAGGTGCAGGTTATCCAGGAGTGGATGAAGACTGCATAGAGTCAGCATAAGTCTTATGCCGATAGGAGACAGAGGCCCTTGGAGTTCTAGGAGGGAGACCATGTGTTCTTTTAGGTCTCACCTCGACAAGGATTGCAAAGATTTGGCCGAGGCTGCAAGCTATCTCCGAGGTTCATCGACCGTTTTCATATTCCGAGTAGAGTTGCCGAGGTGGTGTACCACTTGGCTCTACCTCCTCAGATGGACCGAGTACACAACGTCTTCTATGTGTCACAGCTGCGGAGGTACGTGCATGATCCATCACACGTTATCGACTGGGGTGAGTTGGACATCGATGATGGAGCGACCTTTGCTGATTACCCAGTGGAGATTGAGGATCTGCCAGAGAATATCCTTCGTGGGTGATCTATTCCCTTGGTGCGTATCCGTTGACAGCACGGGAATCTCCAGGAGAGCACGTGGGAGTGGGAGGCTCAGATCCATGCGTAGTACCCACATCTTTTTGAGTAGCCTTTGTTTTGGCTTTTTGGGCATGTAAAGCCCTAAGGTGGGGAGGATGTAATGTCTCGGATTTTTCCATATATTATTTCAGTATTATAAGGGAATTATTTCGAGACCAGGATTTGAGATGACATGTAGTTCCGAGGCCCGGTGAGCCCGGAACAAATGTTTGAATTTAATTAAATAATTAATTAATGCGCACGTATGGTTTTTCGGAAAAAGTGGAATAACTCATGAATGGGTGATCTGATTAGAAATCTGAGGGCACCATTTATTCAGAGCAGCGAGGTTACCTTAGGTGAGACCTAACATCGGCTGGCGCAGGCCGGTGGTGAAATATAGTTTTTGGACGTAACCATAATAAAATATTTAATAAAAATATTTTATTAAATATTTCCACAGTGAAGTCTTTTAATATTTTAAATTAAAGATCTCATAGGGGATCAGGGTTATAGATCTCATAACCCTAAATTTTCCCTGAATGCACTGGGAAGCTCTGGATAAAACCTCCCAACACGGCGACAGCGTTCTTGACGAGTTTCTCCAGCGACGACGACGCGGTGACCGGATCTTCGCCAACAGATGCCGCGGATCCAGGTTGGACATTTTGATTTTGGTTTCCTTTCCCCGTTCTTGATTCCTATGATGAACACAAACTAATCCACGAACAGATTAGCCAGTGGATCGATCGTATTTGTGGGATGTGATTTTTGCGGGGATTTTGGGGAAGATCATAATCCTTGTAATTTAGATCTGATAATTGTTTTGAGGATCGTTATTACGGGAATAGATCGAGGCTGGAACGAACAACGGCTGAGGTTTGTTCCTCAGGTTGTTTCTTTGTGAGTCCTTTTCCCCATTATTTTTTTCCTACACATTCTTCATTCTTCGTAGGATAATAACAACAATCGATTGCACCTTAGATCTATGGCGTAATGATCCGAGATTATAGATCCAACATCGGGATGAACCAAAAGAGCTGCGATGACGACGATGACAGATGAATCTAAGTGGTTCGAGAGAAATCGCTCTTCGAGAGTATTTTCATCAGAAGATCATACGTTTTTCGTCGAGCCAATTGAATGCTCGAAAGGATAAGAATCAGTTTCGTAAAGGAAAGAAGACCTCAAATACTGAGTTTCATGATGATCGGATGGCTGGATCAAGAACCGAAGATCCACTCGAGGTGCGAGGAAGAAGATGGCAGTTCTGGAGAATTCCCGACTACACGGCGTGTAGTATGGGTTACATGGCGTGTGTTCGTCGGTGGACCACCTGGCATGTACTCCTGGAGTACACGAACATGGGTTGGGTACATGGACAAGGACACGATGTATATACCCTTATCCGAACAGACCCGGCCAGATACACGGGATACCCCATGTACTGGTACAGGGGCAGAGTGACATAGGTTGAGGCCGTGTACGACACATGGCTAGCATACACGGAGCAAACCCCAGACACTTGGACACGACGTGTAATCCTTCTACATGTCGTGTAGTTACATTTCATGCGACTATCCTTAAGACATGGGCCATTTTACACGGGTAGTACCCGAAGTCAAGGAACACGGTGTGTGACCCTACTACACACCGTGTAACCTATTTTACGTGGCTTGATCAATTTGTCTTCCGTGACTTAAACTAGCTTTCTTGGGGTTCGTACCCTTAGTCTTTCCCCTGAAGGTTTTTGGTATCATTTCCTACGTACAGAAGTATGATCCCTTCAAAAATACTTCATGAATAGAGTTGTTGGAATCCCCTCTGTGAGACTTAGAGCCGGATCCTCTATTCCTTCTTGGTACCCTAGGTAGAGTTATTGGTATCGGCATGACCTACCTTACCCGAGTGCCGATCCTCTACTTAGAGGATTTTCTCAGACTGAGTTGTTGGAATCACCCCATAGCTATTGATTGTGATCCTCATCTGAGTATCGTATTCTTAGGTACTTGTGGAGTGAGTTCTCCTGGAACGAGTGCATCATATATCTCTTTTCAGACCTAGGAGTGAATTCTCCCTATTACGTGCTTAGTGGAATCTTTTAGCTGGATCTTAGTGGTGGTTTAATGATAGTCGATCATGTATGAGTATATATAGATATTCTTATTATATGTTCTGTAAATATATACTGTGTAGAGCTAACTGTATCATTCCTTTGTGGTATTTTCCCTTGTTTCATTCCTTTGTGGTTTTCTGGGTGTCCTACTGTGTATTGTTATACTCACCCCTGCACGGGCTTTGCCCGTACGTGTCATGTCTTGTGCAGATGAGTGAGCCTTTGACATGATTCTAGGTGGACCAGGACCGGATGGTGCTCAGTGAGATCAGGCAGGCTGAGGTGTGTTCCTACGGCTACAGATTGCAGTCCCAGTACCTTTCTTCACAGGTTGGACTTTGTTGCAGACATTATTTTGGTGGGCTTGTAGTTTTGGCCCAGGGTTTTACTTTACTGTACTTTACATTCCTGTCGTACTCTGTTGGTTGGGATTATAGTGTATGCATGCATTTCCATTTCATTAGTTTTTACTTTTCAACTTTGTGGGCTTGGAGATGTGTGTGCGTGTGTACAGGTTTATAGGAAATGCCTCCCATGTCAGTGACATGCCTACTCGGTGCTAGTCACCAGCCCCTGGCCTATTAGAGGCGGTCTTGGGGAGTTACGACACGGGCCACTTTGGGACGGGTCATGACAGGTTGAGCGGGGCGGTCTAGGGGTGAAAGACCTCAAAATCTTCAGTGATGGCCTAATTGGTAAATTCACATGGATCCTGATTTCTATTGAATGCTTGTATGAATTCCTTGCAAATAGATTCACAATAATATTATGAAATGGATACAAGTACTATCTTACATCATCAGTTTGGCCAGCTCTTAAACAATCATTTATGAAGATCACTTATGACACGAAGTGGTTGGTCTATAGGAGCTCCACTCTGAATTGCTGGACCACGACATGGCTGGAGTTTTCTCTTTAGGAGATGGCTGTTTCCCCTGAGGTGAAGCATTTTTCCATCAATGAATTTCTCTCACGTGTGCACTATTCTGATCTCACACTTTCTTCACAAGCTACAAATGAAATACAAGCCTACACTTTCATGGACCATGACACAATAGTCTAGAATCACAACAAGACTGGTTAGTTTAACTCCCATTAGTTTTATTGGATCGAGTGTTGAGGTCTATTTCACCCTCTCTCATGGCTCATGAAATTCCGAACTTTCTTTATCCATCCTTCCAGATTCATTCTTCTGTGGAGGATTTGGAAGAACCGGCTCCCAGTTACTGTATAGATTCAAAGAATTGGGTTTCAATTAGCTTCAGTCTATCTTTTATGTATGTCTGCTGAGGAAAAACTGAAACATGTTTTTTTTGGAATGTAGCCAAGCCAAGAGGCTTTGGTCATACATTGGATACCTATTTGGGTTAAAGTTGGATATTTATTACTTGGTTACTGACCTGCATGCATTCGATGCAGTGAGAATGTTTAAGGTTGTTTTCTTATTGTTATTAATGCCACCTTTACAGTGCTTTGGGAGGCTTGAAATGCCTTACTATTTGATGGAGCCAGTAATGCTACACACTAGGGAATGGTGGTCATTCATAGGGAGGTTTATGCTGCCTCTTTTTTTTTCCAGGAAGTTACTGTGTATAAAACTATTTCTCATCTTTACATTCTCAGATCTCTTGGAATTTTCAGGCAGCTACGAAAGCCCCGGATGTTGAAGCATGTCTGGTGGATACCTTCGATTACACCATTCCTTAAAGTGAATGTTGATGGAGCTACCTCGGGTACACCAGGTCTGTTAGGTTGCAGAGGGGTGTTTCGTACATACCACATGTTCGTCAAAGGATGATTCTATCACTTCACTTGTATTGTCCATGCCTATGAAGCAGAACTATGTGCAATAATTCATGCAATCAGGTATGCTATCCATTACAGTTAGAGGATGATATGAATGGAATATTATTCTGAGATTGTGGTGCATGCTTTGTGAACACAATCACATAATGTGCCTTGGAATGTTCTGTCACACTAGATTGAATGCATTGATAAGACTACTCAACTCAATATTGTTGTTTCACATGCTTATCGTGAATCTAATCAGGTTGTAGATGCTTTGGCAAAGTAGGTGATCACCAAAATGGTCATACTATGGTCCTTTGTTTCCCTAGATTACTATGCCCCCATGGTATAGGTGGATAGATGTGGTGTTACACATTCTTGTTTTTGTAATGTCCCCTTGTATGCCTGACTCTGTTCCTTTTTTTATTTAATGATTTTTTGGGGCCAGCTTCCACTGGTTCCTAGGCTTTTAGAGTATATATATTATATTTATAACATATTTATACCTATGTAGTCATTATATCACAAAAAACACACACACACACAAATATATATATATATATATATATATATATATATATATATATATATATTACCTTCTATTTAGTAGGAAATATGAAAACGTCACTCATGTGTATGGTAGACTACCGCCTTGTGAAGAGATATGATTCGTCCATCACTAATGCTTCACATGGAAAGTGATAAGGATAAAGTTAATGATTAAATGTGATATTAATGACATAATTATGATATTAAATACATATTTATCATTATATAAATATAATATGTCATTTTATTTCTTACCTTTACACTCACTTAAATATGATAACATCATTCATGTACGTGTAGACTACCGCCTTCACGAAATGACGTGACTCTATTTTCATCACCACACCATATAGATGATATATATAAGTATATTTAATTAAATAATATGGTATATATTATATTATTATCATTATTTAAATATAAAACATTAATCATATCATTTTCATAATGATCATTGAAAAATGGAAATGTTACTCAAGCGTACATAGAACCTATCATCTCCATGATCGTATTGCACATCATTTTTTATAACCATATTTAATGAATGATTTTCAATGTATAATTAACATAAAATTACTATAATTATTTCATCATTATTATTATTGAGATAATATAACTATATAATATGCATAATAACTATATCTTTCATGACAAAACCCGCACAAGACAACAAGGCAATTAACACCCAAAACAATGAGGATAATGAAATATTATTAATGGAAGGGTGATAAGATGTTATAGAAGGATCATATATGATATTATAAATATTAATATGGTTATGGTATAAGCTAATAATTTTTTTAAAACCACTATATAGGAGGTTAAATAACATTCAATCAAACAGAATCACACAGTAAGGGATTTTTTAACTCAATTTCTGTTCATTGGGTTAAACCTATACTTCATTAATTATGTCATTATAAGATTATGCGAACAATGACATTTGATTTACTTATATTGTATTTAAACTTTTTTATGTGTATTTATAGTTTAAAAACACAATTTATTCATTGATTATTTAACACTTAAATGTTATGATCATTGTAAGGGTCTATTTTTCAATCCCATTCTAACCGAAATTGTTTATTCTTGAATTTTTTTTTGATGCAAATTATTTGACCATTTCATAATAAAACCATATAATTTTCTTTTAATATAGTCATTAATGATAATTTAAAGTAATAGTACTATTTTTTACTCTTTGGTACTTAAAATAATAGAGAGATTATTTTTAAGAAAAGATAAATTTATTTCTCTCTTTGGTCAAAAATCTGTTTTATTCCAAAACCATGTTTTCTAATAGTTTAAAAAAAAATATTTTATCAATATAAAAATGATTTATTAAATCCATTTGTACTAATGTTTGAATTTTTAATTTTTTTTGAATGGAATCTTCTTTTCATTTTTTGAATGAGGTACTTTTCTAACCTTTTTACAGTATAAAATGAAAGTTTTTTTTAACCTAGATGACATGTCTGAATTACCTTATATGATGAAAATCATTTATTTGAAGATTAATTTGAAAGTATGAGGTTCATATTAATTAATTTTCCCCCCTAATACTTTGGTGATTCTTATTTTTTTAAAAGTTATTTTCAAAATGAAAAAGATATTTTCCTCAAGAATATTTTAAAGATATTTTTATGGTATTTATATTCATCAATGACATCAACCATTTAATGTACTTATGATCCACTGGGGATATATTATATTTATATCATACTTATTTTTTGATTTATGATTTATTATTTTTTTAAATGAGTATTTACAATTTTATTACCATTCATTATTTTATTCGGAATAGTTTATGATTATGTTTATTTATTGGGGAAAGTATTAGCATTTTGTATTTTAGTTTTTTTTTCAATAAGAATGTTTACATGAATTATGTTTCATCCCTTTCATATGAGAACTTAACTATAATTTTTAATTTATGTGTGGGGCCTATTATATCCCCTCAATGCATTGGTAGGTATTATAAGATAAACTAGATATGGTTTTTGTGGAGGCCTTATCCATTTATATAATTATTATGGCATGAGTCCTCGACAGTATTTGATGTCTTGGAAAGAAGCACCGACAATATTAGATATATTGGCATGAGTTATCAACGGTATGATTTATATGTCCATCATTATGAATTCAATCATTATGAATTAATTTATTGATATTTCATGTGATTATTTTATTAGTTAAAATATCCATGGTTGAGTTTCATGCTCATGTGATTATTTATATGGAATTATTTGATCATAATTTATTACTTCCATATTATAATCAAGTTAATGATTAAATGGAATGTATTTTAGTTATTTAACTTTCCATTTTTATTATTCCTTATTTATTAATAGATTCCACTCTATTAATACCTTTAAATGGAATGTGTTTTAGTTCACTCCCCTCTTATGTTTATTTTACCCAGGTTACCAGGAAGTATGTTATGATTCATATTCAGGGATATGCTATGGGGAATAATGAAATTCCCTAGAAAATAATTTTTTATATTATATGTTTTCAATTGTAAATGTGATTAAATAATTTATCTAGTTTACCAAAACTAGTAAAATATTTGGTTCTTCAGGATGAGATTCCTTGTATCCTATACCAATGAAATAAAGTAGACATCGACTCCAAGCTACTGGGGATGGGGTTACTACCAAAAATAAATATAAGATAACTTTTAAATTTTTTTAAATAATTTAAATGGTAGTTTAAAATGAATTTAAATAATAATTGGAGTATATTAAAAATAATATTTGAAAAAATTTTATAGTACATGGATATAGAGGTGGAAGAATTGTGACCAAAAGGAGAAATGAGGTCAGTTTTTCTTAAAACAATTTTTTAGTCATTTTAAGTAACGAAGAGAAGAAAATGTAAATAAAACATGGAAAAACCTATTAAATACTAGATTATAAGAAAATATATAAGGTTTAAATAATAAGGATCATATAATTTCCCTCAAAAGAAATTTAATATAGATAATCTCGAAAGAAAAAGTGACTGTGACATAAATTCCTTACCTCAAGTCCCACCTTAATTTATATTCATTCAAACCACCTATATAATAAATTTAGATTTATTATATATATAAAATAAAACCATATTAATTACTATATATCTTTACATTATAATTTTCTATTACCCATTTTATTAACAATTCTACTTCAAAATTATTATTCGGGTAAAAATGGGTTCGTTCTCCATGCATGTTTGGTTCTATGATTTTGATTATTTCACCTTGGTTGAGGTTTAATCATATAAAGAATAAAAATAATGTCATAAATATCATATTTATTCATTATAAACAATTTTATATTTATTCATAAAAAGTGGTTGTGAAAAATGAATTACATCACTTCATGGAGATGGCTGTTTGTACGTACGTAAGAGTGGTGTTTTTCACTTTTAATTAGATGGAATGAAATAAAGGTAAATAATAATAAAACTTACAAGAATCATTATTATATCATAAATATAATATATATATATTCATTAAATATATCATTATTACTAACCATGTTTAGCATAAATGAAAAATGAATCACATTACTTCGTGGTGGTGGTGGTCCACACGTACACACATGTGACATTATCATTTTCTAAATAAAGGGTAGTTATGAAGGTAGATACTAACTTATAATTATAAAAGAATAATTTTTTATAAATATCATAAATATAAATTAAATTTATATATATAAAAATCCAATAGGTCTAGTGATGAAAAATGAAAGACATCACCTCATGGAGACAATACTTCGTATGTATGTATGAGCGATGTTTTATTATAAATTTTATACAAAGGATATATAAAATGGTTTTAATATTAACATAAAAATATTTAAGTATAATAAAAATAAAAATATAATCATTTTTATATGTTTATAAAAGGTTTTGAAAAGTTTTAATTAGAAACAAACATGGAAAATATCAGTAAGAGCATGTACCTCTTATTTGAGAAACCTCTTTTGAATATATTATTAAGGACCCTTAGGTTGTTATTTTTAAAATATAAAACCTATAGGAAATGTATAGGGAATTTTAGAAGATATTTTTTTCCAGTATTTTTCATAATAAATGGCTCATTAAGTGTGAATAAGATAGGATACGAGGTTACCTTTTATAAGTGAGGGGAGTGACACACATGCAATTTTTAAGAATATTAAAATATAATAAAGTTTATCTCATGGGAAAGTGGATCCAAAGTGACTTCATTTTGAATATAATATGATATATGATCTAAATAATCTCATCCAATAGTATTTATATGAGTTTTTAGTTTATTTTATCACTTATATCATTAGTTTTACCCCTCATTAACCAATTTCAACATTTACCAAATTAATGATTTTTACCTTGATCACTATTCATAATGACCAAAAATAAAATGAAACTATAAATAAAATTTTAAATTTTTGATTAAAAATATTGAAACCATTTTATAAAATTCATTTTTTATAATTATAAGAAATCAATTTTTAAATTAAGCTTGCAAAAGGAAATGAAAATAGTTTTTTAGAAAAAAGGCATTTTAAGCATAAAACTGAATATGTTTTAATTAATTTCTTAGTTCTAACCATTATATAAATGTTTAAATATTTGATTGGATATATAATCTATAAATTTTTATAAAATAATCCATCAATATTTATTAACTTAATTTATGAATATAAGAGACACATGTGACACATACAAGAATTTTTTAGTAAAACATATCTCTTTACATTTAAATGATTTTATTTTTATTTATAACTAATTGATAACCAATGAATTCATTTTATACATGTGAATTTTTTTTTCATAAATTTATTACTCTGAATTTATTTTTAAATAAGTGAAAATAACCATTAAATAAAACATTCATGATAAAAACTACACATATAAACAAAATATTTCAAAACTGTTCTATATGATCAATAATATTTTCTAAGTGAATTAGAAATTATTTTCAATAGTTATGTTTACTTTAAATAATAAATAATATTCTGAATTTTATAATTTATAATAATTATTCACATAATTTTAGATTTTATTTTATAGAAAGCTATCGAACACTTACAATATATCATAAAATCTTGGGGTGTCACACCATTTCTTATCATGATTGGTGCATACCCCTAGAATATGAGAGAAAGGCATATTATAAACTTGAAATTAACTAAATTCACAATTTTTTTATCTAGGAGAATATTTATCCCCCATACAATAACCTTTTTATTTTATTTTGATCCTTTTTAACTTTAACCCAACTTTTTTCATATAAAAGCATCACACTTGGTATGATATAAAATGGATTGGACTAACCTAAAGCTCATTTTTGAATTTTGTTTCTATATAAATAACCCTAAGACATATTTTTTTCCATGAATTTTGATATTTCATAAAAATATTTATCACATTAATAAAATTTTGGGGAAATAATATCCCTGATTGGTAATTTTGTAACCTAATTAAAAATTTTATTGATGCATTAAACAATGCTTGTAGTCATGTGACTATATTTCTTCCCTTAAAAAAATTTAAATGTCAATTTCAGATTTAGAACATGAATCATGTAATTATAGTCACTATTGATCATTCATATGATTTATTCTAATTTCTATCAGAAAAATTGTTTCCCATGTTTATACACTGTAATGACATGAATGTAATAGTCCAATACCTCCTTTGAAGATTGATTTATTCACATTATCATCATGAAATTTTGAATTTATATTACACAATATATTCCTTACACTATAAAAATGATATGTATTATGGTTTTATCCAACTATAATCCTTAACATTCATCACTTCCTTGATAGATCAATGATAATAAAAAATTAATCATATCCATTTTGTATCCATGAAATTAATACACTGATAGGATATATACCAAAAATTCAAGTCAATATTCTACCTATTTTTTCCCAATAAATTATAGTGGAAAAAGAATTTTGTTTTTATCTTGACTGGAATTTATTAGAATAAATCCATTATAATTTCCAAATAGTAATGTTTCATCAACCCCTATAAATATTTTATTGTGGGGAAAAGCTATGATTTATGGTAGGATGGCTAAAAATATCTGACAAAAGTGAACTTATTCTATAGAAACATGATTGTTAGCCACATTCTCTACCATTTAAATTTGATAAATGATAACAATTCTAATGAAATTATAAAATACATTAAAGTAAGTCCTTAAATGATTAATCCCAATCACCATAAAAATTACCTATAGTTTTAAGCCATATAGTTTGCTATGTGATCTTGTATCCATATTCACTCTTAATTTGTTTATGTATTAATTTGATATGAAATCCTAATTAACTTTGATCATACCAATAAAAATATAACATATTAAATTCAAGTAAAAGTTATTATGATCTTTAATATAATTCAAAATCAAATAGATGTATGGTCTAAGAAATATTTTAATTTTTAAAATACTGGAGTTTGTTTTATTACAGTAGCTTAAAATCACATATTTTATGTATCAATATAAAATTTATAATAAATAATGACCTATTTGACCCCTTTATGAGATTATTATATTGTATCATCACATGATAATGTTTTATAATTAAATTTTTTACTCTTTTCTTAAAAATTACTTTCTAATATATAATTCATCATAAATCCCTCCAATATTGGTTCCTTTGAAAATATATAGATACTTGGTTGTTGGTGCCACTACATCCCAATAAAAATCAAGAAATAATGGTTTAATATCATATGATGTTGGAAATGGTAATGTATGTTTTTGTTTTTATTTCATCCAAAGGAATCATTCAATATTATCTATTAAATAATTCCTCATCATCAATTAATTTTTCTTATACATAATTTATCACAATGATTAGTAGAACAAATATAACATTATATGTCATTATATTATCACCTTATAATTTTATATGAAATCCTAGGTTAGATTTATACATATAATCCTCACAAAATTCACCCTGAACCATTAACTAAAATTTAGAGATGTACTCTTTAGTTGATCCACTATCACCTGGTACAATATTTATGAATTTGGTGACATCTTAAACTACACTAACCTCAATATATAATTTCATCACACTTAATATTTTATTTTTTTGTTATATATCACAAAAAACATTCAAATATTCATCATCAATCAGATAGTGGTGCATGTAATATACATTATCTATAGTTTTAGTAAATCTATAAAATGATTGATGATATATGATGATTATTTATAATCATTAATCGATCATGAAGTTTAATATTTAGTTCATTCATTATATCACAACCAAAAACATCTACTAATTTTCAAGGAAAACCTTTATATGCTATTCCATACTTATTTTCTTCTATTTCTATAATTTATTGGCTCTCCTCACTCTATGAACAATAAAAGTACAATAATGAAACATATCTTGGGCACACCTCCCCATATTCCAAAACATCTAAATATTTGAGAGGGATTGCGATTTTAGCACGGGAGTCTATTCCCTAATTACTAGAGTGCAAAACATAATAGTAAATAATATAAATCAGATACACAATCTAGATAACTATCACAATGAGGGAAAGTGCTGGTAAAAATAAATACAAAAATTTGAGGCAATAATGAATGAATGTTACATACATACCAACTAGACCCCCTAGGGAGAATCATACATAAGAAAAAAATAATAATAAAATAATACTAAATCTGACAACCTATCCCCAACTGGTCCCAAGTCATACCCAGTCCCATCATCTAACTCCAACCAAGGATGCTAAAAAACACACCTAAACATCAAGACTTGACTAAAAATTGTACCTGTATAAAATAAAGCCTTTTTCTTGGATACCCTAGTGTCATGGAGGCCCATGTAGGGTGTGATTATAACTCTATAAGTCACCACCAATGATGTCCCTAAATATGACCAGTCTATACAAGGGCATGTAGTATTGATTAAATAAACAAGTACGCTTACATTAACTTTAAATTAATTTAACAAATTTTGAAATAAGGTGTTCGGTTCTCCCTAGAAATATATTATTCTTTCCATTCCAATGTCGTGGTGTCTTTGATCACACTACAATGACCATGGAGACCCATCTCATTGGGGGTAATATTCCCATCCCCTTCCAACAAATGATATCTGGGGGTAATATACCCATCCCCAAAGACCCAACAACCTCCCATGCGATGTGTTCCCCTAGTATCTAACCATTACATATATATCTACCTAGGGTATTCATTCACCCTAGTTTTAACCATCAAATCTAGTGAAGATCATTGTCGCACATGCTCTAAAAATATTTACGATTTTTTACTAAGTGAATCACAATGGATGAGTTAGGTTGTTCTATTAAGGATAAAGTGAATTAAATAACCTATAATAGTCTTAAACAAAACAAATAAAATTTTTTATAATAAGGAAAAAAATTTAGGGTTTCAGTTGAGTGATTTTTGAACAACAAACAAAACACAAAGAAAAAAAGAGATCAAAGATACCATTTCTTTAAAAACACCGATACAAGAAGAAGTAATCGATATAATATACCCCTTAAACATTAATTTATAATTATCCCATATTATTAAAATCCATTTAATTATGAACCTCTAATATTTTCAATAATAAAAACTTACAAAAATTAACCTGACCACAATGATTGGAAGAAATGAACCCTTGGTTAACTTCATGACTTCCAATAATAGAACCCTAATTTAATTATAATACCAAATACAAATTATGGTAAATGGTTAATCAGGGAAGTATCTACTACCTAAAAATTATAATTTTTTTGAGTTTGGGTATTATAATTTAACCCTAAATTTCTATCCCAATTTGATTAGATTTAGTGATTAATGTTTCTATCTAATGATTCACACAAGTTTGGCCTCACCATTAAAGTAAAAATCGATCGAGTTACTTAAAAATGAAAACTAAATTAATTTATACCAATTTATGAAGTATATTTTTTTCATGTAATCAAAATGAATAAATGAAGGTATTATCAATTAGATCGACTATGAACAAATTCACTCTTCCATGGGTGGAGTTTTCATCATGGGGAAATTTTTCATAAGCAATAAATTGAAAGGGAGACACCCAATCTCATATCGACTATTATATTAAAGTAACAAGAAGAAAAATAAAAATATTAAAATAATGAAACATAGATGTTTTATTGAATAAAAATAGGGTATACAAGAAAAAATGTAATGAAACACAAAGTATAAGTGGGAGAGGAGTGCCTTCTTGGAAGAGATTCTTGCATAAAGGATTCCTTTTTCAAAATGGTTAGGGAGAGAAAATGGATCAAAAATTTATGAAACTGCATACAAAATATTCCAACAACCATCCCAAAGAGTGAAAATCTCATTTAAATAGATCATGGGAGGGTTAGGGTTTCAAATTCCAAAAGAGGAACATGCACAATTCTTCCTCCAAAATTTACTCCAACTTGAGCCACCATTTCAACTAAGTTCCCATGTGAAATAGATTTCACTCCAATTTAGTTAAATGCATGGAATTTAATTCTACAACATGTTGTTTTATCCCATTACTTTCATATATGAAAAATTTATTTCCTTAATAGTGAAGCAATGTCCAATATGTTGAATACATCCTAGATCTGAATTAATTCCCATTTTTATCCATCCATAAGTGAAATATAACTTTCATATTATAAATGAAAGATATAGAGAAATTAGTATAAAATACTAAAATAAAATTTCAAATAAAAAACCAGCTCACAAAAAATGTAATTATAAAATCAACAAGGCAAAATTAAATTGGAAATAATAGAATTTTCATAGAATTTTCTATTTCAAGCTAAAAATAAAAATTTCTATTAAATCACCAAATAAAGCTCAATGTAGAGAAATTATGTCAATTATTTTAAAAAAAGTATTAAAAAAAAACTTTTCTTATCAAATCCCTCAAACTTACCCCTTTTCACTCTTGGGAAAAACCCTATGTCATTTAATCTAGAAAATGATACATGTTGAAATTTCTCAATCCGAGATACCAATATGAGCATATCACAAAAAATTTAAAATAAATAAATCTCAAAAAATCATAAATCAACATCTCATGAATTTTATAAAAATAAAATCTAGTGAGATCAATGAAATTAATCATGTGGAAACATATTATGAGTCAACCGTTCCACAAATTCCCCATGTGTGTGTGTTCCAGCCATTTCAAGATTGTCTCTCCACTCTTTATCTAGTATATTCAGGTCAAGTAAAACTTATCATATTTTCTGATTATATTCCACTAAATTTTTTGAAAATACTTTGAAACCAAATTCCAAAACATACTCAATTAAGTATTCCTAGAAGTCATGACTTAAGCTCCCAACCTAGATATCCCCACATGGAGTACATTTTTTACCCCTATTTCTTATTTTTTTATTTGTTCTTGATTTTTTAGGGAATAAAATAGTTGGATATCAAGTACACATGAATAGGGTAACATATTATAGTAATGGAACTGATCAGAATAGAAACAAATATATGGAAAGACTATGTTATAAGATGAAAATCATTACCTAACTCAGCTATAACTTTAATTGGGTTATAGAAACCCAAAAGTAATAATTGTGTGTGAAGTGTGTGGAGATATTAAATAACCCAATTTTACAAAAAAAGTTATATAAAGAATGTTGTTAAAATATCAAAGGAATTATAAATATATAATTAAAAATATCATTGAATAACTACTATTTTCACTAAAATCAACCATCAAGGATGAAAATTTTCCCATACTTGACATAATTCCCATGAGGTTGAAAAAATAAAACATGCATTCTCAATAGGTTACATGGAAATAATGATCAAGTGACATGTTTTTTTTGTTTTTTGTTTTTTTTTTGTTTTTTTTTCATTTTTTTGTTTTTTTTGATTTATGAAAAAAATAATAATTAAAATAAGAAATACAGAAAAAAGAAAAATCCTAAAGAATCTACCAAAAATTCCATCCCTTATCCCACATTTAATATGTGACATTTTACTCAATGTTAATATATGAAATGATAATATGCACATGGAATGTAGAATTAAAATTAGGATAAATAATATAAAAGTTATAGGTTAAGGAACAACATGATGTTTTTAAGTTATGACGGGCTCATGCAGTGTGATAACATCAAAAGAATATGTGGGGAATCCCTAAAAGTACTTCTTCAACCACTTCCCATTGATTGTAATGATCCTTCCGATAGACTCTTATGTGACCTCCACTACGCTATAGGAAAAAATGAGGTACACCATAAGGACCCACCAATCTAGAACAAAAATTACCAAGCATCTGCTTTAATCATGAAGTGTAGAAAAGGAATTTTTCACCTATATGAAACTACCTATTTTTGATCATTATATCACGAGACACTTTTGATATTTTCTTACTTGAGTTATTATATGATGATAATCGATTCTCCTTAATCTCTTGAAATTGTAGCTTCTTTTTATCTCTATCTTGGAATAAATATATATTTCTTTTCTTTATATCCCAATATTCTAGATGCTCAACCTCTATTGGAAGGATAAATTACTTCCCAAAAATGATATAGTATGGGGATATAGCAGTGGGATTATTTAATTACATCCTATAATCCCATAAAGCATCATCCAAGAACTCACTCAATTCCTTCATATTCAGATACATAATTTTCTCCAACATTTTCTTCAAATTGTGATTGGAAACTTCATCCTAACTATTTTTTTAGTGTTCATGTTTTTTCATGTCACCCATTACTTTTGAAGAAGGGAAGATTAGTTTTTTTTAGAAATGTGTGTCCCTTGATCACAAAAGATATCATTTGATACTCTAAACCTGTAGAAAATTTAAACCTTGAAAAAATACACTACAACATGAGAATCGTCATACATAGTGGACATAGTATCCATCCAATTTATAACATAATAAAAAAAATAAGAATAAAAACAAACCAAATTATCTTGGAAATAGATCCAAAAAATAAAATCCTCATACATTAAAATTCTCACAGAATAATATGGGTTTTAGGGCATCTCATGTCTCCTAGAAATGTTTCTAGTGTGTTATAAATGTGGGAATGACTTAAAAAACACATGGTAATCATGGAATAAGGTAAAATAATATATTCTATAGTCTATAATTTTACTAACTATACTTTGGGGTCCAAAGTATCCACTATAAGAAAGTGTATGACAAAAATTCTAAATAGAATGAAACTCATAATCAGGAACACATCTCATAATGAGTTGGTCACTACAAATGTGCCATAAGCGAGAATCATTCCACACATAAAACCTTGATTCACTCATAAAATTTTCAACTTGTTTATTATTTATATTTTTAGGAATTTTAGAGGAATCCATGTAATTCACTGAATCAATATACAGATGATATGTACCTAAGATAGCATAAAGATGCTCCTTGGGGAAAGTTTCTTGAAGTAGTAACTGGTTAGCGGTATCATGCTCTAAAATGTGAGTGATCCTGATCATGTGTCCAACCAATAATTTCTATGACCCCTTATGATCCCATATATCAATATAATCGCTGACGGATCACTTGACGGACCATCGCTGTCGGGCCATCACCCTCTGGGATGCTCTGCCATCTCAGCTGGAAACAACTCCTTCCCCGGCTGGGGCGCTCCCTCAGGGGAGTGACCTCTTCGTGGGAGAGGGGGGTTTCCATGTGTGGAGGGTTAGAAAATTACACACAGGGGAATTGTTTTTCAAAGAAAAAAAATATCAATATAAAAATCTTAAAGAAGGAGAATCCGATGAATATGTCTTGGCTTCACATCTGGCTACTTTAGGAGGTACCTCAAACCTATATGATTAGCGAAAACAACCACTTTAAATACTAATAAATAAAAGTGGAATTTATCTAAATTAAATATGATATAAATGAACTTATTTACCATTATAGTGTAATTTTATTAGGCTAAATCCAAAGTCCAAAATTATTAAGAAATCACATGGGACCACACTTCCACCCTTAGAGAAAGACTGATCCAACTACAATGTTTGAAACAACAAACATAAAATAAATTGAGAGTTCCCACCATGGGGGTGGTATGATCGGGGTTGTGGTGAGACTTTTAATAAAATCATCAAAGGAAACCCTACAATAATCACCAAACAAGAAATTGGAATCATTTTGAAGGAACTATGATAGGGGAAGAGAAATCTTATTGAAATATATGATGAAGCGTCAAAAAAATATTGAATACTCTATAAAAGATATAACATAATGCACACATAAAGGATATATAAAGGATAAAATAATATCTACCTCGGATCTATCAACCAATATTCTAGGTTTTGACACTAAATACCCTAAGAAAATTCCATTCTATGCCATGAAATGACATTTTTTAAAGTTCAAAACGACATTTTTCACCATATAATGATGAAACACCTTTCCCAAACTAAAAATAAATTCATGAAATGAAGATCCATACATAGTTAAAACATCTATAAATACCACCATGAATGAATTGATAAAATAAAAAAAAAATCACCATGTATCTTGGGAAGGTACTTGGGGAATCCTAATGTCCAAATGGAATCCTTCAGTAGGAAAATACACCAAATGGGAAAGTGAATGTTGTATTCTTCTAATCATCTGGAGTAATAGGAACCTAAAAATAACTAAACATTCCATCCAAGAAATAATATCATGTCCTTCTATAGATTATCAGGCACTTGATCAATAAATGGTAGGAATAAATAGTCCTTGGGAGTGGATTGATTTAGTTTCCTATAATCAACACACACACCCCAACTATTTTTTACCCTCATTAGAACTAACTCTTCTCTCTCATTTATTAAAATAGTTGTTAGGTAAAATATAAAAATGGAATATGGTCTAGAGGGGTGTTTAATATACCAAATTAAAAAATTTGAAGAAAAATATTACTTATTTATTATAATTATGATAGTTAAATAATAGAGTTAACTAGCAGCGGAAAAAGTAAAAGAAAGAAAAGAACAAAAGGATGTTTTTAATTTAGTTTGGTCCAAAGTAGACCTAGTCTTCTATTATACCTCTCTACTCAGTGATAGATACATTTTCACTATACTTATTTTTTATTGGGAACCATAACACAATTATAACATACCTTTTCTAATGGAATAATAACTAGACATATGAATTTTGTATAAGAAATCAGAACTCAATTAAAAACTTATTTAGATTTCAGGGGTCACATACTTAATGATCCTAACATTATAATTTTTGAGTCACAACCTGAAGATAGAAAATGATTATTTACATAAAATCATAAAGAGAAAGTGAACACACATGAGAGATGAGGAGAATTGTTATAGACTCAAGCAACCGGAAAGAAATAAATAGAAGAAGATTAAAATATAAGTACTTGTTTTTGATTGTTTTATCTACTTGATTGTCTCTTAATAGTATTAGAATAAGTCATAGAATTTTTTGTTCTTCCCTTAATATATCATTTTATAGTAGTTATAAATATTCTGCACAAGTAGAATGTATAATACTTTATAGTATCAACACTACAATGCTCTTCGTAATATATCACTTGTATATATGAAAGATCTCATTGAAAAGTATCTTATCATAATTTTGTCCCTTGAACACCTTTTAAAATAATAATAATTGAGATACTTTATAAAAAAAATAAACTCAACATAGTGGAGAGATGTTATATAATTTAAAATTCAAAAATGATAAAACCGGATTATTAGAAAGAGAGAGAAATGAGAGATATTATCATTCCATAATTATTGATCAACCTAGGCCTAAAATTTAAAATAATGAAGTATAATTCAAAAAATTTAAATAAAATGTTAAATAATTTAAATGGTCTCCATAATAATAGGTCAATGAATTATCCCATGAAAATATCAAGTTTGAATTTAAAATTTGAAATTCAAAAATATTCTGTTTAAGAAAATAGTGAATATGCAGAGAATATCAAAAATTAATAACACTAAATTAAAGACATTAAAACAAACATGAACTATTTTAATATCAATTAAACTTAATTTATAAATTATAAAATCAATAAAAACATTATAAAATATTAAAAATTATTTTTGAGTTTCAAGATGTAAGTTTAATTAGTGAAGATAAAACACACTACGACCTTCATAGAATCATGTTTAAAATAATGGGAAGCACTTTGAATAAGTTATAAATATTTAATATTATCTTATAAAGTCATTAAAACAATTTAAAAATAATAAATAGACATTCATCTAGTTGATGTATAAAGTAAAATGTAAGAAAGGTAATAATTTCATGTAGGATTTTACTAAACTACACAACCAAATTCATGTAGGGGTTTAACACGTAGGATTTATTCTCTATGTAAGTGAATGGAACACATATAAAAATTATTTTAAGTGATTCATGTAAAATATTTACCTTATATGAGATTCACAAAGAATAATTTATAAGCAAAATCAATGTAAGAGAATTTCTCACATATTAGAATTTTTGAAATCTCAAAATAGATTGAATTCTCAAATTTCAGAGCTAAAACATACATAGAAAGAGAGAGAATCATCTTTGGGTCCATTTAATTATATTTAAAAAATTTCATTATCATTCTAAATAATCAATAATAATCTTAACTATATATATAAAACTTAAGTTATGATAAAAAATAAAACCAAATCATTTCTGAAAAGCTACAGAAATCAGACTGAAAATATATAGTGACTTCAAACCTAATTTTATACAACATATAGATCTATTTATCAGTTTATTTACTATAATAAAATTTATAAAATATTCTTAAATTTACAAAAAATATCTCAATTTATAGTTATTCTTCCCAAGATATGGTCAAAATACAGAGGGTAACTGAATATTGAAAATCAAATACATGGATTTCAAAATGGCTATGTGAATTTTAAATCAGCTATGTGGATTATGATTTGGGAACATAGTATACAATGATATTACTATAAGGGAACAATTAAAATCAATTATAAATGATATTTATAGTCTCAAATGACTTATTTATCCTAGGAACACTATAATATATTTCTATAACATGTTATGACAAATAAAATGAAAAGAAATATACATTGTTTTTAAATAAAGAAATATTATAATATACTCAATGCTAATCATAATATAATAAATATAGAATTAAAAGTATTTATATATATAATAATATTAAGACATGTAATTTAATACAATAAAACATTTAAACATATGATAATATTATGCAAGAATGAGAGGAGTTGTAATAAAATAAAACAAAAATACATGCAAGCACATGCACATACAATCTCCCCCATTTTGTTTGATTATAAAACCAAACATCAATAACCAAAACATTCTTCCACTTTTTGTAAGTAAAAAAAATAAATTTATTCTTTTTAAAAATGAAATTATTTGAATAACTAATTATCCTATTTTTTATTATAAGAAGATAAAAACAATGAAGAACATACTAAATCTATATATATGGAGATCAAAAATATAAAATCCTCAAAACATATACAAATATAAAACAATTATTATTCCAAAATTCTGAGATAAAATTTAATATTTTCAAACTAATTAATGTATAAAGGATTATTGAAGATATCTGTAAGTTGATTTTCATCTGGGAAAACTATAAAACAATTCCCCCCTTATTCACATGATCATTAATAAAATAAAATCTAGCATTTATATGAATTGTTATAGAATATTATAAAGGGGTTTTTGAAATATAAATTTTAAATTTATTATCACAATAAATATGAAATTTATCAAGATAAATACCATAATCACATAAATTTTTCTTAATCCATAAACTTTGAGCACAAAAACTAGAATAATAAATATACTTGACTTCTAATGTTGATAGATTAATAGATAATTTCTTCTTAAAAGACTAATCAATTAAAATTTTTCCAAGAAAATGACATATACCTGATGTGATTTCCTTTTAATTTTATAACATCAAAAATTGGACTTAGAATAGGATTTTAAATTAAAGAAATCATATTTAGAATAAAAAAATAGAGTTCCCAGTTCTTTTAACATATCTAATTATTATTTTCTCATTTTTAATATGAATCTCTTTAGTATCATCTTTAAATATTGCACATAAATAAAAATTAAACATAATATCAGGTATATATGAATTTAAATAAATAAGGATACCTATAATTAATCTATAAACATTAATATCAATATATTTTCTTGATACATAAACATCTAATTTACAACTATAACACATACAAGTTTTCATAGATTTATAAGAATCGTGACAAACAATTTTAACGAAATCTTTAGCATACTTAGATTAATTAAGAATGATCCCACATTTTATTTAAGAATTTTGAAGTCAAATAAAGAAATTTAATTCTCCCATTTAGCTTGTTTCAAACTCATATGACACCAAATAAGAAAAATCATTACAAAGAAATTCACTAGAAAAACCAAAAACTATATCATCAAAAAAAATATTCAATTTGAATATCATTATAAATTATTTTAATAAAAATATTAGGATCAATATTACCTTTTTTGGAACTATTATTTATTAAAAACAAAGAAAAAATTTCATACCAAGCATGAGGTGCTTGTTTGAGACCATAAAAAGCTTTAGATAATTTAAAAACACGATTAAGAAAATTTTAATTTTCATGACCAGGGGGTTGGGAAACATAAACATCTTTAGTTCTAAAACCATTCAAGACTGAAATTTTAACATCCAATCAATATAATAAAACCTTTAAATAAAGAAAAATGAAATTATATTCTAATATCCTCTAACCTAGAAATAGGAGCAAATGAATATTTAAAGACTATACTTTCTTCTTGAGAGTATCCTTGGGTAACAAGTCTCACTTTATTTTTGAAAATAAATCTAGATTCATCCAGATTGTTTTTAAAGATCAATTTAGTTTTGATTACCTATTATTCTCTGGAAATTTAAATAATTTCAAAAAATTATTTCTAACATATTGATTAAGCTCATATTTCATAACAATAATCCAATTTTAATCATATAAATAATTAGTAACATTAGTAAGAACATGATCAGAAAAAAAAGTAGAGTCAACAAAGAAGTTTAGAACAGAGCTTCTAGTTTTCATACCAAAACCAACAATACCGATAAAATTGTCAATGAGATGATACTTATGAATCCTCTAATATATAGGATCACATTGAGAATAATTTTTCTTCCACTAAATAGATGCCTTATCTAGAGGTTTTTCTTCACTGAAATTAAAATATCTAAAATCATCTTCAACATTTTCCAAAATATATTTTTAAATATCTCTAGATTAATCAAACTTTATATATACTAATTATTTAATAGTAATGGTATGATTATTATAAACTCTATAAGATTTATGTTTATAAGAGTAACCAAGTAATATACATTCAACACTTTTAGTATCAAATTTATTTATATTATCTTTTTTATATTTAAGATAAAAAATTTAGAACCAAAAATATTAAAATAACCGACCCTTGGTTTTCTATAATTAAATAATTAATAAGGGGTTTTATTTAACATGGATCTAATATAAAATTTATATAGAACATAGAAAGTTGTATTAAAAAATTTAGAACAAAATTATTTGGGTAAACTATATTCAATAATCACGGTTCGAGCCATTACTTGAATAATTACATTTTTTTGTTCTACAACACCATTTTATTGTGGTGTTCTAGAAGTATAGAAATTATGACCATAACCATTATCTTAATTTTTTTTTTCAAAATTAAAATTGAAAAATTCACGACCATTATCAATTTAATAGAAACAATTAACCAACATTTCAAATTTTGAACTTGCATACAAAAAGAAATAAATCTAGCTAAAATATCATGATTATGAGATATAAAATAAACCCTTGTAAATCTAATATAATTATCAACAATGAAAAAAACATATTTTTGTCCACTTAAACTATCATTTTTTATTAAACCAAATAAATTAAGATGTAATAATTCAAGAGGTCTAGAAGTAGAAATATGATTGTTAGATTTGAATGATTCCTTATACTTATTACCTTTTAAGCATAAATCACAAACAAAATCTTTTCCTACCTTTAACTTAGGTAAATATATATTTTGTCTAGGATTGTAAAAAATGTATATCATTCAAAAATGATAATGAAAAAGTATTCTATTCCAATGAACATATTATTTTTCTATAGTATTGATATAATTAACATTTTGATTAGATAGTTCAGAAAAATTTATCAAATAAATATTATCTAATATATTAGAATAAAATAATATAGAATTATCTTAAAAAACTAAACATTTATTAACTTCAAATTTAACATACATACCATCATAACATAATCATGAAATACTTATTAATTTGTATTTCAAACTTTCAATGTATAAAACTTTATAAATTAAAACAATATTTGAAATACCTACATCACGAAATCCTTTAAAATTGACTAAAAATATATATAAAAAACTAAAAGAGCCTCCAAAATGTTTGGGGTAATAGAAAAAATTTGATAGGTCACCATCCTTGTGCTGGGAACAATCACTGTCCATGTACCATGTTTTGTTCTTGATACATCCAAGTCATTTTTCCTATAAAAATCAATCACATGAAATTTTTAGTACCATGATATTTTGGGTTCAACTAGGTTAGAAATAGAATTCAAAGGTACCCAAATTAATTTAAATCATTTATTTTAAGGTACTCTAGCAGATAAATTCTTTGCAGTAAAAGTCTTGGTATTAACAAGAAATTGAGTATATTTGAGAGAACATTCATTAGAATAATGTCCCTGTATATAACATTTATAACATGTAATAGATGAAATATTTTTAATAGAACTTTTATTAAAAGTATTATTTTATAGAATATTAATTTTTGGATTATAACCAAAACCATTTTTATCTTTATTTGGTTTCATCATAGATACCATTTTATCATATTTTTCCTTTCCTTGAACAAAAAAAGATAATGTTTTTTTTAAGACCACAACTTCTTTCCTAATATTATCAATGTACTTCTTCACAGACTCAAAATCATCACAAGCCTTATCTTTAGAACATAAATAAAAGTTTTTATTTCTTCCTTAAGAGTGTAATTATGCTTATTAACTCTCTTTATATCTTTGAGAAGTATTTTATTTTATTATTTTAATTATTTATACAACTTAGTAACTCTTAAAACATCTTTTTGAATTTTTTCATTTTCTTCATATAACTCATCAAAGTTATAACCATAACTGTAATAATAATATCAAGAATTAGAATTATTATATACCTCATTTATATTTACTACTATAAAGTAGAAGTTAGTTGTCTCTATTTGACTTTCATATTCATCACTTGAGTCAGATACTTTAGTAAAACTCTATCTATAATGATAAGCAATTTTTTTATTTCTTATCTATATGTTTTTAAATTAATATCTATAGAGTTAGGTTTGATATATCCCTTCTTTCAACATTTATAATAGGTCACATATAGACCACATATAACACCCTTTATTTCCATTTGATCATTGTTTTGATCTTTATTTGGTCATTTCTTGAACCTTTTCTTTCTCTTTATCAAATTACAAATACATTTTATTATATTCACAATTTCTCATTTTTCAATTTCCTATGACTAAGTTTTAAAAGAGTTAGTAATAATAATTAAATGAGTTTTAAAAGAAATACCTTTCATCATTAAAGTCACTTATTCAACAATTTTCTTCAACTAAATTTATTATTGAAAAAGTGAATTGATGAGTTCATCTAGTGTGGAATATTTTACGTTCTTAATTTCATCGATAAAAAACTTCTTTGAATTCCATTTAATGTGTTGAGATTTTAAGACTATTTAAACTAGTAATGAGTTTTAAAGAGCATCTCAAAGGGAATTCATCCCATTCATAATTTTTGTGAATCGAGGTAACATTTGATTTATATTTTATTCTTCACCCACCCAGAAGTATTGGTAATTATCTGGAAGCATTCCAAGTTTGGTTCAAAATCAATTTGTATGAGATATGGTGACTAACTTTAAGAATATCCCAAATATCATGAGCTGTATTACATGTAGACATATAAATAGACACACTTATGTTAGTAGTTTAAAATATTTTTTTTTTAATTTTAAACAAATTTAGTATCATGATTTCCTATAAGAATATATGAGTTAACTTTTGGGAGTGTGTTTGAGTTTTCCATGATCAACTAGTGTTATATGATTAGATATTTTAGGGAATACTTCATTAGGGATTACAAATAAACAAATACATTTCCATCAAATTGATGTGGATTATGAGGAATAAATCCATTATTTTTATTCATTTCTACCATTTTATAGATATTTTACTTAGATTTTGAGGTATAGGAATTGGTTAGTACAAAAAAACATAAACAAATGGCTCTATATAATGATTGGATAAATTCCAAAAGGAACAACCTCTAATATGAATTATTTAGTATCAGGAAAAAGAATGATAAGGATACAAAATCCTTAAGAGATGTTTATCATTTGATAATAATTTTTAGGTTAGATAGGAAGATGGATGATGGTCTAGTGGTGGGGTGAATTGACCAAATTAATTTTTTTTGATAAAAGGAATAATTATTTATTATAATTATGATAGTTAAATAATAGAGTTAACATCTAGTGTAAAAAGTAAAAGAAACAAAAAGAACACAAGGACATTTTTATAGTATTTTAGTCTAAAGTGGGCCTAGTCCACCCTTATATCTCTATACTCAGTGAGAGATAAATTGTGCACTATAATAATTTTTGATAGGGAATCATAACCCAATTGAAATATAATTTTTATAGTAGAATAATATATAGACACCTAAATTTTGTATGGGGAGTCACAAACTAATTACAAATAAGAATTTAGATACTAGGAGTAACAACCCAAATGGATCTGAATTTAGAATCTGGGAGTCACAACTTGAAGATAGAAAATACTATTATATGTAAAAGCATAAAGAGAAAGTGAAATCATTTCAGAGATGTTAGGAAGTGCTACAGACTCAAGAAACTAGAACAAAATAGATAGACAAAGAATAGAACATAGGCACTAGTTATTGATTATTTAATAGCTTGATTGTCTCATCATGGTATTAGAAATAATCATAGATTATTGTGTTCAGACCTTGAGTGATCTTCTAGTAGTAGTGAGAAATTTTCAACATAAGCAGAATGTACAACACTTCACAGTTTCTAAACCACAACACTTTTTGAACTATATCACTTATAAACATGAAATCTCACGTTGAAAAATATCATATCAAAAATTTTCCCCTAGAAAACCTTGTATAATAAAAATACTAAAACTCCTTTATAAAACAAATAAACTCAACACCATGGAGTGAGGTTAGAGAATTTAAAATTCAATAATGATAAAATTGGATTATTAGAAAGAGAGAAAAAAGAGAGATACTATCATTCCATAAATATTACATAACTCATGACTGAAATTTAAAAAAATGAAGAATAATTCAAACCAACTTGAAATCACCCATTAAATTATTTAAATGGTCCCCATAATAATAGGTCAATTAAATTTCCAATGAAAATCATTAATTCAAATTTAAAATTCAAAACTAAAAAAAATTCCGTTTAAAATAAACACTAAATATGTGGAGAATATCAAATTTTAATAACATTGAATTAATGAAATTAAAACAAATCTAAATGAATTTAATATAAATTAATATTAATTTATTAATAATAAAATCATATAAATATATAATAAAATAATAAAAACTATTTTCATTTTTCAAGCTTTAATTTCATGTGTGAAGATAAAGAACACTTTGATCTTCATAAAAACATGGTTAAAAGAATGGTAAAAACATCAAATAGTTTCTAAATAATTAATATGAATTTATAAAGTTATTATAAAAATTTAAAAATAAGAAATAAACTTTCAAAAAATCGGTATATGAAACAAAATACAAAACAAATCATAATTTCCTATAGAATTTAACTGAACTACGTATCTAAATTTACATAGGGGTTTATCATGTAGGAGTTATTCTCTATATAAGTGTATTTAACACATAATAATATAAAAATAATTGATTCATAAAATATATTCCCAATTTATGAGATTCACGTAGGCAAATTAATCATGTAAGCAAAAGAGACGTAGGAAAATTGTTCACAGATCTAAATTTCTAAAAACTGTAAATAGATTAAATGAATAATTTTAGAGATAAACCATACATTGAAAAAGATATAATCATATTTGGATCATTTTTAATTATATTTATATTATATCATTATATTTTTAAATAATAAATAATCACCTTAATTTAATTTATAAAACTCAAATTATTAAGAAAAGAAAATAATATGAGAAACTACAAAAATAAGACTAAAAATATATAGTAACTTAGAAAATAATTTCAAATAATATGTAGATTAATTTAGAAGTTTATTCTTTATAATTAAATGTATAAAATCATCTTATATTTTCATAAAAAACTAATCACCCAATTTAGAGTTATGTAGCTCATGATATGTTTAAAATACAAAGGGAAACAAAATCAGGAAAATCAACTACATGGATTTCAAAATAGCTATATGAATTTCAAAATCGACTACTTGGATTATTATTTGGAAACATGGCATACAATGATTTTTCTATAAGTGAACAATGAAAATATATCATAAATGATATTTTAAGATCCAAAATGACTTATTTAGCCTAGGTACACTATAATACATTTGTAGAACATGTTATGAAAAGTCAAACATGAAATAAAAATATTCTTTCAAGTAAATAAATATTATTATATAATCAAATTTAAACATACTTTAATTAATATAAAATTCAAAAGTTCTAATATATATAACAATATTTAAAATCTTGAATTAAAATATTAAAAATTTAAAAGTATGATAGAATTAAGAAAGCATGAGAGGAGTTGTAATCAAATAAAACAAAAATACATGAAAACACATGCTCAAACAGTGGTAACACCACTTTTCTTGGGAAAAATATGAATAGGACTAGCCAACTATGAATCTAAAATAGGATAAATGATACCCTCCTCAATTAGTTTTTTAACTATTTTTTCAAAAAGTTACAAAATAGTGAGATTAAGTCACATTTTTGGTTTCCTTATTGACTTAGCTACATCCTCTAAAGGAATCATATACATGAAAATAGAGGGGATACTACTTGATATGTCAGGAAAGGTCCACCAAATATCCCTAACATTTTCTCTCAAAAGATTCAAGAGTTTTTCTTCATGTTTAAAAGGCATATCATTAGCAATTAAACTAGGAAATCTCTCAAAAATCAACAGATATGAGTACTTATGATTTAGTGGTAATGGCCTGAGTTCCAATGTGTAGAGGTGATAAATGGATGGAGGCATCAAAAGAACTAAAATTTTCACAAAATGAACATAGATATTAGAATTAAAATCATCAGAATAATTGAATAATACATAAAATCCATTATAGTACTCAATAACTATATAATAATCAGAAATAACAAGATCAGAATCAGATTATGAATCCACATCGTAATAAAATCTAAGAGGGGTGTTTCATTAGAAACATGTGTGGAAATGATCTTATATATCAAACTAAAACTAATGATTATAATTTCTCTAATAATAGTACAATTAAATTAAAAGGATATTTATATAATAGTTCAAAATTGAATATAAAAAAGAAGAATTATGTTCTAGGGTGTACTTCATAAATTCTGTAACATTAAACCTCACAAATTCATCTTCAAAATCATTGGAAAGTGTACCCTCATAAAAATTTATAATTGGTTTGGAAGTTTTGAGTAAAAGACTTCCTTAAATAATGGGAGATTGAAAATTTACTAAATGTTTCTCCTTGTTAATCATATATTAATCTACTAGAAATATTACGTCTCTCACCCAAAAAAGTACACCCTTAATAACTCCCATGAGATATTACTTCACAATATTTACCAATTGAACCACCACACTCATCAACTTCAACTCACCAACCAATAAATAAGAGAAAATAGAGTGATAAATCACATTTTTGGACCCTCCAAAATCCCATAAAGCATCAGAAAAGTGTAACTCTCCTATAGTGTATGGGATAGTGAATGTACTAGGATCCTTAATTTTTTTTGGAATTTCTTGAGTTGGTTTAATGAGTACTGACACATTACCTCCATGATTTATCCTCTCATTTTCACTAATACCTCTTTGATTAGTATAATGTTCTTTTAATAATTTTGAATACCTTGGTATTTTCTTAATGGACTCAAGGAGGGGGATGTTTATCTCAAAATACATGAATCTATCCAAACCATCTTTCTATATTTCCTCTTTATCCATATTTTTGGTTTGGGAAACCTTATTTAGAAATAGACGATGTTTAGGAATAATATAAAAAATTTTATTTTTACCTTTTATTTCTCCTTTGGTTTCTCAGTGATTGGAGGTGATGGTGGAATCTCCTCAAGTTGGGTGAATCCTAATGGGAAACAAAGAAAAATTCACTCTCCTATTTTATTCCCACTACTCAATGTGATAACCTAAAAATTTCCTTGGTATTTTTAGAGGTTTGGGAAATATGGTTTCTAGAGTTATTTTTTACCATTTCATGGATATAGGTTTAAATCCTTTTTATTTTCATCTTTATCTCCCTCAAATCCATACCTTGACACTTTAACTCATTCTTTTGAATATGATTTTTTTTGAAAATATCATTGGTGGTAGAATCTACCTTTGGTTGGGAATTACCTTATTATTGACTTGTTGAATCCTGGCATTTAAATATCTTTTGGGGTTATTGAAAACCCTGCTGGTAAGGTGGAGGTTCTTGTAATTTTTTTTAAAAAGGATCCCTTTGTTGTTGTTCGGAGACATACCTAATTTCTAAGTGACCCTTCTATACTTGACTATATATTGGTGAAAATTAATCATACTTATTTCTCAGGGGTTCTTGTTATTTTTTTTGAAATAGAATTTCTAATAATACCATTGCACAATCCTCTATCACTTGTAGTTATGAGAAAAAAAATATATTAGATGGTCTAGTGCAGTTCAAATTCCATAAAGATTCACTATAGTTGGTGGAAAGGTTCTTTGATACAAGGATACCTGTCTCACCATAGTGGTTTGCTCATCCAACTTATTATCAATTAAATAATTTTTAATAGAAGAGGGAATTAACTAATTTACTCCCTTTATAGTCATTTTACCTCAATCAGTAAATTGTTTTGAGTTTTGTGTCATATTTTCTATCAATTCTAAAGCAGCCATTAGGTTTTTGTTAACCAATGATCCTCCTGATCCTACATCCACCGCGATCCTCTCCATTTGAGTGATACCTTTGTAAATTTATTGGATGTGGATTTTATCATTGATTTGGTGATGTGTAAATCTTTCACATAACATCTAAAATCATTCCGTGTACTCATACAAAAACTCTCCATATGTTTACTTGACCATAGAGACATCCTTTCAAACCGTTGTGTTTAGTGACACTGGATATAATGTTTGTAATAAAATATGTTTCAAATAATTCTAAGATGTAACATATTCATGTTTTAGGTAATAAATAAAATATTTTTTTCAATTCAATTAATATAGAATGGGAATGCCATTAATTTGATTTTAACTTCAAAGAAATTCCTTGGTTTTCAGGTTGAATTAACCACATTCATTTTTTTAGAAATTATTTTGGATCTTCACTAGAGAGGTTATGAAATTTAGGGAGAAGGTGAATTAAACTAGATCTTAGCTCAATATATGATTTGAAAGTTGTATATCCAATGCATGTTGGTTGATAATTAACCTTAGGTGCATCCAACTAACAAATGGTTCTTTTAAGTTCATTATTTTTTTCATCCATTTTTTGAAAATTGAATTTTGTTTGAGATGAAATATCAGATCACTACCACTAGAATGAAAGAAATAATGAAATAGAGGAATTTCAACACTGCCTAAATTTTGAGATTTTCTAATTGAACCATTCAAGATTTATTCAAAACCAGGTTCTAGTTTAAAATAAACATCAAGGATGGGTCATGTCATCAATTAGAGATGGATAATGGAAAAATTGACTATATTACCATAAAATGATATTTCATTTGATGGTTTGAAAAAATAAGAGTTGGGGAAGGGAGAAGAGAAAATAAGTGGGAGGAGAAGAAAAGAAACAAAATAACAGTGAAAAATAAAGAATAAATCCAATAGAGGTTGAAGAAAACACCTTCCTTCTGAGCAAAAAAACCAATTTGAAGAGTCTTGTCACACATTATCTTAAAATATTTGGATTTTTTACTAGTATGTGAATTTAAAAACCTCCAATATACTTAAATAAATAAATAAAATAAGTGAAAAAAGGATAATTTGGGGGGGGGGGTTGGTTGAGTGATTTTTGAAAAAAAAGAAGCAATAAAAGAAAAAATTACTTTAAAAAGAGTAATATGATAATATTTAATTGATATAATATATCCCTTAACCATTATTTTATCATTATCCCATATGATTGAAATACATTTAAATGTGATCCCCTAATATTTTCAACCCCTAAACCCTATGTAAATTATCTTTACCATACTAATTATAGGAAATGTACCCTTGGTCATCTTTAGGACTTCTAATCATAGAACCCTAATTTGATTGTAATACAAAAGAAAACTTAGGGTCATTGAAAAATTAGGGCAGTATCTCATCTTAGAAAATTAGAATTATTTGAGTTTGGTAATTATACTTGAACCATAAAATTCTATCCCAAGTTGATTATATTTAGTGATTAACTTTTCCCTCTCATGATTCACACAAGTCCGGCCTCACAGTTATAGTGAAAATTGATTTAGTTCCATAGAAATTCAAAATCAATTAATTGAACAAAATTTGTGAATTGTATTTTTTTCATGGATTCAAAAAAAATAAATTAAGGGAGTATGGATTAGATCGATTATGAATGAAATCACTCTTCTATGGGTTGAGTTTTCATCATGGACATGATTTTCATAAGAAATGAATTGAAAGGGAAGTACACAATGTCATCTTTACACTTATATTCTATCACCAAAAATCAAAATAAAAAGAGAAAGGAGAAAAAACACTTTACTTATTGAAAAAAACATAGGTTACAATAAAAAATGCAAAGAAACACAAATTAGGATTAAAATAGGAGTACCTTCTTAAAAAGAGATCCTTTCATAATGGATTCATTAATAAAAATGTTTAGGGAGTGAAATTGAACCACCAATTTTGACCTAACCTTACCCAATATTCATATAACACTTCCAAAGAGTGAAAATATCATTTAAATAGAGTTTGAGAGGGATATGTTTTCAAATGACAAAAAGGGAATATGTGAAATTATGTCACAATAATTTACTCCATTTGAGATGCTAATTTTGACCAAGTTCCCATAAGAAATAACTTTTAATACAATTTAATAAAATGATAGGAATTATATTTTATTACATATTGAAAACTTTCATCCCATTCCTTTCACATATAGAAATGTTATGGCCCAAATAGTGAAGAAAGGTACAATCTATAGAATTCATCATAGATCTATATTGATATCCATTTTCATCCCTCTAAATGTGTGATATAGCTTGAATATTTAAAATGAAAAATATAGATAAATTAGTGGATAATACTTTATTAAAATTTCAAATAAAAATTTGACCCATAAAAAATGATATGAAAAAATCACTAGGGTAACATTAAATGAGGAAAAACACAATTTTCATGGAATTTTCGATTTGAAGATCAAAACAAAAATTTCTATTAAATATTAAAATAAATATTAATATGGGAAAATTATATCAATTATTATCAACAATATATTTTAAAAAACTTTTATTATCATCTAACATCCACCAATGGGTGTTTATAACATCCTCATTTTTATTATGATTAAAATCCCCTTTCTTCATTTTGAATTATAAGCCCTTTTATTTGAAATTAAATAAATTTTGACTTAATTTTACCCTTATTCATGGTTTATGGAAAGAGTAAGGGAAATACCCTATTTTCTTGAGTTGGGTCAAGTTAAGGTAGTTTTTTCCTTAGATGTGTAAGGGTAAATCTCTTATTCCATGACTTACGTAAGGGTAAATATCCACTATGTGAGGGAAAATTCCTATTTATTTAGTCTGTGTAAGGGTAAAAACTTGAGTTTATGTGATTTGTAAGGGTAATCTAGTGCTATGTATGGGTATATTCCACCTTGTATGTTCTACATAAGGGTAATCTCACGCTGCATAAGGGTAATTCAGAATACTATGTAAGTGGAACCTATATTTTCTAATAGTTACATAAGGGTAATACATTTGGGTATAAAATTCCATAAAGGTACCACATAAGGGTACCAAATTATGTAAGGGTACCATTTAAGGGTACTATGAATCTCATGTAAGGGTAACCCTATTTTTCTAAAGGATGTGTAAGGGTAGTCTGGAGTTGCATATGGGTAATAATGTGTTTCCAAAGGCCACATAAGGGTAAAACTGGAGATGAATAAAGGTAGTCTGGGGTTCATACACTTCATAAGGGTATAATTTTGACACTTACATGAAGAATATGAGATATATAAGGGTAAAAATTGTTACCCTTGCACTATGTTCTTTTTTAGAAAATAAATAAATAAATAATCCAATATTTTTTCTTCTTCCTCTATCTCAATGTGGAACACCATTTTAAATTTTTTAAATACTATAAATCTTGTAAATTGATTCATTAATCCATTTTACAATATTTAAATCCTATATTAAATGTTTATAAACCCTAAATGTTCAAGATTTGAGTGAAATGAAAAATTAATTGGTGATTTTAATTTGCAGTTATAAATTTGAAAAATCTAAACACCTTGTATAATTTTTTGAGAAATACCTGAATATTTAGTACCCCTAACATTATAGTATTATATTTACTATATTTTAGGAATTATCTTACCATAGAGGACTATATTATTTCTTTTATTTTTTACTTCTAGCGTTTTAGGTTTCCAAGAAATCTTAAGGTAAGTGTTTTTATGCAGTTTCTTCACCCTGTAATTCATTATTTATTGAGAATTCATAAAAATGTGTTTATTATTTTATAATACATTTTCTATAAATATTTATCTTGAAATTTCTCATGAAATCTTCTTGATCATATTTTATGAGTATTAAACATAGAATTGATAGAATTACTGTGATATAGATTCCCTTTATTATAATCTAGATTTCCTTTATTATGACATGGATTTCCTTATAATATTTCATAAATTAACGAATTCCATGTTAGTGTTTATCCCTTTTTAAATAGATTTTAATGAGTTATTTTTTTAATAAATTTATGAGTTAAGGTTTTGGTTTCTAAAGAAAATACCTTGATTTAACTAAAAGGGTGATGACCCATGTTCTGAAATGAATTTATGAATTTAAAATAATAAATATTTTTTTGAATGCCTTAGGCCTATTTTAAAAGAGATGATTGGTTTAAAGGCCCATAAGATATTTTGATTTTGATCTATTAAAGGAAGAGGTTATTATTACCCTTTCTAAATACTGAATTTTAAATAAATGATTTATTTGAAATTGATGATTCTTGATGTCACAATTGTAACTTGATCATCTAATGTGATAATCCATTAGTATAACTTACTTGATTATTATGATTCACATTGATGGGTTTTGAAAAATAACTATTCAATTTGAGGGAGTTTATGGGTGAGTGAGAGATCAGAATAAGGACTTCTTGAAATGTTAAGGGTTTAGACTCATGTTGATATTTATAAGGATACCATTTTGTGATTCTCGTTACCTGATTATCTCACTCAACTTCATTGACTAGTGATGGGAACCTGCATAGTTTTATGATATGAACTATATATATATTTTATAGATGAATCAAAACCAATATAGTGGATATGTAGAGAAAAGTACACGAGGATATGGATGTGTGGTAAGGAAAGAGGGTGTGTTTGGCCCTAGTTTACTTAAGTCCCATGATACAAGATATAAGACATACAATCAATCGTGATGATTTATTGATTAACTTGAATATGTTGGATACACTATCATATATAATCCATACCCATGACATATTTATACTCGATATTCAATATAGGTCAATGTTTTTTTATCACTACTTGGCATAGGAGTTTACTTTCATGATTGGTTACCAATCTTAATTGACCTATTTATTGAGATATTACACCTTGAATATATTTTATTGACTATTGTACAACTTGTTGATATCTTATACATATTATTAATTTTTATTGTTTTATATGACTTTAACTTGTGAAATGGTTTTCAAATATTTTCAATAAAAGGTTTTGTTTTTAAATTATTGAAGACATATTTCTAGTTATGGATTTTATAAATGGTCTTAAAATGTTTAAAGTTTTACTTATAAAAAAAATCACATGGTAAACTGATCTAAATGGATTTAGTATCCTATTTTGAAATGTAAATCCTTATTTACTCTTATTGTACTCTCTTTTAGCACTTTTTAATTACCATCTGAAGTAAACTCAAAGACTCATTGGTGAAATCCTACTGGGATTTGTAGATCACAACCTACTTACAACATTTAATGGTTATAACCTTTATGATACTGTATAAGGTTCTCATGTTCTCATCATATTCCCTTTAGGGTTCATGCTTTTTAGGATAAGGTCATGTGATATGAGTCATGGTGGGTGGTCATGGACCACCATGGGCTGAGTTTTTGGTCATTTGTTTTGGTTTTAGTTTTGTATTGTCTCATGATTCACTAATATAGTTATATTTATTTATTTATATGATGATGTTTACATTGTGGAATTTTACTTTATTCTCTTATTCTACATAAGAAACCATTACCATAGAATTTTTGGATGCCCATTCACTTGTTTCCAGCACATGGGGACCAGTAACACTCTTATAGTCATTGGATAATAAGTTTTAATATTTATTTAGATGAAACTTATTGTTGGTTCATTACAACTGGTATCAAAGTTGGTCTTTACCTAAAAGAATTAAATTTTCCTTAGAATACCATATTTAATTAGGGGTGAGTCATGGTATAATGAAGAGTATGAGTTTTTCAGGACTCAAGAGGTTGTTCATGAGTGGGTGCTAGATCACCACCTCTTCGTGATGATACTTGAGTTATTAGGGAAAGTGGGGACTTGTGTCCTTATTTTGATTTATTTTTTTCTTGATGATAAATTAGATTAATATTTCTGATGTAATTATATTTTATTTTGATAATCTCATACACTTTTTGAAATTAGAATGGAAATACGACTAGAGCCATACTGTGCATTCAAAATATTGTAAACTTTGAATAATGAGTGTGACTAATATGGAAGTCAATATAGGAAATATTGTGAGGTTTTTGTGTGGTTTACTAGACCCTGAAACCAATACATGCATATTTCTATTCTAATTCTAAACTTGGTACCCTTTCTATTTGTTTCCAAAATGACTTAACCTGTGTGAGGTTAGTTTATAGGGTTCTTTTTGGGAATGGAAATTTTGTGTGTGGTATGTTTCATGATATTATTTTGTGGTTTCAATTGTAATATTATTGTTATGATTTTAAATATATTAAAAAACCAAATTTTTGATTTATATCAAATTTTAGTTGAGTTCTTTGGAAAGTGTTTTCAATTACCAAAATCCATTATGAAATTTTTGGTTTAGAAAAATGATTTTCAAAGACTATCATATAATATAATAAAGAAATATTTTAAGAAGAAATGTAATGCCCCGACCCTAGCTACCCAGAGTCAGTGCATTATTATATAACATTAGCATGATCACAATGGATCAAATCCTGAAAGAACGATCAGTTTAGTAGCCTTTAAAGTACTAGATACATATATAAGTTTTACATTACATTATAAAATGAAAAACAATAAACAAAATTATCTTATTTGAACACATTCATATTCCTTAGACTATCCCTACAGGTCAATTATAATATACTTCTTCGCATCTAGGGAGAAATAAAACATAGATAGGGGTGAGATCAGATGCTCAGTAAAGATAACAATATAGCGGAAACATTCATAAATAATCATAAACATTTAAGGAAATGTATAAGACAAAAACACAAACCTTTTAAACTTAAAAATTAGTATAATATGGCAAAGATAAATCAAATAATTCCATTTACTTATTCACATGGATATTCTACTAGTCGAATAATCACATGTAATATAAAATAACCAATTTCATAATGATGGAATGCATAATGCCATATTTCATAACCACATCTTCAAGGCCTCATGCTAAGACTACAAATCATATTTTTTCAAGGCCTTGGGCCAAGACACTAGTTTGTCTCATGAGACCCACTGATGCATCGAGGAGCTATAACAAGCTCCATCCATCACTTACTAAGTCCAATGCATTCCTCATATGAAAAGGTTGAAACATAACATAAATATTTGTATTAAAACTAGCATACAAAATGTTTATACTTTATCCATAAACCATGAATCGTATAAAAATAACACATCCACAGTCAAACATATAAAAAAAAACTTCAATATAATATGGAAGATTTGTATCATAATAAATCAGCTTCAAACAAGTTTAAAATCCATCAAAGGATGTTGATATAGATGAAATGAAAACTATTTGAAAGAAATACCTATTTCTATTTTGAAATAATTTAAAAGTCAAAAAATTATAAAATAAAACATTTATTTTGAAAATATTCTTATAATATTGTAAGGGAAGAATCAAAGGTGTTATAATAGCAGAAAATTTCTGCACCCACCGTATAAGTTAAAAAACATTCTTTCCATAATTTTGTCGAAAAGGTCGTAAAGGACCTTATTTGGAAAATGATAGAAAGATTCCTTTATAAACATATTATAAAAAGTCAAAAAAGGGTATAAATGAATTTAAATCAGAGTCTAGGAAATAGTAAAAATATTTTGAAATATATTTTAAAAAAACATGGATGTAGATGATAAAGAGGTCTCAGTAGATACTCACATATAAACAACCTCAAATAATGGAGAGATTGTAGAATTAACCCTCACCTTGTACTTTTCCTTGGACAAGGGTACATTAAAATTCTGTATAATAGTTAAATAATTCTTATTAAATTATACAAGAACCACATACTTAAATATGATATCATATATGATCTTCTAATATTGCTTTGTTAATAAAATTTTAGTTATATCATTATTTTGGGTGTTAACTGATTCATTTTCCTTTATATGTTTTGTTATGTAAGTCATGTTTTTTATGTATATGATGTATTTGATTCATATATATAATGATATTTTGTTGTTAAACATTATTTTTAACCATAAAATGAAATTTTTTCTTGAATGATTATGATGGGGAATGAATCTCATCGCGTTCGTGGAGACGGTAATCCGTACGTACGCACGAGTGACAATATCATTATATTAATGGTGAAATAATATTTAATTAGATGGTGTATCATATATAAAGAATAATTAACATGTTATATTTATTATTTACATCAATTATACTCATTATTATACCCATCCAAATAATTAAGTGTTTGAATAACAAATTACACCACGACATGGAGACGGTAAGCCGTACGTACACACGTATGGTGACATGTCATTCATAGGATGGATAGAATAATGAATATGGTTGTACCATATTTATAATAACATCACAGTATGTATAAGGTACTGGATTTATTATTTTTTTATGGAAACTACAAATAATGAGGAAGTGGAAGAAGAAAAGAACATTGAAAAAAAGGTGGTGAAATTATTACCTCTTCTTCAGGTGTTTCCTTTTGAGTTGATCAAAAGGGATCCTTAGGTTGGCTTTTTGAACAAAGTAAGGCCTCTAGGTAGAATTGAGGATAGTTTTGAGGTTATTTGGGTAGGTTTTGGCCGATCCAAAATGGATTTTGAGGTGTGATATTGAGAGAAGGGGAAGTACCCTTTTATTAGAGAGGTGAGGGTCACTTTAGAAAAGATTAAAATATTATTTTATTATACAATAATATTCGGTTTATAATGGCTCCAAAATGATTTATTTAGAGACTAATATGGGGATAGGTTGAAAACCTCTCAACCAATAGGTTTTAGATAGGTTTAGGTCACCATATTAACCTTATCTTTTAGATTTAACTCTTAGTTAAATAGTTTAACTTTTACCATGTATTCTTATATTATTATAATAAATGGTTAATAAACATACTATAAAATTCAAGATAACCCCAATTGGTTCATTATTAATATATCTAACCCTATATAAGTCCTTTGGCCAAACCTTATATTTTTAGAAATATTATATCAATTAATAATATAGTATTTGTTTTAAAAACTCATTTATGTCAATTTGACACTATTTGGTATTTTGTTTTTGTGAAAGTCATAAAAACATGATTACTTTGAAAAAAATTCATTGAATCATCCCTAACATGTCATATTAATCTAGGAAATTTGTGTAATTCATCCAAAGTATCAATTTACATTTATTTTTATATTTATAATATCAATTATTTTAATCTTTCATTAATAAGGTAATTACTGCATCATTATTCTATCATAAATAAATTTTATTATTTAATGTATAAAAATTATAAATAGAATACCATTATGTATTAAATCTTTTTATCTTTCTAATTAATATTTATAGTCGAATTTATCTTATGTATAAACCTATATTAAAAATGGTTTAGTTATTAAACATTGAATTCAACACTTTTAACTCTTCTTTAAATAAAATAATAATAAATGTCCTAATCTAATCCAAGTCTACCTAAAGGATCATATTTTATTCCTAAGGTTGGTTTTGGTTAAAATAAATTTATCCAATAGAATTGGGACATGTTTTAGGCTAATTATAATATAAGTTGTTACCTTTAATTACCCTATTTACTTTTAACCGTGGTAAATAAGTCAAAAGTTACTATTCACTAAAAATTATTTTCATCTTATTGAACCAAATTCTACTTTCTGATGTCAACCATGTCTCTCATATTTTTTAAATTCAATTCACAGAAGCGGTAAAATTACATTTTATGCCAATTTTTAAAATCACCTAGAAGGTGGGTAAAAGACGGTAAAAATTTCAATAAAATTATATATATCTAATATTATTATAAAATGAATCCAATAAATTAAATTGAATATAAATAGGTATTATGTAACTACTTTTACCTAACATAAATTTAAATAAGATAACTAATTTTTTAAAAAAGAAGACGGTTTTAAACAATAACGTAGTATTTTTCACTATTCATAAAAATGGAAGTTTTCAGAAAAATAACAAAAATTCACCCTAAGTTAATTTTGATATTCCAAATTCAAAAATAAAGTCCATTTTAAAAAATAAAATTTATACAATTTCAATAAGTAGGTATTACTATTCATAACTTCTAGTTTGATTGGTTGTGGAGTGTTAAAACTCCAAGTTGCGTACAACGCAAGCTATTGTATTATTCAAAGAGAAATATACAATGGAAGCTTGGGGTGTTACATTATCCCCTCCTTAAATTAATTTCATCCTCTAAATTTCTAGAATATTACTACATAAAAATATTTGGGTGGTTCTTCACCATAAGTTTCTTAGGTTCCCACGTTGCCTCTTCCTTCTTATAGTTTCTCCATGGAACTTTCACCAGACGAGTCATATGGTTTCTCAACACTTGTTCTCTGGTATCAAGAATTATGATAGGCTATCCGCAATAAGAAAGATCAGGTTACAGTTCTATTTCTTCATAGGTGAGTACATGCATTGGGTCAGGCATGTATTTTCTTTACAGTGATACATGGAACACATCATGAACTTTAGAGAGACTTGGTGACATTTCCAAACGATAAGCTACATACCCAATTAATTCTAGAATTTAAAAAGTTCTGATGTACCCGAGACTTAATTTACCCTTCTTACCGAATCGTATAACTCCCTTCCATGGATATACCTTCAAGAAGACATGATCTCTTACTTGAAATTCTAAATCCTACCTTCAGTTATCAGTATAGATATTTTTCCTACTTTGAGCTTATTTGATGTGGGTTTGGATAATCTTCACCTTTTATATTATTTCCTCAACAAGTTCTGGGCCTACGAGTTTTCTTTCACCAACATCATCCCAACAAGTTGGTGTGCGACATCTATTTCCATACAACACTTTAGATAGTGTCATCTGAATACTTGAATGAAATCTATTGTTATAGGGAAATTATATGAGAGGTAAATATTGACTCCACATACCTTGAAATTCAAGTGAGAAAGATCTCAACATGTCTTCTGAGGTTTTAATTGTCCATTCCGATTGTCCATTAGTTTGAGGGTGGTAGGCAGTGCTCAAACAAAGTTCAGTATCCAAGGCCTTCTGAATAATTTTCCATAATCTTGATGTAAAATGGGGATCATGATTAGAAACAATTGATATGAGTACTCCATGAAGTCTTATAACATCATTAATACATAGTATTGCTAAACGTTTAAGTGGTAAATCTTCTCTTATAGTAAGAAAATGTGCTGACTTGGTAAGACGATCAACAATGAACCATATTGCATCATTACTTCTAGGATTCTTTGGTATTCCCATGAAAAAATCCATCATAATATCATCCCATTTCCACTTAGGTATGGGAAGAGGTTGCATGACTCCTCTAGGATGTTGTCTTCCAACCTTTACCTATTAAAAAACCATACATATTGACACATAATCAGCAATATCCCTTTTCATGTTGTCCCACCAAAAATGTTCCTTCAAATATCTATACATCTTAGTGCTACCAGGGTGTGTAGAGAAATTAGAGCTATGGGAATCATCCAACAATTCCCTCTTTAGATCAAGTATATTGGGAACACAAAGACTCTTCCCAAATTTCAAAATCCCATCTTCATATACGAAGTTGATCAATCTCCCATCATTCACAGCTTTATTTTTATTTTGAAACTCCTCATCATCGGCCTGATAACTTTTTATCCTTTCTATTAAAGATAGTTTGGCAACCATTTGAAAAAGTATTGATGTTTCACCTTCCATGATTATTCCCATATCTATCTTTACTAAATCCATGAACATAGGATCCATTTCAACTATCATCTTGTTCAAAACTCCATGATCCTTTCTGCTCAAAGCATCTTCCACCTTATTTGCCTTCCTCAGGTGGTAGTGTATAGTGCAATCATAATCTTTGAGTAGTTCGACCCATCTCCATTTCCTCAGGTTGAGTTCTTTTTGTGAGAAAATATACTTCAAAATCTTGTGATCAGTATATATCTCAAAATTTTTACCATAGAGATAGTGTCTCCATATATTTAAAGCAAATATTATAGGTGATAACTCCATATCATGAGTAGGATAGTTTTATTCATGAATTTTTAGCTGTCGTGATGCATAGGCAATGACCCTATCATTCTATATAAGGACACAACAAAGTACTTTCTTTGAAGCATCACTATAAATAACAAACCCATCATTCCTCGATGGTAGAGTCAAGATAGGAGCATTGACTAATATTTTATTTAGTTATTCAAAACATTCTTCACTCCCTTTCTTCCAAACAAATTTAACCCCTTTACATGTGATCTTGGTTAATGGGTTAGCCAATCAGGAAAAATTCTGGATGAAATGTCGATAATAACCTACTAAACCAATAAAACTGCGTACATTAGTTATACTCATAAATTCTGGACATTCTTGTATTGCATTGGTGTTTGAAGGATCAATAGAGATTCCATCCTTAGAGACAATATAGACAAGAAAATAAATCTCCTGAATCCAGAATTCACACTTTCTAAACATCCCATATAATTCATTTCTTCTAAGAGTCTTTAGAATAATACTCAAGTAATTTTCATGATCTTAGTAGATTTTGGAGTATACTAAGATATCATCAATAAATACCACTAAAAATTAATCAAGATACTCCTTGAAAACTCTATTCATTAGATCCATGAAAATAGAGGGTGCATTAGTCAGTCCAAAAGGTATTACTATAAACTTGTAATGCCCATACCTAGTATGAAATGCTATCTTCAGATTGTCTTCCTACTTCACACACAACTGATGATATCTAGATCAAAGGTCAATCTTTGAAAAATATTGAGCTCCATGAAGTTGGTTGAATAAATCATCAATGCGAGGTAGGGGATACTTATTCTTTATTGTTATAGAATTGATATCCCTGTAGTCAATACACAACCTCATAGATCTATCTTTCTTCCTAACAAAAAGAATATGGGCTCCCCATAGAGAAACACCAGGGTGAATAAATCCCCTATTACTCAATTCCTCTAGTTTTTTCTTTAGTTCCACTAATTCTATAGTGGACATTCTATAAGGGGTCTTCGATATGGGCCTTGAACCGGGAATTAAATCAATGGAAAACTCAATTTCTCATTCTGGAGGAGGTCCTGGTAAATCCTCCGGAAACACATCAACATAGACTTGTACAATAGGTACATCCTCTATTAGAACATCCTTTTCCTCACCCATATTTATTTCATTCTCTTCCTTCCCAATAATTGAATTTAGTAGAGCTACTGGGGGTAGATCTAGATAACAATCATGTGGCAATGTTTCTACTCTAAAGATAAGGTAACCCTTATCATCATTGAAAATTGAAACCTTATTCTTCTTGAAATAATTTTTTACAACATGGTCCAAAAGACAATCCATTCTGAGGATTATATCAAATTCAATCATGGGTATGACGATGATATCAGAAGATAAAGAACATTTATATTCTCTAATGGGAACTGATTCACAAAACATTGTTGCAATGATACCTCCCTTAGGAGTTTTGACTGAAAACTCCCTTGTTAAATCAAATTGGAAATATCTAATTTTCTTAGAAAACTAAGAAGATATGAAACAATGCGATGATCCAGAATCAAATAAAGTATTGTCTAAACTTGAGGAAAATATTAAATTACCTGCCACCATATCTTTAGAAGCTTCAAACTCAGTAGTAGTGATCTCATAAGCTTGACCTTGATCCCTTGTCCTTTTCTGAGGTATGTTTCATTGGTGCTTAGTATATTAATTTTCATAATTCCCCTTTTCTATACAATTGTAGAATTCAACATTGATAGCCTCTTTCTTTCCCTTACAATCACGAGCTTGGTGGCCTTTTTCACCACACTTGTAACAGACTCACATTCCCTTCAGGCAAGTACCGAGGTGTTTCTTCCCACATTTACTATAGGATGGATATTCAACTTTTCCTTTCTTCCACTTATTTCCATTTCCATAGTGTTCAAAAGATCTCTTCTTCTCTTTCTTTGCTTTAAAGTCATAAGAATTAGAGAATTCCTTTTCTATCTTGATAGCACATGAGATAATATCTTTGTATGATGAGAAGGATTGTGAGACTAATGCTCAATAGAGAAATAGTTTTAACCCATCAAATAATTGACCAATATTACTCCTTGGGTTACATATATAATCTACTACATGCCTTGCTAGCCTTGTAAAGTTAGCCTCATACTTTGTGACATTCTCATCCTCTTTTTTCCTATAACTCAGAAATTGTCTTTCCATATCCGCTCAGTGGTCACGAGGAAAGTATTTTTCTAAGAAAATATCTTTAAACTCCCTCCATTACATATTTAATACTTTTTTATCCTCCTTTATGTTTTGAATTAATGACCACCATTGATCTGCATCTCCCATGAGGTGATAAACTGCCATGACAACTTTTTCCCTTTCGCTACTCCCCAAAGCATGAAATATTTTCTCTAAGGAACTTTTCCATTGCTCAGATACAGATGTATTTGTAGTCCTATTGGACATTGGTGGTTGTTTTCTCATGAATCAGTATAATATTGATCCTCCATGTTTTGGATTAGGGTGCTCCATACGGGTAAGGTTATTATTAATAACCTGAGTGAGTTGTCCTAGTATGGTGATAAGCTGATCAGCACCAATTTAATCACAAGCTCCACTATAATTATCTTAAGTAGGAGGGAAATACCTACATGGATTACGTGTTTTGATATGATTTCCATTCCTTCCACTAGGTGCCATTTCTAAATAATGTCATACACAAGATTAGTTTATGAATCACAATACATAATTCCCAACATGTAAAATACTTAACATAAATTGACAGTTTATGGATATAATCCATAATCATAGAAATGTTTTCTTTGAAGAGGTATATAATCATAAATCCTTCATAAATTTTTGTAAATAAAATGTGAATTATCCTAAGCATATCCCCCAAGAGTGTCGTAACCAAGAGTGCAGCAAGGCCCGTTGTCGTATACCAGGATACCCCGGGTCAAGCCCGAAACTCCTTTTCAGAGTTTTTAATCCTAGGTACATCTATGCCAGAGCTGCCTCTACCTGATCATATTCAGATAGGTATGTATTTCTTGGAAAATACACAAAATATCTACACTACCAAAATTTTAGGAAGTTCTTCTATACTAATCCTCAAAGTCTATATTAGGGTAATTTTCTCTAATAAGAGTTTTTCTAAATCTAGCTTCCAAGGTTTGTACTAAACTTCTCTGATACCAACTATAATTCCCCAACTCTAGTTACCTAGATTCGGTGCATTATTACATAACATTGGCATGATAACAAGGGATCAAATCATGAAATACCGATTAGTTTAGTAGCCTTGTAAGTACTAGATACATACATAAGTTTTTCTTTACATTATAAAATGAAAAAAAATCAACAACATTGTATCCTTTTAACACATTCATATTCCTTAGACTATCCCTGTAGGTCAGTCATAATATAATTTTTCACATCCTGGGAGAAATATAACATAGAAATGGGTGAGCTCAGATGCTCATTAAGGATAAAAATATAGCGGAAACATTCATAAATAATCACAAAAATTTAAGGCAATATATAAGACAAAAACACAAGACTTTTAAACTTAAACTTCATCATAATATAGAAAATATAAATCAAATAATTTTATTTACTTATTCACATGGATATTCTACTAGTCAAATAATCACATGTAATATCAAATTGCCAATTTCATAATGATGGAATGCATAATGCCAGACTTCATAACCACATAGTCAAGGACTTATTCTAAGACTACGAATAAGATTTTGTCAAGGCCTTGTGACAAGACACTAGTTTGTCTCATGAGACCTACTGATGCTTCGATGAGCTATTGCGAGATCCACCTATCACTTACTAAGTCCAATGCATTCCTCATATGAAAAGGTTGAAACATAACATAAACATTCGTATTAAACCTAGCATACGAAATGTTTATACTTTATCTATAAACCATGAATGGTATAAAAATAACACATCCACAATAAAACATATCACAAAACCTTAAATAAAATATGGAAGATTTGTATCATAATAAACCAACTTCAAACAAGTTTAAAATCCATCAAAGGATATTGACATAGATGAAATGAAAACTATTTGAAATAAATACCCCCCTTTTTATTCTAAAATAATTTAAAAGTCACATAATTATAAAATAAAACATTTATTTTTGAAAATATTCTTATAATATAGTAAGGTAAGCTTTGAAGGTGTTATAATGGAAGAAAATAGCCTCACCCGCCATATAAGTTAAAAAAACATTCTTTCCTTAATTTTGTCGAAAAGGTCATAAATGACCTTCTTTGGAAAATGACGGAAAGTTTCATTTATAAAAATATTATAAAAATTAAAAAAGGGTATAAATTAATTTAAAACATAGTCTAGTAAATAGTAAAAATATTTTGAAATACATTTTTAAGAAACAAGGATGTGGATGATAAGGAGGTCCTAGTAGATACTCATATATAAACAACCTTAGATAATGAAGAGATTGTAGAATTAACCCTTACCTTGTAGTTTTAATTTGTTGAGGGTATGTTAAAATCTTGTATAATAGTTAAATAATTGTTATTAAATTATACAAGAACCACATACATAAATATTATATCATATATGATCTTCTAATATTGCTTTGTTAATAATATTTTAGTAGTATCATTGTTTCGGGGGTTAACTGATTCGTTTTACTTTATATGTTTTGTTAAGTAAGTCATGTTTTTTATGGATAGGATGTATTTTAATCATATCCATAATGATATTATGTTTTTAAACATTATTTTTAACTATAAAATAAAAATTATTCTTGAATAATTAGGTTGGGGAATGAATCTCATCGTGTTCGTGGAGACGGTAATCCGTACGTATGCACGAGCGACAATATCATTATATTGATGGTGAAATTATATGTAATTTGATGGTATATCATATATACAGAATCATTAAAATTTTATATTTATTTTTTACATCAGTTATACTCATTATTATACCCATCCAAATAATTAAGTGTTTGAATAACAAATTACACCACGACGTGGAGACGGTAAGCCGTACATACACATGTATGGTGACATGTCATTAATAGGATGGATAGAATAAAGAATATAGTTGTACCATATTTATAATAACATAAAATTATGTATAAGGTACTACAGTTATTATTTTTTTATGAAAACAACAAAGAAAGAATAATTTAAAGAAGAAAAGAACTTTGAAAAAAAGGTGGTGAAATTATTACCTCTTCTTTGGGAGTTTTTTTGAGTTGATCAAAAGAGATCCTTAGGTTGAATTTATGATCAAAGTAAGGCCTATAGGTCAAACTGAGGATAGTTGGTATGATATTTGGGTAGATTTTGGCTGAGCCAAATGTCTTTGGAGGTGTGATATTGAGAGAATAAGAAGTACCCTTTTATAAGAGAGGTGAGGGTCACTTTAGGAAAAGATTAAAATATTATTTTATTATACAATCATATTCGGTTTCTAATGGCTCAAAAATGATTTATTTTGAGGATAATGTGTGTATTAGTCAAAAACGTTCAACCAATAGGTTTTAGATAGGTTTAGGTCACCATATTAACCTTATCTTTTAGATTTATTTCCTAGTCAAATTGTTTAACTTTTACCATGTATTCTTGTATTATTATAATAAATAGTTAATAAACTTACTATAAAAATCCAAGAGAACCCCAAGTGGTTAATTATTAATATATATAACCTTATCTAAGTTTTTTTCCAAACCTTTTATCTTTAGGAATATTATATAAAATAATAATATAGTATTTTTTTAAAAAACTCATTTTTGTCAATTTTGACACTTTGGTATTTTGTTTTTGTGAAACTCATAACAACATTATTAATTAGAATAAAATTCATTGAATCAAACCTAACATGTCATATTAATCTAGTAAATTAGTTTAATGCATCAAAAGTATCAATTTACATTTATTTTGATATTTATAATATCAATTATTTTAATCTTTCATTAATAAGGTAATTACAACATCATCATTGTGTCATAAATAATTTTAATTATTTAATGTGTAAAAACTATAAATAAAATACCATTATTTAGGAAATATTTTTATTTTTCTAATGAATATTTATATTCGAATTTATCTTATGTATAACCCTATATTTAAAATGGATTAGTTATTAAACTTTGAATTTAACACTTTTAACACTTCTTTAAATAAAATAATAATAAATGTACTAATCTAATCCAATTAGACCTAAAGGATCATATTTTATTCCTAATGTTGGTTTTGTTTGAAATAAACTTATCCAATAGAATTAGGACTTGTGTTAGGGTAATTATAATATCATTTTTTACCTTTAATTACCATATTTACTTTTAACCGGGGTAAATAAAAGTTAAAAGTTACTATTCAAAAAAAATTATTTTCATCTTATTGAAACAAATTATACTTAATAATGTCAAACATTTATCTTAGATTTTTAAAATTCAATTCACATAATTGGTAAAATTACTTTTTATGCAAATTTTCAAATACGCCTTGAAGGTGGGCAAAAGACGGTAAAAAGTTCAATAAAATTTTATAAATCTAATATTATTATAAAATGACTCCAATGAATTACATTTAATATAAATTGGTATTATGTATCTATTTTTAAGTAATATAAATTTAAATACAAAAACTAATTATTTAAATAAAAATTTAGTTTTAAACAATAACGTAGTGTTTTTCACTATTCATTAAAAATTGAAAGTTTTTAGAAATATACCAAAAATTCACCCTAAGCTAATTTTGATATTCCGAATTCAAAAATGAAGTATATTTTAAAAAATAAAATTTGTAAAATTTAAAAAAGTTTGTATTAATATTCATAACTACTAGTTTGATTGGTTGTGGTGTGTTAAAACTCCAAGCTGTGTACAATGCAAGCTATTGTATTATTTAAAGGGAAACATACCATGGAATCTTGGGGTGTTACAATAAATTTTAGTTTTTAGTGTTTTTAAAATGGAAATGGTTTTGGAATTTTAAAATGTAAATAATTATTTTGAAACTATGTAATAATTTCCATGATATGACACATGTTTTTTTGAAACTATGATAGGTTTTTGTCAATATTTCACATTTTTAAAGATAAGTGTAATGTTTTATGGTGGAAAAAATAATGTTATTTTAAAAAATAATTATTTGATAAAATTAGTTTTATGTATTGTTTTAAATCATTTTTCTTTTTTGTATTTTGTTTTTGGGTTTTTCCAATGTTTATGAGACTAAGTTTTGTGATGTCTAGAAATGTCGCCCAAAAATTACTTTAAGAAAGATAGAAAATTTGTTCATATGCACATTCATTGAAATACGTCTTCAAGTTTTTTAGAAGTGGTGCCCCTAGTTTATGAATTTACCTAGAATATTAATCAAGTGGCAGAGCTAGAACCTTTATAACATTTAGACCCCACCCAAGTCATCTTGGATCATCTAAAACCTTCTTATAGGGGTGAGAAGGGTTATCCTTATATAGTGAAGTGGATTAAAGTTGTTGAAGGGATTTGTGATTATTTCAAGACACATGATGCTCTGAGGGTCAATTCTATCAACTCTTTATTTGAGGGACCCAACCAAGAGTGGTGGGATGTCATGATTCCATCCTATTTAATTGAAATAATGTCTTGGGGAATCTTCATGTTTTTCTTCATCTGGTGGTAGTATCCTGAGGATATAAAGAAATAGAAAGTTTCCGAGCTATTGTGTTTTATTCAAGGTGAGATATTTATTACAAAGTATGCCATGAAATTCCCAAGTTTGGTATGTTTCTCACTTGATCTTGTTAGCGATGACATCCTTAAATCTCACTATATCAAAATAGTTCTTCTCCCAGACCTTAGAAACACCATTCCATTAGTATTTCTAACCTCTTATCAATTGGTTCTTAAAATAGAATTGTTACTTGAAGAAAATATAGAAAATTGAAAGGAAATTATTAATACCTTATTTTTTATTGACATAGGAGAAGATGTCCCATCAGGTGGACCACTGGTGTTAGTGGAGTAGGGATAATCTTATTAGAAAAAATATAAGGAATCTCATATGTTTATATTGTGGAATACTTGTTCATTCTAATAAGTTGTGTTTGAAGGCTTCAATAGTTTGTAAATAGTGTGGCCATTCATCCCACCTTAAGAGGTTATATATTTTGGGCTACTAAAAGGGAAAGTTTTTGTAAGGGATTATTAGCTCCTAACCGTAGGGTAGTAAATTCTCCATGATAATAGGGCACTAACCATATGCATCAGAGTGAATCTTTCTACACATTGGAGGAGCTACCGATTATGGTTGACAGTCATCCAGATTGATTTTCTAGACGATGAAGTAGAAATCATTTGAGTTTTCCTTTTTGTATTTCATTTTTTGGTGACTTACTTTTTCTAGGGAAAAATTGTGGCTTGCTTTGGGTATTTTTTATATGTTCTCTTATGGAACTTGGTTGCGACTATGATGAAAATTTCATTTTATTGAGATCTCTATTGTTTTACCTTGTTGATGTGTACTCTTGAGTGGTTAGCCATCACCTTTATTAGTTTCAATTATTTGAGGATTTCTGGGATCTTGGGGATAGAGTGGAATCTTATTCTAAGAACCTATTGACGTTTGAGGTTGTTTTCTTTTGAAATACCTCATGTTTCTTATATCCATAGGTGTCTTCCTATGGTTGGCGCTAGATACCATTATTTTCGGTTTTTGTTCCTTGATAACCTCTTGTTATTGCCTTGTTGGATAGAACTCAATATTGATGTAATGGATGATATATAGGGCCCTATTTTTGTACTATCCATGTTGTTTTGTGTTCTTATTAGTTAGACATGGATATACCATGGGATTGAACTTGAGTGACTAGGACTCTGTGGGTTCTTGATGGACTAAGAAACTAGAGGTACTGGTAGGTGATTTGATGAGACCATTTTTGGGTGAGGCTCTGTGTTTAAAATCTTAGGTTACTAATGAGTACTTTCTTAGGGTAGAAAGCCTTATCAGTTTTATAACTTGACTATGGATAGTTGGAATATTTATGGATCTTTAGAGAATTACCTAGTTTTGGAATCAATGAGGTGATTTGGATATTCCACTCCCCGAGGTGTCAATTTATTCTCTTGGATATTTCATTTTGTCATGTAAACAAAGTATCTTCATTGAGTCGAAGAGATGTTTTTCGGTAAGAGTTTTTCCTCATTTAACATTGTTTTGGTGAATCTTTAAATAGTGTGGATACCTATGAAATGTTTTAGTTTCTCTCTAGTTATTTTTAGAGTTTCTATTGGTGTTTTTGTGTTTTTTATAGAATTATAGTTGCACTTGATAATAGATTTTGTGAGAGTATTATTCTATTTGGTGAACCTCCCACCTAATGGGTAAATTGTGGGAGTTCTTTTAGTCTCTTTTTACTATATTTTGAACTAGAAGCTTTCTAGGGGAAGAAAGTATAACATCCCAGATTCAGAATCCACTCAAAGTTTACCCGTACCTAGTTGGCCACATGGCCTCAAGCGTATATCCCCAAATGCCAGAGGCTACCGACTAGTAGCGAGGGCCTGAGTGTGATAGTGGGGAAAATATGCCTTCATTAGAAGAGTATAACATAGTAGAATAAAATAATATATAGATAGCAGAAGTAGTAATACCATACAACTGAAGTAAACAGTGGAAGACTGATATTATAAGTAACCAAACATCATTCCACACAAAAGGTGATGCAGCATGTCACATGTTCTAAGAAAAAAACCAAAACAAGTACACTGTATTAATAAAAAATATATGTCTCAAAAGAAAAAAAGGAAAAAAAGAGTCTAGGAAGCATCACAAGACTTGGCTCGGTCCCATGCTTTCCTACCCCTGAGAAGAAAATCAAGTACCCTTAGAAGTGAATTTTCCCTTATCAACACCTGCAATCATATAATCTATTTGGGCCCAAAAGCATAACCCAAATAAGGTGCGAGACTAAATCCTAGTAGGAAACCACCCAAGATCTGTGATAATTTTTCAATAAATATATATAACAAGAAGTGTATAATAGTGAAGTAGTAAACCAGAAGGTACTCAAAAGTAAGAACAATAGTTGTCTCAGAAGATAATATAACCATGTACAAGTGAAGACCGAATCCAAGATTGTGATTTGTATTAGAAAATGCGTCATTAGTCATTCTATTTCATTATTAAATTACATTGGATTATATAAAATTCTCAAGGTCTGACCTAGGCCCGACGTCCCCCCCGTATAAAAGTAATCGTCAACTCATTACATAATAATCATTTACTCATTTTCCAATAGAGCCCGTACTGGGTATCCCTCAATGGATCCTAGGTTTTCTAAACATTTTAAATAAGAATCAATTATCGCAACCACCCTATCTATGGCTCACTCACAACCTTTACATAATTAAGCTTTTGATCCCATCCATTATCTTTTAATCAAGACAATTTTCACCCAAGGTATATAAGGTGTAATTAGTCACATGATCCCAACCTTTCCTTTTAACTGATACTATGACTCGTCTATTTCTAATTACCCCTTATTAAACATTTCATACAAGTATCCACATGTAAATTAAACTATTAAATATATTTAACATATTAAATCATGTGGGTACATATCATATTACAAGAAACAGATGAAAATTAAACTGTAACATGGTTTAACATCAATAACTCACGTGGGAAGAATTCATATACAAGGAAACACATGGGAATTAAACTATTACATGGCTTTAATCATAAATCACTCACATGGGAACAATTTACATAACAAGCCTATTAAGTAATATAAACCATTACAAGGCCTTAACATAACCTAACTCATGTGGGCAGGTTCACAGTTGGAGAAAAACATTCCAAACATTCTTAAAGAGGCATATGCACAACATGGGGAAAAGGGGAAATAAATAATCCCAAACCATTAACCAATTCAATCAAAATTTATCACAAGTAAAATTCCATTATAAATGTAATTCATACTTGAAAACCCAATAAGATAAATGAGGCATGCCTCATAAGAAACCTCAACCAAATAGCCATAAACAGTCATTCCTTAAAAAACACACCCATGGGGTGGCCCTTAATCAAGGTAAAAAACCTAATTCATACATTAAAAAATTTATTCTATTATCTAAACTCTAATAGGAAACAATAAGGTTAAACTATAAATCAAGCGACACCCTAAAAATAGGTGTGTATCATTCTGACATATATAAACATCATGAAAAATTTTGAAAGTCACAAGACCACCTAACTCATACTCATATGACTCTACTCATCCAGTATTGGGCATCAATTCGACCTAGAATAGAGTAGATCTGCAAAACTAGAAAGAATGATCAACCTTCGATAACTAGGATGAGAGAAGAAATCTAGGAGAAAGGCTCAAGAGGAAGTTATCACTCACTAAGGGGATTCCAATGCAACTGACAATGATCAAAATGGAGTTCAAAAAAAGAATTAGGAGGCAAAATGACCTCTTGGTGCAGCTGTCCATTGACTGAGACAAGACCTTTTTCCATCTGATGAAACACAAGGCTACTACCTGATTTAAGAAATTTTATAAAATTACACAACATGTACTTGAAAATACATGCTGTTTATATATGAGTCCTGGCTGGACCATTACATGGTTTTGTACTGGGATCATACGGCATGTAACACTCCTTACACATTGTGTACTTGAAAATACATGGTGTGCAAGTTTCTTTTTTCCTTCATCTCCTTAAGTACAAACTGAAAGGAAAGATTCATCCCTCAAAGGAAGAACTAGGTTCTTAAAAACTACTCCCTTAAATAAATTCGTCCTTGAATTTCCCTCCCAAGGGTGGACAAGATTTTCTAAGAACAACTTTAGCTATTGAGCACGCAAGTCGGCCTCCCACGCCCGGGTCTCATCCTGTAAATAGTTGTGCTGCCATAACACCCATACTAGAGGAACTGACTGGCCCTAAAAAACCTTCATGCTCTTGTCAACTATACGTATCAGATTCTCCTCAAACAATGCATCAACCTGAAGCTCAACCTCCTTGGGATGAAAAATATGAGATGAGACTGAGTGATAGCGGTGCGGCTAAGATATGTGGAAGACGTCATGCATGTGTTGATACCTATGAGTCAACTGTAACTGATAGGCAACTGACCCTGCTCTCTCCAGAATCTCAAATGTCCTGACATATCTCGGTGAAATATTACCCTATCTTCTGATCCACCTCTATCCTAACCTCGTGGAAACATGTAGGAAAACTAGATCCTCGACCTCAAAATCCAGAGGTCTTCTAAGGTGATCGACAAAAGATTTCTAATGAGACTGTGCTACAGTCATCTACTTCTAAATCACCTGAACCTATTTGGTGGTCTCTTAGATAAGATGAGGTCCCAGGATAGCTGTCTCTCCTACCTCCAGGTAATACAGGGGTGATCAGCATGGCCTACCATACAAAGCCTCATACAGCGCAATCTAAAAAGTTGCATGAAAACCATTTTTATAGGAGAACTCAACCAAGGGTATATGTCTCTCCTAAGAACCCCAAAATCTAGGATGCTTGCTCGAAGCATGTCCTCCAGCACCAGAATCATGCACTCTGATTGACTATTTGTCTGAGGGTGGTATGTTGTTCTCAGAAGAACCTGTGTACCCAACACCCTCGGTAGCTCTTTCTAGAAATGATAAGTAAATTGGGCATCCCTATTTGAAATGAAAGAATGCAGGACCCCATGTAATTATACAACCTCACGAATGTAAAACTTCCCAAGCTCATCAAAACAGAAGGTTTCCTAGATCAGCATGAAATGTGAAACCTTCGCCAGCCTATCAAGAACAACTCACACTGCATCATTACCACGACACCTTCAACATAAAAAAACTCTACAAATCACACCCTTGATCATTCTAGTGATTCTACCGGCATGATTTCTTTTTAACTGGGAAAACCTGAACATAATAGGGGTCATAACAGTGGCTTCACAGTAAAGAATGGTTGAACTCCGATTGACCTCATCAAAAGTGGTCATACAATCTTTCCTAAATTTTTTTTACAGAATTTTACATCACACCTACCTTAAAATGGTGGAGTGTTTAAACAAGTAGAATGAAAAAAAATACGAAGAACAAGAAGGATAATGAGTCAAACCATTATCAGACGACTTATCTCAAAAATACCCAGCTTAGAAGGCCAACATATTACAATAGAACATAACACCTTCTCCCAAGGCACCAAACACCCACAACGATCCAAATAACCGAAGCTCGTATGTATCTCTCAGTGATTCTCATTTTTCAAGTCATCCCTTGATCAATAAAAAGGTAATGCCACAACATGAGTAAAGGAGAAAACTAGATCCATCCCACTGGAATCATTACCTCTTTTCAAAGCATCACATATGATCCTGACTATAAGTTTGATATAACCTCATATTCATCAAATAGGAGTCTAAGGAACTCACCAAGGTGGTCCATACTTCTCATTATAAGTGAGACTTTGGTACAAGGCCAAAATTTCACATAAGAAAACTTTCTGAAACTAGAGTGGCATCCACCTAGTGCTCATTTCAAGAAAAATAGAAGGTATCAAGATTCCTTACAAGGTGTTCCTACACGGTAACCCAAGTATCACTCAATATTAACCAAGCCTCAATTGAAACCACGTGTTTAATGAATAACACAAGAAAGATCACGAACTAGCCCACCGAATCTAAACTATAGTGTGGTACCTAACTGACACTGTCTTAGTGAATCCAGGATGACGTTAATATTGAGGACATGCTCATCTATTAAGGAAGAGAACACTAATAGGATTTTAATTATAGCTATAAAAGAATATCTAGAACACTACTAGTCGAACTCATAAAAGAAACTCGACTTCACTAGCCGACACATCATCATTTAACCGACCACAATTCCTTTATCCCAAGGAGTTTTTGTGATAGCTTAATCTTAACCACTGAAGTATATCTATGATCACTAGTTCTTTACAAGTACTACACATATAGACAAAATGAAACAATAGTCATGCTTCCAATAAATCATCAACATGAAAGAAGAATCACGAGCCTCAAATGAATTCTATTAGAATCGACCATTTTTTAATAGACCTTGATTATGATCCTTCTACTTGGAGAGAAAAATTAAAATAGAACTAACATGATGCTCCACGAACCACAATCACCATGTCATATAGCTTGGCATGAAAGTAGAAATTAAACCAACCAACATTTCAAAACACCTGTGTCCTAAAAAGTTTTCCTAGGTTGTGGGAAAACTTGGTTCTACAAATCTCAAGTCACTCTACTCCAGACATAACCTGAGGACATGCACAACAACTCAAATCTCAATGATTTAACCGAACTTGATGTCTTATTTTTAACATTTAACACTCGATGGGTAATACGCACATCAACATGTAATACCTCAAGTTTATAAGAGAAACCAATGCATTTTGGTTACAATTCATAGGTTTTCCACCCTATACATCATTGTACCAGATGGATCACATATTAACTGGCTCAAAATCACATCATCTACATAACCATTTACACGAATGATGATGTACTAAGTCACCCATCACTTATGGAAAGAGAGGCTCACATAACCTCCTAATTAGTCATCCATGACCAAGGCATATCTAACTCACTGAACCAAGAATTAATCAATGCTCATTACCATATCAATGGTCAAGATACAATGACCACCCATCCAAACAAGGGTGTTCTCTTTAGAAAAACAAAACATCCTACCAGGGACAACAACACATGAGTGGAACCAATTCAAAATGACCACAGTGTAAAACAAGACAACAAGATATAAGGGTGCTACATACCACATGATAGCCCCTTAAAAAGCATAAGAGTCGACCTCATCACTAGGTCACATGAAAATAGATTTAATAGGATCAATATACCTAAACATTTGAAAGAAAATTAATGCAAAACCTCAAGAACCATTCTACAAGACAATGCACTTGGAAACTACTTTAGACAATAACTTAAATAAAAACAGGAAATTCTCATCAACATCCTTTTAAAAAATTTAAAAACTTTGAAATTCTATCAAAAATATAAATTTAGCATGTAAGTTTATTTTTAACAAACAAGGAGACCTAAAACGGTCTCATTAAACCAACCTGGGTCCTAAAAAGGCAAACCCAATAGTATTTGTTTAACCACAGGAAGCATGAACACATTAGTAGAAGAATCCTTCAAGGGATCCTCAAATAATAACCTAGCGATAGATCCTACTAGGGACTCCTTAGGATAGTATGTAAGAGAATTCATCCATCAAAAGATCCTTGGTAGCTAGATAAGAGATAGAGGCATCCTACTCAAGATCCTCTAGGATGAAATGTAAGTAGAGGAATCCTACAAGGGATCCTTGATATAACTGATCTCATGGCCTCATAGGCTAGAAGGAAATGTCTCAAACATAAATTTACTGAATCATAGGTCATGAGAGATATCTCATATCCCATATCAGATTATAGGTCTCTACTAGGCTGGTCCTAACACCCAACTAATCATTCACACTCTGGTCACACTCTTAGTAGAACACTAAAAGATAACTGGAGGAAGATCCCTTCTATTTACATAATAAAATCCCTAAAAAACCCATTAAAAGTTATCAAAATTCTCCATGAGTTTCACCATCATGATCTACATGGAAAAATACTCAGAAAGGACTACTCACAGGTCCAAAATTGACAAAGGGTGATAAAATAGGAACATACCCTCAAAGGGTACCAAAAAGAGGTGTACACGACATTTAGAAATCATAAATGGAATGAACCCTAAAGCTCTCACATGGTCATGTACCCCCACCATCTTAGACATATAAACACCCCAGGTACATGACGTGCAAGTATGGTACACATAGTGTACACAAGTATCCCTTATTGGTCATGTACTTTTACATGGTCAGAGCCACACGAGTTCTGCCTGAGTAAAACTACATGGTGTGTATTTAAAGTACCAGACCATGTATTTTTTCAAGACCAATTTTCTGTGTTCTTTGTCAAATGGTCAATCACACAGTCACTTAACACATGCTGTGTACTAAGAGTACACAACATGTAACCAAGAAAAGAAATCTTCCTTCCTCGAATAGGAAGAACACATGACATGTTAGGCTAAATTACACACCACATAAACTAGGGTTTTTAGGAAAGAAACCCCAAATTTCCTAGAAAACCCCTGTTATACAGAAAAAAAACTAGTGGTATTCCAAATTTAGATTCGTGAGGGCCCATACTCCCCATGAATCAATGTTTGTCACCCAAGTACAACATATCACAACACAATTCTATACAAAAGTCTAAAAAATGATCCACCAAATTCGAATCCAAGAGGAACCATACACCTTAGGAATCAAAGATTGGAATCTATCCAATTCAAATCATAACATGTATCAATACACTTGTCACAACAATAGGTATATCTATCATGTTACCTATCACAACATTATGCACATATAGCACGACATCTATCACAAGAACATGCAATCAATAATTATCCTAAATGGCATGGAAATAATGCATGACACGTGATTTTTAATAGGTTCCTATATGATTCATGAGATGGAATACCCTCATCTCATTAGGTTGCAACAAAATAGAACCACAATGATATCAATAATAACATCAAAAAACAAGTGCTCCACATAATGGTGAAATTAAACTAATTGTAATAGCTCAAAATCCAAAAATAATAATTAAATTACCGGTAATTTAGATTTCCCCTGTACATAGGGTAGCTACTCTTAGGTACAGTTTATTACCAAACTCCATTTCCTTCCTATCCCTATCTAATGTCACCAAACAATAAGGAAAAATAGAAAATAAATCCTCTAATAACACTCTGTAACATCATGGATCTGAAATCCACTCAAAGGTGCCCCGTACCCAGTTAGCCACATGCCTTCAAGAGCATTTCCCGAAATGCTAGAGGCTACTAAAAAGTAGTGAGGACCTAGGTGTGATAGTGGGGAAACTATGCCCTCATTGGAAGAGTGTAACATAGTGGAATAAAATAACATACAGATAGAGGAAGCAATAATACCATACATCTGAAGTAAACAATGAAAGACTAATATTATAAGTAACCAAACATCATTACACATAAAAGGTGATGCAACAGGTCACATGTTTTAAGAAAATAGCCAAAACAAGTACACTATAGTAATACAAAATATATGTCTCAAAATCAAAAAAGGAACAAAATATATTAGTAACCATCGCAAGCCATGACTCGCTCCCATGCTCTCATACTCCTAAGTATCAAATCAAGTATCTACAGAAGGGAATTTTCCCTTATCAACGCCTACAATCATATAATTTGTTTGGGCCCAAAATCATGACCAAAATAGGGTGTGAGACTAAATCCCAGTAGGCAACCACCCATGTTCTATGCCAAAATGTCCGTGAACATATATAACAGGCAGTGTACAATAGTGAAATTAGTAAACTAGAAGGTACTCAAAAGTAATCACAACAGATGTCTCAGAAGGCAATGTAACCATGTACAAGTGAAGACCGAATCCAAACTTTTTATTTGGCTTGAAAGACACATCATTAGACATTCCATTTCATTATTAAATTCTGTTAGATTATATAAAATTCTTGGGGTCCAGCCTAAGCCTGATGACCCACCATATAAAAGTAATCATCAACTCGTGACATAATAATCATTTAATCATTTTACAATAGAACCTAGTCTGGGTATCCCTCAATGGATCCTAGGTTTTCTCATCATTTTAAATAAGAATCAATGAGCCTGACCACCCTATCCATGGTTCGCTCATGACCTCTACATAATTAACCTCTTGAGCTCGGCCATTTTCTTTTAATCGAGAAAATGGTTCACCCAAGGTATATAAGGTGTAATTAGTCACATTATCAAGACCTTGTCTTTTAACTGAGTCTATGGCTCGCCTATTCCTAATTACCCCTTCTTAATCATTTTATACAATAATCCACATGTAAATTAAACTATTACATGGATTTAACATATTATCTCACATGGGAACATATCATATAACAAGAAAAATATGTTAATTAAACTATCACATGGTTTAACATCAATAACTCATGTGGGAACAATTCATATACAAGGAAACACATGGGAATTAAACTATCACATGGATTTAATCATAAATCAATCACATGGTCACAATTTACATAACAATATTATTAAGTAATCTAGACCATTACAAGGCATTAACATAACCTAATTCATGTGGGTAGGTTCATAGTTGGAGCAAAACATTTGAAACATGCTTAAATAGGCATAGGCATAACATGGGGAAAAGGGGAAATCACTAATCCCAAACCCTTAATCAATTCAATAAAAATTTATCAAAATTTTAATTCCATTATAAATTTAATTCATACTTGACAACCCAAAAGGAAAACAAGGCATGCCTTATAGGCAAACTCGTACAAACAACCATAAACGATCATTCCAAGGGAAACACACCCATGGGGTGGCCCTTAATCATGGTAAACAACCTAATTCACACTTTAAAACACTTATTATATTACCTAAACCCCAATATAAAATAAAAAGGGTAAATTAAAAATCAAGCGACACCCAAAAAATGGGCACACGACACTCCAACATATATAAACATCATAAAAATTCATGAAAGGCACAAGAACACCTACCTCGTACTCATACGAATCTCCTCATATAGTGTCATGAATTAATTCAACCTAGAACAAAGTAGATATTAAAAGCAATCAAGAATGCTAATCCTTTTATAACTATGTCAAGAGAAGAAATCAGGGAGAACAACTCAAGAGGAATCGATCACTCACTAAGGGGATTCCAACACAACTGGCGGTGATTGAAACAGATTTTGGAGGAAGAGTCGGGAGGCTAAACAACCTCTCGGTGTGGATATTCATCGAACGGGACACTCCCTCTATCCATCTGATGAAACTTGAGGCAACTACCTTATTTAAAAAATTTTATAAAAGTACATGGCGTGTAATTGAAAATACATGTTGTTTACGTAAAATTCTTAGCCATACCATTACATGGTTGTGTATTGGGATTATACGACATGTAACACTCCTTACACGACATGTAATTGAAAATACATGATGTGTATGTTTTTTTCCTCCATCTCCTTAAGTAAAAACTGATAAGAAATATTCATATCTCAAAGGAAGAACCATGTTCTTACAGAAATACTTATAGTGGGGAGAATTGTAACATCAACATTTTTATAATGTTTTAAACCCCCTTTTTGATTTTGATTTAAAAGTCCTTTGATTTTAAATTAAATAAATTTTAACTTAATTTTTACTCTTACACATGGTTTATGGGATGAGTAAGGAAAATTCACTTTTTCTTGAGTTTCATATTGGAAATGTAGTTTTTCGCTTGTCTATGTAAGGGTAAATACTTTCTCTATAACTTGTGTGAGGGTAAATGGATACTATATAAGGGTAAGGGCCTGTTTATTTGGGATACATAATGGTAAAATCCTTAGTGTATACACTATTTAATGGTACTATGACACTATTTAAGGGTAGAGTTCACCTTGTATGCATTGCATAAGGGTGATCCTATGCTGTGTAAGGGTAATTCAACATGTTGTATAAGGTTAACTATGTTTTTTTACTTGATAAATAAGGGTTCCGACTCATGTAAGGGTACCACATAAATGTACCATCTCACATAATGGTACCAAATAAGTGTATTGTGAATCTTACATAAGGTTTACACTATTTCTCTAAAGGCTGCATAAGGGTAGACTGGATTTGCGTAAGGGTAATACTGTGTTTTGAAAGGCTACCTAAGGGTAAAAATAGAGTTATGAAAGGGTATTATAGGGTTCACCCATAATAGAAGGATAAACTCCTTAACCTTATGCAAATCATATCAGTTGTGTAAGGGTAAACCATATTACCCTTACACGTAACTCTTTTTGGGAAAAAATAAATAAAAGATCCATTTTTGTTTCTTTTTCCTCCAGCTGACCTAGAAATTCCTTTAAAACCTTTTTATATACTGGAAATCATGTAAATCGATTCATTAACCCATTTTAAATAGAGAAACTTCCATATTAAATGTTTTTAAACCATTTACATTTTAGACTAGATAAAAATGAAAAATTAAGTACTCATTTTAATTTGGGGATATAAATTCCTCAAATCCGAACTCCTTGTTTATTTTTTTTTAAAAAAATTCTTAAATATACAATACCCTTGACTTTATTTTATTATCTTGAGAAGAGTTTGTGTGTTCTACTACCATATAATAAGATCCACTTTATTTTCATTTTTCCTTTTGGTAATTTGAGTTTCCAAGAAATCCTCAGGTAGGTGTGTCTATGTAGTTTATTTACCTTGCAATTCACTTTTTATTGAGAATTCATAAATATGTGTTTCTTATTTTCTAACACATGTTATGTTAATATTTATCCCAAAATTCTTTATGAAATCTTCTTGATACTCTTCTCTAATAATTGAACATGGAATAGACTTTAAGGACCGATTTTTTCCATGTATTATTTTTTGATATTTTATGGATTAATTTCAAGACCAGCCCTGAGATGGTGTGTGATTCTAAGGCCAAGTGTGCCTAGATTAAATGTTTTAAATATATTAAATATATTAAATATCATGTGTGTGTAGTTTTTTTGATAAATTTAAATGACTTTTAACAGGCTCCCAGATCAGAAATCCAAGAGAACTATTGAGTTCAGAGCATGAGTTTTACTATAGGCATGACATAAGTTCTATTAGTGTGATGCATTTGTGAAAACTTCATGACGAGTATAAATGAATAAAATAATTAAATAAATTATCTTATTTCACTTGTTAATGTAGTGAAAAGATTTCATCTATAAGTATATGGTTATGACATATTTCCATGGTTAGCCGTATAACCCTAGAGCCATTGGTAAAATATTTGAGAGATTATTGGAGGATCTCACTCAGATAAATGATAACTGAATTGAAGATTGATAATCGGTGTGTAATGGAATTAGAGGATCTCACCAACAATAATTATGAAACATCATTCTTCATCAGTGATCGATCCAAATTGAGGTATGAAGTTTTTCTATTTATATTTCTTTCCATTTTATGACTCTTATGATGGATGTCAATCAATCTACTAATGAATTGATTCGTGGATTGTGTGTATTGTGGGTGCTGGTTAGAATTATCTGGGATTTGGGGAATTGATTTGTGATTATTTATTCATCTCTTCATTTGATATAGTAATGGAAATGAATTAGGGAAAACATAAACATTTGATGAGGTTCATTCCTCATGTTTGTGAATATTATTTTATTCCCTATTTCTTCATTCATCACAAGTAATTTCCTTCAGCCCACAGTTCAACATATACCTTAAAAATGAACATTGCACATATGTTTCTCAGTACAATGATTTGATATAATAGATATAGACTCATCATGAAAAAATAGTTTCGTGATGATGGATGAAGCAGTGTATTAGATGGTTTTGAATACTCGGTTTTAGGTTCTTTGGTGTGTGATGATGGACAACATGTATAGATGATTTATGAGATATTTGGGTGGTTAGAATACAATGATTGATGAGAAGAAGGTTCAGCTAGATTAGATCCATGATTCTTAGTGAAATTGAGGATGGAATACAAGGAAACGATGGCCTGAGCATATGAGGGAAGAAGAACTTGGTTTCTAGAAAATACTGATGAACATAGCATGTAGTATGGAGCTACAAGACATGTGGGGACCTCTTAGTGGTGGTTAGGGTTTTGGGGTGAAGTTAAGGATGACATGAAATTTGACCCATATCACATGGTGTGTGACCCTTTTTGGTTGGATAAATATGTAACTCAGAGGGTACACATACATGACTAGGAGTACACATGCATAGGCACAACGTGTACTCCCACATGGACACAATCGAGCCAGATATACATGAGAAAATCCATGTATTTTGACATGGGAAAAAATAAACGATCATGGTATTTCCATGTACTTCTACAAGGACATGGTCATGATCCATTTACATGAGTAGGACCTTGGGATATGGGGACTTTTTGTGTACTCCTAGTACACGTCGTGCACTCCTTTAAATTTATCTTAGAGCCCTTATCCTTTGTATCTTGGACAAGTTTTATTAGGGTTAATTCCCTATATCAATTCCACAAGGGTTAGTATGGAATCACATCCTACATATAGGATGGTTTTTTCTTTAGTAGGACTTATTGGATAGAGTTGTTGGAATCCTTTCATGAGGCCCAATGTGAGATCTTCTATTATCTTATTTACCAAGGTGGAGTTATTGGTATCATTATGACCAACATTACGAGGGTGCTGATCCTCTACATAGCGGGTTACTCAAGATTTATTTTTTGGTATACCCCATGGCCTTGTCAGTGATCCTAATATGTGTATTTTATCTCTTCAAACTTCTAGTGTATCCTTCCTATGATGATACTAGATGAGTGTGACCTCTTGGATGGATGTCATTAGTGTTATCTGACTCGTGGAGTGTGTTATCCTAGATGAGTGCTATGTGAAACCTTTGAGCAGAAATCCTAGGCTGGTATTAGAGTTGTGACATTACCTTAAGATAGTGTGTATTTGTTGAGTATATCTTGATATTCTAGTTATATGTGTTGTAAAAATATACCTTTTCATATCGGACTGTTATTCTTTTATTATATGTATTTTGTTTTCTAGAACTACTGGAATCTGGTGTTTTCCCAATAGTAATATACCAACGGTTTCTTCAAACCGTTGCTATAGTGTAAAAGAAGGTAACATTTGCCAACAGTTTTTTCAAACCGTTAGCAATGTGTAAATATACCTAAGATTTCCCAATAGTTTTCCAAAACCATAGGGAAATAATTATTTTCTCTAAGGTATACCAATGGTTTATCAAAACCATTGGAAAAGAGAGGCTTTCCCAACGGTTTTTAAAAACCATTGGGATAGTTTTCCCCCAAATACCCAGCGCCCCAGCTCCCACTTGGCCAAATTGCAGACCCTAATCTAGAGCTCCTCCCAAATTCTTCTTGGCCGTGAAACTCTTTCCAGCCATATATCCATCTTCAATCAAACAAATATTTATTTCTACACTTCAAATTAGTAAGTGTTACCTTAGTTTTAGTGTTCTTCCACTTTTTTTTTTCTATTTGCTGTTTTGATTTTGGCTAAATTAGAGTTCATGCTGTCTTTGGAGTACCAAAACATTTGATTTGTTTTATGTATTTTGTTCTACACATTAAACATGGTAAAGGGTTTGTTTAGTGGAGTGATATGGTACTTTATGTGGACTTTAGTTTAGTTTAAAATTGGATTTGGATTTTGGCGTTGGTTGGGTGATGGATTAGAATTGTGAACACCCCCACCCCCACTCCCTGGACACCTCCCACCCCACTGGACACCCCCACCCCACTAGATACCCCCACCCCTGGACACCCCCCCATTAGAAAACCCTCACCCCCCTGCACCCCCACCCCCTGGACACCCCCACACCTTTGAAAACTCTGTCCCCCCTCCCCCACCCCCTGAACACCCCCACCCTCCCTGGACACCCCTCACCTCCCATGGAAATCCCACCCCTTAGATACCCCCACCCCTTGGACACCCACACCCTTTGTATAGCCCCCTCCCCCACCCCCTGGACACCCCCACCCATTGGACAACACCCTCCCCCACCCCCTGGACACCACTCTCCCCCCATGGAAACCCCAACCCACCCCTTGGATAGACCCCCCCTCACCACCTCCACCACCCCTAGACACCCCCACCCCCTAAACACCCTCCACCCCATTGGACATACCCACCACCCCACCCCCTTAGACAGCCCCCTAGGCACCACCACACCTATTATACACCACTACACCTCCTAAGTGACTGACCCAATTTTTAAATTGGAATTAACAATGTAGTTGATTTCCCCTTTCCCCAATGATATTTTCTAAGTGACCCATAGTGTCTTATAAAATGATTTTTTCATGTTTTGATAAATTGAATTTTTCATGTTTTGATAAATTTAATTTTTCATATTTTGATAAATTGAATGGGTTGTTTGGAATGAAATTTCTAATGAATGATGGTTTGGATTTCTTAATGAATAAAATTATTTTAAAAAAAACTACCCTAAGCGGGGATACAGGAGGGGTAGGGGGGCTATCCATGTGGGGGTTGGGTTATCCAGGGGGTAGGGGGGCTGCAGGGGGGTAGGGGGTGCTATAGGGGTGTGGGGGAGGGCATATGGGCTGCCCCAATGAGGGGTGTGGGCTGCCCAAGGGTGTCAGGGTGGGGTGTTTAGGTGGGGGGGGGGGTGTGGGGTGTCCAGGGAGGGGGGGTGGCTGTCCAGGTGGGGGATGGGGGGGATGTCCAGGTGGGGGGTGGCAGGGGGTGGGCTGTCCAAGTGGGGGGTGGGTTGTTTAGGTGGAGGGAGGGGGGCCACGGGGGAGGGGGGAGGTGTGGGCTGTCCAGAGAGGGGGTGGGATATCCTGGGGGGGTGTCCAGTGGGGGGTGGGGGGGACATGAGCTATCCAGGTGGGGGGAGGGTGGGTGGGCTATCCAGGGGGGCTATCAGGGGGGGGGGGGGTAGGGGGGCTGTAGGGGGTGGGCTGTCCAAGGAGGGGGTGGGTTGTCTAGGGGTGGTGGTGGGTGGGATATCTAGGTGGGGGAGGAGGGTGTAGGCTGTCAAGGGGGGGGGGGGGTAGGCTGTCCAAGGGGGGTGGGGGTGGGCTATCCAAGTGGGGGAGGGGGGGGGGGGGTGTTGGTTGTCTAGGGAGGAGGGGGTGGGCTGTCCAGGTGTGGTGGTGGTGGTGGTGGTGGGGGGGGGGGGGTGTCCATGTGGGGTGTGGGGGCTATCTGGGTGGGTGGGGGTGGGGGGTCAGGGGGGGTCGGGGTTGTAGGGGTGTGGGGGGGGGTGGGATATCTAGGGAGGGGGTGGCTGTCCAGTGGGGGGGGGGTTGTTTAGGTGGAGGGAGGGGGGCCATAGGGGAGGGGGTGTGGGCTGTCCAGGGAGGGGGTGGGCTATCCTGGGGGGGGGGGTTGTTTAGGTGGAGGGTGGGGGGACACAGGGGAGGGAGGGTGTAGGATGTCCAGGGAGGGGGTGGGCTGTCCTGGGGGGGGGCATGGGCTGTCCAGGTGGGGGGGGGGGATATGGGGGCTGCAGGGGGGGTGGGCTGTCCAAGGAGGGGGTGGGTTGTCTAGGGGTGGTAGTGGGTGGGCTATCTATGTGGGGGAGGGGGGTGTGGTCTATCAAGGGGGGGGGGGTGGGCTGTCCAAGGGGGTGGGGGTGGGCTGTCCAGGTGGGGGAGGGGGGTGTTGGTTGTCTAGGGAGGAGGGGGTGGGTTGTCCAGGTGTGGTGGGGGGGGGGTGTCCAGGTGGGGTGTGGGGGCTATCCGGGTGGGGGGGTGTCAGGGGGTAGGGGGCTGCAGGGGTGTGGGGGGGGGTGTGGGATATCTAGGGAGGGGGGTGGGTTTTCCACTCCGATACTCAAAAAAAAAAAATAGGAATCAAATATAACCAATGTATAGTTTCTTTCACATGTTAAGACTTTTCTTGATGTTCTATACCAACACTCACTCTTACCCTTCCAAGAAGAAGTGATATATTGAAAAGAAATCTCACTCAGGTTCTTATCCACTATCCATATTAATCTCATACAAATTTAACATTTTTACAACTCCACATCACTTAATGATATAACAAGGCTCATACTCCTATGAGTAATGTCCCATCAAAACATGGCTCATAAAATCTGATCCACATATGATATTTGGTGGCGTGTTTACAATTGGGTGTGTTGTGATTTATATGTATGATATTCATGGTTTACATCATCAGTCTTCTTGGCCATCTATAATAGGATTGAAATCATGCTACAATTGGATAAAGTTTGGATTTT